>CAKAOJ020000219.1:0-600000 GCA_916701645.2 Sebastolobus alascanus | reverse complement strand
CAGCAGCAACAACGTCAGTGATGACAGCGGGAATATCTCAACGCTGATAAACTTTCGCAACGTATATATATATATTGAACACCACTTATATGATGAATGCTTTTGATACACATGCTTTCATAAAAAACTGAAATACTTTTAACCTTGCATAATGTATGTCATGCTAATACCTTTTCACCTCGTATAAAATGTATAATATACTGATTAGTAAATGTTACCATTTACTATTACTGAATGTCATTTGCTTCATTATAAGTTGGCTTTCAATCAAACATTAATATATAATTGGAAAAAACTGTTCACAAAACATTATAGACATGACCACTGACTATTTGTATAACAATTTAGCTACAAATTCACAGACTTGATCATACGGTCCAGCCATATACTCGGTTTTGACCGAGTCTTGTTCATGTATATTAGGAATGGAAAAATTAGCTCATATAAATATGATGATGTCGGAAATGACAATACCATGCTGAATGTGCTATCCCCACAATAATGTAAACATTCCTAAAATGAAAAGCTGCAGATCAAACAGCTCTACTGTGCAGCGGGACTTCAGCTCTTTAGACCTGCTGGTCTGGTTCGGGCTCAGACTGAATCAGCATACTTTTGTGCTCTTTTTACATTACTTCCTCTGACAGCCAATATTTCTGACTACTGTGCACCTGGACACACAACTCACGAGCCACAAAGCGTGTTGCGCTGCCATGACGACCAGCGACCGTAAGCTGTTATTTCATTAGCGGGGGCATAACTACATCTTAACAGGGGTTTTAATGCAGTGATTTTGATATGTAGAGCTTATTTCCTATGTTGTTTAAGAAATAAACAACGAAATGGACATGTCTTGTTAATAAAGGTCGTCATGACATCCACTTTGGGAGTCACTGCTCTAGTGGTAAGAAACTGATAACCCAATGACATGAATATATAGTACCAGTCAACATTACGTATATACTGCATGGTTATATAATACAGCACCTAAATAACAAAACACTACCCGTATAACAGGAATAATATCTACAATACAAATATGCAAGTGGCTCATTACTGACATATAGAGGAGGACTACAGCTGTCAAAATTAACACATTGATAACGCGTTAAAGCAAATTTGTTTTAACGCCACCGATTTCTTTAACGCATTAAAGCAACTTGCAAATTTTAGGTTGTAGCGGACTCAGTTTTAAAGCTAGAGTGAAGATACTGGTATCATATGAAACTAGAAAACCTGTCATACTAGCTTGTTGCGAAGGAGGTTAAATAACGCTCCAAACTTGCGCTATATTTTCAAAGGGATCCATTGGCCTCTGACCTCAAAATATGTGAATGTAAATGGGTTCTATGTGTACCCACGAGTCTCCCCTTTACAGACATGCCCACTTTATGATAATCACATGCAGTTTGGGGCAAGTCATAGTCAAGTCAGCACACTGACACACTGACAGCTGTTGTTGGGCTGCAGTTTGCCATGTTATGATGTGAGCATATTGATTTATGCTAAATGCAGTACCTGTGAGGGTTTCTGGACAATACCTGTAATTGTTTTGTGTTGTTAATTGATTTCCAATAATAAATATATACATACATTTGCATAAAGCAGCATATTTGTCCACTCCCATGTTGATAAGAGTATTAAATACTTGACAAATCTCCCTTTAAGGAACATTTAGCACAGATAAATAATGTGCGATTAATAATATCTACAATACAAATATAAAACAAAGTGGCTCATTACTGACATACAGTATACAGTAGACGCATATCCATCACAAAAGACGAGCTGCTTGGAAAATCTGCCTGATAAATCAATTTTGCAGCACACGGAAAAATCATTCAAAAATGTCTGGGTGGTGAAAGACAGTCCTTGCTTATAGAGAATAAAAAAGACCGTTCCACTGGTAAACAGAGTGAGGTGAGGTAGAGTCGTGTGCACCCCTGTGTGACGCTGCAGGACGCAGAATGATAGTGAATACAGGCCTGGCAGGGCACGGTGACTGGATCCACAGCTACTCCCCCCCCCCCCACTGCTTTTCATTCAGTCCCCCTCTCTTTTCACAGCTGTCATTATCAGCAACACAAGGCTTAGCTTAGCCAGAGCAGGCAACTGAGCAGAAATAAGCCTACACCCTGGACACAAATGCTGCATTTATCACAAACAAGCAAGGGCCAACCTGTGGTGGGACTGTGTGTGTGGGAGGGACGGTTCCACTGATATGTATTTTTCGAAGGCTGATGTCAATATTTCTAGAAGGAAGTGACCATTTATGTTGTCATTATTCAATACTTTTATAATCAACCCTGTTCTCGTCGAAACAAATCATCAAATATGAGGTGCATCTATTGGTCTTGATGATGTTGGAAAATCTCAACGTAAAGGACTGACGCGTAGACCTGATAAAAAAATGTTCTTTTATCATGAAGCCCAAGGTGACTGTACGATTCTCTGGTTTATCAGTGAAATGTAGGATTCTCTAACAGTGACGCACAAAGTGAAGGCTGACTCATATGCGCAGTCTGACGTGGGTTGAATATGCATGGGCAGAACCGTGCTACAGTACGTCCGGTGTATGAAATAGCTGTATCCTCACTGCGCTGCATTTTCTAAACTATGATCTTACTCCCTCTTCCTCTGTAAAGAGCTGAATTTAACGTACATCCAGGAGTCACGGCAGAACGTTGCCAGCGGAAACACTGGGTGTCTTTTTTGCAACTTAAGCGTCGAGGATTGTGATGTTTCTTGCAACTTCAGCTACATCTGCTGCCTTACGTTCGACACAGTGTGCGTTCCTATTTGCCCCTATGTGGCCCGGCGGCCTTTAGATTTGATAGGATATTACTTTTGACGTGTAACCAATCAGATGCTGTGCTGTGCTGTGGGCGGGACATTGAGCGTGACTACAGACAGAGAGAGGCGGCTGTATCAGAGCCAAAGCAGCGCATTTTTAAATTAATTCATTTTATTCCCAAATAAATATATCCGTAGCTAATATCGCGGCCAATAATGGAATCGGTTGAGAGACGACTGAGAGCTTGTGTTGCTAGGAGATGCCATGTCAACTGTGGTGAAGAATGTCAATCAAATTCACATAGCGTTAGCAATCAACCGTAAGCTGTCTGACCCTTTACAACATGCATCAGTTGGAAACCTTAGTGCTGTCGAGTTTGTATTCCACTTGGTTAGCCTTTCCCAACAAACCGACCCGCTCACACTTCCAACTCGTCAAATACCGCCGTTTGGTCAGAGCCCCTCGGCTTCGAAAACCGACGAACGGAGGCACACTTTAGCAACACTATGTGACGAACCGGAGAGTCCATTCAGGATGGGTGGGAGGGAGGGGAGGTGGATGTGTCAAACAAACACAACAACCAGTAGACCGCTGTTCGTGTCCTGCGTAAAAGTAACTTTGACTTATTTTGTCACATCGGTATCATCGGTCCTGTGAGTCACGTGAAGTTAACGTCAACCACGACTGTTTCCTAACGCTTACTTATTTGGTTGTGTTGCCTAAACCTAACTTTAAAGTTTATTTTGAAAGGACACTATGCATGTAAGGAGCATATATTGACACGCCGTCCCTGGTCCGTCCAAAAGTAACGCAAGAGGGGAACCCCGTGTGTTGGTATTTGACGAGTTGGGAGTGAGAATGTGGCTTTCATCCAGGAGAACGCTGTTCATGCCCCAACATGCATTTCTTTCCTAAACATAACTATAGTATAGCCGTATGAGACGGGTTGGGATGAAAACGTATGGAGGATTTATGGCACCCGGCATGCCAGCATGGCAGTGCAATCAAAGGAGTGGAGACGTCAGCCTCTGTCTATTCCATCCCCGTCTCCAAAGTCTCCAAAGTCTCCAAAGTCAACTTGACAAGCGAGCGAGTGCTGAGCAGCTGAGAGTGCGTAGGGAGGATCTAGCTCGTGCCCGTCACAGCCCCGTGCTTGTGGAACTGCATTTGTGCACACGGAGCAGAAACGATGCTTTTCTGCTCCCACGTACTGTTCTGTGCATTCATATCAAGTGCACATGCCTGTTTTTATGTGGTTTTGAGACTAATTAAACGCCATAGCATCCGACCAGTAAAAAAAAAAAAGAAAAAAAAAAAAGAAATGAACGTGAACAGCTTTGGGACTGTGAACTTACTTCAGAATTGTGAACTAGTTAATTTTAATCTGAGTGAACTGAACTTTGAGCTAACTCCTGTAAAGTGTGAACTTGAACAACACTGGTGGGCGGAGACGGGCATCTAGCTGGAGGGGATTGTATGGCACAGCAAACCCCATAGGACGTCACATGGAGGTGCAAGTCTTAACTGTTTTCTGATAGATGGAGAAGGAGAAAAAGAGACAGGAAGGTCTTTTCTCATACATTGGGGGTCTCTAGACACACCGGGTGTCACTACTCCAGAAGGACCCAACCGCATAAAACACTGATGAGGAGGCAGCAGGTGCTGCTCAGTGATTTAATGATGAACAAATACACTTACAGGATGAAGTCCCAGAACAGGCAGGCAACAGAGGCAAATCCAAACACAAACCAGGAACATGCACTAAAACATTGGGAAACTGGTAACCAGCTGGACTTCTGCGGAGTGGGAGGGAGACGACGAACTGACGATCAAACAGGAGCACACTGACTAAATACACAAGAGGAGCAGGCTGATTAGATACAGGTGGAAAGAATCAGAGTGGGGCAGACGATCACAAAGGCAGGAAGTGAAACCAGACATGACACATGGTAAGGTGAGTATATCAAAATAAGAGCACAGAAATAACTGACCAGATCTGAATGAGAATCATCAAAATCACAGTGCATTGCTGTACCATAATGTTACCATAATTTGATATAATAATATGATTATAATATTATTAATTTGTGTGCTCACCAGAAACTTTTAAGAACCATACTTATATGGCTTTAGATATACTTTGTGTTTTTGGAAAAATTGACAGCCCAGTCGCACAGCAGTTCATGAAATAGTCACAAAATTTAATGTCTTGATTTGTGTACATAGACACAAATTTCACATTTTTTTTTTCATGATGGTCAGCAGGAAATCATTTCATATGTAATCCACGTAATTGTGAACCGGGAAGTATAGAGAGCAGCAAACGCCAAGTAGGGAGGACGCCGGGGTGGATGGCTGGGTCTAAAAACACAGGATTTTACCTTGGAAGACCGGTGTTCGTGTCCCGTGTGAAACCAGAAGTCAAACTTGATTTATTTGTCACGTAAATTCTGTATTTAAGTTATTGCACTTCTGGTGATATTTCAACCAAAATTGCGACCTTTTCCTAAACCTAACTAAGTAGTTTTGCTGCCTAAGCCTAACCAAGTTGATCTGTTCCTAAACCTAAATGAGTAGTTTTATTTCGAAAAAACTGGAGTGGAAATTGCATCACATGCATCACATGTTGCTGGACATTCATAGGAAAACACACAAAAAATACGTTGAAAGTCGTGCTGAGCATCACGAAAAAAAGGGAAATTCGTCTCTATGTACACAAATCAAATGGATTAAATTTACTGACTATTTCACAAACTGACGTGAGACTGTGTTGAAATTGAATATCTATCTATTGAAAATCTATTTATTGAATAATGCTTTACATTCTTGCTGATAATTCTCCAAAGCACACTGTAGGATTTAGATGATTAGCATCCTCACTGGCAGCCTTTGGTTTTCTATGCATTTCATTCTACTATGAAAATCAACTTGCAGGTGCGTCACTTTAATTTCCAAGACAAGAAATGTCTTGAGAATATTTTAAGTAGTGTTCAGGAGGTTTCTTGCAGAAGACTGAGAAGTGATGGTGTAATTACAGTGAACAGTTGGCACAGTTGATAAGTGCCCCTGATTTATACGAGTTTCAAAGAAAGCCTTGAAATTATACTTACACAGAAAATGTACGAGGTCATGTTGTGTCAAGTTTATCGAATTAGGAGTTCATAGTTTTGCAGTTCTCTCAAGTGAAATATTTGAGGAATCAACTGCTGCATATATATATCACCAACCTGACCACTTCCATTTTTTATATAATCTTATGTGTGTTTTTCTTAGAAACCTTTGCCTGTTTTCACAATTATCACAATTACGGACCAGAAAATGTCCTGCTGACCCAAACGTAACAGAAACCATGAGAAAAGTAAGCGCCATGGACTGAAAAGCAAGATCCTTCTAGAAGTTTCTGTTCCGCAGCCAGTGACTCTAAAACCTCTGATTTGGACACATTTCAAGTTGAAAACGTGTAACTGTAACTGTTCGGTGTAATGGATTACCAATTTCAAGGAAATGTCATCATGCTTCAAGTCAGAATTTACAGTAGAGTTGGGTGATATGAAATCCAGTAATTCCATGTTACAATTGTCAAATCAACTCAGTTATCAAATTATATCTATTTAAATACACCAGAACATAAGATTCTCTATTTTGCAGCGGACCTCCAAACTGTGTAACATAAAATAGGCTCTGTTTCACTTTATTGAAATAAGTAAATTATAAATATGCAAGAGGTTCAGAGCTTCTTAATATAGGAAACAGACAACCCGGTCTCACAGGACGGCGTATCAATACCACATTACACGGACATTCCGAAATGTCGCATTTTAGTTTTTTCGCATGTCATTTGTACGCCACGCAAACGTCCGCAGTTAGGTTCAGTCAAGAAAACCACTTAGTAAGGGTAAGGGAAAACGTCATGGTTGGGCTTAAAATAAGTAAACTAAATAAAACATGTACGGAAACAACTACGGAAAACGTATCACAAACAAAGACAATCATGACTAACGTCACTAACGTAACTTACAAAACAAAACCCCGGTCAACAACGGTCTCGAACACGGTTAAAAGTCCTGTGTTTGTTGGACCGATCCATCCACCAATCACCAGATGTAAAAGCTAATATTCGGCTATAAACTAAGTACACCACGGTCACATGAGTACACAACTAGGCTGTAAAGGAAGACGAGTCGATGTGATGACGTTTAGTAGTCTCAGTTAGCCACTTGTTAGCAACTGCGCCTGAATGGGATATTTACTGACGTATTTTTTACAAAACGTTAAAATCTCTTCAGCTTGTGTTAACCACAGACCTTATTTCAGGCATTGAACTAAAAACACATTCAAAAAACCCTTTGACCTCCAGTCGAGGGAACCGTAAGTCCTAAAATGCTAACTCATTTCTGGGTGTTAGGACTCATTCCTGTAGCACTCTATTGTAGAACAGACACAAAATATATCCAGCGAGTGTTTTTTCCTTCTGATGCATTCAGTCTGAACATCTAACATCCTTGCAGATGCATTCATTAAAAAGTTTCCTCATTATGCTGATAAAAAATGTAATTGCGGCTGTATTATATTTCTCTCAAACCATCATATTTGCTGTTTGCATTTATGAAGTATATGAATGTAATTTTCTACTCCAGGATTGGTTACGACAGGCTTGTGTTTCAGGTGATGGAGCGAACTGCTTGTGTGGCCTCTCAAAGCCGCAACTATATATATTTACATTTAGCTCTCTTTTATTATGTATGTTGACTGAAGGTAAGGTGTGACCGACTGGGACTGTGTAACAGCTCATCTGCACCTACGCCTCTAGCTGCAAACTGTCATTCAACATTTGAGTGGTATTCTCTATCCAACGCTGACTCCACATCTTTATTTATTGCCCAGCCGTATTGCAGAGCCGATGGGATGAACTGAAACTGATGGCTTCTTGGAAGCTAGAAAATCAATCTGAACATGCATACTACCTGTCGGGTCCTTTAAATAAAACAGAATTAAGCACAATACATGTTCCCTCAGCAGGGGGAACTGTGGGATACCTTGCAGCCTTTAAATGAGAGTGGACACACACAGTGATATTTAATAAAAGGCCATGGCAGACCCATATATCAGTGCCTCCCCACTGTGTGTAATATGTATCGACGCATGTCTGCACAGGCAAAAAGCTCAAGTGCTTGCCTGCTTATTCAAAATGCACTGACTGCACAATGAAATGAAATTTTACAACAAAAGTCATTGAGACACGAGTCCCAATACCACTGTGAGGTTGTTTCTTTAAGACAGGACTGACCCTAATCAGCTCCTTTTGACCAATCTGCTCATTCTGATATCCAACACATCCCAACTCTGATGGAAGCTCCCGGCCTAATTAGCTCTCACACACACACACACACACACACACACACACACACACACACACACACAATTCAATTGAGTGACTCTATCAGGTTAATGGATATATAAATGTGTTAGATATGAGTCATTTACCAAGACAGAAATGTCTGTTGGAATTATTCCATATTCCACAGTAGGCTGTAATGGTTCTCATTTAACCCTAATGCTTATCTTTAGCCTCGGGCACATCGGACAACTCTGTAATTGTGGTGTGGAGAAACAGAACTTAACTTATCTTATGTCAATATAGAAGAAATTGCCAATCAGAGGACAAGCACTGCTGCCACAAAAAAACACATCAAACTGTTCAAACAAGACAAATAAATCTGGACAATTGACAGGGCTGCACTTTAAGACCCCCAATTACTTTTTTTTAATATATATTCATGTAGTTGTCTGACAGCACAAACAGAAACATCTGTATTGAGAGATCTGCTGTAATGAAATAGACAGTCAGAAAAAGAGTTGGACAGAAAACATAATTCAGAAATTTTACTTTGTGAAGCTGCCACAGCAGCGCTTCAAGCTAAATGCTAACATCAGCAACATGCTCACAATGGCAACATTTATATGCTGCTGTTAGGCTGATATGTATATATATACACCAATCAGCCATAACATTATGACCACCTCCCTAATATTGAGTAGGTCCTCCTGACCCATGGAGACATGGACTCCACTAGACCTCTGAAGGTCTGCTGTGGTATCTGGCACCAAGCCGTCAGTAGCAGATCCTTTAAGTCCTGTAAGTTGCGAGGTGGGGCCTCCGTGGATCGGACTTGTTTCTCCAGCACATCCCACAGATGCTCGACTGGATTGAGATCTGGAGAATTTGGAGGCCGAGTCAACAACTCCAACTCGTTGCCATCCACATGATGTAAAAGAAAACGTGATTCATCAGACCGGGCCAGCTTCTTCCATCGCTCCGTGGTCCAGTTCTGATGCTCACGTGCCCATTGTAGACGCTTTTGGCGGTGGACACGGGTCAGCACGGGCACCCTGACCGGTCTGCGGCTACGCAGCTCCATACGCAACTGTTACGACCCAAACGTGGTCTAGGGATAAAGGAAGTAACAAGACGCCGATGTTATCAGGCAATCACTTGGTTTATTGCCGTGTTTGAAAGTAAAACAAAAACAACTGATACAAGGTTTTGTAATAACAGAAAGCGAGGGTTCGGGTGGCGTGAAAAAGGGAAAACAAAAGCACACCTCCAGATATGTGAATGTAAATGGGTTCTATGGGTACCCACGAGTCTCCCCTTTACAGACATGCCCACTTTATGATAATCACATGCAGTTTGGGACAAGTCACAGTCAAGTCAGCACACTGACACACTGACAGCTGTTGTTGCCTGTTGGGCTGCAGTTTGTCATGTTATGATCTGAGCATATTGTTTTATGCTAAATGCAGTACCTGTGAGGGTTTCTGGACAATATCTGTCATTGTTTTGTATTGTTAATTGATTTCCAATTATAAATATATACATACATTTTCATAAAGAAAGCAGCAAAAAATGTGCTATTAATATTGATTAACTATGGACAATCATGTGATTAATCGTGATTACATTTTTGAATCGATTGACAGCCTTATTTGTAACATGAAAGTGAAACTTAACACACGGGACACGAACAGCTGTCTCCTGAATAAAAGCCTTGTGTTTGTTGGACCCATCCACCTTTTAAGCTACGTCACCATACTTTCTCTGAGCGTTTACTCTACACTCTGGGAATGAGAATGGGCTGATCATTCAGCTTCATATTTTGTGTCCCATGTTTGCTAATGTCTACCGCTGTTATTCAACTACCCAATGGCCACTTATTTGCATTCTTTGATAGTTAATCCTAGAGTTACCCCCCTCCTCCTTTGATTGCTCATTGTGCATTTTTCTGTCCAAAATCTTAAATTCTGTGAAGTTTACTCCAACAGTAGCATGTGCTACATATGAATAACAAGAGCAGTATCCTACAGCTGTGGCAGATTATGAATGTATCAGCCTGAAACACCCTGAGTGCAGCTTTCTGTGACATTGATTCCAAAGCCCGTTAGCTACATACTATATCTGAGCCACATGTGTGCTTGTAATCTGAGATTAAAGTGAAAGGATGTTTTGCCGATACCACAAACAGAACCAAATTACTGCTGGTTTGATTGCAAGCTTTTTGATGTGCATACTCCGAGATACATACACAGCCACATGGCAGATTTGTATGCCAGGATCAAAGGGAAGGATGGAAATCAAAAGGCAGTGTGTTTTGAGGCTCAACCCTCAACAATAACCTCTTCAGAAAAGAAAAGAAAGATGAACTCAAAACCAGTGTCTCTCTCTCTCTCTCTCCAGTGGCTCTGCTTCATCCCCTCTCTTTATTGCCAACCTCTTCAGCTGACACAGCCAAACTTAAGGATTGCTCATGTGTGTTTACTAAAGCCTCCTCCCCCGTCCCCGGTCTGATCTCAGGCCATTCCATCTGCACCGCTTCCCTTTGAAAACAACCTTCAGACCGGCGAGGAGAGAAAAAAAACACCTCTGGGCAGTGAAATTGCCTTGTCACACAAAAAGGAGTCATTATTGAGATAAATCACCCCATTCTATTCCATAACTAAACTCTGCCTTCCCGTGGCACCTGCCATCCAGGCTGAGCTATCACATGGACTCTCCAGACTGAAGCTCTGTCTGCCAGGAGGATTCAGTACTGCCTCTGGTAGGTCCGCTCTGGCAGCGTGATCTACACGGAAAATTTTAATGGAACAGGTAGGGCCAAAAGCTAAAACACTGACTGTTTAAAACAAGACAGTAAAATATGCTGCAGGTGTCTCGACTCCAGTCGGCTCCTACCAGCCGTTCTGTTGTCTGCTCTGTTTACTCTGCCATATACTAACTATCGCTGTCATTGCACATCCAGCCACTCCCTCCTGCCCCCCCCCCCCACTACCCCCCTCCCACTTTTTCTATCACCGGACCTTCCCGGCCACTTTCTCACCTGCTTCCCATTTCCTTAATCAACCTAGTAATATATACACCGGCCTATCTCCACTCATTCCCTGCCCCAGCTCTCCAGCCTTTGTCTCTACCTGATCGTTTTCCTGATGATTCCCTGCCGACCCCCCCATGTGGAGTTGATAGGTTTGCCTGTTCTGAGTGATTGGCCCAATCCCAACGTCCACACTCACAGACTCAGACTTTGGGGTTCAGAGCTGTCCCACTGTCAAATCATGAAGTCCTTGAGGTCTCTCTCACAGACATTTTGAGCCCTTTTATGAACACTGTCCGTAAGTCCGCATTCCTGCAGACTTTACCCACAATTCATAGCGTTGTAACGTTAAACACAGGGTTACCAGGGGAAGCCCGGAGTCGTAAAAAACAAAGAGGACGGCACACGGGTGTTCAGCCAGGCATATTTTACATTAAGGATTTAAAATGGTCCATAAAAAAACACATGAAATCAGAGGAATGCAGCATTAGACTACATCACACACCTGGTTTATTCATCAAACACTTCTTTTGATTTTGCTCAATGAAGTTTGACAAAAACAAGTAAATATATTTTTTGACAGTTACCTCTAGACTCGTAAGGCTGGAAGACGTTCAAATAGGCAGTAAAAACGTAAAATAAAAACCCCCAATTGGCGTCGTCAAGGTAACGTGATATGTCGCCGCAAAAATGCTGTCCCATTGGTATTTATACCATTTCAAGCCCTCGCAGCCTCTCACACTCAGCCATTTACCAGGTAATCAGGTCTGACTGAACTACACTACGCTTTGTGGGTTTTTTTTCCCATACCATTTAGATGAGGTTTAATCAAGTCCATTTTATTTTGTTGCATGTGTGGTCTGAACCTTGTACTTCCTATTTGACGTCACAGCTAAAAGCTAGTCTTGTATCCATTAGCACAGAGATACTCAGGAGATGGGACAGCAGGGCCGTTTTTAGGCATAGGCGAGCTCGGCGGTCACCTAGGGTGCCATTAAAAGTCACTGACATTACAGGGTAAAGGGAAATGTACAGCATGGTGATTGTCCCGTGTTCGGCTCCCTTATGAAAGCTAAGTCAAATCCACATCAGTGCTGTCATTCATTGCTGCGGTTAACAAATACACAGCTAATGTTGTGTCAGTGCTTAATGTCTCTGAGATGCCAGAGCACATCAATATGTTTCCTAGTGATTACAAATAACGACACCACTGCTGCTCCAGAGCAAACCAGCTAATGGTAACACGCAGTAATAATGTGGGGCAGTTAGCAGCCTGACACTGTCTTTATCTTCCTCACCCCGCAGAGCACTTCGTGTCATCACACAAACAAGATCTTGTGATCTACGACAGCCCTTTTTTCTCCCTCAATAGCATGTGTGGATTGGCAGGGATAAAGTAAACTGTTGGAGGGGAGGTTTTGATGGAACACAAAGGACGTGTTATCTGTGTTTGTTCTCTGTCACAGCTTTGGCCTTAGGAAGGCAAACAGTCTGGCTCAATACACAGCGCTGTGTAAGGAGAGAGGTGGAACGCTCACACTGCTCTGCTTTCATTAGCTCACACATGTTGATGGGAGCTTCGCTGAGGATTTGTTACTCATGTTATATTGATTACATATGGATTTCAGCCTGAGTGTTCGTAAATGAATCCATGTACATTATCATGCCATGACCACCACCAGCACAATAAAACATTTGTCGCATTCTGACAGTCTGTATCTCTGTAATGTCAATTTGGCAGCGACTCCAACATGTGGGCAGAATGAAACACCGTGAGGCTCATAGAGCAGCCGCTGCTGTTTAAATGACTGTCTAGACGATGATGAATTAAGAGACAAAAGTACAGCGCTCTGACAGTTAAGGGACAGGAGGGTGTTGCTAGGCCGGGGTCTTCACGTCGTACCTATCACACCCGAGCTCTCTCCGCTCTCTAATTGGAACAACCTCTTTAATTGGGTTTGGAAACCATGGAGACGGCCGCTCCGTCTGGGAGGTGATAAGCTGCAAGAGACACCTTCAACAGAGGCGATGACGCTGAGTGAGGTGGCCTTGGCTACTGAGCCACTAAGAAGAAGTGAAGCAGATGTGACTGACATGGAAGTGTCGCATCAACCTTCCCACACATCCCTGTGCTACAGCAGGTCAATAACACAAGTTTAAAAAAACTGACTGCAATATCAATACAGCACTTTCACCATTGCTTGAAGTTTTGAGAGTAAAACAGTTTTTCAGACAACAACTTGTGCTGTGGGGAGAAGAAATCTTTTGCTCTGTGTGACGGTTGTTGATCAATTCAGGGTCCATTTATGTGCAGTTTCATGTAATAGCTTATCTTGATATAAGGGCTGTCAAAGTTAACGCAATATTTTTATGTCACTAATTTCTTTAATGCATTAACACAACTTGCGATTCTTAGGTTGTAGCGGGCTCAGTTTTAAAGTGAAGATACTGATGTCATATGTAACTATAAAACCTGATGAATCCATCGGTACCAACCACGTCATACAAGCTGCTCATGAAGGAGGTTAAATAACGCTCCAAACTTGCGCTAAATTTTGGCGAGGAAAAACTGTCATGGCCATTTTCAACGGGGTCCCTTGACCTCTGACCTCAAGATATGTGAATGTAAATTGGTTCTATGGGTACCCACGAGTCTCCCCTTTACAGACATGCCCACTTTATGATAATCACATGCAGTTTGGGGCAAGTCATAGTCAAGTCAGCACACTGACACACTGACAGCTGTTGTTGCCTGTTGGGCTGCAGTTTGCCATGTTATGATTTGACCATATGTTTTATGCTAAATGCAGTAACTGTGAGGGTTTCTGGACAATATCTGTCATTGTTTTGAGTTGTTAATTGATTTCTAATAATACATATGTACATACATTTGCATAAGGCAGCATATTTGTCCACTCCCATGTTGATAAGAGGATTAAATACTTGACAAATCTCCCTTTAAGGTACATTTTGAACAGATAAAACAATGTGCGATTAATTTGTGAATTAAGCAAGGACAATCATGCGATTAATCACGATTAGTTATTTAATCGATTGACAGCCCTACTTTAAATGTATTTATTTCATAGTATCGACCCACCTTGAATTTGCGAGTATAAAAACCGGCACACCTTATCTAAAAAATATTAATCTAGAAATGATAAATGTACAACAACAACAAAGAAAAAAAATGCTTCCTATTTCGTTGCAGCAATAAAGAAACCCTCCGACAACTACGGTGGCCTTCAGGTAAACGTAAAAAGGTGAAAGTCTCTCTCTAGAGCCAGTGTTTGGTTTGTCCATTCTGGGCTACTGTAGAAACATGGCGGCGGCTCCGTGAAGAGGACCTGCTCCCTATGTAGATATAAACGGCTCATTCTAAGCTAACGAAAACACAATGATTCTTAGTTTCAGGTGATTATTCACTAATGAAAACAGAGTTATGAATATTATATTCCATTTCTGCTAATAGATCCCCCTAAATGCTACATGCGGGACCTTTAAATACTGCATATTTGGTGACAATTTTTTTCTGGAGCTTCTAAAACATGGGTGTTTAAAAGGAAGGGAGGGTCTGATGAAAGATGTTGTTGAGTTGCATTATGGGAAATGTAGGATCCAGTATTTTGGGAGAATGACTCATGCTAGGGACTTAAAGTGTGAAACCTCTGCATCTGCTCCGATTTTGGCGTCTTTTTTAACCTGTCTCTCACATATCCACCAAGTGTTTGGAAGTGTAAAACTAAATCATTAGATTAGTCATGATTTAGAAACATCAGTTTTGTGAACTGAGTTTAACCATAACAATGTTCTCTTCTTTTGTAGTTTTCTTCCCACCATGGCGCCTGGAATTGCTGGTATCCAAACGTCTTGCTGATGTTTTTTATGAAAATCAACTGTAGGTCCATAACACCTTCTATTTGTGTAGTTTTTTACACAACATATGTCTGGCAGAGTGAACTTTTTATTAAGGCCCTCACACACTGGGGGCGTTTTTTTTTGTGTGATTAATTTGAATGTCAAATATTTTTTCAAACTGTTGTTTTTGTTATGAACACAACGCGAATATTACACATCAAAAAAGCAAAGTCATTTTTTTTTCGGAACAAGGTCAATTTTCTGAGCTTTCTCACTGCGAATAAAGGCATCAGCCAATCAGGTTTAGCAGAGCCGGTTGAGTTGCTCCAATAGAGAGGTGAAGTCCCGCCCCCTTATGGTGAACCCCATTGGACCTTATTTCGGAAATAATACGTGCGGTAATCAACGGTGAGAGACAAATATTTCTTTTGATCCCGTTTGAATTGCGCCATGAATAACACATACGATGTTTGTAAAGAATAATTTTGCAAGTCAAGAAAGTCTCAGTTCATCGTAGGTTTGTCGTAGTATCATTTAGTTTTGTGTGAAACCGCTCAGTGAACTAAATCTCTTATCCCGCACAATATACGTCAACAACACTAGCTAGCTAGCTAACTTAGCTATGTTCCACGCACAGATGAAACGTTATCTTCACCGATGTGTTTTATCCAGCGACTCCTGGTCTTTTTATCAGCCGGGAAGAGAAAGAAGGATCAGACCCGTTGCTGGTGTGAGTTCATCCCAGTACAGAACATACAGACATCGTAGCTTCAGAGAGAGAGACGTCACTACGACTCTTTTGGTGTGTCGTCTTTCTAATTACGTATTTTCACAGTCTGAGACATTCTTGAATTGCAAAATTATCTTTGAAATTGACAAAAATTATATGTGTAATTCGGGATAAACGGGATCAAAAAGACATTTGTCTCCGTTGACTTCTGTTCATATTTTTTCTGAAATAAAGTCCCATGGTGGTCCACCAGAAGGGGCGGGACTTCACCTCTCAATATTTATGAAACAACACCGAACCAAGGCAAACATTATTACTCCTTTCAACCTTGACAAAGGCAGCGCAGACCAGATCCGTTCTTACCTTTCACAATAAAAGCCCTAGACATATAATATTCGCAGGTGAGTATTTTGTATTTTCGTGTTGTTTATTCGAGTCTGTGACATCAGATTGGGATATGCTATGATTGACACATGAATAGCAGAAGACGAAGACAGTGGTGAGTTACAAATCCAAACTCTTCAAAACATCCTTCAGAAACCAGCAAGTGATGTTTTTTCTACACTCTTTGTTTGTAATTCTAACTTATATAGAAAGAAAAAACTGCTCTTTGGCTTCACCCACTAAGATTTAACTCAACCATCAACATTATTTATTTTCCACGGCAGCTTTACTTGCACTAAAAGTTTGGAGAAATAACACTCCCCAGCCAAACACTCTTAAAAGAATAAATGAAGTCTCCATAGAAAAAAAACACATTGTCCACTTTTACTACAAAGCTCAGACTTTGTGCAGAAGTGCATCACCTGTCTCTCAGCCTGCTGGTTGCCTTCTGATTGAACTCAGCACCAGACAGAATCCAAGCCACCTGCGTCTACTGGGACACAATACAAATAACATTGCCATTGCCAACAACCAAGAATTGCCTTTATTCTGGCTCTCAAAAAACTGTTTTTAGAAATCTTGAAAGGTGACGATAAAAAAAAAAACATGAAATTATTCAATTTGTCTGACAGTCCTATGATTGCCGAAGGCACTCGAGGCACAGAAATGGTCGGAACAGTCAAAGATTAAAGAAATATCAATTTAAAGAATTCAGAAAGTCAAAATTTATCAACTTATATAAGAAAACAGTCTCCTTCCTTGTGCATGGAGAGAAGATGTCTGAAACTTTCACCCACAGTAAATGCAGAGGTGATGAAAATGGGTGCAGAGATAAATGCCATCTGCATAGGATGACTGTACGGGGCTGGGAGGGCAATCATGTCAGAGACAGATATCACGGAGCGCTTTGTTTGTCATATAATCTGATCTCTGGGTTCTGGGAGGAATATACAAGAGCAATAAGTGCCTCAAACCAAAGATGCCATTTTAAAAAAAGATAATTTAGTACCTTTCAAAACTATTAGAAATGAAAGTTAAAAACATGATTGATATGGCCATTTTCTGGTCTGCCACCTCTATGGTTAAAGCTGCAGTTGGTAACTTTGAGCAAATATGATATACGATACGATACGATACGATACGATATACTTTATTGTCCCCTAAGGGAAATTTGTTTTGGACTCAGTGCTGCACATCATCAGCTGCTTCCACAGCAGCAACAATGAATAGAAACAAACAACAATCCACAGGTAAACAGAGAAACACAAACAAAAACACAAAAAACACAACATATATTGCACATACTCATTTTGCACAGGAACTGTCTAAAAACAGAAAAAATAAAAAATAAAAGATAAGAATAAGAAGAACATCATGACGCTACTGCACAACCCTCAGCCTCAAGAAACATTATTTAAAATTTAAAATCTTGATGGAGGTGGGCACAAACGAGTTCTTAAAACGGTTCAGTTTGAAGCGAGGGACTCTGTATCGTCTGCCAGACGGTAAATATATATATATTTATAAAACTGTCACTATATCCTGACAGTAGTACATGAGACATATAATCTGTGAAACAAATCATGTCCCTCTGTGTCCTCTGGTGCTCCTAATGGCATCTACAAGATTTCACAGCGTCGAAGGAAAAAAACCAATAAGAGCCGAGCACTTTCTACAGCAGCTGTCAATCACTGCTTGCGAAACTCGTGAACTCCGATCAAACTGTCAAACTAGGCAGCTCTGATCAAATATGAATCAAGAGCGCCGGTCGTTGATCCCAACTTTCGTAGAAGCCAAACGGCGGTACTACAACTTCTGTGTCCGTCACGTGATGCCATTGGGCCCAAAAAGACTTTTTCCCATAGACTTACATTGGGAAAGAGACGTCTGTAACTCAGAGGAAGATTTTTTTTTTAGATGAATCAACTTCCCAGTGCAAACACTCCAATAGTCCTTATTTAAATCATTAGGTCCTACAAGTTGTAAAATGCACTAAAAGCTGAATCCAGTTATTTTCCTTCCTCCGTTCATGTGAATGAGACCCAGACGGAGTCTGGAGCGAGGGCTGGGAGGCGTGGTTAGCAAAACATGGCGACAGCGTGACGTCTGTGACCCCGTGACCAAGCAATGGGAATGAGCGGACGCTGCTGCGCCTGCTCCACGGGCCCAATGGATGCGGAAGATCGCCGGAGGATCCGGTTACTTTTCCAGTCGGAAGTCGAGCCATTTTGGCTTCATTCTCCACCGAGCAACTTTCATAGGAACGAACGGGGCCCCGCCTCCAACGCTGGATCCAGTTCCCTTAATGCATCCATGGTGCAACCCATATTGGTGTTGTCCTGCACTGCCCTGATTTCCCACCAGGTCTTGCGACCAACTAAATTGAACCCTGATTTTATTGATCACCACCATGCAAGTCCAAAGGGATTCTAGCACTCCAGCAGAGGTTGAATTTATGACGACAGCAACTCAGCTGTAGAAAGAGTAGAGAATGCAGGTAAAGTTAATGTTGTTCATCTCTGAGTTCCCAGAGTTATGCACACTATCTCGTAAACATGCACTCTTGTGAAACTGGCTTTAGAGGTATTGCAGCTTTATTACAACATCATGCTAGTTCCACCTTTGCCTTTGGGAAAAAAGAAAAGTTTTGTGTCAGGATAATGTAAACGTACAGTAGGTCATTGACTATGGGTCAAATGTTTGCCATTTAAAAAAAGTTAGGTCAGTTACAGATGAACAATGCTACTGCATATTTGAAAACAAAACAAAAAAAATGTATAAAGTCTTTTGGGTCCCCAGGGTCAGTCTGGAGGTGGTCAAGGTGGTCAAGTTGCATGTTGGGTAATGTAGGCTCCATGTTTTGACAAGGAAGAAGAATATGTGGAATAAAAAAGACAATATGTCTGGTTTTGCCACATCAATTTTGATCCTTGTGTTTTAAACTGTCTATCATGAGTCCAAGAATGTTATAGAAGTGAAACGCTAAATCAATACGAAATGATACTTGTTAAAGTATAAAGATTTTACTGAGATGAAATAAACACAAGCAGTTAGACGATATTTTAGCCAGATTACCTAAACTACTTTTACAAGTTAAAACCGCAAACCACACACCCTGTATAGGCTACACAGAACACAAAATAGACCATATTTGAACCATAATGTCAGCAAACTATGATGGTTTACAAAGGAGTCATAACTTTATTGTTTGCGTGGATAATGTGGGGATTTGTTAACATGTGACTGCTTGTGTTTCTTGGCCTGCCAGACTTATTTTTACCAATAGGCGTTTTAGGACCGGAGGAGCTTTTTCATAGAATTAAGAACACAGTTCTAAGAACCCCCCCCTTCTAATTGTGTCTGCACCACAAGAACTAGGAATGATTGTAGTTCTTAGAAGCTTAAGCTCCTATTTCAGAGTATGTACTATGTGTAAAACACAGACAAATGGACTGACAGAAGTTAACTCGTTCATGAGCACAAGCCCACGAAGTAACGCAGTAGCACATAGGTTACCTCAGTGATGTTAGTGTAAAGGCTAACCCAGTAGCACAATTATTAACCCACTGAGCCGAATAACAATGGCCGATTCGAACTGAGTTGTTTATTCTCGCTGATCTCCCAGCTGGAGATGTGTGCGAGCGGCGCCTGCTGCCTAACGTCACTTTAGCGTTCCTATTGGTGGTGCGAATGCAAACAGAAAAATAGCCCTTGAAGGTAAGTAGCTCCCCAGTTGGGAGTTCCTCTCATTGAGTCGAGAGAACTGTTTGCTCCGAAAACTCCCAGATCGCAGCAATTAAATTGGTGACAACAAGATTATTAATACAGGCAGGAAAAATCCTTTCAGCTTCAGGTCAGATCATTGGAACAATCCATAAGCCGTTGTTGCGTCTGAAAAGAACCAGCTATATCTTTATTAGTGAGGCAGGTGTCCGGGCACAACACATGCAGTACAGCTGGACGATTATCAATAACGCTGTACAGACGGGGAGCCTACATGTCCCACAGTGAGACAGGGACGCTTTAGTGAAAGGTGACCTTGAGTCAGAGAGCAAAAGCGCTATATACGCTGCTTTCATTTGTTTGAAAGGACCAAAAAGGTTGTCCTCTCTGCACTTATTTGATTGGATTGTCAATGGCAAGATGAGAGTTTTCTGCCACACGTCGCTGCCTCGCATGCATACGAATGCGGCGCGGAGCAGGTGATGGTCCTAAGGGGAGACTGTTCATTATTCCACAAACTCCTCTCACTAATCTGTGCATAAGAACTGTTCTGCTCTTTTTCTCCAGCCTCTCTCCCTCTCGCTCTCAATGTGGTCTGTGGCCTTTCTCTAAAGGACAGCGGAGCGTGCAGCAGATATATCTGGCCTTCTTTTCATCTGACCTTTGAAAAAAAGTAGCCATTATTTTGCCTCAGGGTTGTGTAACACGCACCCACATACCTACAGTAATATCTCAGCTCAGGTTATTCAGCTACCTCAGCTGATTGTATTTTTAGAATGGCGGCCCTTGTGAGAAAAAAAAAAAAAGCAAATAAGAAAATAACCAGAAGGCACATGTTGGATTCTAGTTAATGCTGAAGCATAATAACACAACCCATATGTCAGGAGGACATGTTTTTGGTTCCATAAAAGATGTCAGACACAGGATGTGAAGCCATATTACAACAAATGAAGCTCAGCGGAAGTTCTTTCAGGAAGATTTTTATGCTTCTGATTCATTCTCTCTCTCTCTTAGTCTCTTACAACTAATCAGCTGACTGTGGGCGTTCACTCTTTCAGTTAAACCAACCAGATTTTGCCACGATCTCCGTGAGCTGCATCATATTATCGCTGTCAAACTTTTAAACCGTTCTCTTTGCTGCTGTCAGTTGTCATTTCAGTGCAAAATTGATGTGACCCTCCCCCCCCCCCCCCACCCCGTTCACCTCCAGTTCTCATCACATCCAGCGCCCAGGGTTGCTACCATCATCAGACGTCCCGCTACACATCACATCCATCCAGATCTTCAGGCCTTCTCTTTCATCTCCTCACCACCACCACCAGTGTGTAGACTCCATCGGGGGATATTCCTGTACTACTCACGGCATCTCTACCCCCTAAATGACTGATGACATCGCAATGGGGTCTAGTCGCCAAAGACTCCACATTTCTAAACATTATTATGCACCATGTCAATAATTTATTTCAAGAAGTCTCTTGCTTTTTTTTTTTTATGTGTCTGGGCCTTTAGTCTATAATGTCAGCATGCTAACATTTGCTGATTAACATGGGAAATGGGCTGATGATAGCAGCAGAGGGAAAGTCAGAGGATCACCAAACTATTCTAGTACTATTCATCATCTGGATGAATGAAGGTCGAAGATCTGTACATTTCATGGTGATGCTTCCTGTAGTTGTTGAGATATTTCAGTCCAGACCAAAGTGATGGGCCGGTAGACGTTGCCATCCCTAGAACCATGTCACTAGTGTGGCTAAACCTACATACTGAATACTACACAAACATTTTTAAGATGGACCCATTTTGGTGAATAAATATCATCTTTAATTTCCTTGGTTTGTAAATGATAAAGACACAAGAGAAAAAAAAACTAGATAATATATTTAGAAAAACTAAAACAAACTTAAAGCTGGGGTCTGCGATTTATCCAGTATACACTTTTTGTTATATTGGTTGAAATGGTCTTTACACCCCGACAGCAATCCGTTTCTTATGAGCACTGAAAATAGACCAGAAAAGATCCGTCATCTGTAGCTGCTGTAATCCTGTAAAAACGTCTCCCAGTCAGTTCCTCTCGTCCCGGCTGTAAAGAATCAATCAGATGCCTCCCTGCCTCCCTGCTCGTACTCTAGCCTCAGCGTGCACCAGCGTGAACTCAAAGCGCGTGTCCGCCGCACGTTCACTGGAGAGTGGAAGAGAAAACTCAGCTCTTAAAACACCGGACAACGAGAACGAACTCGTACCACTATTACCATATTATCGAAAAATACAACTTTGATTTAGTTGTTTATGTTCTGTTAGTTTACTTTATAAGATACTGCAGGTTTAAACTATTTATTCTAACAGCTCAAAGTGAAGTCAGACAAACAGGATTATCAACGAGGGGAGACGGCGGATAGAAAACATTGCCGAACAAAATTTACGTTACTCAAACTACTTTTTCAGTTACAGCAACAAACGAGTGGACTGATCTCCCTCCAGATATTAGAGTAATGTTAAAAAGGGTCGTGTTGTCTCAGCAGGTATCTCTCTCTTTCCCTCCCCTCTCTGCTGCTCTGTGGCTCTCCGGCGAGCTGCTGCCCCCCCCTCTCCGTCAACAAGGAAATAAAAGCCCCTCGTCTACGAGACCGGTCTCTTGAGAGAGCTCCAGCTCATAGCGGGGTCTGTGTGAGTGAATGCCCGGGTGGAGAGGTGGCGATCCCGGCAGCAGCTAGCTAGCTGTGCCGGCAGTTTGTGGAGCTTCTAAAACCGACAACAGTGGAGAAAATGTTTTATTCGCCATCTAACATCGTAAAACTGTCAATATTCTAAATCTACACCGTTGATTTCTCGCCTCAACATTTTTCAGAAGTGAATTTAGTGATGAAATAGCTACGAAAAATGTGAAGTAGTTATGATGCGGCGGTGCTCGTGCATGTGTGTGGGGGGCGTTGCCTTATAAGGAGTTTCGAGGGGAGGGGGGGGCTTAGACGGAGCTCCTGAGGCGATGCGACTTTCAAATTATGGTAGTTTTCCAAGATCGCAGACCCCAGCTTTAAAGGGACTATTTGTAACTTATCACGCGCATAAATCTTAACGGGTCGGTATCCCATGCGCGCTCGCGTGTGGGTACGCGAGCGCGCAGCAGCTCTGCTCCTGCCTGTTTGCACACCGCGCTCGTTCTCACCCGTCCGGCTCGCTCCACCTCCACGTGAACGCGCGCACACTACACACTGCAGAAGAGTTAGTTTAGCTCTGAGAATATCTGGTGAATGTGCAGTCGACGTTTTTGCAGAAATAACTGCTGCAGCTCCTCCAGACCAACAGAGGTTTCCCGTGTCTTGTGAAGTGACGGGGCTCCGCAGAGAGTTACGTTATCGTCCCGACCGGGTGTCGGTGTCTCCCCCCCCCCCGACCGTCCCCCACCCCCCGTTTCCTCCGTGTCGGCGGGCCGAGACAGGAAAAGCCAGCACTAGAATCAGCATTGATTCATGGAGAGACCTTCGTCTGGTCAGCTAACATTACTGCCAAGCAGGTGAAATATAGAGTGATATTGTGTTTTAGCTGACGTGTGTCGTCTCACTGTTTTGACGGACGCTCGCTCACATTAAGGTAGTGCGTTCACACGGGCGAGCGCGAGCAACAGGACGCTGACTTTCGTTGACATTGCGGCCACAGGTGTCGCTGTGAACAAGCAATTTCTGATTCTTACATATAGCCTCTTTAAATAGTGTTTTACTCATCCTGCACATTATCATGTCGTCATGTCACCACTTCAATATCACAAGAAATCCAACGGCGCACTGAGCATTTTATATAATTTACAGTGCAGTAGTGCTAACGGCAGTACAGATATTGTCCCTAACCAGCAGTGGAATGCCAATAGGTCTCCTCAGGCCGTGGGGACAGCCTCCAGTGAGCAGGCTGGTAATGGGCTCCCTGTTTGGAGCGGAGTGGAGCAGCCCGAGGACTTGGCCCGAGATAAGGAAGAGTAATGATCTTTGGCCGATGACTGAGCCACGCTGCGGCCGCTTCCACTCTAGCGGTCTCATGCTGCACACCAACAAATGCACCGCACGGAGTCATCGCTCCAGTCGAGGATGTTTTCTGGAAGTCCCACTGAGAGCGTCTGAAGCTCAGTGTCTGGGATGTGCAGAGGAGCTCCCGGGGGAAACGGAGCGCTGTCCCGGGCCCTGGCATTTGAAAATGCCGTTCTTCCTGTGTGGTTTCTGGGGGGCTTCCTGGACCTGGCTGCAGGACCACAACAGATGGCCAAATGGACATCGACGACGCGGCCTTCTGGTGCCATCCTCATGCCACATATGCTTCATCCCGCGGCTATGACTTCCTGGAGATTGCTTTCTCACAGTCCCCTCACAGCCGTCACCATGGCTACACAATCCCAGTTGTGAGGAACAGACCTCAGCGTGCACAAACACACACACACACCCCAGTATTGAAACCCTCTTGAAGCCCTAAATCGCCACATTCGAGGCACTCTAAAGCCACTGTTGGATATTATTGTTTCACCCTAACACATACTGGTAATGCTGGACCATCACTTTCTCTCATATTCCCTAATATTAAGATTTCACATGTCATGAAGCCGAATCGTCTGTACCACATGATAAGATGCGTCTCAGTCAAGCCTCAACAAAAGCTGACTCTTGAGTGAATGGATTTCACTCTCTGGTTATGACGAGATAATCAGAGGCCTTTCCAAACACAAAGCCCAGCAGTCATCTGGTCATGCTTTGGGGAGCAATCAGGCTCCTTTGGCTGACTGATAAGCTCAGTGCGAATCAGTGGAATACTTTGAAAGCAAACACGATTGATTATATTGCAATCAAATTGGCTCCGCGGAGCATGGTGGAGAGATGAGGCAGGTGGACAAAATGGAAGAAAGTACACATGAAAGAGAACTTTGAAGAAATGAAATTACAATGACAAAGGCAGCTGTGCAGACCAGTTGTATTGGGCTTTATACTAATTAGCAGTATTTGTAAGCTTTAAAGGACCAATGTGTAACAATTAGTGGGATCTATTGGCAGAAATGGAATATAATATTAACCCTGGTCAGAGCTGGCCGATGCTACGCTATGATTGGCCAGTCTGCATTCATGGGGCGGGACTTAGCGGAGGGTCAATTGGCCAACCTTGCATTGCAGCTGTAGTTGAGCCAGGTGCAACTCTTTTACTTGATGACCCTGCATATTTTTGCAGGAGCTCTCTGCATCAGCACACCTGCTGTACCAATGCCCTGGCCTCACTGAAATAAAAGAGGGGATTGAGTTTTTCACACAGTTCTCATGACGGTCTGAACAAACCTCATCCTCCATCTTTAATCAAAGCACAGGCAGGAGCCTTCAGCCATTGGCTGCTCTAACAAAGGTCAGCCTTGCAGCTCAGGTTCAAAGTTCACCACACTGCACCTATCTGTTGATGATGCCAGAGAAAAAAAACAGACCGCATACACAACAATGGAGCACCTTTACACTAGAACAACTAGAAACAATGTGTAAATCGTATGTTTTTGTTAGACTTTATTGTATTTCTTCATGCCTGACAAGACTAGGAGAGCACTTCCTCCTGCTTCCAGTCTTTGTGCTAAGCCAGGTTAAACAAGTCTAACCCTGTCTGTCTTAACTCAACACTGGGCACATAGAGATGGAAAAAATATTGATCATGTCATCTGGCCCTCAAATGCCCCAGGGCCCCAGACCTCAGCTGGTTTTGTGCAATTTTAAGTTTGGCACAGTCTCAAAATATAACTGTTAGGTTTTTAGTATTTTAGCTTATATTATGTTCAGTTGCTGCATATTCCTAAATTTCTGATTGGGGCCCAACAGTGACTTATTCCTCTAACGCCCCCCCCCCCAACAGGTTAATCTGGCTATTGCAGCACACAAGTACATTCCCCATAATGTCACATATTATGACTGTCAATCGATTCAAATATTTACTTGCAATTAATCGCACATTTTTTTTTATCTGTTCAAAATGTACCTTAAAGGGAGATTTGTCAAGTATTTAAAACTCTTAGTGGGCAAAACAATGACAAATATTGTCCAGAAACCCTCACAGGTACTGCATTTAGCATAAAAATATGCTCAAATCATAACATGGCAAACTGCAGCCCAACAGACAACAACAAAAACCTGCATGTGATTATCATAAAGTGGGCATGTCTGTAAAGGGGAGACTCGTGGGTACCCATAGAACACATTTTCATAACAAATATTGAGGTCAGAGGTCAAGGGACCCCTTTGAAAATGGCCATACCAGTTTTTCCTCACCAAAATTTAGCACAAGTTTGGAGCGGTTTTTAGCCTCCTTTGCAAAATGTTAGTATAAAAAGGTTGGAACCGATGGATTCTTTAGGTTTTTCTAGTTTCATATGATGCAATCTTGACTCTACCTTTAAACTGAGCCCGCTACAAGCCCCGAAAGATTGACTGCGCTTATGCGTTAAAGAAATTAGTGGCGTTAAAAGGAATTTCCGTTAACGCGTTATTATCGTGTAAACTTTGACAGCCCTATCACATAAGAGTTCTAACAATGACCACTTTTTAAGGAAAATAACATTGGATCAGAACATAGAGACAAAACTGAGTCAAATATGCACACAGCCCAATATTGGTCTCAACATTCCTCAAGCCTTTTGTCTGCAGTGACACTGTGGACATTATACCAACTGTTGCAAGTAGAAGTTTCCGTGTCCTCATCTTTATATTTCGGTCAGACACATGAGTAATTACAAAGAGACAACACAGACACAGCAGCTCATTATCTACATTCTGTTGTTCTATCACTCCATTCTCTGGGGAGAGTAAACCATGGCATCTCTATGCCCTTGCCAATACTTTGTGGAACAAACAAAGTTGTGAGGCAGAACCAGGAACTAATTTCATTAGCGGCTGCCATTTGTGACTGATTACAGGCTGTTCTCAGTGGCTGGCAAGCAGGTCCAAAGTTCTGGGAGGTTAATAACCAGTAACAATCAATTACTTAACCAATCTGATATGATCAATGGGGTTTCCAATCCGGCAGACAGCGAGATGAGTAGCGGAATACGATAAGACCTCAAACATGCTGAATGCTCTCCAGCAGCAATGAGCCGCAGCTAAACTGTTCCCAGAAGCTCAACTGTTTTACATCAGCTAAAGGGAGAAAAATAAAAAAAACAAAATTTCTGTCTTTTTTTAAAACGAAGTTGCTCAAGCAAAACTGTCTAATAGAGCACCACCACAATACAGCCAAATCCACGCAGGAGAAAATGGAAGTCTAATGAATAAAGAACTAAAGATGAATGAAATCTAATGGGCATATTAGGAGGAAACATAGAGAGGTTGGATCAGAGTATGTCTGCATTGTCAAAAAAAGAAAACAGTGCACCAGCAGCATCTTAATTAGTGCACTATCAACCATCAGTAGGCTCTCCTGTACTGCCGTGCATCTCCGACCACATCAGGACTGATTATTCTAATGATGTCTAAACCTCTGTCCGGCTATTATTCACACATCACAGAGCCTGGCCTTGTTATCTCTAACGGCAAGGCCCTCTTGTCTCCCTGAATCCACAAATTAAATCCAGAAAAATGTCCTTACTAAAGGGTCTCAGTTGTCATCCAGCATTCAAGTCACTTACTTAAGCTATTAGGTGAGCTACAATGCTCATTTTCAACTCAATTTCCAGATAGGCAGGAAGAAAATGTTGAATAAAAGGCATTTCCATTCTGTGTAATAACACTAAAGGTGCAAAGCCCTGCTGGAGGCTACGATGTTTATTAAACCCTGCAACATTAGTGTTGTACATAACAAACAACATGCTGGTGCTACAGGCAAGTCCATGGGAGATGGGTTTATCTTATAGCTAACATGGAATCGGCTCTAGAGTTTTCATGGCAATCTGTCTGTGAGATGTTTGGTGTGCATTGTAGATATTTTGGCCTTAGAAGAAAGCTCATGTCCAAAATGGGTCCACGCTCCAGTAAGCATGAATTGTGCTCAGTAAATTCATAAATCATGACAATTCATTAAATGTTGATGTTCCTTATGTAAAACTATACATGTCTCCCACACATTAAAAATCTGTTTCTACTGTTCCCATCTTTTTTGAGGCATTGTTTCCCCATGTACCTCTATAATACCTCTATAGTACCTCTATAGTACCTCTATAGTACCTCTATAGTACCTCTACGGATAATCCAATGCTGTTTCTCTTTAATTGGTTGTTTTATTTGTCTATTTGCTTGCTTGTTGAAGGTCACTGGACAGCGTTTCCTCATACAACGGCTCGTGTAATATCTTACAAAAAGGTTATTTTTTTCATTTTTCGCGCGTTTTCTAATGAATGTCCAGCAACATGATCGATCAGTGCGCCTGTGCACGCTTACAAACAGGACTTCAAAAGAGTTTGGTTTAAAATAAGTACGATACCTAAGTTACGTACGTGGCGTTAGTAAAGTATGTAAGTTATTACGCCACATTACGCCTATTTTAAAGTCTTTACATTGGTTACCTGTTAGTTCTCGTATTGATTTTTTAAATTCTTTTATTAGTTTATAAGGCACTACATGGCCTTGCACCAGACTACCTTTTTAGAAATTATTTTGGTTTATGACCAGGAACTGCTAAAACAACCTTCCAGAGGAACTGAGAGGAGCTGAAAATATTCACATTTTTAAACGTAAACTAAAAACGTATCTATTTAGTCTGGCTTTTATGTAGTGTTTTATAGTTTTATGGTTTTATTGTTTATTCTTATTTTATTTATCATCATCATTATAGTGTTTATTTTGCTCTATTTTGTTTAATCAACATTTTATTGCTGATCATTATTATCTCTTTTATTCTATTTTATTTTATTAAAATGTAATTATTTTAACACAATCTGCTTATTTTGTTTAGTTTCATAATTGTTATTGTTATTTTTATTTCCTTGTATTTAATTTATCTTTTATTATCTTAAATACCCATCTTTTATTGCTTTCTCATTCATTGAACTTATATATTGGTTGTTCTGGTGTGCATTAGTCTCCATTTTTAACACTCTATATTTTTGTCAGTTGTCTGTCCAGCACTTTGAATTGCATTCAACTTGTTTGAAAATAATAAAGTTTGATTGATTGATTGGTGTAACAAAAGTAAGGTAAGATAAGTCGTTGACTTGGTTTCACACAGGACACGAACAGCCGTCCCAAGGGTGAAAGTCCTGAGTTTGTTTGACCAATCCGTCCTCCACCACCTCCTCCCAATGCAGACTTTGTCGCTCTTTACGTTAAGTCACCTGACTTCCTTAGAGGAAGCCCTGTACGTACCTGGCTCACAATTATGTAGGTTATTTACGAGTTACAGTGCATTACTTTTCGTAGGTATAAGTACGAACAGTGAATGAGAACAGCCTGCACTGCACTGAAATATAGCTATTTAACCCTCCTATCATCTTCACTCCTAACTCAAAGTAGTTTTGTTACCTAAAACTAACTTCCTGTGAAGACGGAAGTTTATTTTGAAAAGACACTATGCATGTAACAAGGGTATATTGACACGCCGTCCCTGACACTTATGCTAGAAGGATACCTATAGGTTGAGTGATAGGGACACTGACCAAGCATCAGTATTTTACGAGTCTGTCTTTGGCAAAATCTGATGGCGTGTCGGGCAGCTCATTTTTACAGGCTAATCAGACGTAGTAAACAGAAAAAAAAAACAAATAAGCATCAACAAAGATACGTTTTTATTTTGCATCTGTGCAACTACTTATGTTCTTGGAAGCATCCGGGTCAAAATGACCTTCAAACATAATTGTTTAATACAAATTCAGATGATGACCCTAATGAGGTAACCAGTATTTCAGACAACTCAAAAGTGAAATTTGACATTTATATTAGAGACATTTCTGTTATTTATTTATTTTTATTGATAATATGCCAGTATCTGAGTGCCTTAATTGTTAAAGTAAGAATTATGGCCAATGAGCAACTGTAGAGTGTTAATATTTTCAAAATAAATGAAAAAGTTATTTTCTCTATTGTACCGAAAATACACCGAACCGTGACCCCAAACCGAGGTACATACTGAACTGTGACCCCAAAACGAGGTACATACTGAACTGTGAATTTTGTGTACCGTTATTTCCCTAGTAATAGTAATAGTAGTGATATGACTAAGTTTTGATCGTGGTTACTAATCTATCAATGTTCCATTACTTGACTAGCCGGGTCTGGATGAGAATGTACACATGACAATGACTATGTGCAGTTTGAAGAATCTTTAAAGAGCTTTAAACTGCATCTGACAGTCTTCCTCTGCAGATAGAGTTTGCAAAGTTGTCATGGAGACGCTTCTACTTAGACACTCATACTTGGGTCATGTGATGAGAACTGAGTCATCTCCATGAGAACTGAGTAAACTCCGTCTGCTGAGGAAGACCATCTGATGCGGTGAAAGCTATAGAAAAAAGACAGAAAGTGGCCCGTGAGTTACTATTGCAGCTGAGAACATTTTCATCATAGTTCCCAGAGCATAACATAGCTTCATTTATTTAGTGTTAAGCATTTAGCAAAACAAATATGCTCAAATCATAACATGGCAAACTGCAGCCCAACAGGCAACAACAGCTGTCAGTGTGTCAGTGTGCTGACTTGACTATGACTTGCCCCAAACTGCATGTGATTATCATAAAGTGGGCATGTCTGTAAAGGGGAGACTCGTGGGTACCCAGAGAACCCATTTACATTCACATATCTTGAGGTCAGAGGTCAAGGGACCCCTTTGAAAATGGCAATGACAGTTTTTCTTTGGCAAAATTAAGCGCAAGTTTGGAGCGTTATTTATCCTCCTTCACAACAAGCTAGTATGACATGGTTGGTACCGATGGATTCCAGAATCTCTAGCCCGCTACAACAATCAAAAATCACAAGTTGTGTCAATGCGTTCACGAAATTAGCAGCCTTAAAACGAATTTGCGTTAACTCTGACAGCCCTTATTAATACTAAGACATACTAAATAGGAAAGAAGTCCGATTTTCTCTTGATCTCTTACATGCGGTGCTTCAGACATTCTCAAAAAACTTTGGGTAATGCCAGTTACAGATCAGACCGATGTGTTCATTACATTGAATTTTGCCCTGGTGAACAGTACATAATGTCTGGACATATACATATATTGGCGGTGGGAGAATGCTTACTGTTGCCTGTATGATGGCTGCTGGATAGTAGAGCTGTTCTTAGTGTTATGACTGCTGAAATAATCACACAATACCAAGCAAAAGCAAACTATCAACACAGTGTGACTGTGTGCCAAAGGATGAGCATGCATTTGTACAAACACCGCAGCAGATGGCAGTTCTGAATGGGAGCCATACGTAAACATTATTCACAAATGTGATGGAGGCTGTAGGTCTCATGTCATGCTGACACAGCTGAGTGTCTCTGTGGAGATTTCAATAAGACGCACTTCATTCCAGACCGACTGTACACTCTGTCACCTCAAATGTTCTTTACTCAAACTGATGAGACAACAAGAAATGCTCCATCATTGCTGTGGTCAGGAGAGTTTGGCAACCCTCAAAAGGGTTCAGAGGTCATAGGAGGTTGACAAACGCGAGTACAGGGGCATTTCCAAGTTTGCCGTTTATATTGTATAACATAATGCACACATGATCCTAAGGTCCATTAGTGACAGCCACCAGGATGCACAGGTTAATAGAAAGAGCTCCAGGCTTCACTGGTTGTAGTTTTCTGGCTAATCTTTCCGAGCTGCAAATAGCGATCCTAATTACAGGTTCCTGCATCACTCCTTCTACCTTCATATTTTGAGATTAATAGGTCTACCACAACATTTACAAAGGCAACATGCTTGGAAATGATTGCATATTTATACATCAAGTAGTTACAGAGCAACATTAGCATTCATTTGGAATTGTGTTTCTCGCCACACATTAAATATAAGTCCAACACTCACTTCACCAACTCCTGAGAAAAAACACTGTCTCCTTATCTGCTAAATGCTCCACTATGTTCACAAGCTAGTCGTTAGCACTCACTGAAAACAGCTGCTGCTGGGATCAAAGGTTGATGAGAGCCTTCAGACTGAACCCAAACAGTGAAACCAAGACTATGAAGTGAAAGATGCTCAAATGCTCCGTTGTGCTGAGGGGACCTGTAGAGTCGGGTCATAACTCGTCACATAATGACTTTGTCACTATAAGCTTTCACATTACACATAGTCATTCGATCCACTGTTTTTTTTTTGTAAAAATATGAATGCTTTAACTTGTCAACCGATAACATTTATAATGGCTGCATTCCATTCTGGTGTGCCAGTTCTTGGACCCTGCTATTGTGCATGCTTGCCACATCCCATGCCTTAAGTCAAACGGCTCGTACTACAGCATGGATTGATGTTACTAAAATGTCAACATGCATTTCCATATCATTTCAACAATACTTATTGTAAACTTTCAAAGTAGGATACTTTTAACATACAGACACATTGAACTTGTATGGAATACAAATACTAAAAGCTATCTTTACCATAAATGGAAATTAGTCCTGGAACAATGAACTAAAGGACTACGTTTCAAATGAATCTTCAGAATAAAATTTAAAAAAAAGTGCCTTTTAGAAAAAAGTTCAAACAGAGCTTTGAGCAGCACCTTTTCATTTAAATTTACAACGTTAACCGCGTGTTTGAAACTGTGACCGTAATCCGGGAGAAAATATGTTTCCCTCGAAACTTAAATTCAGAATGATGCAGATTAGTTGTATGGGAACGTAACTGTGTAGGAGACAGAGTTGGTAGGTGCTCATAGGTGAGCCTGAATCGGTACTTAGTGTTAATAATATTCGCAGCAGAGAAAGCTGACTCACAGCTGTAATCCAAACATGGTCGAGGTGAGTAGTGATACTTTGGCTTGACACAGTCAGAAAGTAGCAGGTCAGTTGCTCTCCATGCTGTCATTTCTCTCACATCTCTGACTGTTGTTCTGTCTAGCCAACAGTCAACAATCAATTTGAATTGGCTCAGTTGAGTGATGGTCTATAGCCACGACCATCTAAAACCCCCCCCAAAAATCCACACTGGGAACGTCAGCAGGGCGTGGTGGCTGCGTTACCTGTTGTTTTTTTTATTTTGGCGTCCATGTTAACAGGTTAGAGCAGCCACACTGCCCGCGTGAGACGCGCGTCTCACTCTCTAGTGATTGTATATTGACATCATATCAGCAACATTACTACAGTTTCGATGTCTCTATCTATAAAAAATGTTACGGATATGAAAAAAAAGTAAAGACTTATTTTTAAATCAACACTTCCTGCTTTTATTTGAAGATATAAGCCCTCAAGCGTTTTTTTCTGTTGACAGAATTCCTTCATTTGTTAACACAAGGCTTTTATTCTGAAATATTTACAGGACAGTGTTGTAGAACATGCAGTGACTTGGAGAGCTCCATGAATGAATAAAGTACGGGGTTTTAATGGTGGATTATTACTATTATTTACAAATTACCACACGTGTCTTAACCTTTCTCTGTCTAAAATAAATATAAATGACATTTATAATGAAATGAAATGGTCATTATGAAAGGTAAACTCTATGTAGAAAGAAAGAGCTGACAGCAGCAGCAGCAGCAGCAGAAATGCAGCTGATGTGAATACCAGACGCGTGAATCACGCAGCCGCCACGCGATCCTGACGTTCCCAGTGTGGACGAAGTGTTAAAAGATGGATGAAACCTGCTATCTACCAACATTACCTTTTTAAACTGAAACACACGTTTTATATTGTGATATTTACTGTAAATGACATACAGTACAGCCAACAGCATGTAGGAAACTTTCACGCGATCTCACTTCAGCCAGCTGCCTCCTCATTTAGGTTTTTGTAGTGAATGGAGAAGGTATCATATAGTTAACTCCTCATTTCAACTTCACGAAAAAGTCGTCCATTGCGGCGCTTTCAAAGCAAGTGAAAGGAATAAATAGAAACAGGGCGTTGCAGCGCCGAGCTCGCAACCAGTTAAGACGTTCCAGTAGAAAACAATGCAATCAAACTGATTTTTGTCACTGACATTCGCTTGCATCACTTTCAGTTAGTCCACGGTGTGATATGTAGATGACACACAGCATGCCAATACACGAGACCTCTCGGTGTTGTTCACATCACATCCCCTCTAGATTTTTTTTAGTGAATCCCCAATCTTAAAGTTCAAACTGCACCTATGATAATATGTCACGAAAAAGGGCGCAAGGAATGCCACTCACTGTTTCTAGGCAACAACAACAGTTGTTCTCATGGTTCTGCTTTCAAAGGTCAACGGCAGCCAAAGTCAATGATGAAATAATTTGAACTAGTAGTTCGCCACGCCATGTGTAGCAATCCACCTAGTCGGGCGGTACCGCTCTCCCCATCGGAAAACAATGGTACAGCCAGCGCAGAGCAATTTTACCGCTGATCACGTGTAGGCGGATTAACAGATGTTTTCCATATTGCTGTGTCAGTTTCAGTATTACTTCAGGAGCATGAGGGGAGTTCTAAGGTCAGGTTGGGACAAGTCTGCACACTGTAATACATACTGTATGTTAGTGATTTTTAAATGGCTTCTCTTACACGTCATTAAACAAACGCTGTGAGACAGAAAAAACCTTTACAGTGTGACCCACTCCCCATCTCCCAAAACCATGGTTGGATCTAGTATAAAAATGTATTCACTCATAATGTGATACACTGAATCATCATTGAATAATCATGACAAAACAGCAGATAATCAAATAGCAACTAGAATAACAAATAGCAAGATGAAAGAAAAGTGAGAGTGGTGAGAGAGCGATCTGCTGTCCAGATCGACTAGATGAGCAATGAGTCACGGAGAGAACACCCACCATTCAACATCCTGTTACGTACACTCTGGCTAACACACCACGGAGTAACAATTCATTTCAGACATGCCAAGAGAATATGGAGAGCTCAGACTATATTAATAAACTCGAGCAAACACTCATCTACTTTTCTAACTTTTATGAGTTATATAATGTGTAAATGGAACATGTGATACGGTGAATCATATCTGCATCACACACACAGTACACCTACACTCACTACAGGCCCTTCTATACAGATTTCAGTTTCATAGTACATATTCAGAAAACAATCATTTATTCCATTTCCTTTGGCTTTTTTTTTTTTTTTTTTGTATTCTGGATTTTGTATTATTTTCCTACAGAAATCAGGGAAGTGAACCTAAGCAATCTTAAAATATCTTGTATTACGTATACTGTATGATACATGTGTAACTTTATCTGTATGAGCCAGCCAGGTCATCAGATCCCTACATGCACATACTGTACGCCACTCTCAGCAACAAATGCACCCTACACAATTCAACCTGATCTCATGGGAAGGCATTTATATATATATATATATATATAGAGCGCCATTTTAGGCTTTTTGTGTCATTTAATGTCATATTGTTAGCCTGAAATTGTCATGCTTATGTCTAAGTAACAAAACCACTTAGTTAGGTTCAGGAAACACATCATAGTTCGGCTTAAAATAAATATGTAAAATAAGTAAAATCCGTATGTTAACAACGTAACATGAGTACAGAAAACACGTCACAAGCGTCACTAACGTAACTTCAAAATAACTCAACAACACTTTGGGACACAAACGCTGGTCTCCTGGTTGAAAGTCCTGTTCGTCTATTCAACACAGTCTCACGGCAGTTAGAGATATTTACCAAATAGTACCAAAGAGAAGGGGATGCCACTCTCTGTATAATATATCCTGCTTAAGGCTGGCCCACACTAAAATATTTTTCAAATCTTACCAGATGTTGAAAATATGAGCCAGCCCACACATAACGACATGCTATGGTAAATTTAACAGTTGTGTTCCTATAGTGTGTGGAGAGCAACGATTTGGCCAAAACAGAACACCACACACTAACAGATTCATTCATGAACAAGACAAATCGGAAATCTCTCACAATCAAATGTGACATTAGTGTAAACAAACATGGTGAACGACGGAATTAGTATTAGCGATGTTAGGTTTTTGCACTACTTTGCACTGAAAATTCACGAAGGATGGATGGATGAAGTCATGGAGACACGTTAAATAAACGCTAATCAACAAGTTGCTCCTCCATTTCTGAGCTCCAACTCACTACTACTTTATGCTTCGCGTTTTGCATTAGCTCATGCATTAGCCGCGGCCGCCATGACTGCATTTGTTGTCCTTCCTTCTTCAGTCAGCTTGGTTCTCTATTGCCTATCGTTCTTTCCCACGTGACTGTGTCATCGGCTGTCCTCGGGGTTCCCCACACACAACACGATATCCCATCGCAAATATTGAACATGTTTAATATTTGCGATTTGAAATCGGTGCGGCCAGGATGGACTTCTGAGCCGATCGGAGGATGTATAAAACACTCTTAACATACCTCACAACACAGGAATATCAGGAAAGATAATCTTTAGAAGCATCAAAAAATCAGAGCTTTGCTGATGATTGTCGGGGGGACAATTACCTAATGCCAGGTGTGTACCTGGCATTAGGTAATGAATGTTGATCTCCTTCAAAGATTAAAAAGTTCAGAGCTGAACCCATTTCAACATGTGATTTTATGGTTATATTTTAGCGTACCTGATTTTTAAACGGAGTAAATCATAAAAAGATACTCAACGTACATTTGAACACTGCTCCTACAAACATAAACCCTTTCAAAGACTTGAATAGGAGAATAGGAGGAAAATAAAGAGCAGGAACCATCCATCCATATCTGGCTTCCTGCCAGAAGAACAACAGATAGCTCTTATGTTAAAAGAGGAACTGGTTGTAACACACTCACTTAGCCATCCCTTCTCTCTGTCATATTTCTGCATGTCTCCAACAATATGGGCTCCTTCCAAAGACACACACTCCTCACGCACATCCTCAGGCACAATATGTTCACAGCAGAAAGATTTACACACTACAAACATCTGTGCTTCCTTGTTGTGTAAAGAAAGCAACGGAGAGACATCCTGATGGCCTCCCATCCCCCTCATCCCTGCCTCCTATCTCCTCCCCTCTCCTCCTCCTCCTCTTCCTCCCCCTGTCTCTGTGTGAGGCTGCAGCATCCGTCACTAAAGGCAGAAAAACACCGGGTGAAAAGGAGGGATTCCTCCAGCTTTACCTTTCAATGTAGGGAGTGATGTGGGCTTTGATTCAGCTCAGATGTTGCTGCTCCTCAGCCTCGGCTAACAACATCATGTGACCAAGAACCACCTGCTCCTGCTGCTGGTCATATGACCAGATTAGGCCCCGGCAAGGATCTCTGGGATTTGTAGTTGAGGGGGATGGCAATGATGGGATTTAATTCTGAATAAGATCCTGTGTGGTGGTTAAAAAGCATAATTAAAAATCCGCTGAATTCACTTAACACTAAAATATAGCCATTACCTCGGCTCTATTGCCAATAATTCAAGATATTTTAATACAATTTAATTAAATGTATGTAAATAAGTGGAGCAATGATATAAATTGGTCATTAAAAAATAATTTTAGATATAGGGACTTAAATATATTATCATAAGGTAATTATGATTTGTTATTATATGATATATATGACATTATTTTAACAATGCAGTAAATGTTTACATGAGGGCCAAAAGAAGCATTCCACTGATTTCTTTACCTAGTAAATATTTATGAATATTTATATTTTGCATTCAATAATAACAGTCATTATAAGATGACAATATATGATAATATCACAATATCTAGATGACAAAGATGACCTGGTGACTCTGGTCCCCACCATAATACCACAGTAGTATTAGTCAGAATCACATTTTCTACATTTATGTTCATTTAATTTAGAAGGCAAGGAGCATTAATCAACCATCCTGTAAAGGTGAGCTGGCTGATGTTCAACTGTAGTCATTCAGCAAATGATGTTCTGACTTGACAAGTAAAAAAAAAATCAATACAGTCATAATGACATAAAACAATAAGACGCCACAGCAGATAGGTCACCATGAAGTAACAGTAAGGAGCACTGATGGAGCTACATAATAACATCCTCAATTTAGTATCAGTAGCTATAAAAAACAATACTGTTTATAACCACATCTAGCACACGTTAGCCATGCAGAGTAGCATTAATGGAGCACAATGTTAATAACTACATATTAATCTTAAAGGTCTCATATTACACTCCATTTAAACAAGTTAATATAGGTCTCAGATACCTCCAAACCGTGTCTTTGAAATGTTTTGTTAAAAAAAAAACACGATCAGATCCAGATTCCAGCATTTTCTCTATAACCCTCAGTTTCAGCCCACTTCCAAAGTGCTGATTTCTGTGTCTGTAGCTTTAAATGAAAATGAGCTGCTGCTCCCCATGACCTTCTGTGGATCCAGCTGTGGTTCCCCGCCGCTGGGCTCGGTAGCGTTAGTTACAGTCAACACTCCGGACGGAATAATGGCTACAGCGAGAAACATGAGTCTTTCAACTTATCCGTTTGACCCTGAGTCGAACCCCGAGTCGGACCCTGAAGAGGGACAGGCTCCAGCAACAGAACTTCCAACTCGAATACATCAGGACATTTCAGAATGGTTAGTTCAACTTTTTGTGTAACTTTATGTCTGGGTCGGCACGGAAGCTAACGTTAGCTCTAATGCTACTTTCACCGCAACGTTATTGTGAGGTATTTGGTCAATAAGCAATTTTGTAATACGTGCAATTTAGTGAACGTTAGGCGCTACGTACGTTGCATGTTTTACAATTGGTAACTTATATTTTACTTGATATATCCTGAACAGAGTAACGTCAGCCGATGAGAAATAGCTTCCTTTTTGCGGACAGTTTTTCTTTTGTTTACATGCCGTAAGAACACAAGTCCGTATCATTATCGTCCTCTAGTTGAATACTAAGCTGTGTGCAGTGTTTTGTAAACTCGATTGTGCTCCATCTCAACATTACCTGCAATGACTTACTGTTACAAAATTCTATCATGATGCACAATGTGTTTGTTGGTTGTGGTTTGGACCCTCCTCCCCAAAAGCCAACCCCAGATTATTTTTGTAGTAATCTATACATATAAGTTTTTTTTGTACAATTTTACACATTGTGCCTTTAATAAAATGTAGAGCAATATCTTGAAAGTTTGTAAAATGACAATACACACTAAACACATAAGCCATGCCAACACATTCTTACTCCCAACTCGTCAAATACTGCAGTGGCCCTAAGCTTCAAACTGTGACGCTCTTGGTGCCCCTCTGGCGTCAGTTTTTGGACTCAGGGATGGCGTGTCAGTATACACTCCTTACATATAGGGTATCTTTTCAAATAAACTTCCGTCTTCACAGGAAATTAGGTTGAGGAAACAAAACTACTTAGTTAGGGTTCGTAAAAGATCGTTGAATAACGACTCACGTGACAAAGTAAGTCAGCATTGATTTTTAGTTTTAGTTAGTGGGACATTAAAGCTGGAGTAGGCAGGTTGGAGCAAATATGATTTCAAAAAACAAGTTATTTTTTATTAAATGGTCATTATATGACATTATATAACCAACTAGGCAGCGCTGATCAAATATGAATCAATATTCTGTTACTGTAATGTCTATTTCTCAACTCAAATGTTCTCAGAATCATCTTGTAGTTACTGTTTAGCTGTAAAATGAGAAAGTTTGTAACCTGGCAGACATTTTGAGATCAGTTGAGGAAATACCAAGCACCGCCCACCAGCCGGAACAAACTTTCTCATTTTACAGCTAAACAGTACACTACAAGATGTTTCTAAAAACATCTGAGGAGAGAAACAGGCATTACAGTAACATAATATTGTTTCATATTTGATCAGCGCTGCCTAGTTTGACCGTTTGTTCGGAGTTTGCGAGTGATTGACAGCTGCCTCCGTTGAATGAATAGCCAATAGGAACGCTCTCTCTCTCTCTCTCTGAAATGACCTGTGATTGGTCAAAGTCTCCCGTCACGGTTTAGATCTTTTAAAGCCTGAAAACAGAGCCATGAGGAGGAGCAGAAGTCTATTTGTCTCTCAGAACACTTGAATTACAATATGCTGAAAGGTTATTATGGAATTTTTGCCCAATGATGCCAAAATATTTTGCTCACTGAAGCGTACACAGTGATCTCCTGGGTGAAAGTCCTGTGTTTGTTTCTCTATACTACGTAAGTTGGTTCACATTGGACGCTAAAGGGTGCCTCTGTGCGTTAGAATCTGACGCCGAGGAGCGATAACCAAGCTGCAATATCTGACGAGTTGGGTGAGAACTCCTATCTCGGGGCGCAGCCTGAAAAATAGGCTTTGGAAACACTTTCGCGCTGCAACAGCGACACTCTCGCTCTTGAGCACGCCTTCCGGGCATCTACATTGACACAACAATGGATTTGAGGGCGCAAAAAACAGGGCATGTGAACAGCCTCTAACAGTGCAGGCAATAATAACCCAGTAATAGGAATAAATAAGCAATACAGTATATTATGTGCAGTACACGTGTTCAAATGTCTGGCCTTAAGATTGCATGTGTCAGTATGGTAAGCGGTGCGGTTTTGTATTCCAGTTGGTGAGCTATTCCAAATTTGAGAAGCTCTCACAGAGATGTAAGATTGGCTAAAGGAGGGATTATACAGCCTCCTCTAGAGCAGACCTTGTTCCCCAGTTGTTTGATCTTCTCTGCTTTATAAAAGCACTAAGCGGTGGGGGAGCCATTCAGAATCTCAAACATCAGGCAGCGTCTTTTATGAGAGCACATAGGCCTATATCATGTGCGTACATTGCATGTACATGATTAACAATGCACATATAATATTTTATAATTTCATGTGATTTTAATGGTTTAATTTGTCTGCCCTGTCCACCCAGACCAGATCTCATACATTAGTAGTATTATCATTACATGTTTGCAGACAACAGAAGTGGTGTAGGGGTGCAAATGCAGAAAGTAAGCCAGTTTGGCTGAAGACCTGACCACTGGGCACAGACGCTGGAGCTTAAGACTGACAGTGAGCCCAGCTGGACAGCAGGTCGGAGCCAAATCTCACCATTCTCATACCAGATCTGGGCCACTGGCCTTTTTGCCATGTCTGGTTTACAAGAGCCATGTAGTGCAACTGGCTTAGTGTGTAATGTGAATTGTAAATGATAATGCATTGTGTGGAACCCTGTTAGCCAGCAGACATGGCCATTACACGGACAACCTCCTCTTTTTTATTCTTTTATTACAGTCAGGTTAGGACAAAACACAATCAAACCCATTTGCTACAGCATCATCTGAATGTGTCCATTACAGAGGCAGAGAGCTCCAGAACTGTGTGAAATACTCTGAAAAGGGTATTGACATAAACTGTTGAACTGAACATGAAAAGCAGAAACCTGCACTAACTGGCTCTAACGGTCGATTTGAAGGTACGATGTGTGAGATCTGGGCAGAATTTTAATTTAAAATATAGAAAAAATGAGCTAACATTATCAACAGAAGAAGTTACAGTGATGATTATGTATCTATGTATTGTGTTGCAGATATATCTACTGAAATGAGCATGCTAACCAGCTAGCCCCGGCCCGTCCTGTTTTGTAATACCACTGAGTCGCTGTAGTGTCCAGTCTGCCTTCAGTCCAACAAGAGATGACCAAGAAGTAGAGCCAACCCCCCAGGAAGAGTGCCAGTCGTCGATCCCAACTTTCGTAGCGGCCGAACGGCGGTACTGCACATTCCGTGTCCGTCACGTGATGCCATTGGGCCCAAAAATACTTTTTCCCATAGACTTACATTGGGAAAGAGACGTCTGTAGCTCAGCGGATAATTTTTTTTGAGGTGAATCAACTCCCCAGTATGAACACTCTAATACTCCTCATTTAAAAAATTACGTTTTTAAAGTTGTAAAACGCACTAATAGCTGAATCCAGAGTTATTTCCCTTCCTCTGTTCATGTGAATGAGACCCAGACCGAGGCTGGAGCACCAAGCCGTGACGACGGCGTGACGTTGGGACCCCGTGACCGAGTCACGTGACCGAGCGGACGCTACTGCGCATGTTCCATGTGCCCAAGATCCGGGTACTTTACCAGGCGGAAGTCAAGCCATTTAGCTTCATGCTCCACTGAGACACTTTCATAGGAATGAACCAGGCCCCGCCTCCATCCAGTTCTCTTTATACATCCATGAGTAGAGCGGCCCCGACAGCTTGTCAATAACACATCCATGATCCGTGTGCGTTTTACAGTTTGTTTACTAGATTAAATTCAAAGTGTCAGATACGAGAAGAGAGAGAGAGCTTCCATTGGCAGTTAGCTCAAATTCAGCTAGAGCAAACCCCATCACTGGGGGTCTGATCCTGGAGGTCTGATCCTGGGGGTCTGATCCTGGGGGTCTGATCCTGGAGGTCTGATCCTGGAGGTCTGATCCTGGAGGTCTGATCCTGGGGGTCTGATCCTGGAGGTCTGATCCCGGGGGACTGCCCCGACTCCCCATCGGATCAGCAAACTTTCTGTTGCAGCCACTACACAGGTTAGACCCAGTGCTCCAGCAGCCCGCTGTGACTCCCAACGCTTGGGGTTTCCGCTAACTGAAGCTTGTCCCCCGGAGCTGCTGCACACTCCTCTCCCAGCGAAGCATCCCCCCGTCGGCGTGAGGACGTAACAAAACATGAGTCATTCCCTGGTCTCTGCCACCCTGGACCCGAGCCAATAAACAAACTATCAAAACGTACACGGACCTTCCAGCCCCCGGTCAGTGGCACAGTAAACACACAGATGGCTAACGTAAACTAGGCCGACGCCACACATGAAGATTATTAGATAGCAGCGTTTCAGCAGTTTGGTTGAATTCTTGCCCTGCTGTTAGTTAGTAACAGCTGATGATTGTATGGACCCAGCAGGAGAGATGAAATGCTGCCCCCTATTTCTTTGGAGCAGGTGGTTCGGACTTCTTCAGGAAAGATGAATTCCTGCTATTATTTATTCAGAGAGAAGATTTCTAAACAGGCAAACACTGCTTCTGTAGATATGAGCGTCTGGTTACATATTATAGTTATATTGTGAAAGTGTGAAAAAAAAATGTGTAAAATTATGAAATTCTTCAATGTTGACATAATTTCCCTTCAGGTTTTGGTAACACTTGACTTTAACCCACCCCTCCCCCCCATTTTTAGCAATCATAAGAACACACTATAACCTAGTTTTAAGCAGTTTTGAACTTGTTTAACTGACTATTGTTGTATTATTATACCCCCAACATAGTCGGGTTATAGAGCGCTCCACATGTCAGTCCGTTCGCGTGTCACACTTGGTTTCCGGAGCAGACATCCGAAACTATTTAACTAAGGAACTTCAAATTTGGTATGATGGTTGACAGTGTGGTTTAGTTGTGCCTTTTGGGGGTTAGAAGTCCAAGCCCAACAGGCAACAACAGCTGTCAGTGTGTCAGTGTGCTGACTTGACTATGACTTGACCCCAAACTGCATGTGATTATCATAAAGTGGGCATGTCTGTAAAGGGGAGACTCGTGGGTACCCATAGAACCTATTTTCAGGTCACGGGACCCCTTTGAAATTGGTCATGCCAGCTTTTCCTCACCAAAATTTAAAGTAAGTTTGGAGCATTATTTAGCTTCATTACCAAAGAATGACATGGTACCAATGGATTCCTTAGGTTGTTTAGTTTCATATGATACCAGTATCTTCACTCATTGCTTTAAAACTGAGCCGCTTCAACCTAAAAGTTGCAAGTTGCATTAATGTGTTAAAGAAATTAGTGGCGGTAAAACAAATTTCGCGTTAACTTTGACAGCCTTCATTTTCATAGAAGTTATAATTGTTAACTAATACTGTACATTGATAATTACTTAAAATGCCCTTATAGTATCTGCGTACAACTACATTCTACTATCTTATAAAAATTTAATGAAATGTTTATATTGAGCTTATAATTGCTAAATTAGAGTACTGATTGTAAATAAAAGAGTTGAAAAATATATGTCCTAGAGGCTTATCGCTTAACGCATGAGCATACAAAGTGGAATTACGTGGTAAATGATAAATGGACTTGCATTTATACCACTCAAAGCGCTTTACGCTACATGTCAGCATTCACCCATTCACACACACATTCCTACACTGATGGCAGAGGCTGCCATGCAAGGAGCCAACCTGTCTAATAGGCTCTAATCTAAATACTCATTCACACACCGATGGCTCAGCCTTCAGGAGCAGTTTAGGGTTGGTGGGATTGGAGTCACAGCCACCCGATCATCAACACTCAACAAAGCACAATTTTGTCTTTGGATTTAAACTTGTGTTTAAGACTGTTTGGTTGTAAAAGTAGATATTAAAAAACGCAGCATATATGTATATATATAATATTTATTTCTGTTCCCTATTACCTTTATTTCTTCAAACCCGTGCAGGTTTTGTTTTGAAAGGTTTACACAGAAGCGTCATGTTTGCTTCTGTGTGCTTTAACTCTGGTATTGAAATTCCCCTCAGCTCCGTGCTGCTCCGTGTCGTGCGGTTGAACCCTGCTCTGCTCTGACGGCTGCAGCTTTTTTAACCACAAACCGGGATCTCTCCGGGGGCATCGTGTCCACAGAGACATCTGCCTCGCTGACACCAAAGTGACCTTCACACCCTCCCGCTGTTTGATCGGTGTGGTGCATATGGCGAGGAAAACTGCAGAGACCGCGGCCAGCTGTCCCGTCCACAGCGAGACTGATATCTAGTAATCAAGCTGTTAACGACATCTTTTGGGTCTCAGCCAGTCACTGTCATACTGTAGGTGTGGTTGTCATGATGGACGATTCTCCTCTCTTTACTCCATCTTCACGCTGTCAGTGTGTGAAACAAGCTGCCCCACTCCGCCTTAAAAACACTTTGTGACTGTGAAGTCTGACAGAGGCTTTGTCATTTTGTCATCAGTGTACGGTCCTTTAACCCTTGTTGCACCGCTGGATGTCTACAGACAGCAAAAGGGATATTTTATGCTCCCTGGAGAGGAAATGTGATGAAAACTTAATGTAGAATTTTTTAATTCTGAGCTGAAATGTGTGAAGACAGTGAACAGACTGTAGACACAACAACAGAAATACACCTTAGCTGGCCATGGTACGTGTTACTACCATGTGTAGTAAGCAAGATATTATAGGCTCATGTCTAGTTTGGGATGTTTCTCGTAATCTATCAGCTTTCTGTTTTTACGTTTCACTTCTTCTCTCTCTCTCTCTACTGTCAGCTGTTCATTAAAGGCGAAATTTGAAATCGTCGTTAAACCTAAAGGCTGGCCGACACTAAAAGATTTTTCAAATGTTTACAGATGTTGAAAATGTGAGAGACCACACATAATGACACGTATGTTAAATTTAACAGTTTTGTTCCTATAGTGTGTGGAGAGCAACGATTTGGCCAAAACAGCCACCACACACTAACAGATTCATTCATGATCAACAAGAGTCCCGACTCAAAAGAAACCCTATAAATCTCACAAAATCTCTCGTGATCAAACGTGACTTTATTGTAATAAAAACATGGCGGACGACGGGCAGGAAGAATTAGTGATGTTAGTTTTACTTTGTACTGAAAATTCATGAAGGATCGATGAAAAATAAACATTCATGTTGTTGCCACAAATCAACAAGCTGCTCCTCCATTTCTGAGCTCTATCTTACTTTATGCTTTGCATTTTGCATTAGCTCATGCATTAGCCGTGGCCGCCATGACGGTGGTGGTTGTCCTTCTGCTTCAGTCAGCTCGGTTCTCAACTGGCTATTGTTCTTTCCCACGTGACTGTGTCATCGGCAGTCCTCGGGGTTCCCCACACACACAACAGGATATCCCATCGTAAATATTGAATGTTTAATATTTACGATTTGAAATCGGTGCGGCCAGGATGGACTTCTGAGCTGATCGGGGATGCAAAAAACATTCTTAACATACCTCACACCACAGGAATATCTGGAAAGATCATCTTTAGAACCAACAAAAAATCAGGGCTTTGCTGATAATTGTCCGGAGGGGGGAACCGGGCCCAAACCTAAGGAGTCCACTGGTACCAACCATACCAGCTTGTTGTTAAGGAGGTTAAATAACGCTCCAAACTTACGTTACATTTTGAGGAAAAACTGGCATGGCCATTTTCAAAGGGGTCCCTTGACCTCTGAGCTTCAGATATGTGTATGTAAATGGGTTCTATGGGTACCCACGAGTCTCCCCTTTACAGACATGCCCACTTTATGATAATCACATGCAGTTTGGGGCAAGTCATAGTCAAGTCAGCACACTGACACACTGACAGCTGTTGTTGCCTGTTGGGCTGCAGTTTGCCATGTTATGATTTGAGCATATATATATATATATTTTTTTATGCTAAATGCAGTACCTGTGAGGGTTTCTGGACAATATTTGTCATTGTTAATTGATTTCCAATAATTAATATATACATACATTTGCATAAAGCAGCATATTTGTCCACTTCCATGTTAATAAGAGAATTAAATACTCTCTTGAAGGCAGGGTTAACAATGTTAGGGGCGGTAGCAGATCAGTCCATAGGGACTTGGTTTGGGAATTGAAAGGTCGCTGGTTCAAGTCCTCGCATGGACTCAAGTACTGAGTGTGAACTGGTAGCCGGAGAGATACCAGTTTGCCTCTTTGGCACTGCCGAGGTGCCCTTGAGCAAGGCACCAAACCCTCAACTGCTCTGGGCGCCTGTCAGGGGCAGCCCCCCCGCTCTGACATCTCTCCATTAATGCATGTATATAGGTCCTGTTTGTGCATGTGTGTGTGTATTTTCGGGCCTGTGTGTACTATGTACTGTGTCAAATAACAGAGTGAAAAAAATTGAATTTCCCCTCAGGGATCAATAAAGTGCCTTTCTTTTTCTTTTTCTTCTTCTTCTTCTTCTTCTTCTTCTTCTTCTTCTTCTTCAGTATCCACTATTTGTTATATTGGTTGAAATGGTCTTTACACCCTGACAGTGATCCATTACTGATGAGCTCTGAAAAAAGACCGGAAAAGATCCGTCATCTGTAGCTGCTGTAATCCTGTAAAAACGTCTACCTATCACTGCCTCGAGGTCCGCTTGGAAAGAACCAATCAGATGCCTCCCTGCTGGTACTCTACCCTTGGCGTGCACCGGTCTGAACTCAAAGCGTGTCGCCGCCGCACGTTTCCTGGAGAATGGAAGAGGAAACTCAGCTCTGCAGTAGCACTGCACAGGTTACTGTCATGAGGTAGCGTTGTTGAGTTGAGGTCCTCTCTCCGCTCTGTGTCTGTGAAGGAGTTACGATGCGGCGGTGCTCGTGCATGTGTGTGGGGGGGGGCGTTGCCTTCGAAGGAGCCCCGAGTGGAGGGGGGGGGGGGTTTAGACGGAGCTCCTGAGGCGATGCTACTTTCAAATTATGCTAGCCCTTCAACATCGTCGACCCTATCTTTAAGGTACATTTTGAACAAATAAAAAATGATGTGCGATTAATTAGCGATTAAATAATTTAATCAATTGAAAACCCTTAAAAAATTACATTTAAAAATCCAGCTGCTCTCTTTCCAGAAACATTGTCCATGTTACTGGATAATCCACAAAACATACTAAAACAGTTTTGAATGGAAGCACTTTCTACTAAACAAATATTTATACTGTTGGCCAGCCTCTAATGTGGAGAAAGATGTGGATCTGTGTGTCTGTGTGGAGGAAGCATTATAGATATACTGATTTATTAGGGTTGTCATTAGGAGTGCATACTCCTCCTGGGCAACATTGTGTGTTTCTATAGGATCCAGAATAAGTAATTAACTCTCCATGAGAACCAGCCATACCTTGGAGTAAAAACATCACATATAAGGGAATTTACACGGTTCAGTGAGCCTGAAAAGACAAACGACATTGACATTAACATCAGTATGAGGCATTTCTAAAAAGACAGCCGAGCTGGTGCAACATGCACAAACTGCACAATTTAACGTGGCAAGGAGAACAGTGTGGAAAATCATGGCAGCGTATGCCAAACACAAAGTGCATGAACAGAGAGGAGCAGCGGTGGGGAGTGGCAGCACAGACAGGAACAGACGGACATTTAACCGGACAGATGCTTCAGACATTAACGCAGTTCAACACTGCACAGGATGTCCAAGGAGCTCCAAGGAGGACTGGAGGAAAGGTTCCCAATGAAAGGATCCTTTCCAAATGAAAAATGAAGAGAAGAAGAAGAATAAATACTTTATTGATCCCTGAGGGGAAATTCAATTATTTTACACATTACACAGGCCCAGAATACATACACACATGCACAAACAGGACCTACACACATGTATAAATGGAGATATGTCAGAGATATGTCCCAAGAAGCTAATTGGCACATCTCCAGCTACCAGTGCACACTGTATTTGGTCCATGCAGGGACTTGAACTGGCGACCCCCCCGGTTCTCAAGCGTGATGTGAATATGAGAGATGGGGGGGCTGAGTAAAAAAATACATACTACTCCTCACATCGTAGTAGTATGTAAGTTTATTGTGTGTCCTGGCAACAAACCTACACACGACTACCACAACATTACGACAGATCAGCAAGGAAACACTGTGTGTACTGAAAAGACTGAAAACATCCACTCAAAGTCTGGCGGGAGATATTTTAAAACTTCTACTACTACTACAACTACTACTACTACTACTACTACTACTACAACTACTATAGATCAGATGAGCGGTGCAGGAATGAGTCTTAAAACCCGAAGATGAGTCAACATTTTTGCACTTCCTGTTCCCTCGTCTGGAAGTCAATGTTTTTTTAGTTCGATCTCTGAAATCAGGTCTCTGGTTAACACAAGCTGAAGAGATTTTAACGTTTGGTTCTACGATATAAAATACGTCAGTAAATATCCCACTGAATGAATTTTGAAGCTCTTACTGTATGTCGCAAATAAGGCGGTTGCTAACAAGTGGCTAAATGAGACTACTAAACGTCATCACGCCGACTCGTCCTCCTTTACACCTTCGTTGTGTATTTACTCGCGTTCATGTGACCGTGGTGTCATTCGTTTATAGCCTAACGTTAGTTTTTTTTTTTTTACTTCTGGCGATTGCATTCACACTTCAAAAATCATAAAGTGGTGTTCATTTGTGGAGATTATCTTACGGAACAAAACGTGTAAGTATCAAATGTTTGTTTGCCACAGAGCTGATTTTCATCAATTATCCAAAAGCCAATGGAAAAATCCCATTGTTATTTTGTCAAGGGAACCAGTGCGACTCTAACTTCCGGGTTGGCCTACAAAAATACATCATCCCTGCACCACTCCATAGTATAGACCAGAGCTCATTAGTGGAGCGTGAGCGGGAGGGGTTGTGTGTGCCGCCTTTGGTCTTTCTGAAGTCTAGAATGGGCTCTTTGGTCTTCTTGGTGTTGAAGACCAGGTTATTGTCGGTGCACCTGTCGCCAGGTGCTGAACCTCCTCCCTGTAGGCCAACTCGTTGTTGATGAGGCAAACCACCGTTGTGTTGTCTGCAAGCTTAAAAAAGGTGGAACCGTGTAGAGGTGTGCAGTCGTAGGTGAAGACGGAGTAGAGCAGAGGACTCAGTACACAGCACTGTGAGACACTCTGGGGTTTGTTAGGAATTCAGTTTCAGAGGAAGGTGTTGATGCCCAGGTCACTGAGCCTGGTGATCAGTTTTGAGGGGATGATGGTTGAATGCTGAACTGAAATCGATGAACAGCATATTGTTGTTGTCCAGGTGGGACAGGGCCGATTGTAGCGCCGTGGAGATGGTGTCCTCTGTACACCCATTCTAGTAGTAGGAAAATTGGAGGGATTCCAGTGTTGGTGGTAGGCAGACTGCGGGGCCAGTGAGGGAAGACGACTTGTAACCCTTGCTTCCTGTCTGTAGCCAAATCCTGCTTTGTCTGTCTTTGGGAACAGTGATGAGACAGGAAGAGAAACAGCATGAAACTGCCTCCAGATTGAATTATGCATGCCTCCATCTGCTGACAGAGGACAAGTCTGTCGGGCCGCCTCAGTGTCACCACACACACACAGATAGATACACAGCTCACTTTACTCACGCTGATCTGTAGTTCATCAGCCCACTGTGTCTGTAACAAACACAATCCCTCAGGTTAACGGTGCCGTTCACTTCACTCTGCTGCTGTTGTTCTTCATCCTCGTGAAATCGGCTGATTTAAGGGCAAACGTGAAGCACGCATCAGTATTCCCAGCAGGACTGTTGTTCCTGAATACTCACATACACTGCATTACACTTCTACTGTATGCAACTGTAACCCGGGCACTTAGCAGAAACCCAGACTATTGGAACCCGACAACACCACTCTGGGAACTTTACCCAGAGAATAACCCAACCAAATTATACAAGTTCTTTGATAAAGAGATGGAGCAGACGTGAGTTTCAAGTTTCAGAATCAAATAACTTTTACTTAAATTAAAAAATGATGATTAGCTGCTGCAATGATAAAAGCTGCAAGAGAGGCCAGGTTGGAAAAATAATGTCCTTTATTACAAAAATAGAGTTAAAATATTTTTAAAATGTCACTACATCACTAACCTTACCAGTACAGGAGGAAGGGTGCCAGGGAAACCCACAGGAGGACTGGAGTGAGGGGGAGAGGAAAGGCAGAATACTTCATCACCACCACCAGTAGTTGGAGAAACACACAGTTACTTACACTCACACTGCAAGGTAAAGAGCACACAGGTGTTAGAAGGACACAGCAAGCCACATGCATTAAGAACCCCAACACAAGAAGAATCCCTCCACCCAGTGACCAACCACCTGCAAGGATATAGCAATCCAACCATCCTGTTAACTGGCAGAGAGCTAAGAATGTTCACTTCCTGATTACCTATACAACAGTTGGTTTACAGATAAACTAAATAAATGCCCCCTCCCCTATTACAACAAGAAGCATATGTTGGTGTTGGGCCACCACTTAAAACAAAAAGAAATAAACAAATTAACAAAAGCAAAACACACTAACCACAAATGCGGAAATTAGAGGTAAACGGGTAAATATATTATGAAAAATAAATCAACATACAAAAGCCCAATACAACCCCAAATAACTTTATGAGAAATAGGAAAAATAAAATAACTAACTAAGGGACAAAAACAGCAGTGGCAACAGAGCTCCTCCTCCGCCACGTACAGCCAACTATGTCACACGGGAATCACCAGTTTCCTCGTTCCTATTATGAAAGGCATGCGTTATTATCCATAGTGTATAAACAAACTATGAATGGAGACATTTCAAAACATACCTCGAGCCGTGAGTTACGGTGACCAAACAATTGGCCCACGTGTGATCCTCCAGCACGCGAACGCACGCACACACACACCGTATCCTACGCTCTTCATATAAAGATGCACGAGCGTCGCAGGGGGAGCTAAGACTGCAAACGGCACCTACAAAGATGCCACAGAGATTATTAACATTAACACGGATAACATCTATAAAAAGGAAACCGGTAAGGGGCATACTTAGTCTGATGTTCATCTCCCTCAACAGCAGTAACAGGGCGGAAAAGAGTGAGCCAAGCCTCTGCTTGGACACCAACTGCTCGTTTTAAGGGGCTACGAGACTAGGGGAGTAATCAAGGTGACAACTGTTCTCAATCTAGTGATTAAGGGGAGGGCGACGGGGGAAAGCTCACCCATTACACAACTATGGTACTAATCAGACATTTTAAAGCTGACTAGCTGATATCTGCATTATGCATTTTCTTTTTTTCTTTTAACAGCGTTGGGGAAGCAGGCTTGTGACTTGAGGGGTTGCTGATTCGATTCCTGGAATGACAGAATGAATCTGGATGAAGAAAGTGAAAGAGCAGCACTTGAACCTCCCTGATTACCAAATAAGAAATATGAGAAGACACGTGTTGGATGTATAGTATTGGCTGTGCTAAAAATGTGCAGCTGTAGAGTACACTCAAAAAAATCACATGTTGAAAAGAGGCTGATAATTTGGGTAATATAAAAAATGATAATGGCAAAACTAATAAAAGTTAGTTAAGATGTATACATAAAATGTATATTTTTATACAGTCTTTACAATATTCACATTTAAATAATATGTAATTGTGTTGTAATGTAATGAATAGCTTATCAATTATAAATATGTCAATATTATAATTCAATTTGCATGAACACACTCTTTTATCTTTAAAATGAAGAGCACAAGCACATTGTGATGTTACAGCTAAACCCAGTGACGAGATAGATCATTTTAAAAAGACCATTTAAGGGGCGTCCCGGTAGCTCACCTGGTAGGTGCTCCATGTAGAAAGGCTGAGTCCTCACCGCAGTGGCCCGGGGAACCAATCCAACCCGTGGTCATTTGCTCATTACCTCCTTCCTAGGCCTTTGGGTTATGTTTTCACCGGCGTTGGTTTGTTTGTTTGTTGGTTTGTCTGTTAGCAGGATAACTCAAAAAGTCCGCTATGTATTTGAATGACATTTTTTGGAGGGGTGGGGTGTGGCACAATGAACAATCCATTAGATTTGAGGAATGTTTTTAATGCTAATGCTTTTTTTTTTTTTTGTAACATAGAAGGGTTCTTTTAATGAATAAAAAAAAAAACATATATTGACATTACAAAACTTAAAGTAACTAGTAAAGGACGTCAGTTCACACCTAATATTAACATGAGTCATGGGTAGTTTCTAAACCCATCTGTGTCCTGATTGGCCAGAGGTCAGCTGACTGTCCAGCTCTATTTAGTTCTAGTCTTCATCGAGTGAGATGAAGATGTCCAACACCAGGAAGCAGTTCACCACCAGCGCCGCCTCCTGGTTGTCCTGCTGGTTCTCCTCCTGGTTCTCATGCTGGTTCTCCTGTTGGTACTCCTGCTGGTTCTCCTCCAGGTTTTCCTCCTGGTTCCCCTGTTGGTTCTCCTGCTGGTTCTCCTGCTGATTCTCCTCCTGGTTCTCCTGCTGGTTCTCCTCCAGGTTGTCCTCCTGGTTCCCCTGCTGGTTCTCCTGCTGGTTATACTCCTGGTTCTCTTGCTGGTTCTCCTCCTGGTTCCCTTCTTGGTTCTCCTGCTGGTTCTCTTCCTGGTTCTCCTCCCTGCTGACCTTCTTCAGGACAGGAACCACTTTCTGCTGCAGGAAATCGATGATCTTGATGTACTGCTGGTTCTCCTCCTGGTTCTCCTGCTGGTTCTCCTCCAGGTTGTCCTCCTGGTTCCCCTGCTGGTTCTCCTGCTGGTTATACTCCTGGTTCTCTTGCTGGTTCTCCTCCTGGTTCTCCTCCTGGTTCTCCTCCAGGTTTTCCTCCTGGTTCCCCTGCTTGTTCTCCTGCTGGTTCTCCTGCTTGTTCTCCTCCTGGTTCTCCTGCTGGTTCTCCTCCCTGCTGACCTTCTTCAGGAAAGGAACAACTTTCTGCTGCAGGAAATCGATGATCTTGATGAAGTCCTGGTTCTCCTCCTGGTTCTCCTGCTGGTATTCCTGCTGGTTCTCCTCCAGGTTTTCCTCCTGGTTCCCCTGCTTGTTCTCCTGCTGGCTCTCCTGCTGGTTCTCCTCCAGGTTTTCCTCCTGGTTCCCCTGCTGGTTCTCCTCCAGGTTCTCCTCCTGGTTCCCCTGCTGGTTCTCCTGCTGGTTCTCCTCCAGGTTTTCCTCCTGGTTCCCCTGCTGGTTCTCCTCCAGGTTCTACTCCTGGTTCCCCTGCTGGTTCTCCTGCTGGTTCTCCTCCTGGTTCTCCTCCCTGCTGACCTTCTTCAGAACAGGAACCACTCTCTGCTGCAGGAAATCCATGATCTTGATGAAGTCTTGGTTCATCTTCTGGTTCTCCTCCTGGTTTTCCTGCTGGTTCTCCTGCTGGTTGTCCTCCAGGTTTTCCCCCTGGTTCCCCTGCTGGTTTTCCTCCTGGTTCCCCTGCTCGATCTCCTGCTGGTTGTCCTCCAGGTTTTCCCCCTGGTTCCCCTGCTGGTCTTCCTCCTGGTTCCCCTGCTCGATCTCCTGCTGGTTCTCCTCCAGGTTTTCCTCCTGGTTCCCCTGCTTGTTCCCCTGCTGGTTCTCCTCCAGGTTTTCCTCCTGGTTCTCCTGCTGGTTCTCCTCCAGGTTTTCCTCCTAATTCCCCTGCTGGTTCTCCTCTTGGTTCTTCTGCTGGTTCTCCTCCAGGTTTTCCTCCTGGTTCTCCTGCTGGTTCTCCTGCTGGTTCTCCTCCTGGTTCTCCTGCTCGCTCTCCTGCTGGTTCTCCTCCAGGTTTCCCTCCTTGTTCTCCTGCTGGTTCTCCTGCTCGTTTTCCTGCTGGTTCTCCTCCTGGTCCTCCTCCAGGTTTTCCTGCTCGTTCTCCTGCTGGTTCTCCTCCTTGTTTTCCTGTAATGCTAATGCTACTGCTGCTTTTTCCAATAAAAGCAAAACGCCAAAAAAAAACAAAAAAACAAAAAAAAAACAAGATCATTTAAAAAATTAGTTATACAATAAGACATACATTAAAAAAAAAAATTATAAAAAATATATTTGAGATGAAACTCTGGACAGAAAGTGTCCCTGCATGCAGACATGCTTTGAAAAAAATAAATAACCTGAATAGATAACTAGAATTGTGTCTTGTAAAGGCTGATAGCATGCCAACACTCTATATTTATCATGCTCACAGTTATTTACAGTGTGTGGCTCTCAGCTGCTTTTCATGTCTCTGTTATAGCAGCTCATGCACGGTTTGCTGTGTGATTCTGCGTGCTGCAGACGGCCGGGCGGTGCGATGGCTGTGTGCTCCGGTCCTCCTACCCAGATGGTAGCGAGTGGAGAAATCACTCACACAGTAATCATCCTGGAGACACCTGGAGAACCAGAGCAAGAGCGAAGACAGGAAATGTAAACCAAGCGCTAAGTGAACCACTCAGTCAGCCTAATAAGGACCCGAATTATCGTGTGAATGGAGGGCGCGCTCGCCGTCCCTCCCACTCTACAGAATGAAGGCTATAAAGTAAAAAGGTTCCACGGTGTTGATTATAGAACTGCATCAAACCACAGCAATGTCATTTGATGGACTGAACACATTTCCTACTCTATTTAATGATAGCTGTCTAGTGCTGCACGCAATTTAGTATGAATACAGGCACAGTCAATTTGTATCCATCATTAAAATGACTGTGTCCTTGTTTGAGCACATGTATACTGCATATTTAATGCAGCTAGAATGGAACAATGTCAGTCTACATACAGTGCATTCAGACGGTATGCAGACCTCTTCACTTTTTTCACATTTTATTATGTTTCAGCCTTACACTGAAATAATTTAAATTTAATTTAAATACATTTAATGCCACATAATGACCAAGAAAAATCAGGACTTTAGACATTTTTGCTAATTTATAAAAAGAAAAAAAATGAAATCCGATTGATATCACATTGACATATAGACCCTTAACTCAGTAATTAGTTGAAGCACCTCTGGCAACGACTACAGCCTCGAGCCTTCTTGGGTATGATGTGACATACTCTCTGCAGATCCTCTTAAATTCTGTCAGGTTGAAGCTCCATCTGGCCACTCAGATCGGTGGAGTGTTGCAGTGATGGTCGTCCTTCTGAAAGTCTCTCCCATCTCCACACAGGATCTCTGGAGCTCAGCCTGAGTGAACACAAACAACATTTATTGCTAAGAACTGAAAGTCAATTGGTCGTCAATTGGTCCAATGAAACATCAGCGCCCAGCAGCAGAGCTTGGACTGAAAGCGACTGCCGGAACGTCCACCTACAAAGAAGTAAAACTAAATGATTTCTATTAATAATAATAATAATAATAATAATAATAATAATAATAATAATAATAATACATTATATTTGGTGGCGCCTTTCAGGACACCCAAGGACACCTTACAAAGATATAATAATAATCAAACAGATAAAACAGCCAGACATGACAGAGATACATTTAGGGAAACACGTGATGGACTGATGGAAATACTACAGAGAATATGCCAGTTTGAACAGGTGAGTTTTGAGGTGGGATTTAAATGTTGTGATAGTGTCAGACTGCCGGATGTGCCGGGGGAGGGAGTTCCAGAGCCTGGGAGCAGTGCAGCTGAACGCCCTAGCTCCCATGGTGCTGAGGCGTGAGGGGGGGGTGGTCAGAAGACCAGCTGAAGATGAGCGCAGGGATCGGGAGGGGGTATACTCCTGAAGGAGGTCAGTGAGGTAGGTGGGGGCAAGGTTGTGGAGGGCTTTGTAGGTGAGCAGAAGGTTTTTGAAGTCAATCCGGTATTGAACAGGGAGCCAGTGTAGTTGGATGAGAATGGGGGTGATGTGGTCGGAGGATCTGGTGCGGGTGATGATTCGGGCAGCAGAGTTCTGAATGATTTGAAGTCTATTGAGCAGTTTGGTGGGAAGGCCAGAGAGGACAGCGTTGCAGTAATCGATCCGGGATGTGACAAATGCGTGGGCCAAGATTTCTGTGCTGGAATGGGACAGGGATGGGCGGAGTCTGGAGATGTTGCGGAGGTGGAAGAAAGCAGTCCGGGTGACGTTTTTAATGTGGGGTGCAAAAGAGAGGGTGCTGTCTAGGGTGACCCCAAGGCTCTTGATATGGGTGGAGAAGGGGATGGAGAAGCCGTCAATGAAGAGATTTGGGGCAGTGGTGTTATGGGCTTTGGCGAGGCTGTTTTTGGAGCCGATGAGCAGGGCCTCTGTTTTGTCTCCATTGAGCTTGAGAAAGTTCCTGCTCATCCAGCTCCTGATGTCTTGTAGGCAGGTGGTGAGGGAGGAGGGTGGCAGGGCAGCGGTGGGTTCAGTTGAAATGTAGACCTGTGTGTCGTCGGCATAGCAGTGGAAGTGGACATTGTGATGACGGAGAATAGTGCCAAGGGGAAGGAGGTAAATGATGAATAGAAGTGGACCCAATACTGACCCCTGGGGGACACCCTGTGAAACAGTGGAACACCTTGACCTGTGGTTGCTCAGTTGTACATATTGTTGTCTGTCGGTGAGGTATGAGGAAAGCCATGTGAGTGCAACACCAGTGATTCCGATATCAGCCAGACGATTGATGAGTAGTGGGTGGGAGATGGTGTCAAAGGCAGCAGTGAGATCTGCCGTGAAGGAGGCAAAGCAGCGGGTGTGGGAGGAGTTCGGAGCAGCCATGGAGAAGGACTTTCGGTCGGCACCAAGGTGCTTCTGGAAAACCATCCGGCACCTCAGGAGGGGGAAACAGGGAACCATCCAAGCTGTGTACAGTAAGGATGGGACACTGTTGACCTCAACTGAGGAGGTAATCGGGCAGTGGAAAGAGCACTTTGAGGAACTCCTGAATCCGACTAATATGGCCTCTTTTGTAGAGGCAGAGCTGGAAGCTGATGGGGGATCATCATCAATTTCCCTGGTGGAAGTCACTGAGGTAGTCAAACAACTCCACAGTGGCAAAGCCCCGGGGATTGATGAGATCCATCCAGAAATGCTGAAAGATTTGGGTGTGGAGGGGCTGTCTTGGATGACACGTCTCTTCAACATTGCGTGGAAGTCGGTGACGGTGCCTACAGAGTGGCAGACAGGGTTGGTGGTTCCCCTCTTCAAAAAGGGGGACTAGAGAGTGTGTGCCAATTACAGGGGTATCACAATACTCAGCCTCCCTGGTAAAGTCTACTCCAAGGTGCTGGAAAAGAGGGTTCGGCCGATAGTCGAACCTCGGATTGAAGAGGAACAATGCGGATTCCGTCCTGGCCGTGGAACAACGGACCAGTTCTTCACTCTCACAAGGATCCTGGAGGGGGCCTGGGAGTATGCCTATCCAGTCTCTATGTTTTTTGTGGACTTGGAGAAGGCGTATGACCGGGTGGGGGGTGCTGCAGGAGTACAGGGTGAGGGGGTCCCTTCTTAGGGCCATCCAATCTCTGTATGCCCCAAGCGAGAGCTGTGTCCGGATCCTCAGCAGTAAGTCGGACTCGTTTCCGGTGGGGGTTAGCCTCCGCCAGGGCTGCGCTTTGTCACCAATCCTGTTCGTGATATTCATGGACAGGATATCGAGGCGTAGTCGGGGGGGAGGAGGGTTTGCAGTTCGGTGTACTGAGGATCTCATCTCTGCTTTTTGCAGATGATGTGGTCCTGTTGTCATCATCGGTCTGTGACCTCCAGCACTCACTGGTTTGGTTCGCAGCCGAGTGTGAAGCGGCTGAGATGAGGATCAGCACCTCTAAATCTGAGGCCATGGTTCTCAGCAGGAAACCGATGGATTGCCTACTCCGGGTAGGGAATGAGTCCTTAAGTGAAGGAGTTCAAGTATCTCGGGGTCTTGTTCGCGAGTGAGGGGACAATGGAACGTGAGATTGGCCGGAGAATCGGAGCAGCGGGGGCGGTATTGCATTCGCTTTACCGCACCGTTGTGACAAAAAGAGTGCTGAGCCGGAAGACAAAGCTGTCGGTCTACCGGTCAATCTTCGTTCCTACTCTCACCTATGGTCATGAGGGCTGGGTCATGACCGAAAGACTTAGATCGCGGGTACAAGCGGCCGAAATGGGTTTCCTCAGGAGGGTGGCTGGCGTCTCCCTTAGAGATAGGGTGAGAAGCTCAGTCATCCGTGAGGGACTCGGAGTAGAGCCGCTGCTCCTTTGCGTTGAAAGGAGCCAGCTGAGGTGGTTCGGGCATCTAGTAAGGATGCCCCCCTAGTACCTAACGTGTTTACTTGTGCTATTATAGAGCCAACTGTAGAACCGCAAACGGGAAGGAACAGTAAGACTTTCAGACGATTGAGAAGTGAGATGGACTTCCCATTCCCAGAAGGACTGATGATTTCTGCTGATGTGAGTATTGATCAGTGATTGTTGAATTATTCTTGTGATTGTACACAACACATGCTATAACATTATTTTGTTCTACTGTCTTTCTCTTAACTTTCAGGTGTCTACCACATACACTGACGTTGAGAGAAGCTTCACTCTACCAGCCAGTCCTGGGGTCATTTTGCTCTGTATGTATTTTGTTGTACATTTTAAAATAACTTTATTTTATCAAAGTGGTGACAGATGGCAGTGGACAAGGTAGAAATTACTTTTGGCACCGGAGACTCCATCTAATTTCAAATATTTCATAGGAAATGAGCCCACGACACACCGCCAGTGGATGATCAGCATCGAGGGGCACGTGGTCTGTGAGGGCATTCAGCCAACCTTTGGATTAGGAATTGCTGGACTGTTTGCGGTGTCATCTGCTACCTCCAGTATCAAGACGAGGCCTTCAAAACCCTGAATTCATTCAAAGGTAGCCATTATTGGTGTCAATGACACATGTAATATACCAAGCTCAGTTGTATTGTATGTGGTGGTGATTGGTAAGAATAATTAGCGATTCATAGACCTTAGTGGAACGGACCCAACGGACTGGAAAAACCTCGGCCGGACAAGGGAAACCGGGGCCCCCTCCAGGAGCCAGACCCGGCGAGTGTCTGGTGGCACAGCCCGAAAAAACATCATGGGGCCGCCACCCTGTTGGCCCACCTCCCGCAGGGATAGGCATTAGGGTCGGGTGCAATGCGAGTCGGGCTGCAGGCAAAGGGGCGGGGATCTAGGCGTGCTGATCCCCGGCATCGCACACTGGCTCTTGGCTCGTGGAACGTCACCTCTGGCGGGGAAAGAACCGGAGCTGGTGCGGGAGGTGAAGCAGTACCAACTAGACACTGGCGGGGAAAGAACCGGAGCTGGTGCGGGAGGTGAAGCAGTACCAACTAGATATAGTTGGGCTCACCTCCAAGCATAGCTCTGGTTCTGGAACCACACTCCTGGAGAGGGGCTGGACTCTCGCCTTTTCTGGAGTTGCCCAGGATGAGAGGCGCCGGGCGGGTGTGGGGATACTCATGAGCCCCCAGCTGAGCGCCGCTGTGTTGGAGTTCTCCCCGGAGAACGAGAGGGTCGCTTCTCTGCGGCTGTGAGTGGCTGGGAGGAAATCTCTGACTGTTTGTGCTTATGCACCAAACAGCAGCTCAGAGTACACTGCCTTCTTGGGAGTCAGGACGCCAGCCAGGGACTCCTAACTCCTCAGCAAAACTTCTTACTTCTTATTTTATCATGAGTTGTATTCACTTAAAGCCGAGTTAAATGTTTGTTTCTTTTGTTTGTATGTATTTTTTGTTACACGTGTAGCATGGTGGCACTGAAAATAAAACACCTTTTTTTTCCACAACTGGACAAAGTTTCCCAAGTCTGCCTCCTACACTCTAAACCAAGTTGGTCAGGCTTCCAAACATTTGGTGGCAGAGTGGGATTTGACCCCACGAGACTGGAGCCTAAATGTAGCTCGTTATAAAGTCCTTCAATAAGATAGATAGATAGTAACTTTATTGATCCTGAGGGAAATTCAAGTATCCAGCATCACAGTTCCATAGTGCAAACATATTAGTAAAAACGTCACAGGTAAGTAGTACACATGTTAGTAAAAATGTCACAAGGTGAGTAGTACACATATTAGTAAAACGACACAGGTAGTAACAAGACACATGTAAGTAATACAGAGTTTAAAACAAAATATGCAATGTGCAGAAGAACTGTTAAAAATGAATATAGTGCAGGGTAAAACAACTGAGATACAGGACTATTTAAAGAAAAAGTGAATGTAGTGCAGAAAGTGATATAGTGCTGGATAATAAAATATAGGAGAAACAGATATTAAGAAATGTCAGATATGGAATATAATGCAGGATAAGAACTGAGGTAGAGATGTTTTGTAGTGTGCAGAATTAAAGTTAAAGTGGCTCAGTCTATTAAAGTGCACTGTGTGCATTAACTGTCCTGCAAACCGTCCTCCTTTCCCCTCCTCCCCACAGAGGTGTTGTACAGTTTGATGGCTCGGGGGACAAAGGATTTCCTGAGTCTGTCCGTGGAGCACTTTGGGAGCAGCAGCCTGCCGCTGAACAAGCTCCTCTGTTTGGTGATGACGGCGTGCAGAGGATGGCTGGCGTTGTCCATAATGGCCAGCAGTCTGTTGAGTGTTCTTTCCTCTGCCACCGTCACCAGAGAGTCGAGCTCCATGCCGACCACGGAGCCGGCCCGCCTGATCAGCTTGTCCAGTCTCGAGGTGTCCCTCTTAGTTGTGCTGCCCCCCCAGCACACCACAGCGTAGAAAAGGACGCTGGCGACCACAGATTGATAAAAGATCCGCAGGAGTTTTGTGCAGATGTTGAATGATCCCAGCCTCCTCAGGAAGTACAGTCTGCTTTGGCCCTTCCTGTAGAGGTGATCAGTGTTTATTGTCCAGTCCAGTTTGTTGTCCAGCTGCAGCCCGAGGTACTTGTAGGTACCCACAACCTCCACCTCGTCCCCATCGATCTGGACTGGTCGTGGGGGTGGTCTAGACTTCCTGAAGTCTATGACCATTTCCTTGGTTTTGGAGGTGTTGAGCTGCAGGTGGTTGGAGTGAGACCAGGAGTGGTCTCCTGGTAAACACACCACTCGTTGGGTTGATCCGAAGAAAAAAGAGCATCACAGACCAGGAGACCGATGGATGATTCTGGTAAGCTTCAATCAACAGTATATTAACCTCACCGACACATTTGCCTATACTTAACCCACTGTGAAATGTGAATATGTTATAATAGACAACCTGTCAGACCTGTGCCGAGCATGTGGGGAAAGGGACCCCGGAGAAAGGGACACCTCAAAGGCACCTGTGGATCATCAGGTAGGAAGGCTTTAAAGTTCTTTACTTGGAGTACATTCTTTATTAAAAAAAAATCATCGAATGTATCCATCTACTTTCACGTTGAATGCTCATCATGCTGCCTGTGGTTCCACTGGGTTTGTATAGCCAGGCCCAACATGGATGAGGACTTGTTCTGCTCTTCACCAGGTTAAATGGTTGCTTGTTCCTATCTCCTCAAGGATGTACACAGAGAACCTCAAATGGTTCAGAACGCTGCAGCAAGAATCTTAACTAAAACTAAAAACATTTGACTAGAAAATTGTAATTTGTCACTCTCCTTCCTATTTGTGTGATCTCCTTAAACCGTATGCTCAAATCAGGACTCTCAGAATAAAGGGCTCCTGGACAGCGTGGTCACAAGTGGATCCGGCTGCCTTCTGTTTGTAAGAGCAACTGCTGACTCTGTGTTGTGTGTGTTTCATGCGACATCTGCAATGCTGCACCGCGGTCATAGTGGCACACTACTACAGTCTCCAGTCTTTGTATTTTCCCACAATGTTAGCGGTTCAAGGAGGTTTTTTTTTTTTATGTTCTTGAAAAGGGCTGAAGAGCGGACACGTTTCCTCAAACAAGACATTGTTTGTGTGACAACTGGTGGAGTGCCCCTTTAAATGAACAGAGGGTGTGGCACACAGGGAGGGGAGAAATTGCTGCAAATGTTAATGGTTTTAATTTACAACGCACGAGGTCCAGCTGCTTCCAACTTAAAGTTCAAACACAATTCTTTTTCCGCTCTCTGGTCCACGACACTACGTGTGTGTGTGTGTGTGTGTGTGTGTGTGTGTGTGTGTGTGTGTGTGTGTGTGTGTGTGTGTGTGTGCCATCAGAGGTCTGGCACACTACTGAATTTAAAGAGATAGTATGATTAGACAATGTGCCTCAGCTGTGTCAATCAACTCACCTGGTACTGGTCTCATGAGCCTTCCCCACACCTCTCTCTCCTGCAGCTGAATACCAACCATGCCCACCTCCACAGTCTCATTTAAATAACTTTACATCATGTCTGGGTGATAATTCACAGTTATGTTCTACCATCATTCCATATAATCATGACTGAATTATTACACGAAGATATGATTAAAAGTTCTGGACAGTGGATTTTCCCAGTATGTTGCCTCTCCCGCATGATACACTATATGACAATGCTCCTCCATCTGCTCTTTTCATTTTATTCTCATGACATTCTGCCGTTATTAGAGAGTGACAGGTGGAGGGAAACGGATAAAAAAGCACGTTCTTCACTCTACAGTTAATTTCCATGGTAGGACGGCATGTCATCTCTTGTTTTTGGGGAGGAGGTGAAGGTCGGATAGGAGTCGCGGCTGCTTCCTGTCCTGCTCAGACAACGGGGGTAACGAGGGAGAGACGACTCCATTACTGGCCTCCCCTCCTCTCAAGTTCTCCTCTGGTCTGGAGCATAACGGCAGGCAGCAAATCGATACACAAAACACAGGAATCCTGGCAAGACGAATGGACCGCAAACAAGGACGTGAAGTGGGGAAATGGATTTTTAAGTCGCCCTGCGAAGCACTTGCAAGTGGCATTTAACAGGAGGACCGAGTGAGAGATAAGTCTCAGCTGGTAAAGTCCTGGATGTCTATTGTAACTTCATGAGAGGTAAACAAGCAATGCTGGATTAACAGACTTAGTGTTAGGTTTAGTTTTTAGGTTGGACCCCAAAGCAGAGACTGACACAGGTAAGTAAAATAATTAACAGAGTTTATTCCCAACGAAGATGAATAATGCAAGCCGGAGGGCAGGGAGCTGGCCGGCTCGTGGCAAGCAGAGAATGGAACACGAAGACTAAGCACATGGGAGCTCTCAGTCACGGAGACGCGGAAGTAGCAGCAACAGCAGCGAGGCAAACCGGAGGATCTGCGCACAGGAAAAAACACAGGTAAGTACTACGGTCAAAAAGCGAACACTGGAAAAGAGCAACCTTGAAAAATCACTACTAGAAGAGATACGAGATGCATTACCGAACGAGACAGAATTATCTTGCGCTGTAGTGGAGTGAAGACCAGGCTTTTACGGTGAGGTTGATGGTATGATTGGAACCTGGTGTGCCTCGTCTGCTGCCGCAGGCGGAGCTAGCCACATGCCCTGCCAGGAGGAAAATACAGAGGGGCAGGAAAAAAAGAGAGCATGCAACACAAAAACACCAACAACCAAAAAACAAGCAGCACTGACGTTAGGAAACTTGCTTTGCTTGAATATGTTTCAAAATTAGGAAATACATCATTGACATACTTTTTGCACTTTTTTTGTCCGTTTTCAGTAGCTCTAAACAATGTCCCTATGAAATTTTACTCTCCGCTTTCATTGCTAACAACTGGAAGAGCCATTAGCCAAAGCTTCACAGAAGTCCAACAGGGCAGCAACACAATTAGACCCAACCAACCGGTCTCCAACAAAGGGCCATTTTAACATGATTATCTAAACCAGAATATTTGGTAGTGAAAACTGAAGCGATTACAACCAACACATACAGTAGTCACCATAGCTCCACTTTCACGAGTGGTTAAATATACTGTTATAGAGTGCTCCAGGAATGACGTATTTTTGTAGGACAACCAGGAAGTTAGCATCGCCCTGGTTCCCTTCTCAAAAACCCAATGGGATTTTTCATTGGGTTTTGGATAATTTCAGAAAATAAGCTCTTTGGCAAACAGATGTTTATGATACTTACACGTTTTGTTCAGCAAGACACAAATTAACACAACTTTTATGATTTTTGAAGTGTGAATGCAATCAGCAGAAGTAAAAAGGAAACGTTATGCTATAAAATAACTACACCACTGTTGGGACCTCACCAGATCTTTGGAACTAAGAGCGGCCTGTAAGGCCAGGAGCCTTAACAGAGGCCTACATGGAAAAAGGAAAAGCCTGAACAAAGGGGACAAAGACAAAACGCCAATACTCTGAAATCTTTCACCTGGGTTTGAGATTTCATTTGAATTCAAATCTTGGTCTCCCATTGGATGAGGCTCACAGGAGCTTTGGAGAAGTTTCCTGTGACACGTCCATAGTCTTTACTAAACCTGACTATAGGGGTTTTGTTGCGTAATCCTAGCATGACGCCAAGGGGCGTGACGAGTTGGGTTGAGAACGTGTTGGTCTGTGACTACGTTTACATGCACAGTAATATTCCACTAATATTCCCAATTTGATACAGGTCATGTAAACAGCATATTCTGTTTGGATATTCTGAATGTAGCATGTGGACATGTGAGATACAATGATATTCAGGTTTTAGGAGCATTCTTTGGAGATGTACACAGCTTATTCGGAATATATATAATCTCAATTGTTGTTTTTACTGCAGTTTGCGACACACGGCCTCTTGCCTGTTTACGGCCAGCTCTGTGCGTTGAACGCAAACCAACTAGCCTGTCAGGGCTTTATGGAAAACAGGCTCCAAACGCAGGTAAGGATGAGGAAGCAGCAGGCAGAGTTCAATGATTTAATAACAATAAAGTTACATAGAGCAAAAATACAGCTGGTCCAAAAGGCAGGCGACACAAAGTAAAGTCAGACGGAGAAAACTAGATCTACAAAATACTGAGAAAAAAACTGAATATTTTGTGCACAAACGTAGTGACAGACACCGCACGCATGCGAGCCGCAGCAGTTCAGCGAGGTAGCCGTCACGTACAGGTAGAGGTAGGCGGCGTAACACATCTGAAAAGCAACACTTCCACCTTTTCTACATCATTCATTGGCATACCAAAACACCACACAGTGGTTTATAATACGATCACACAGGAATTTACAACTTAAGTTATCACCAGTTCAGTTAAACTGAGAGGCTGAGATGTGACTAAACAGAGCCATGCAGATCAACTGTGTGTAGAATTATCTGAAATACAGCTGCTTGGATTACACTGGGCTCATGCTGTTCATATTAGCATTTTTGCTCAAAGCTGTATCCACTTTCCTAATTGTGGGTTACACTCTGTGTGTAAATATGTGTACTGTATATAGACTGTGTGCCTACAGGTGTGTGTTCTGTACATTTCAAAATTAAAATCACATAATCTGTTTTTCCAGATTGCCTCTGCTGACTGCTCAGTTGTGCTGTGATGTTAGGGCTCTATTTGTATGTTGGTGTGATGTTAGGGCTCTATTTATATGTTGGTGTGGCGTTAGGGCTCTATTTTATGTTGGTGTGATTTTAGGGCTCTATTTGTATGTTGGTGTGATGTTAGGGCTCTATTTGTATGTTGGTGTGATGTTAGGGCTCTATTTATATGTTGATGTGATGTTAGGGCTCTATTTGTATGTTGGTGTGATGTTAGGGCTCTATTTGTATGTTGGTGTGATGTTAGGGCTCTATTTGTTTGTTGGTGTGATGTTAGGGCTCTATTTATATGTTGATGTGATGTTAGGGCTCTATTTGTATGTTGGTGTGGTGTTAGGGCTCTATTTATATGTTGGTGTGGTGTTAGGGCTCTATTTATATGTTGGTGTGGTGTTAGGGCTCTATTTGTATGTTGATGTGATGTTAGGGCTCTATTTATATGTTGGTGTGGTGTTAGGGCTCTATTTATATGTTGGTGTGGTGTTAGGGCTCTATTTGTATGTTGGTGTGATGTTAGGGCTCTATTTGTATGTTGGTGTGATGTTAGGGCTCTATTTGTATGTTGGTGTGATGTTAGGGCTCTATTTGTATGTTGGTGTGGTGTTAGGGCTCTATTTGTATGTTGGTGTGGTGTTAGGGCTCTATTTATATGTTGGTGTGGTGTTAGGGCTCTATTTGTATGTTGGTGTGATGTTAGGGCTCTATTTGTTTGTTGGTGTGATGTTAGGGCTCTATTTGTATGTTGGTGTGATGTTAGGGCTCTATTTGTATGTTGGTGTGGTGTTAGGGCTCTATTTGTATGTTGGTGTGATGTTAGGGCTCTATTTGTATGTTGGTGTGATGTTAGGGCTCTATTTGTATGTTGGTGTGATGTTAGGGCTCTATTTGTATGTTGGTGTGGTGTTAGGGCTCTATTTGTATGTTGGTGTGATGTTAGGGCTCTATTTGTTTGTTGGTGTGATGTTAGGGCTCTATTTGTATGTTGGTGTGATGTTAGGGCTCTTTTTGTATGTCGGTGTGATGTTAGGGCTCTATTTGTATGTTGGTGTGATGTTAGGGCTTTATTTGTATGTTGGTGTGATGTTAGGGCTCTATTTGTATGTTGGTGTGATGTTAGGGCTCTATTTGTATGTTGGTGTGATGTTAGGGCTCTTGTTGGTGTGGTGTTACATCGGAGGACTGGTGTTTTCCTGAGGTTATTTCCTCGACTGTGCTGGTTTGGTGTCTCGGTGACTCGCCGTGTGCCCCCAGTGGGAGGAGAGGCGAAGCCAGTGGCGCGCTGCAATCTTTGTGCCAAGACAGAGTGCGTCTCATACGGCCCGCTGCCTGTCACTTCATTTGGTAAAGACACACAATAAAGCTCTCTGAAATCACATTAACTACTTTGTTTATGTTTTGTTTGTCTTCCCACTTTTATCATACGTTTTTAACCAGATAACTATTCTACAGTTTCTACTGGTTTGTTGGAAACTGACACAAATTAAAACTTCTCTCTTTGTTGATAACTCCCTCAGGACTGTCCCTTCCTGACAGTCCTCCACCGGTGTCTCCATCCAAACAAATCATGAACATTATCAAAATGGATGAACACCTAAAACAAAACAACTTCGGCAACAGGTTGTATCCCTGAAATCACAAAACCTTTATGCTGCCTTTTGACCTGGTCAAAGAGTTTGTTCTACCAACTCTCTTAAAGGCTGTGTAAAGACAATTCAGAGATTTGTTTCCAAACACATTATAAATGTTGGAAAATAATGACTGAAAACATGTGAAAAGGCTGTGAACATTGTAGTACTGGATTGTGGAGTTAGACCGTTGAACTGTTTTTCGCCTGTTTTGTGTTCAGGATATTTTAGGCGGGGATTAAACCATGGCTCGATGACGCAGTGGAGTCATCCTTAACATGATTCCACCCGTCTTCAGAAACCTAGTTATGAAAAGCCAAAACAGAGACCCATGATTTATCAAGGGTTACCTTGGCAAGCTCAGTCAGTAGAGCAAGAAACTTCTACTGCCAGGGACGTGGGTTATGATTGTAATCCATCCCATGTCCTATGTATATTTATTTTTCTGTAAACTTGTAAAAGAGGTCCGGGCGGGGGGCGCTGTAAATCTTGCGGCTCCTCGCCCCGAGCCTTTCCAAGCCGACCGACCACCTCGGATGAAATGCGCCCGGCGGATGCCAGCCAGCACCGGGGAGAGGTCCCGCGAGGGGATCCTCCCACACCGAGCGGCCGTCCCTAACTCGCAGAGTTGAATCCCCCGGGCAGACTGCGCGACGAAGGCCGTTATCGGCCTCACACCGTCCACGGGCTGAGCCTCCATCAGAAGGACTCAGGCCCCCGAGCGATCTTCCGTACGCCACATTTCCTCAATCCGCCCGTCGGACGGCGATTCGGCGCTGGGCTCTTCCCTCTTCGCTACTGAGGAATCCTGACAGGCTGCACCTTCCCCTCTTGTGGGTGTGGTTTCAGCCATGGATGTATTGAGAGGTTTCAGGTTTCAGAGCCTTCAGCGACGCCCCCGGCGTCTCAGATGATTTTTACCTGATTTTGAAAGCCAATTTTTTATACTTGGCGATTTTTTTTTTTTTTAAAGATTATTTTTTGGGGAATTTTTCAGGCCTTTATTGATAAGATAGTGGATAGTCTAGAAAGGAGAGAGAGGGGGGGCGACATGCGGAAATGGCTGCAGGTCGGATTCGGACCCAGGCCGATGCGGTTAGGACTCAGCCTTGTTATATGGTCGCCCGCTCTAATAACTGAGCTATCGGGGCACCCATGCTGTACCTGGTGATTTTTTTAATCATTCAAATTTGGCTGGGTGGTTAGTAACACATTTTTCAGTGGTGTGACAAACCCAGAATGCATATTTATTTTTGCTTTACACGGACTTTAAATAGTGGTCAATAGATGCCAAGCATACAGTTTATTCAGAATCAAATAAACAGCTTAGGAGGAGTAGGAACAAAGGTGTTGAAACATGAGAAATCAAAATTTTGCCAGAATAGCGCCAACTTGAAGCCAAATGGCTCAAAACTTCACACACCTCCTTGCTATTGTGGTACAAACACATGTCTAGTTTGGAGCAAATCGGACAAAGACTTCACAAGGAAAAAAATTACTTCCTGTTTACTGTGTGATTTTCTTGAAATGCGACTGGATCTAGCGGTCATGCAGTTTGAAGACGATCCACACAACACATTTTGTGAGAATGAGGTGTTCAGCCTTGGGTACTTCTGTTTGTGTGGCCTGACAAATCTAAGTCTAATGTTAACACTTCTATTAGCTCTTGTTTTGTCATCGACTCCTGAGGGAAATCTGGCTATTTAGTTGGTAATCGTTCCACTACGTTCACCAGCTAGATGCTAACTTCGTCTGTGTGCCATGTGTTGCTGTGTAGGTAGTGTACAGCGGGTTTGTTACAAGCAATTCCTTTCAAGTTACATATAGTCAGTTTATCCATTGTCAATATGGAAATAATAGAGCAGCTTTATGGATATGGTGAGGACTTTATCTCTCTTTATCAAATATCTAGTTTTGGGCTGACAGAAAAATCCCAAACCCCCCCGGAGCCATCACTGCTCAGAGACATTAGAGGAAGAGTCAGAGTCAGCTTTACTTTGCTCTCTTTGTTTAACTCAGAAGTCTCTTCTCTAAAACAGCAGGCAACATGACGTTTTACATTTAACTTATTTATTATTAGCGTGCTTCTCATGCATGAAACACCCATAAAGATTTAATTTTATTACATTTAACAAAAGTTGGAAAACAAGGAGCTTGTTAATTATTAATAGAGACAGAGTTCCCTGTTTAAAACAATCCAAAGCACCAGCACCTCCACATTAAAACACACATACAAAAGCACTTATACACACATGCATGCACACGTTCACCTTTTCCACTACATCTCCCACACAAGCACATTTACCACACACGCACACACACACACACACTTTTAGATATTCCAGCTCCTCCTGGACCTCATCCATTATCACACACCTACAGGAACACAGTTAGTAGTGCTCTTATCCTGGCTCTGTCTGTTCCAAGCTATCTCTACAGGATGGCCGGCCCGACCCCCAAGTGTTGGTCCTTACACACACACACACACACACACACACACACACACACACACACACACACACACACACACTGATCCCTTAAGCTGTACGATCAGGTAAATCACTGCTGGCACGCTGGCACCCCTACCACTGCAGACTAAAACCTTTGCATTTTTAAAATTCTTTTAATTAATGTCATCTAATTTCCCCCTGTCCAGTTTCTTAATGGTGTCAGCATTCTTTAGAGAAATTACAAAGTACCAGCCCAGTCGGACGATTCTGCAGGACACAATTTATGTCCACCAACCAATGTTCCAGTGCCAGTGCAGGAAGTAGCATTTATGGTATGTGAAATATAACGGCGTAGAGGTCGCAGCAGTGGGCACAATAGTTTTACTTTGTTGTAGGTGCTTCATAATGACTTTTTAAAGTATTCAACGATGAGGACAATCTCTCCCTAACTTAAACCTAGTTTAAGTTAGTTTTAACTTAAACCTAGTTTAAGTTACACTGAATGTTAAACAAGTCAGAGGCTCCGATCTTACACCCAGCAGACCGACGCAGTTGTCATTTTCAATGTCTGTTTTTGGTGTGAGCCGTGTGGCACACGAAAAAAAAGTAGGCGAGACCTTGAACCTCTAGTCAAGTCAATTTTATTTGTAAAGCCCAAAATCCCAATTCACAAATTTGCCTCAGGGGGCTTTACAATCTGTACAGGATACGACACCCTCTGTCCTTTACAGTACGACCCTCTCATCAGATAAGGGTAAGGAAAAGCAACAGAGGAGGGATCCCCCTTCCAGAATGGACAGACGTGCAATAGATGTTGTGTGTACAGAGTAACAACATAATGAAAATGGAAGGTGGATCCAGGAGGATGTCAAGCAGCTTCCCGGCATCGCCAAACGGGTAGAGCCCGAGCAACACGACCTCCTCTCCACGCCAACCAGATAGAGCCCGAGCAACACAACCTCCTCTCCACGCCAACCAGATAGAGCCCGAGCAACACGACCTCCTCTCCATGCCAGATAGATAGAGCGCATTGCTATCTTGAGGCAACAGAATGCAATTCCACCATTGACCAAAAAAAAACTAAAGTCAATGGTGCAGTATTTTCCTGCAATTTAAAGGGCGCATTATTCAGATATAATGATGCATCTTTAAAGGCAGGTTCACAATGTGTGTACACTCTGCTTGTTACACACACAGGGACACGCAACAGTGCTCCTCCTCCTCAGATAAATAGGTTATCGGTGCATTTGCTCTCATGCAGTCAAATGGAGTTGTTGGTGGGACAGAAGATTGGGAGACGATGGAGGCAGAGGGTCCACCGGCCAAGGACCACATACCTGTCACTTACCTTTCTTCACAATAGGCCATGGTAACATTAATTCAGCACCCCCCCCCCCCCCCATCAATGGACAACGAGTATTAGGAAACAGAGTGCCTTTCTAATCAGTAAACACAATATGAGACACAGCAATATAAGACACCTCTAGGGCTGTACCGAATAGTTGGAAGCTTCAAAGCTTCATTCATAACGTTGACATTCAAATTCTAAATCAACGTTCGAATGCTGCACAGCTTTTTCTTTTTGCATGTCTACTCATTCTGTTTAAACTCGGTATTTCTACACAGTTGCAGATAACAACACTGTTGTGATCCAAACTTTTCCAATAACTTCAGAGAGTTGTAAAGTCAAGGTTTTTTGGAAAAAGAAAATTCTCAATAAAATAGTCTGCTTCAATCCATATTTGTTGGCGTTTAGCCTTTCAAAAACAACATTTTCACTGTGGTCAAAAAAACAAATGACCATTTAAATAGCAATGCGCCCGGTTCAGGCACACCTGGCTCTTAAAGGGACTTGGAGATGACGCTCTGAATGGTTTGATTCATGTTACGCCCAAAACACACCTATGATTAATTAAGAGACTAAATACAACCTCTTTGCCTCTTGTGCCTTACATTGTGCCCAGATTATGCGCCGCTTAACTAGCAAAAGGGGAGTTGGACATGCCCTTAATGCGCTATAGATCGTTTAAATAGGACCCTAAGAGTCTACAGTCATGCTAAAGTAGTTTTTAGCATGGATGTATTATAGAACTGGCTTTCAAACCCCAAGATGATGGTACCTATTCAGTCCAATGAGTATTGCTCGCCCATGCGGCCCACTGAATATGTGCCGTAGTGTTAATCCCATTATGCCTCTGACCCAGCTGGGCTATGTGAATGAGCGAACCACCCTCTGGATCTGGCGACTGCTACTCTGTTATCACAATTTAATGAGCAGCGCTTGTGCTAGTGACTGTTCTGATAGAGCTGATGTGAACAGGAGTAAAGTGAGCTCTTGTGATGGGCTATAACTTTGCCACTGTGAGACAGTTTAAGCCATAAAATAAATGAATACGGACGGTTGTTACGAAAGGATGATATGCTTGGCCAATTTCAGTCATGGGTGCCAAAGGATGAGACACTGCTGGCACACGCAGATCATATAAACTATCACATATAAGGTAAAGGAAATAACCTGAAGAAAACTGTTACTGTTCATTCCTGAGATACAAGAACGTGCGTAGCATGCCTGTCCACAGTGGTGACGTCATTCAGAAAATAAAAGTCTTAACTGGGCTTTTTAAAATGTTTTACAAAGATTAAACCCCATAGCATAAACAAATATACACCACAAAGTAACGGACTCAGCATGTGACTTAAATGTCACTAAAGCCTCCAATCCACTGACGAAAGAAATCTGTGTGAAGCGATGAGGAGACTAACCTTCCTCAAATGAATACATTAAATAAACACATGATTATTATTCATATCACATTTTCCACATAGTTTTAGTTGGTTTGAGGTTGAACCCAATCATTCTGTCCTCTTCTTCAGCAATAGTTACACGGCACCAACTTGAGAATTAGAACTGTGACGGCCCCGTGGTTGGTGCATAATTTTTGTCCTTTCTGGTTGGCTGTTGTAACCTTTTGTTTCATGAAGTTGGAGGATGGAGCTGAGACCTTGTCAGAGATGCAGTAGGCTGGGCTCAGGAGTCTATGAGGCCCAATCCCAATCCGGCCCCTACACCCTCTCCCTACCCACTTCCACTCCGTTCACGTGGAGGGTCCGCCATATTAAGTGCCATCCCAAACCAGTTAGCGGGGAGTGGAAGTGGGTTATAAAACCCTCCAACAGCGAGCCTGCATCGATACCGACTTAACCAGCTGCCCTTACTAACGACGTGCAATGCCGTTTTGTTTGTCCTGGAACACACTCAAATGTCAATTCCGTGCGACTACCGGTACAAACATTTACTTGTAAACTGCTCAAACTAAGACAGACATTTAATTTTTTATACTTTATTGTCATACAGACGTTATTGACTTGAAGGAAATATGTTGTATTTAGGATCAAATATACCCTTGTCTAGTCTAGAAAACGGTAGACATGTTCATTATATTGTAAAGTGTTTTGTGTATTTATACATATATACACACAACCACAAATGAGACAAGAATTAGCGCAACACACCGACTCGCTCTCTTTTTCATCGTCTCCTCCTGGCGAGGCGGCCATCTGGCTGCCACAGCGCCACACGCCAGCCACAGCGCTCCAGAGGACGGATAGACGTTGCTGAGGTCCGCAGTTTGAAATGCAGTTTTGGGACGTTTTGGAGGTGCGTCATATTCCCATTTTAGCAAAAACTTTATTTTTTTTTTTTTTTTTAACTTTGAGCACAAAATTAAGTTATTTGTAAAAAAAAATTGGCAAACAGTGTGGCTAATCAGCTCAGTCTAGAAATTACTCAAATAAATATGGAATATCATAGAAATGCCAAAATACACTGGAGGGGGGGGGGGGGGGGGGGGGCTTTAACAGTACAATAAATTAGTGCAATAATTCAGCTGTGCAATAATCTGGTTTACTCTGGCATTAATACTGCATGTATTTATACAGTACATTTAAACTAATATTCATATCATTCATTTATACTATTTTTGCATGTTTATTTATGCATGCATTTATATTATTTGCATATATCTTATTTTTCAGCATTACTATTTGCACTATTATATATAATTCTTGTTCATATTTTCTTATGATAGATATATAGATATATATATATATATATATATATATATATATATATATATATATATGTATACTGTATATACTGTATACATATACTGTGTATATATATATATATATAATGGGAGCAAAACGTAACTCAATTTCACTAAAGGGATCACTAAAGTATTTCTGATTTTGATATTTATTTCCTTGCTGGAGGGAGGGAAGTCCATCTCAAAGTGGGCCGCTGTATTTATACCCTACACCAGAATGGTGCTTCATTCAGCTGTGTGACTACAGAGTGGGAGGGTTTAGGGGGCGGATTGGAATTGCGCCTTTATCACAGCTGCAAGATCCTTTCACTCTCTTGGCCTGCGTACTGGCATTGTTCTTTATTGTGTCCTAGTATGCTAATATTTGCTAAATAGCCCTAAACACAGAGTACAGCTGAGATTGATGGGGATGTCATAAACAAAAGTGTTGGAAAATTGGAATTAACTCAGCTGCTGCCAATTGCCTTGTGGAGTGGAGTAAGTGGACCCGAATGCAGGAGCAACAGGAACTTGGAGAAAATCATTTTAATACAAGGTTCGGTGCAGGCAGGGCAAAACTGAAACTGTCATTACAAATTCAAGGATCCAACAAAGACTGAGCTGAAAACCAGGGCTGTGGTTGAAAAGTCAAAAAATGATGTCCTAACGTCTTTTCCTAAAAAAACAAAGTACCATGCACGGCATATGGTGACCAAACAATCGGGTAGTTGACCTCGTGTCTTCAGCCAGCCATTGTTGCTTTCAATTTGCAATGATTTGAGGGTCTGTTGGTCTGCCTTTCAATAATCCACCAGTTTCATTCACAGAACATATAAATTCAGGGACAAATTCACAAAGAATGGATTGCGGCTGCCGATTGCACCATGAATTGTGAATCATTTGCAACTACCTATCTGCCCCGTCTCAAGGTCCACTTCACCAAAGATATTGTGCTGATTTTATTACAGCGTAAACATGCCCGTAAAGTTTTGCCATTGAGAGCAATTTGACCTTTTTTTCTTTTGTCTGATTGCAATGATCCATGTGGCAAAGCATAATGCCAATGCGTCAGTTGTTAGTGGGCGGGTGTCAGCCTGAGCCGCCGAGTCGATTTGGGTTGGACTCGGGCTCATTTAACTTCTCTCCTTTCATTGGGTCCACATACACTCTGTGCCACAGAGCACACATACTGTAGGTAGGTGAAATAATACATCATGAGGAACATATTAATTACATTATATTATTTTAAGAGTTTTTGAGACATTTGAGACCTTTTTTGAGTTTATTAAATGACGCTGAATATTACCTAATTTAAATATATGCAAACCGCACAGGAAAAGCCGTGCGATCCTTTTGTGAATTCGCCCCTCGGTTTTTTAATACCCCTAAGTGTGTTGGTGAAAATTGCTACCACAATAGAAGTGGCTAGTCTGTTATTCCGTTGCTAATACCGATGCTAACAAAAAAAACCTATGAATCATGCAGAAGCCAGATCTTTAGATTCTGTTTTGAAGATGACAAATAGATGCATCATCGTAGCCTGGAGAGCCAGACTGCACTAGCTGCAGCCACAGCAGTGCTAATGAATGGCGTCTGCAGCCACGTCGCCCTGCGAGAGTCATTTCCTAACAGCACTGTTAGCAGGGGTTAAAAAATGGATGTTGGATGACACAGCAGAGGAAAATGTCTCACCTCCAAATAACTGTCAACCTGGTTCATGCAGTGAGCTCTAACAGGATCCGACGATGTATTAGCAGGTTAGACAAGCGGTACAGGGTGCACATCAAACGCTCAGAGGAAAGCTTAGAGGAGATTTCAACACTTTAAAAGATTCATTGGGAGTGGCCTCAGGCAAACATCATAGTTTCACTATTAAAACTCCATATGAAACCATTACATTTCTAAATACATACTGTACAATCTTCATTAAAGTTTAATGGAGTGATATGTACTTACTTACTGTATAGTATAAACTATAAGCACCAAACACTTGGTGAGGATTCAATTCCAACTTTACCATTAAAAGATTGCATGTTAACAGCTTGCAACATTAATATATACTATTTGTAAACCTGACATTATATGAGTGACATGACAGATTAGCTGGATGTGCTCTCTAGTATCACTGTTGTCATACTGCTTCTGCAGGCAGGATTACCAGCTGGGGAACGTGCCATGGGGGCCAGACCTACAGGAGTACCAGGTTCACTGCATGCCAAATAGTTGTAAGTAACTTAAACCTGCATTTATTTATTTTTTAGCCACTTGGGGCCAGTGGAAACAAGTTGTGAACACACTGACATATTGTCACCTTTAAAGTTGATATTGAGAACTTGTCAGCAAACACTTCCAGCAGTTATGGAGCAACCTGATCATCCTTTTGTAGTCGTGTTTGTGTCCACCTGATGAATCTATATATACTTATGTTGTTATTTCGGCATCATTTTGATCTGTTTATTGCAATTAAATCACAGCACAGTCTGTTTATTTTGGGTTCATACCGCAGTAGCGACGTGTGGCTGCTAGATAGTCAGTTCATGGCGGAAATGGAGGAAAGCGAGGAGGAAGGCGAAAATTTGTACGGTAACACAATACGAAGCACAACATAACGTACGAACATAAACAATAACACATGCACAACAACAGCACTATGTAATGTTACATTGAACCGCTGACACGCTCCCCAGAAAACGTAAACACAGAACTGTTCTCCGCCTTTTCATTTTGAAAGAGCAACGACCAATGAGGAAACTCCAACAGTCGGCCGACCAATCCTGTAACTTCATCACTCAGTCACTCACTCAGTGACAGACTTTTGCGTTTGTAGGGCTGGCCCTCTGCGGTCCAGTCAAAAAGATGATGTTGAGGTAATGCAGAGTGGGAACCTTTGCACCGGTATCAAAGAGAATCCAAATTGCTTTCAGTGAGGGTCATTTTTAAAGACAAACTTTGGTAGGGAGGTTCTGAAACTCATCTGACCATAGACGTAGTCACCTAGAGGGGGCGGTCAACGTTCAAACCACATCTGGGCGCGCCGTCAGGATGATTTCATTCAGTTACACTTTTAAAGGGACTGTTTTTAACTTCTTACACGTATAAATCATACCGGGTTGGTGTCCCATGCACTCTCGCGTGTGGGTACGCTATTCAGACAAAACAAAAAAAACAAAAACAATGCATATAAAAACATCCATAATTATTATTGATTATTCTATATTTTGGTATGAAAATGCACCAGAAACAATCCATGTAAAAACAATTGTTGATAGATAACACATATAGATATCATGAGGTGGTGAGGTAATAAAACAAAAACAATTAATTTATTAATTACTTATAGAAACACATAACCATGAGGTTGACAGATCATATAGATGAAACATCATATTCCAATTTCATCTGAAATCCAGCAGTGAATAAATAAGTGCAGTCGTCATGTACAGATCAAATATCATAATCCAAACATGAGGAAGAAGGCAACAAGTGGCATCAAATACCTACGAGACTGTGTGACCTCAAGTATTCACATATTCCACCACCGAGGCTGATAAATAATACATAACACAAAGAAAAAATGTCAACTCAATTTTCTTCTTGTTTCTCCTCGTTTCTTCTCTCGCCTCGTCTTCAAGCTGCAGTTGGTAACCTTGATAAAAAAAAGAAGTTTTTTACACAATTTTTTTCACGCCACGCAACAAAACTAAAAGGCAAACTCTGTTAGGCAACAAAACTACTGAGAAAACTAAAGAAATTAGGGCTGTAAATAGATTAAAGTGTTTAATTGCATGATTATCCATAGCTAATTACGATTAATCGCAATTTATTCTGTGAAAAATTTACCTTAAAGGGAGATTTGTCAAGTATTTAATACTCTTATCAACATGGGAGTGGGCAAATATGCTGCTTAATGCAAATGTATGTATATATTTATTATTGGAAATCAATTAACAACACAAAACAATGACAGATATTGTCCAGAAACCCTCACAGGTTCTGCATTTAGCATAAAACAATATGCTCAAATCATAACATGGCAAACTGCAGCCCAACAGGCAACAACAGCTGTCAGTGTGTCAGTGTGCTGACTTGACTATGACTATGGGTACCCATATAACCCATTTTCATTCACATATCTGGAGGTTCATCCACCATTTAGTCTCTTTTCGCCTCTTCCTTATATAGATTAAATTGACTTGACTTCTCTTGGATGTACATTTAAACTGTTAGCCTTGTACAGCAGTTCTACACATGTCCATACATTTAGTAGTTATCTATACTGTGTGTGTGTGTGTGTGTGCGCTGCTCTGGAGGCCAGTATTGAGCGCCACCTCAGCTCCTCTATGGCCTTGATGAAATATAAAGCAGGAGTGTTTTCCCCGAATCAGCATGCTAGTAATTGCATGCGACAGAAATGGATTTCCCGTCACTCCTGGGCTTTATGAAGAGGGCTGAGCCACTCTTTTTCTCACAACATGTGTTTTGATTTTCAGCATCGCAAAAGGTGATAAATTAGCAGACACTTTTATCGGCCGTCGACTCAGACATGACAGAATCGATCACAGCTACAGAATAAGACACAGTCCATGAAAGGGAATTCTGCCTTCCGATGCTTCTTTTCTTTAGTTTCCAGTTGTTGTTTTTTTCCACAAGGTTGGCCGGCTGTATTAAACCCAGACACATGAATCGACCAGAAGAATCTCGATGCCATAATTTATTCCCATTTAAGAAATCAAAGTGGAATAAATTGCTGATTTGATGAGTGCTCGACTTGGCATTAAAATCTGATGAGAGAAGCATTTATAAAAAAATACATTAAAAAAAAATTTCTGGAAAGGAAAAAAAAAGTGCTGCCCTGCATCAGTGTGGTTCCGTCAGTCATAAAACAACATTTCATATTCAAGCTTTATCTCATGTTTGTGAAGACAAGTGGAGGATATGAAGCGGAACCTCTGAGGGTCGAGAACGTGAGAGTGATCTCTGCTTGCATGCACAGTATTCTTCCAGCTAACTTATTTCATGCCGTTCACACACTCAGCCTCGCATGACTGGTCCTTTGGAGGGTCAGTTAGTGAACCGTGACTCATTGGTCCTTCCAGAGCAGCTGAACTGGCTTGGATTGGATTGGATCGGATTGAATTGGATTGGTTTCAGGGTGGAGGAGGCCATCAGGCTCTCTGAAGATCTGGAGCTGCTATTTTTCAGCAACTGATATCGTTTTAAAATGTATGCCAAATAATGACGATCACAGATCATTTAAATGTGCCATACCAAATGAACCAGCAGTAGACATTGGAATTATTCCCAAATACTCCCTTCAGCAACCCTCATTATGCCATAAACACACCTAAACAAATAAAATGTAAAACAAAAAGATGAAATTAAGAATTTATTGAGAATAAAATTGAATGTTGATTTATATATACTTACGGGGTATGTGGCCCACAGAATATGTGCAGTAGTGTTTCTCCCGCTGGCCCCGCCCGCGAGCTCCCGCTTGGCCCATTGACTTTACATTGTGATGACATCACAGATTTTTAAATTGCTTTTTTCAGCTCGATGAAAGTTTTACAAATATAAATCCTCAATGGATCAAAAAATATAAAATCTTCATAGATCAAAAATTCAGATTAGAAATAGTCATAATCAAACTTGATTGCAGTTCGAGGTGTCCTCAAAATGCTTTTTGGGCTGCAGGTAGATTTTTTGCTGCAATACCACAAGTGGCCACTGGAAAAAAAATGGAGGAGAGGCTGAGTGGCTGCACCGTATCCAGGTTTTATTATACATCCATGCGTTCAGCTCATTCTTTTGGTTGTCCATCCTGCAAACTCCGCTCTTCTTAAAGTTGTATACTTGGTTGGGGATCTCGGGGGCTCTTCTATTCATAATTTGTTCATAGAAGATCAGAACAAGTGTTACAAATGATCATCTTGTGTGAACAACACTTTGCAAATCCATTTATTCATTTATATTGTTGCATGGAGAAGCTTGAACTGTTGAAATGTTTGCCATCTTTATTTGACAAATTACTTAAAGGAACAGTGTGTAACAATTAGGGGGATGTATTGGCATAAATAGAATATAATATTAATAAGTATGTTTTCTTTAGTGTATAAATCACCTGTTAATAAGAGCCGTTTATATCTATATAGGGAGCGGGTCCTCTTCACAGAGTCCACCATGTTGCACCGTCATGTTTCTAAAGTAGCCCAGAATGGACAAACCAAACTCTGTTAACCTTTCCCGCTTGGGCCAGAGTCGATAACGTTACTTGCTCCCATCGTCGCCTCTCTCTCTCTCTTGCTTCACCACTCACGTCCCACATACACACACACTCTACACACTGGCTCTGTTCCAAATGACCTACGCTACTCTAACAAAGACTGGCTCTAGAGAGGGACGTTCACGAGTTCGCGCCGGCCACCGTAGCAATCCTACCCGCTTGGCACACGGGATGCTTCAGATGGTTGCAACCTCAACCTCACCGCTAGATACCGCCAGATCCTACACACTGCTCCTTTAATTATTTTGACCACTTGGGGACTAAAGGGTGCCTTGTGCATAGGTATCAACATGCAGAGGACCACTGCCCAAGCGTCGGTAGTTGACGCCCAGGGAGTGAGACTAGGCTGTGGGGAAAGTGCAACAAGTGCAAAGCTGATATAGCCATGCATCCAGCAGACACAGAGCAACATTAGCATTCATTTGGAGTCATGTCTCTGGTCACCTGATGAGTGTAAGTCCAATATTCATTAGTCTCTCTTCTCTTTTTGTCTCTCCTGAGAAGAATATCTGTCTCTTTAGCTGCTAAATGCTCCACGATGCTCGCCAGCTAGTTGCTAACTGTCTGCCTGCTGTTCGCTGCTGGATAAGGTCGTGTAGACTAATATGTTTTTTTTCCGGTAAATGGATTATTGTTGTTACAAAGAATTGTAATCCACCATAGACAGGCTTCTCGGGCTGTGTTTGCATTGCTATGAATGGGAAAGATTGGAGGTGTCATGCAATTTATTTTTAATAAAAGACAAAGACATAATTACATTTTACCAGTAATGGTCGATGAAGCTGAGCCAAAACTATTTGTCATTGTCAATTGTCAATTTTTAGTGAAAAGTAGAAGTACATTTAACTTTATAAACTTTATAAATGTCCTAAGTTTGTCTCCGGAGAATAACAAATCCAATTTAAGCTATCTAAAAGTGCACGGACCAGCAGTCAGGTTTGACAGCGGGTTCATGATTTTACTTTAAATTCTACCAGAATTTATTCTTCATGTCTCAACAGAATGACAAATGGATGAATGTTTTTCAGCTTGGGTTCCTTGATAAGACTAGAATGGCACTTGGAGAGCGCAGACCTCCGCCAACGCGTGACTTTGAAAACGGATCCCAGCTCCCAGCTGGTGGTACCGTGAGGTGGTCGGCTTATTATTAACACGGAGTGTTTCCGTGTAACGTATCGGAGGATGCCTCTCTCATTCAGCAGCCTTATTATGTATAACGTTACACTACGTTGTCTCTCATCCCCTCAGCTACAGCTTTGTTCTCTCTCACCGCGGACGGACAGCAGCTCCCGCACACACATCCACACACGTATCTCTGCTCTCAGAAGGAGGCGGGGTCACGCGTCATCAGTCAAACTGCACATGTGTTATACTCTGTGGTCTTAATGCTCAGGCTGATCGGAATTCTTAAAAATATTCCTGAATCCGGCCACCAAAATCTAATGGATTGTTCATTGTGTTCATTGGGTTATCCTGCTGACAGACAGACCAACAAACAAAGCAACAAACCAACGCCGGTGAAAACATTACCTCCTTCCTAGGCCTTCGGCCTTGGCGGAGGTAATAATGTTAATGTTTTACACACACACACACACATTGTAATCAGTCAATAAGCTCTGCGTATCATCCACTAAGCATTTCCTATATGTGCTGTGGCAGTATGTGTGTGGATATGTTATCTCGCATTGACGTGATGTTTGCAATTCACAACGTCTCTCTGATATTCAGCACTGCCTTGAGCTATCACAACTATTTGTGATGCTGCTGAGCATAAACACCACTTGACCCGGGTGTGACCCTACATTGATGCAGGAGTGGACATGCCTGAGTGAATGCGATGGTTCTGTAATAACTGCTTTAAAGATGGCTGCAACATTACATCAACATAAAAGGGAAGGTTTTAAGTGTGGCAGCTTTCTGCTGCCAGCCTCATTAAGAGGGGAACATCAAACACTCCGCTGGGAGATAATCCCAGCCAGTTTCCAGCGCTCCGGCTTTCAGCAATAATCAAAGAATACAGGTAGATGCAGAATAAGTTAATCCTGCAGATTAGTGGGAGTGCATAAAAATGAAGGAAGAGGATGGGAACAGAAAAAGGAAGAAAAACACTTCAGAACGCGCTGGATCTGAAAAAAAAGCAGTGGGCTTCCAGACGAGAGAGGAGAGGAGAGGAGAAGGTTTCCTGCTGTTAGAGCAGTGCCTCCTGTCAGGTACAGCTGCACAGATCAATACCACAGTAATCCATACCTCGATACACAACTCAATACTTTACTCATTTGGCATCAGTACCTATTAAAACGTATTGATTACATAATGTTTAATGCAGTCACAAAGATCTCCCAAATGCCCTTTCTGCATTTAAACAGCTTCATGTTTGTGCTAGTGAACAGAACCCAGTGACACAAGAATCCCACAAGCCCACAGCACACGCTTCCTCCTTTAGACTGCTTTTGTAATCATTGCGGTCAGAAAGAGATCAATCCCAGTAGTAACATCACAGCCGAGATCGATTACAAATACAATGCATAAAGTGTGTCATTGTTTTGGGGCGCCATGAGCACAGGCTACAATTTGTTTTCCTTGGTGAGATCTGAATCATGTATATACGTATAAAGTCTACCAACTGTCTGTCACATCCTCACATAATATTAGATTAGTTTATCAGTCAAAGCAACCACCTCATCACCTTATACTAATGAATAACCAAGAAGAAGAAAATGTTTAGAATTTCTGCCGTGTTATGAGTTTGGACTTCCTAGACCATTCATGCCCCAAAGGATCGGCAGCTATGACGATAAGGTACAACTCATGGAGCACGGACGAAGGAGAGTGTGACTCTTAGTCGAAAGATCTGGGGTCTCATTTATAACCGTTGCGTACGCACAAAACTGGGCCTGAAATGTGCGTACGCCACTTCGCACGCAACAGTTGTGATCAATAAAAACAAACTTGACAGGAGAATGTGTGCACCGCTACGGAAACTTTGACCCATGCGTACGCACATTATGGAGACGAGGGAAACTGGCGATGCAGATGGTGAGGTGGTAAATTGAAGTCAGACTGTAGAAATTAAATGTGAGAGTCATCATTATACTTATAATGATGCCTCTCACACATTTAACTTCACTTCATACTTATATCCACTTTATCATACACATTTAAACCAGCAGTGTTATTTGTGCTAGTGTGCCATAACTATTCCATAAGCACCTTTCAAATGTAAAAGATATAAGGCAACTCAAATAAATCTCAAATCAAATTCTGCTCAATATCTCATCAGCTCTGTCTCACCATCACGTCCCCCCCCCCCCCCACCACCGGAGCGCAGAGGAGAGGGCCGAACTACCGACACTCGCAGTCAGCTGTGGAGCAGCTGTTGAAATCATCATCATCGGTTGTAGAAATCCAAGATTACATCAAATAGCATTAAAGAATGGCAAAACAGAGCGCCAATAGTTTTAATAATATCTTCTAATAGTGTGCAGATATCACCAAGTACGATAGTTTTCATAAAGTTGTTGTGTGTAAAATCGCTGCAGTGAACAAGACATGACTTATTAATTTATGTATGGTTTATTAGATAGGGACAGATACAGTATACAGGGACAAAATGAAAACAGCTATCCGATGCTCCACCCGGCACATCTTCACCACTTGCACGCACAGTAAGGATTGTGTAAATTAACCAAGTGTGGAAATAAAGCCAGTGACAGCTCTCACACAATCGTTACACTCCATATCCTCATTATCATTATCAGTCCTAATCATAATGCAGTACAAGTTCACCATAAAAACTTAATAAATAAATTGTGTTCACCTATCAAACTTCCCTTTTCAAACGATATCCTGGTGGGGGGGATATTACTGATTGTCTTGATCATTTTGGAAAGTTGTGAATCGATCAGTCTGATTGCTTTAAACATATAAACACAGCGGTGACACTCCTAACATGCTGCGTGGTGGATATACCGGCACTGTGAGGACTATGTGGTGTGAATGAAAGAATTAGGAGGGAACGAGTGTTCAGAGCCCGCCTCACCTACAAGCACCTCCATCTGTGTCAGAAAAAAATTGCTTTTCTTGGTCTTCCTCTCGGTAGTCACCATGATTCACTGTAAATATCCACTGATCAACAGGCTCATTTACATGCAGAAACATTCATGAGGTGCTTTGCATCGACCATTTATGGCTGAATGTGGGCGTGTAGAGGGCAGAATATGAGGCTGATCCACGTGCGCACATTTCCAGGTGGACTGTGATTTATAAAGGGAACATTGCCTGCAGTTGTGCGTACACAGAGTTTTATAAGTCAGATTTTTTTTTGGCGCACGCTATTCCGGCTTTTATGCACACATACATTTTTAGTATGGATCCTACACACTGTTTTATAAATGAGACCCCTGAACTCTAGGATCAAACCTATCGAAGGAGTTGCGTCGATTTAAAGTTGGATGTTCCAGTGTTGAGTAATGTAGTCGTAGAAGAAGGAAATACCGTTCCAAGAAGACGGGAAGTGTTGCCAAAGATGCATTTCCGTTTTGCATGCGTAATCCAGGACGACTATCGTGGAAGGGTAGGGAGGGTTTTCCATGAGGGATTATCCATATGGTATAATAGAGGTGGTCAAGAAGGGCTAGAAACTGGGTCAAGAAACAGACCTGCAGGACTCACAGAGCAGCAGAGTTTAGCAGTTACCACTAAACCTTCTTTTGGTCATCCTCTGTGGGTTCTGCAGGGCTTTTTCTTGAGGTTGGGGAGGTTTACTCAGTTCTCTGTGGAGAGAATGAAGTTCTGCTCATCCTGCTACACTTTTTAGATCTATGCACGTGTGCAATTAAACAACACATTCTCATTCCCAACTCGTCCCGCCCGTACTTTTGGACGGAGCGGGCACGGCGTGTCAATATATGCTTGTTACATGCATAGTGTCCATGCATAATAACTTCCGTTTTCATAGGATGTTAGGTTTGGGCAACACAACCACTTAGGTAGGGTTAGGAAACGGTCGTGGTTGACGTTAACTTCACTGACTAGCGACTCATGTGTCTCACGGGACTGATGATACGGATGAGTCATGTGACTAAAGACTGACGTGGCAAAATAAGTTTTGACCAGTGAGTCCAGAAGGTACACCATGAGATGATGATGACGATCACAGCCTTGACAGAAGAGGGTGACACACCAGGATCAAGGTAGAGCAGTGGAAAGGATGAGGCCACATAACTACAGCAGGCTGTGAGCTGATGGATCCTGCAGCAGCCACGGGGACCAGGTGCAGACGAGCCTGAGGAGGCAACTCTGTTTACAAGCTGAGTGGATGTGTGACAGCTTCCCAAATGATCATGAGATTAGCTGAACAGTTGGCATGTGCCTTAGCAGCTCTCTTGTATTGACTTTATTGTACTGTTTTGTTTTATTGCTTTAATACCTATCATCATCTCTCTCTGGCAGCGCTTCTGAAATACGAACGTCTTTTCCTCATGAAGCTCAGGTCATTTGAAACCTCTTTTACATGCTTTTTATCAAGGTATTTTCTTTATATGTTGTTGTCTGTTGGGGTGGCATTATTACAGCTGTGGATAGGAACAGTATCAATTAGTTGATCAAGAAGGCCGGATCTGTTATTGGCCTGACTCCAGGTTCTCCAGGAGAACCAGACGGAGGCTTTAGGAGCGTTCTGACGACCGTCCTCCTGTTGCCAAAATGCCTCACTGAAAGGTTCAGAGTGTTCTTTGTTCCTGCAGCAGTTAATGAACAACGCTGATACAATGTCCCTTCCACTTCATTCATTCAGTGTATGTGGCAATTACTTACGCTGTTATTGTCTGGCAAACCAGTTTCCCTTTTGGGGATTAAATCTGCAGTAGGCAGAATATTTTTGGCATCATTGGGCAAAAATTCCATAATAACCTTTCAGCATATTGTAATTCAAGTGTTCTGAGAGAAAACTAGACTTCTGCTCCTCGTTATGACTCTGTTTTCAGGCTTTAAAAAATCTACTTTGACCAATCACATGTCATTTCAGAGAGAGAGAGCTTTCCTATTGGCTGTTGGCATCTGTCAATCACTCGCGAACCTAGGTCAAATTAGGGAGCGCTGGGGTTTAGGGTTAGTTTGTGAGTGATTGACAGCTGCTCAGAGACGACAAAGCTCCAGATCGGCTCTGATTGGTTGTTTTCCTCCGGTCTGTGAAATCTTGCAGATGCCGTTATGAGCTCCGGAGGACACAGAGGAACATGATTTTTTTCAGATTACCTGTCTCATGCACTACTGTCAGGATATAGTGACCGTTTTATAAGAATAACTTTTTTTAAATCACATTTGCTCCAATTCTACCCACTGCAGCTTTAATAAAGTTCATCCTATCCCATCTCCCTGGGGTCTGTATAGAAAATGCCAGCCCATTCCCCTAAAAATGACGTTCCCATACAACAAAACTGCATTGTGAATTATGTCTCCAAGGAAACGTATTTTGTGGCGGATTATGTTTGTTTTTGATGTATCACAAATACATTTCTAATGATAGTCCACGGAGGTCTGTGTAGGGAGAAGGCCAGGGTGGTGGATGGGTCAAACAAACACAGGACTTTCACCCAGGAGACCGCTGTTCATGTCCCATTTGAAACTAAAAGTCAATGTTCGTAGGTAGCTTAAATAATGTAACAAACACAGTCATTTTATAAGCCAAACCTTGATTAGTTCTGTTAACGTTATCCATGTGTTTAAAACTGAGACTGTAATCCAGGAGACTATATGTTTCCCTCTTAACGTAATTTACAATGTAGTTTAGTTGTATGAGAACGTAATTCTGTAGGGGACAGGGTTGATAACGCACTATGCAGACCCATATCTCACTTACCTGTCACCAATCCCCTCAGTTACCTTGATAGTCTTCACTGTTTCCACTACTAATTAACCCCCCAGTTTATAATGCAGCCAGCCTGCATTCATCCTTTGCCGGATTGTCAGTGTTTCCGATCATTATGTTTGGCCATTTCTGCCTGGTATCTGTGCCCGTGTATTGGTATCCTGCCTACTTTTCCAGTTCTATTTGCCTGTTTGCACTGCCCCTATGTAGCTGTCTGTAAGCCTGTATCTGACCACAGTTTACTTCCTGCCAAGTCTCTGCTGTAAGTCTGTGTCTGATTTGGGTCCATAGCCTGCTTACCTGAACTGTGACAGATCCGGGAGCACTCACTTTGCACACGTGTCTAGCTCCAGGAGGAAATTGCCAGCCTAGCAACTGGCAAACGTGAATTATGCCAGCCAGCAACTGTGTTTTTTGCTTATTTAACACAAGCTGGACAGAAAATGAGACACTGGTTTTAAAAATCATATTAATACCTCGGAGATATTTATTTACTAACAGAGGACCAGAGTTTGTAGAAACATTTATGAGTGTAAATCCTGTGAGTGCTGGACGGCATGCTGCAGTACCTTAGAAGATACAGTATGTGTTTAAGGACCTTGGAGGTGGAGTAAGGAGTGCCTGTTTTTCCACTTATAATATCCCTCTTGCTTCTGTGCTAACCAAACACATTCCAGACCGGAACAGGAAGAAGGATTTCAGTAACCAATAGCTCTCGCAAAGTACACATTGCATGTGAATATTGTATTAAGAAAGACTTGGCAAAACAAAAATATGTATATATCCTTTAATCTGATTCAGAGTAATTAATAATCCAGGATTTCAAAAGGGGAACTACACCCATTTTCAAAATTCATACATGTTATTCCTATGGTCTAAGACCGTAAATATCAGTAAACATGAACAACTCTCTCCCAAATTCAAAAACTAGAGTACTAAAACTCAAATGTGTGATGTCATTGGGTATAAAGTGTGGAACTGCTCGATAGACAATGCATTGGAGAGATGTTGTAGATGACACAGAGCACCCAGGGGAATGTTCAGAGTATATGGGGATTTTTATTGTTTCACAACTGACAACACTACAATAGAATAAAACTCATTTGGGTATAAAAAAAAGAACACAAAATCTGTCTCCCATTCATCGTCTATGGAGCAGCTCCAGACTTTATACCATATGACATCACCAGTTTGAGACTTACTTCTCTGGTTTCTGGCTTTGAGAGAGAGGAGCTCATGTTCACTAATATTGATTGGACTTCACTAGGCCATTGTAATAACATACTGGAATGTGCGTGTGTACCTGTATGTATATGACTATTCTAATAAAGGACATTTGTTATGTAAAATAACTACGTTTGTATGGTGTTAGTTTGTTACAGAAGTTACGTCACAAAAATACGGTAAAATAAGTCAGTGTTTGACCCATCCATCCACTCTGACCTCCTCCCTACGCAGACTCTTTATTTTACCTAACCTGACTTCCTCCTTTGCTCCTGTCATAATTACTAGAGGTTGGCGTCGTCTTCTTGTATTCGTATCGGTGATCACATGATGTGAATAAATGATAACGGCCTTCTGAACCTACTAGAAAGTGTAGCAGAACATGTTTTATCTCATTTCTTTAATGCTTCTCCTTGTTTCCAGTCTTTATCCTATAAGCTAAGCTAATCGCCTGCTGGCTCATGCTTCCTATTTAGCATACATATGAGAGTGGTCAATCTTCCCTTCTAACTCTCACCAAGAAAGTGAATAAGCGTTGAACTATTACTGACCAGGTGTTACCTCCAGGCATGCTGACTTGGTTTCCAAGGCCTTGACATCCACCACCGGGCGGTTTGAAGGAGGTCCACGGTTGAGTCTACTCCTCCGATCTGCAGGGAGGAAAATAGTAGGAGTGTAGGATATCAGCTCACTGACAAACTCAGCATATGACAAGGGAAGTTGGAAGTAAACAGGCTGCACTCTGCAGTTAATTCTGACCTCTGAGTGTTCTCTATCCACACCAGATACAGGAAAATTGGGCTTTCTACAGCTCACCTAATACTTACTTTGTTTGCCTTCTGCTGCCTTCTGCTGAGACTGAGCACTGAAAGGCACCAGCACATGACTCCGAATCTGAAATCCTGTGTCTCTTTAGCTCTGGCTTTCTAAGCCAAGGGGGCGGTTAGGTAGCATTTTTTTTTAATTATTATTATTTTATGCCGATACTGATATTTTGGATTTTGTGCCTATATTTTCTGTCTTTAAATGTGATCAATTTTATGCCCAAAATGTTTCTAAAAATTGTATTCTTGTGAGAAAGAAAAGCTACTTTCATCTCAAGAGATAAAAGAATCCTCAATGAGAATGATTGTTGCTCAGATTTCTGATATTAAAATGATAGTGATGAAAACATAATTCACAAGCTGGATGTGAAGGAACATGCATTGTATCTGTTAGGACTGCGCAATGAATTGTTCATGCCTCTAGGTGATCTCAATTTGATGTGACAACGGTTAAGCCGTGTTAGTGGACAGATGTATATATTGCATCAAACCAAGTGTGAGTTACTGCTTGTGACAAACTGCACAGACAGATGATGGAGGCCAGGCAGTGAAAAGCACCTTCAAGTGTAAGTAACATTTGAACAACCACCTGAAACGTCAGAAAAAAATAATTCAACATGATGAACCAAGGCCAGGAAAACTCCACTGGAATCCCTGTCGCCAATCGCTCAAACATCCATCCATCCATAGGGGAGGGGGCTTAAAAAGTATACAGAGGATAAAACGCGGACAAACTTAGCCAAATGCATGTACAGCTTGCTTTTAACAGAGCCGGGAGAACAGTGTGGACCATTCCAGATCTTAAATCAAAGGTCAATAGGAACACACGGACATGTCTTTCATTTGTCAGCTCTTGAGTTTTGATTAGGGAAACCTCAACGTGTACAGTATGTGCACGATTTAATACATAGAAGTGGCTCAGAGGCATGCACGAGCAGGACCATGCATATAATCCAGGGTCTTGTAGCGGAGAGCAGGCACCTTGAAATGAGAGCGAATTCCCTTCCAACCCGGGAGACCTTCAAAGCCCCTTGGAAAATTATCATCTATTCTAAAGCGGTGTTGCAGTATCCAGACTTCAAGCAGACACTCATGAAAAAAATGTAGCAGTAATAATCAAAAGAGGCAAAGCTCTCAAGGACATAAACTGACCACCTAATGTGACCCAGCAGGCATGGTGACGGATAGCAGAATGCAGGAAGTGGCCGTACCGGTCCAAACTATTGTTCTTGTTCTTAAAGTGGCAGTAGGCAACAATTTTTTGGCATAATTTGGCAAAAAATCCATAATAACCTTTTAGCATATTGTAATTCAAGAGGTCTGAGAGAAAACTAGACTTCTGCTCCTCCTCATGGCTCTGTTTTCAGGCTTTAGAAAAATCTAGCCCGTGACGGCAGAGGTCACAGAGGTCAGAGGTCACAGGTCATGTCAGAGAGAGAGAGCGTTCCTATTGGCTGTGCTCCGGTCATGTGACCAGAACTTGGCTTCCTTCAACAGATTTTACAATGGTGGCCACGTCACAAACTTTCTCATTTTACAGCTAAACAGTAACTACAAGATGATTCTGAGAACATCTGAGGAGAGAAATAATCATTACAGTAACAGGATATTGATTCATATTTGATCAGCGCTGCCTAGTTTGACCGTTTGGTCGGAGTTCGCGAGTGATTGACAGCCGGCTCTCATAGACGGCAGCTGGCAGCGGACCTTGTTTTCCTCCGGTAAGTGAAATCCTTCAGATGCCGTTAGGAGCACCGGAGGACACAGTAGGACACAGAGGAACAGGATTTTTTTCAGGTAACCTGTTTCATGTACTACTGTCCCGATATAGCGGCCGTTTTCTAAAAATAACTTTTTTAAATCATATTTGCGCCAATATCGCATACTGCAGCTTTAATTCACATTAAAACGTGCACTGAAAACTGGTATAAGGGACTTGCGGAGGTTTAGATTTCTATATGATTTACATCTTCAGTAAGAACCAATGGGCTTAGGGCTGAGAACCACATATATGGTAGAGAAGTAATACATCAGACCGGCACATACGGGTACTTCACAAAAAGTCAAGGCCGCGCCCCCTTTTGGGGGAAAGAAAACCGTAAATCCCGTAGACATCGATGCAATCTGACGTATGTTTGGAGTGTAATTTTGACAAGTTCGTATGCTTTCATCTCTTGTTTTATACACGTCTAATAATTATTTTGCGATCTTGCCTGAACCTGAGCGTTCACGATACCTTAATAACCAGCCAACACAGCAACTCTTTAGCATAGCGTTATTACTATTACTGGTAAGTTTAAAGTAGAAGTTTGGAGACATGTTTCAACTTCTTCTCTTTACTCCGTGATGTTACGAGTCCACAGGATCCGTCCTTTCCACGCTCCCCATTCATTGTAAGCAGCCGTGCAATGCATTCTGGTAGCGTGGCGGCGCGATTCGAGAGACGGAGCGTCACGACGGCTGTCCTCATTTGCATAAAGTTGAGGTCTAGTCTATTTTATTCAAGTCACGGGCGTCCGACGTGACTCGCCGCATCTCAAAACTACCGAGAATCTTTTAAAATAAACGTTGTTGAATCCAAAATAAAGACAGATTCAGCAACTGCGTGGATTATGTACCATCTATGAGAGACACAGGATTTTTTTCCCCTAAAAGGGGGCGTGGTCATGAGAGGCTCCTCTGGGTGACGTATTGCCGGTCTGATGTATGCTGAGGCCCTGCCTTAAAGAGAGGCCCTGTCTTAAAACCTTCAAGCCATTCATCATTTCAGCTGATTTTGTCTGAACTGTTTCTTTTATTATTAAACCACCACAGGGCAAACCTGGGGCCATGTAATATTCCACATTGCACAGAGAGTTGGAGTAATGGGGGGGCCCAGCAGCTAATTCCTGACCTTTCATCTGGGACAAAATTGTGCTTTAATTCATGTATCTCAATGGCTGGATTTGCATGGAATTTGCTTTCAATATTTATGCTCGGTGGAGTATTAATCTCCATGCGTTGACCCCCTGTTCTTCCATCAGGCCAAAATGTCTACATATCTCATAATTCACTATAACAAGCAGATTGTCATGTGATGCATGGAGCTTGTTCGTGCTCCAGAGGATGAAACCTTTGCTACTATGAGGAACTTTCATTTTGTGTTGATTTGGTGGTGCCCGTGGACAAAAGCATTAGTTTCTGAGCACCAGAGTCCCTTTAGAAAACCACCTATTTTACTGCAGCAGGGTCTGACTGACAGTCTGCCCCGCTCAGTCCTGGTTCTGGTTCTCCTGTGCCTGCTTTCCCTCCAGCGGGCCCAGCAGCAATACGGCCTGAGGAGCGGCAAGGCAAAGCTCTGCTCCTGGCTCGCGGAGGAACCGGATCTGGGTCTATCCTCGGCGGGCTGGTCGCTGCCGAAGGCCCTGTTAGCTGAAGGAGTTTCTGGTGAACCTGTATGATTTCATCTGATTTCACACGGAATCCGACCCGGTGGCACCGATGAAAAGCATTAAGAATAACTATATAGAAATAGCCAATATTCTCACTAATGGACTTGTTTACTTATGTATATTACTTATGTACGTACAGTATATAGATGCATCAGTATTACATTGAGACTGTTTCATAACCAGTTAAATAAATCTTGCACCACCCTCTGGACTCTGGACATATTTTCAATTTCCCTACTTGGAAAGCTTTACAAATATTTGCACACTGCTTCCATATTATGGGATGAAATAAAATATGTAGTGTCTATAGTGGCCACTTGAGCTAGACTTTTAGCTTTGTAAAATGTTCAGAGCTGCATTGTACGCCATGCACTTTTAGTGTAGGCGTAGCACACGTAACACTGCATGGAAACCTAAATATCAGACAAAATAATGGAGAGGGAAGCGGCTTCAGACCAATTTTTCACCCATTTTCCCATTTCACACACAAACTCTGAAATGACAACATTGCAGATATCTTGTGTTTTTATCTCGGTCGATGCTATCATGTTGATGGAATTATTAACCTTTATAGGGATGGTAGCACCAAGAGGCGGCGGCCAACACATCCTTGCAGTTGTATCTAGGCCTGCCCTCATTCAGTGCATGAGTGCAGATACGCGGAGTCGCAGTCTTTCCACACACACATATATATACTGCTACAATCACATTATTCACTGTATGCTCCATAAGCTGACACATATTCACATCTCTGCTGGCGCCCCTTTCTTCCTCTCTCAGCAGAAACATGGCTGGGGGATGAGATGTGAGCGGCGATGATTTCTCTGGCTTGGATGGTCCCAGCCTCCCCCGCACTGTTAACACCCCAGCCACAGTGGAAGTGGACCGGGGCCAGATCCCAGCTCAGCACACTGGGCTCGACAAGGCCTGAATGTATCCCGGCACCGAGGATCAATGCATCACTTTAAATAAGCCTTGTACAAAAGACGGCCTTTTAAAAATAGCACCGTGTGATGTGTGATTAAAGACGCGGTGAATGTAGCTGCATCCAAATTTAAAAGGTTATTAGGCTTGTGTAAGTGTAAGGTTTGGACTATTTGGCATATATTAGGCAGGGACAAAAGCTAATTTATGAATAGTTACTGAGCAGACTCATGAAGAATTCCTCACAATGAGAGAGGCCGCCTTTCCCTGAGTCCTTCAGATAAAAGCAGCTAAAAAGGTCACACTCAAATCGGGGTTTAATGTCCCTGACAGTGTTATCCAGCATGAGCTGTACAAATTCAAATGACATGAGGCTGCATCCAGAGATTAGATAGCAACTAACAAACAATTAAGGCCAAACAGAAAAATCAGGAAGATTACATGTGTACACAGAGGATGATGGGCCAGCATGGTTCACATTGTGGCATTCCTCTGTATATAGTTCACATGCATTTATTAAATCCCACAGGACACTTGACCAGGGGAACATCTCAGAGATGACAAGGCCGAGCCGCGAGAGCTACAATGTGTTCAGGTGAGGTAGAAGCCCCAAGCTTTCTCTGCTTTTCTGCATAAATACTGCAGAGAAACGGCCAGTGTGAGGTGGGTGGATAGTCTGTGGCCTTATTAAATATTTAATTACACATTTAGAGTCTTTTGGCCACGTGCTGAATTAGTCATGTCTGATAATGGTGTGCAGTGCAGATGACAGGGCTCTGCAGTCTCCAGAGCCTGCAGCACAACCTGCTTGTCCACATTACCAAGTAGAAAAGAGAAATTCAATGTGTTCTTTTTTGTAATAAAAAAAAGAAAGAAATTGACCAGAATTGAACATGAAAGCTTGAGTGTGATTCTATCAGCATTTAAAGGGGACATATCCTGCTCATTTCTAGGTTCATACTTGGGTATTTTTTGGGTTTCTAATAGAACATGTTGACATTATTTTTCTCATCCTCTCTGTCTGAATATCCCTGTATTCACCCTCTTGTCTGAAACGCTCTGTTTTAGCACCTGTCTCTTTAAGACCCCCCCTCCTGAAAAACCAGACAGCTCTGATTGGCTGGAGAGAAAAATATGATGCACCTTTGCAAAGGTAGTTCCCTAGCTGTGGGCGATATATTCTAATGAGCCTGCATGTGACATAGGAAGGGGAGCAGTTTGTAGGTTGGTAGGCACTCAAGATATCCACATGGACGAGCACAAGCACTGAAAAAGTGAGTTTCTCATTATATGTCCCCTTAACACTCAAGTTTTCAAGCTAGAGTGAAGATACTGGTATCATATGAAACTAGAAAAAAACACAGAATCCATTGGTACCAACAGTATATAATAACGCTTTAACGCAAATCTGTTTTAATGCCATTCATTTCTTTAACACAACTTGCAATTTTTAGGTTGTAGCGATTCAGTTTAAACCTAAGGAATCCATCAGTAACAAACATGTTGTACTTGCTTGTCGGGAAGGAGGCTAAATAACGCTACGAAGTTATGCTAAATTTTGGTGAGGAAAAACTGGCATGGCCATTTTCAAAGGGGTCCCTTGACCTCTGACCTCAAGATATGTGAATGAAAATGGGTTCTATGGGTACCCACAAGTCTCCCCTTTACAGACATGCCCACTTTATGATAATCGCATGCAGTTATTTGTATGCATTATAAATGTGTTATTTTCTCCTATTCTAAAATGGTGTATTTGAATATTTCTACATACTGGGGTCCCTAAACAGTCTTGAATTCCATAAATTGGGTATTACTGTAAAGCTGAGACTCTTGTGGATCCAATGAGCTCAACTGTATTCATGTGTGATGATGTTAGTCCCCATAGTAGCCATTTCATTATAGTGAGACCATTTTTTGAAACTTGACCTCACTGTATTAAATGACCTGTGGTGACCTCTAGGATAATAACAGCCTCATGAAACTTTACAACCACAAACTAGAGACCTAGAGCATTCAGAGGATGGATGGATCAAACTAGAGAGCTAGAGCATTCAGAGGATGGATGGATCAAACTAGAGACCTAGAGTATTCAGAGGATGGATGGATCAAACTAGAGACCTAGAGCATTCAGAGGATGGATGGATCTAACTAGAGAGCTAGAGCATTCAGAGGATGGATGGATCAAACTAGAGAACTAGAGCATTCAGAGGATGGATGGATCAAACTAGAGACCTAGAGCATTCAGAGGATGGATGGATCAAACTAGAGACCTAGAGCATTCAGAGGATGGATGGATCAAACTAGAGACCTAGAGCATTCAGAGGATGGATGGATCAAACTAGAGACCTAGAGCATTCAGAGGATGGATGGATCAAACTACAGACCTAGAGCATTCAGAGGATGGATGGATCAAACTAGAGACCTAGAGCATTCAGAGGATGGATGGATCAAACTAGAGAACTAGAGCATTCAGAGGATGGATGGATCAAACTAGAGACCTAGAACATTCAGAGGATGGATGGATCAAACTAGAGAACTAGAGCATTCAGAGGATGGATGGATCAAACTAGAGACCTAGAGCATTCAGAGGATGGATGGATCAAACTAGAGAACTAGAGCATTCAGAGGATGGATGGATCAAACTAGAGACCTAGAACATTCAGAGGATGGATGGTTTTCCTAGCTAGATTGACAATAAGGGGGATTCTGAGCAGTTTCCACAACAGAAGTGCTCGCCATTCAATCTCCGAAAAGTTCAATAATTGCAGAAAAGTTTTTGACACCAAATCACAGCATGGCTTTTTCTAAGGTATGTAGTAGTATGGTATTTGGTATTTTGGAGGGATTATTAATATTTTTTATCAATTCTTGAGTGGTAAAAAACTGTAAAATTTAGCATCAAATCTGTGTAACAAATGGTATCAACCCAAAAGTTGCTGCAACATAATTGAGCATGGGAATGACCATCACAAACTTATATCATCATGCTTTACACTCTTAAACACTTTCACAATTTATTTTAATTAATTAACTCATGTATTAATCAATATTTATTTCTTATTCATGACTAGAACAACTTGACACACAGCGCTGAGCTGCATCTCAAATTAATCTTCAAGTTCCACTTCTATGTGACATCTACTGCTGACTTTTTATCCCCAGTCCCCCACCCCCACCCCTCTAAAAAAGAGCGCAGAATGGTAAAAGGTTAAAGGAAATATGCTTGTTTGCTGTAAAACCTGGTCCAAAAAGAAAATCAATATCAATTTCATCCGTGTGCGTCAAGTGCAGAGATAGCTCCGGGATGTGTTTAACCTGTCGGAGTCGAGCTCAACAGCTGGAGGCAGGAAGAGCTGCTAGTCCTGCTCTGTCAGAAGCTCACATTGTGCCTCACAATGACTCGAAAGCTGTCTTAGTCACATAATGATGTATCGTTATCAAGAAAGAGTCACCAATCCATTCAAGAGTTCAGAGTTAAGACAGTGTTCAAACCAGGCAGCCTCATTATATTTACGTACAACTCCAATGTGTGTCAATGTGGGACATTCGGTGTCCTTTATGTATTGAAGAGGACAGTTAGGGTGTGAGAGTTGAGATGGTGGTTCTAATGTGGCCACAATCACACTTCCAACTTTCATGCTGGAGACTTTGAGTCCATGTCTCGTCACAGACTGACAATGGTAATCTTGGCTTTTTAGCAGCTGTCACAATCTTTCCCTGAACTTAACCTGAAGTTTAACATCCGTCCCACCGTAGATACGATGCGATAGATAAGTGCATGTTTGATTTTTGTTGTTGAGTGTTGGATTTCATTCATTGATAGAACCTCTGCAGGAGACCTCTGTACCATAAATGATCATCAATTAAATAATCACTAAAATTGTCCCTTGGACTCTAGTTAATGGTGTTTGCATTATTTTATTTATTTTGTGATACACTAAAGTCAATGGGAATGTTTGACACGCCTCATAACTGAATAGAGGACTGCTGACGGTGAAAGATGGTGGCGGTCCTGGTGAGCAGAAGTTTGGCAGTAAAGGTGGCTTCACTATAGGTGTGTGTTACAACTCAACAGTCAACAACAATCTCCACCAGCATCAGAAACTTGAAGGAGAAAACGTAATCACATGGTATCTACCATAGCCTCCGTAGCCCAGATGTGTAGTAACTAGGGATGTCATCGGTTACAATATTTAATCGCGATTAATCGCATCATTGTCCATAGTTAATCGCAAATGAATCCCACATTTGTCAAGTATTTAATACTCTTATCAACATGGGAGAGAGAAATATGCTTGCTTGTCAGAGGCTGCCCAATGGCCATGCCAGTTTGTCCTCGCCAAAATTTAGCGTTAGTTTGGAGCGTTATTTAACCTCCTTTGTGACAAGCTAGTATGATATGGCTGGTACCAATGCATTCTTTAGATTTTCTAGTTTCATATGATGCCAGAATCTTTACTAGCTAAACTAGCTTTAAAACTGAGCTCGCTACAACCTAAAAGTTGTGTTAATGCGTTAAAGACATTCTCGGCATTTAAACAAATTTGCGTTAACGTGTTATTATCGCATTCATTTTGACAGCCTTAGTAGTTATATTTTGCGGAAGCGCACATCAGCTACAATGTAGCTTTTACAGTCGTTGGAAACATAAATATACTGGTTGGAAAGCTCACCAGTGACATATGTTGATTAAAACATTAACGTATAAAACAACAGGTCCGGGATCAGTGTTTTTTACCCTCAGGCTTCCAACTATCTCAAACTAATGTTACCTACCAACATTAGCTAGCTAGCCAAACTGTCAGAAACTGATACACCATGTGGAATCTGTTATAGCTTTTTTTTTTTTTTTTTTTAATTCTAAATTAATTCTTAAAACTTCCATTTTCACAGAAAGTTAGGTTTAGGCAACAAAACCACTTAGTTAGGGTTAGGACACGGTCGTGGTTGACCTTAACTTCACTGACTAGCGACTCACGGAGCTGACGATAGTAATGACTCAAGTGACTCACTGGACTGACGATACCGATGAGTCATGTGACTAACGACTGACGTGACAAAATAAGTCAACGTTAGTTTTAGTGTCACACGGGACACGAACACCGGTCTCCTGGTTGAAAGTCTTGTGTTTGTTCGACCCATCCACCACCCTGAACAGACTCTCACGCTATTGATACTGCATAACTTGCTCCCACCGTTGAATAACGCAGCGGGTGGGTTTATATTGGAGTTAGTTGAAAGCCCGGTTCGTCACATACTGTTACTAAAGAGTGCGTCCATTCGTCGGTTTCCAATGCACTGACCAAACAGCGGTATTACGACGAGTTGGGAGTGAGAACGGGTCGTCTAACATGCTGGCTGTCAGTGCGACCAAAGTGATTGTTAAAATACGTGTAACTGTAACTGCTCCTTCACATTTCTATTCCTCTACACATGTAATGAAAAAGACACAACATGTAATTAAGCTTTGGAGGCTGAACGTTTTCTCCACCGTGGACCTACAAATGGGTGACAAATAAAAGGACAAACCAACAGAAAGAGTCGTATTAAGGTGTAGTTCCACCACAAGCCTACAGAACAGTTTCGGTGCTATTATATTTACGTTTTATCTTCGGTGACGTTGCGCTTTAGGATCCCTATTCCCTAAATCCCTAAACCAATTTGATATTAATGACATCACGTAGCCTACAACCTATTGCCACACAGTGACCCTAGGGATTTGGGGCCCCTGGGATCTGCCAAAACCAAATAAAAAATGAGACACTTTCAACCCTGGTGTGAACACAGCCTATGAAATGTGGAACCTCATCCATCCACAGAAGCAAAACATTAGCGCATCACCACAATGAGGTCATAAAGTCATGTCACAACATGAAGCATGTTGGCAATTAAAGCCAATGGGCCCAAAATTACAACTTAATTTTCTCTGCAAAAATAGAAAGACAGGAATGATTTACTTTTGTGCTACTTTAAATGATGTTGAATAGCACATACTCATTCATGCCAAGCATTAATGAATTCCTGGAAACGTAGCAATCGTTAATTCCTCTGTGTCAGTGTGAGGCATTAGGAGACGGGGTGCTTCTTTTTAAATGCTCTTTTATTAGTTCAGCTGCTAACACAGCTGCTTTCCCTTCATACTCATCCCTGTGCGCTCCCCGTGCTCTTGGACTCTAGCTGAACATAATTCCAACACAAAGAGCCTCAGAAAATGCACTCTCAGCCTCCTGTAAATGCAATTCATGACGAGGCTGCATAAGACTTTGATTGTGCCAGGAATTTGATTGCTTCATGGGTGCAGCTAAAAAAAGAGGAAATGTTGGCAAGCATTTCAGGATACATCGTGGTATATTCTGCAGCTTGAAAAGAAAAATTACCTCAAGTATGTTTGCAAACATGATCAGACGTCACCATTCTAAAGAAAAAGGTTTGGAGGCATCGACGCTTCAGTTCAACGCCAGCATGAAATATTCACATGTGAAACAGCTTGCTCATACGTATGCCTGACAACACTGTTTGCTAAGTGGCCTTGAGATGGATTTCTGTGTGCATGTGTCCTTGTCTGCACTTGTACATGCCTGTTTGTATTTGATTGAAGTGGAGACAATGACAGTAAAGAGGGAAGATGTATTTGTTTGTGCTCTCGCCTCTAGAAGCCTCTCAGATCTCTCTGGGTTTCACATCAGAACGTTTCCCAGCTGTGTGGCCGTGCCCAGTCGCAAAGCTAAAAGTATGTTTCTGTATGTGTGTGGAAGAAAAGCGATGCCTGAATACATATCATCTGCAGCTTGAAGAGAGAGAGCGCGAGACTGAAGAGACAGATGCAAACTACTGCTGTGGTTTGTTCGTGAGGATTCAGGGTCAGAGTGCTGCAGTGGGCACTAACTAGTGCTACACTAACCCCTGACATGAGATACTCAGACTGAGAGCAGAGCTGAATTCATCACCAGACAGCTAAAGCTCTGTTCACTGGGAGCAATTCAAAGATTCGTCGCTGCTTTGGCTCTGCTTTTTATAATCCTGCTTTTGTTTTTGGATAGTGATATGAGTGGGCAATAAAATCTGCTTTGGATATTCATGGTCCCCAAAAGATCATTCATAATTATCGTTGTGACCCAAGTGGGCCTCGTGCAGGAAGCGATATAACACATATGTTCTCTTATTTTTGTTCGTATCCACAATTTGTTCTTATTTCGTTAGTACCCATTGATTTCTGGGATTCACCAATGCTTTTTAATGTTGCTCTTCTCTTAGTGAAGAGAACATTTTACGAGTGGTTGAGAGCACTCTTACCATCTGTGTAAGAGAAAAACATCTTTATCTCACAGTTCAACAAATTGTTTGTCCAACACAAGGAAACACAAGTTTACATTTGAGGAACATACAAAAACACATGAATATCATATATATTCAAATTTAGATTATCACATGTTTTAGAGTAATTAGTAGTAGTAGTTATTTTGTTTATGTTCATTTAACAGTACCTTGATTTTACTACTTCTGACGTTGTTCTTCTTACAACCCTTTTTTTTTGGTGGCATCTCTCCAATTCTTGGGCATGTGTCAGAGTATTTGCACACGGCACAACACCTGCCCTTATATAGTGTTTGAGGGGGCATTACCTATGCTAATACCTGGTCTTATAAAGTGTTTGAGGAGGCATAACCTATGCTAATACCTGCCCTTATATACTGTTTGAGGGGGCATTACCTATGCTAATACCTGCCCCTTAGTGTTTGTCATCCCCAGGTAAGCGATGCACACGCACTTGGCCATCCACATGATGTAAAAGTCCGGGCCACCTTCTTCCATTGCTCCGTGGTCCAGTTCTGATGCTCACATGCCCATTGTAGGCGCTTTTGGCGGTGGACACGGGTCAGCGTGGGCACCCTGACCGGTCCCCATACGCAACAAACTGAGATGCTCTGTTTGTTCTGACACCTTTCTATCAGAACCAGCATTAACTTTTTCAACAGTTTGAGCTCCAGTAGCTCTTCTATTGGATCAGACAACACGGGCCAGCCTTCGCTCCCCACGTGCATCAATGAGCCTCGGGTCTGACCCTGTCGCCGGTTCACCGGTTTTCCTTCCTTGGACCATTTTTGGTCGGTCCTGACCACTGCAGACCGGGAACATCCCACAAGAGCTGCAGTTCTGGAGATTCTCTGACCCAGTCGTCTAGCCAGCACTATTTGGCCCTTGTCAAAGTCGCTCACATCCTTATGCTGGCCCATTTTTTCTGCTTCCAACACAAAGTTCAAAGTTAAAAATGTTCACTTGCTGTCTAATATATCCCCCCCACTGCCAGGTGCCATGGTAACGAGATAATCCATGTTATTCACTTCACCTGTCAGTGGTCTTAATGTTATGGCTGATCAGTGTATGCCTAGTCTTGAGTTTGCCTAATAGTCTGACTTTTGCAGCCAACTGTCATGTTATTTACTTTTAGGTAAAACTCCTCTCAGTAGTGTCTGCAGTTTCATGCCTCTGACTGCAGTCGGATCCTCCCGTTCATTTTCATAAGCTTGTGAAATTAGGTGAAAATGTGGGAGCCTGGAAGGTAACTCAATCTAAACCCTCACAGTAAGCTCAGTCATTCAACTACACACAAGTCAATGGTTAGGACTAAAACACGCAATTCAATCAGGCCAATCTGTAATAACTGAAGTGAAAAGACATTTTTTTTATGTGTTTTTACAAGCACAAAAAGCAACAGGTGTAATTAATAGCACATTAATGAAGGCTGTGTTCCATTTAGGTGAGCTAGTTCCAGGGTTTGGTATTGTACATGCTGGCTCATCAGACAGGCTTCCTTGGATACTAATGTTAGTAGTTCCGTCTGTGCTTTTCATACTTTGAGAAGTCAAAATGTCTGCTGTGAAAAAAAGGTCTGTTAGAGGAGACAATCATGGACCAATGGGATCTTGCCAGTGAGTGGTTGCATCCATTCCATAAAAAAAACCTTTGAATTAAAGTTTATTTTCAAAATACAAATGTCCTCATTCTTATCCTGATCAATAATGTATTCAGAAATAGAATTATGAAGAATGAATAATAAAGGCCCATAAAAGAATTGCTTCTGATTTCCGTTGATGACATTTGTTTCTTCACACTGACAGGAGACTCTGTGTGACTCTGAACGTCTCCATACTGAGCACACGCATCCTCCAGCACTCAAACAGCCTTCAACCAGAGCCCCGGTGTACTGGAGAGCAGAGCAGACTAATGTGGTATTTCCTTTTACACCTCTGGGCCACATGGCAGCGCATGATGTAATACTGATGACTCTCTTACGATGGTAATCGCACTTCTGTTCAAGGTGAGATTCAAATCGCTGCACATTATTTACACTCCATCTACTCCAATATGGCATAGTGGCATCAGCGTGTGGTCCAACATTACACTAACCAGTTATATCAACTTGTGCTGGACACTAGTGGGGAAATACACATTCATGGGCATCAGCTGGTCGGCCGAAGTCAATACAAGCAGCAAGTCTTTTTAACATTTTATTTAGACATTTATGCCATTTCAACGAGACAATTTCTGTTATAATGTACACAGTAAGTGAATGAAAATTATCAACAAGAGCAGTTCAGACAGTATCTAGTTCACACTGCAGGACTTTAGCCCTGATTTAACGCTCTCCGACAGTTTTTGGAGCTCCCCGACAAAAGCCCCAGATCAGAGGCGAATCCGTGTGTGAACTTTTCAAAGAGGCTGGGATGATTCACCTATCTCCCGATTCGATACTAGCACGATACTTGGGGGCAGATTTGATATGTATTGAGATTTTTTGATTTGTTGCAATATTTGTTAACGTTTTTAGACATTTCCCTCACAAATTAGTGATATTTTCTTTTTAATTTATAAGGGAGATGTAATGTCGCTTAAAGCTCTCCCGTCAGATCCGTTCTTTTTAAACATCCATGTTTGAATGCATTTAACATAAATGTCAGTATATGGGTGCTCTACAGTTGTAGCGTCGGCCCATTTGACCACGGAGATGAGAGTGACGGCCGGCTCGACCGCACGTTGACGCGATACGATAACGTTTCCTGTCCGTGACAGAGTTAGCATGCAGCTTTAGCCGTGATGTCTAGCTCTGCTTTTCCTGCAATGTGTGAAACCCAAAGTGTTTCCATCCTTTACTGGATGTGTAGTGTTTACCACTTTGGATTTAACATGTGAGGGTGCAGGTCGTATCCACGACGACCCTCCGACGTTTTATACTTTCTTGTTTCGTCTCGCTGCGGTTTGTTTTGGTTGACGGATACGGAACGGATATGACGTCACGTTACTCAGACTACAACAATAAAAGCGGTAACTTCCTTCTACCTCCACATAGACTCAAATGAAGCAAATATATCGATTCTGGCATTAAAAAAACTTGTGATACGTAGGTGAATCATTTTTTTTCCCCCACCCCTAATTCCAGATATCTAGCAGTCTAAAAATGTAGACCTGTCAGGAGTCTGTCAGAGATCTACAGCCAATGAGAGCGCAAGACACGGGTTGAGGGGAAACCTGGTCGAGGAGTCGCCTGTAACTGTGCTGCATTTGCAACACGGACCAAAGTTGTTGATAGATAGACACATAGTAAAGACACGTGGAAACAGGCTACATCAATCAATCAGTCAATCAGCAGTGAGTTGTGTATAATGTGAGGGTGGAGTGATCTGACCACTTTGAAAGTTGTGTGGTGTGAACTTGGCTAAGAACAATGGATAATGATTGAGAAGGTTATTACTTGGTCAGTCTAATAGCCGGCCGTAGGCATATGCTAATTAACCAGCTGCTCAGGGCCTGCCAGTGCCAACACTACTGGGGAGTGAACACAGTAGGCGTGTGAAGACCTTGCTCACTTCTTTAAGAATTTACATATTTTTAAATTCCCTTTTTGAACAGGTTAAGTGGGTACAGCAACGAGAGGATTCATTCTTTTAAAATAAAAACAGAACTGAGCTGCACATTGACAATTTTATCAAGTTATAATTTATTTTTTTTCCACTGATTTTAATTGTAGTGCAGAAACACTCAGTGGCAATAATTTGCAGTTTGTTTCTTCAGTTTACAAATGAGTGACTTACTGTTGTCAATGTGCATTACAAGTGGGACCTGGGTTCAGATTCTGCTCGGAGACGTACACAACTGTATCCCTTTATATTGTATTAGCCATCGTCAATATAACTTAACTCAACACAATACCTCACGTTTTAGAACATATACAATCTAAATGTCTAATTAATGTCTCTGATTAAGTTGTCTTCTGTCTATGTGGTACATAAGAAAGACACCTATTGTGATAATGAAAGTCATTCATAGTGATTTGGAATGGTTTACATGCTGTGCTGGATTACCAACTGCCGTGGAGCAAGAGATCCTGGAGATAAGCGTTGCCACGCTCCCCCACGGGGCCCTAGAGGTCCTGTGTTACCATTAAAGCACATTATAAGTGTTATGATGGGGGGACACCCCAGGCAAAAAACATATGCACTGGTCAATGGTCTACTTTCAGACTAGTGGAAAGAAAACATCCAAAAAACACATTTAGGTGTTTATTTTACTACTTTGTCTATTTCGTCTGTAGATTTCTCCTAAATTCACCCGAAATTACAAGTAGATAAAATGCCTCAATGGCATATTTAAACATGACATTTCTGAAAACTTGTAATACGAAAAAGAATTATCTTAAAGGGACTATTTGTAACTTATCACGCGCATAAATCATAACGGGTCGGAATCCCATGCACGCTCGCGTGTGGATACGCTCTGCTCCTGCTGCCTGCTGCCTGCCTGCACACCGCGCTCGTTCTCACCCGCTCGGCTCGCTCCAACTCCACGTGCACGCGCGCACACTGCAGAAGAGTTAGTTTAGCTCTGAGAATATCTAGTGAATGTGCAGTGGACGTTTTTGCAGAAATAAATGCTGCAGCTCCTCCAGACCAACAGAGGTTTCCCGTGTCTTGTGAAGTGACGGGGCTCCGCAGCGAGTTACGTTATCGTCCCGACCGGGTGTCGGTGTCTCCCCCCCCCTCCCCGTTCCCTCCGCGGTCGGCAGGCTGAGAAAGGAAAAGCCAGCACTAGAATCAGCATTGATTCATGGAGAGACCCTCCTCTGGTCAGCTAACATTACTGCCAAGCAGGTGAAATATAGAGTGATATTGTGTGTTTGCTGACGTGTGTCGCCTCACTGTTTAGACCGGTGCTCGTTCATGTCAATGTAGCGCGAGCACAAGCGCGAGCGCGAGCAACAGGACGCTGACTTTCGTTGACATTGCGGCCACAGGTGTCGCTGTGAACAAGCAATTTCTGATACTTACATATAGCCCCTTTAATGTAAGTAATCAACTGGGGAATTTTCATGGTGATATCTATTAATTATTATATTTTTTGACCCTATTCACCTGTAATGTCTTAATGTATGGAATTTTACAATTCATATCTTTAAAGGCCGTTTTCTCAAAATTGGGTTTTTCTCCAGAAATCTCCACTTCAGTAGCTCTTACATCCACCAAACTTCTCAGTTTCATTCCTATCTATATTCTGAAGGTTTTTACAGAGGGGTTTATATAAAATTTGACTACTAAAATCATGGTGAAAATGGATGTTTTTATGGCTTTTGACAGTATTTTGTGATTTATGGAGTGATACAAAGAGATATCCTAAATTCCCTCTTTAAAAACCTTTGACTCTAATATATCAACAAAATGAAACAAAAACTTTGAACCATTGGCTTTATCCAATGTTCAGATTTCTGTTCTGGAATTGTATGCAAATTAGCACATATTTAATAAGATAATGCATCATATGCATATTTAAACATACAAATTCAGAAAACTTGGAATACAAAAACATAATTATTTTAATGTCAGTAATCAACTGGGGAAGTCTGGTGATAGTGTCTCCCCTTAAAATAACACTTATAAGTTTATAATATATACATTTTTTTTAATTTTAATACCTTTTTCATATTTGGAATCAACTAAAATATCAGTATTTCTGTTGATATTTCTGAAATAATCTGAGTTTAATAAAAACCACCACAAACTGAGACACAGCGAACCTGGGGCCATCAGTTCACATTCACACAGCACGGGAGTAATGCTTGGTCTCATGGGCAAAATATAACAGAGCTGCCACGAGTCTGCTGTGTGCTCTTCATACTGAAAGGCAACTGGATGCAAACACAATGCTCAGGATGTTGAAGGAACCAGGGGAGTCTCATATTCACCCAGGAGCCCCTGAGCCGGTGCCATTGCCAGGATTTTAGTAATACTGAGGTCAAAAATGCAAACCCCCCTTCAGCACCAACTCATTTCCCAAAGACTTTTTCCACTAGCATATATATATATATTCCGTATATGTAATCTCCCTAAGTATTGTCCCAAAGCTTTATGGGTAACACTTTATAATAACCATCATTTATAAATGGTAAATTGATAGTTAATTAAACTTAGGTAATAGTTATTTTACTGTTAACAAACAACACAATGATAATTAATAATGTTAATATAATTTATGTCATTTTATTAGTGTATCGTTGCACACATTATAACATTGTATATACTATATATATAGTTATCTGTTAATGATTAAGATATTATTTGTAAACCTTAAATAAATTGTTTGAAAAACATCTATAATAGATAGATATTTGTAACACTTTGTTAATGGTTACTTATTGGTTTGTAAAGCATCTATAAACATTATTTGGAGGGTTATTATAAAGTTGCAACTGATGATTATAATACCTCATTAAATGATTAATAAATACTTTGTAAAGCATCAATAAACATTATCTAGATAGATAGGTAATACTGTGTCAATGGTTAATAATAATATCTATGTAATGTTCATAGATGTCTTACAAACAATTTCTTAAATGTTTGCAAATAATTTGATAATCACTAACAAACACTTAATATGGTATATAAAATGTTAGAATGTGTGCAACAATAAACTGATAAATAGTTTACTAATGTAATCAGAATTGTTATCGTGTCTTATCAGCTATGATAAAATATAGAATTTATAAAATATTTTTTTTTTCATATTACTCAAAATAATGATAGAATAACAGAAATGATGGCATTACTACTAATAATTAAAAACATTATTAAGTATATTTTCATTGTATGTAAACAGTAAATTACTATTAACTGTTATTATAAAGTGTTTCCACTTTCTTTGTGCTCCCAGTATTGTATCTTAAGGAAATCTCTTTATAAATATATAATTTAAAGGTGCTATTGATGACATTCAGCCACTAGATGTCGTATTCTCCCTCCACGTTCCATGCATTTACTTCCATTTACTAGTCGTAGCCACTTACCGTCATTCTCAGACATTTATCCGTTTTTTTCCCCACGACCCAGAGATACCAAGCGATACCAACGGCGTTTTACTATTAGCTCACAAGCTTTGTTAGAAGTGGGAATCGAACTACAGATATATTCCACAGAGATAAACAAAACATTAATTTTGGACCCACCAAAATTTCTGAAATGATTAATTCACAATCATAATAATCTTTTTTTTGTTTGTTTTTTCAGGAAAACCCTTACTTTTATTTGGTGCCTTTCTAAAGGCTCTGTGGATGTATTATTATTATTATTATTATTTTTAATATTAATCTACATAAAGAAATGTTAACAATAAGACCTTTAATTTTATGTTTGGTTAAAAACCCACAACGATAGCTTTATAATTCTATAAATAAAAAAAATGAACTAAAAACAAAACTAAATCTAAAAACATAGTCAGTCTTCAAAACCCACCATGTGTGTGAGGACATGACCTCTCGTGTCTCTAGCTACGCCCCTGTTTGACTGGATCTCCATGTTGGTGAGGAATGAGTTCCATAAGTCAGGGAGATGTTGGCTGATATTGTCTCCCCCACATAGACCGGTGCATCACTCAATCAGTTACATTTCCTAAATGTTTTTCTATAACCTATAAAGAGCCCTGTGTTGAGGCTATTTATTAAACATTTCCTCTTTGTGTGGTAAATGTAGGTGGTGCCACAGACCTGACAACATCTTATTGACTCTGTTTGACTCCAGAAGAGGGGGCTGATGGGTGGATTTTCTACTGAGAGGAACCCCCTCAGCTTTGGACACAGTAAAGGCAGAATCTGGCAGGAAATTAGGCGATTTTGCCTTCAAAATAAAAGCGTTCCCAAGGGGGGGGATAGCCTCTGTTTATTGAATGTTGTTTCATTATTGTTTTTCAGTGGTATAAACAACAGAAACAAAGGTTACAGATATCATAAGGAAACTGAAATGTTATTATAAGAGACATGTTGAAGGCTGGCTGTTGAAATGTGCCTATCCTACAGTATGTGTATATGAAAATATACATCTACTGATTAAAAGATACATATCACAGCACTAGGCTGCTTTACATGTGAATGTATTTTTGACTGCATCCTGTATCTTCACTTACACATCTACTCTTTTAATTTTCAGAGATTGACAGGCTTTTGAAAATAATAATAAAAAATAAAAAACAGAAAAGCATATATATATATATGCTTTTCTGTTTTTTATTTTTTTATATATATATATACATATATATAATAAAATAATAATAATTTAATTTAATTTATTTTATATATACATATATATATATATATATATATATATATAGAGAGAGAGAGAGAGAGAGAGAGAGAGAGAGAGAGAGAGAGAGAGAGAAAATATATTTTATTTCATGAAATTATACACATATATATATAGTATTTTTCTCAATAGTGTTTTTTTCGTTTAAATGTGATGAATGGTTAATTTGACAGTGATAATATTCTCCCTTTCAAGTGCTGCGTTAATCAAGAGGTTCTCCAGATAAGCGCTGCAGCGATTCCCCTAATTATTATTATTTATTTATTTTTATTTTGAAAGATTTTGCTGGAAGTCATTTTGGTATAACTTGACTCTCTTGACAGTAGCGCGAGCCCCGGGCTTCCAAATAAGGAATCCGGCTGTTGCTGCGCGCGGACACACACAGACAGACAAGGACGCTCCAGAGCCGCGAGCTGGGGGACGGCGGCTCCCAAGACGCGCGCGAGCCCTCCACTGTTAAACCTTCGCATTCACCTGCAGACTGTGTGACCTGGAGACGGAGAGACCTGGAGACTGTGTGACCTGGAGACGGACACATCAAGGAGAACGACTACTTTTGGAGACGAATGTCAGAATCTGTGGAATAACAAACAATAAAGAGGAGTTTCCTTCATAATGAAAGAGGAGCGGAGGACGTTTCGTTTTGGAACAATGTGAGAAAAGAGCTGTCGGTGAATACATTGGGGATTTTCTGAACCCCTTTTACGCACAGTCGGAACTAACGGACATTCAGAACTCCTCTCTGAGTTTCCCCCCTCTTCTTTATCCCAATAACGTTTTATCTCTTTATCTCAGGAGAAGACTAAATAGTGGTTTATAATAAGGCGCAGTGTGGACTTATCCCAGGACTTCTCCCCAGGCTGGTGAACGCACCGAGCTCTGACCACTGACAGGATGCATCAAAGGGACTGCTAACTTACTCAAGGTAAAATGTCATTTCTTTTTAAATGAATCCCTGTTATTGACCTCTTACTGACACCACTGCTCACCTTTAAGTTCACTGTACACACACACACACACACACACCGTCTGCACAGCTTGTCTTCTGTCGCCAGTGCGTTTTGTTTTGGTGAGCTGCGTGTCGGTGTTGTCACTGTTTCTGGGCGGTTTGGGGCAAAAATGAGCAAGAAAGAGACCGATATCAAGTACATTCTCTGGAGATTTATTCTGGTTGTTGTGCCCCCCCCCCCTTTATAATGTGGTCTGCGTTTAGCCAGGTTGGGGAGTAGCTCTGGATGTCAAGTGTTGTGTTCTCGGGGAGTCGCACCGCTGGTGGAAAGTCTCCGTCTGAGCTCCACGGTCAGCCCGTGAGGATGGACGGTTTCTCTGGGGATACACTGTTGCCTAACTTCGTTCAAAAAACATGTCATTTAATGAGTCTATGCTCGCTCGCAAAGGTTAAATACCAGATGGGTTGTAATTTAAGACATTTTCAAAATGAATAAGCGCAACTCTTTAAATCGGCACACATGGAACACACCCTGCGGGATTTATCTCAGTAAACATACATGTTTAAACTTTTAAACTGCTTCCTCAGACCCATTTCTGAAGTTTTAATTCCAGTCCAAACGTTATGTCCTTTAGCTTCCATAGGTGATGTGATTTTTAGAGAATACCAGCTCGTAGGATGCCTTTTCAAAGCAGTGTGTAGCTTTGCCAGTAAGCAAGGCTGCATTTAAATGCAAGGCTTTTTTTTTTTTTAATTGAGTTTGACGTTTGGGCTCTCCATCCAAGAGAAAGCGCTGCGTATCCGGGCAAACCTGGTGCATGACTTGTCGGAGTTTGTCATATTTTAATGAACTAAAGTCTATTCTTAGTATTTTCCTAACAGGCTGAGCTGTAAGTGGGAAGAGAGACAAACCTATAGAGTAAAACAAAAATATAAAGAATAAGAAAACAGTATCCTTGTGTACCTTTAGTGTTCCCAATTTGGACACATAGCCTTTAATTGTTCCTCAAACTTTAAATCTGGATATAATGATTGGCCATCTTTAAAAAAATGCTGCATGGATTTTTACCTCCAGAAATCCATGAAGAATGTGCTCCAGTAATGTTTTGGTAATACATGATGATCAGCCAGTGTCCAGTGATGCTTATGGGAGAAACGTAGCTGCTTTCTTTGCAGTGGAGTAGGCAGATGAACGCTTTGAGCCTATTGCTGTGGCGCACTTTCAGTCAGCCTGGTATCACTCACTGATGGCCAGCAGTCTTATTGGCCACAACATGGGTTTTCATTCACTGTCCCCTTCTGGTGCAAGGAGCCTCCCTCAGCTCTCCTCCTGCTGCAAGACTCACTAATGTCCAGTCCATGGCATGATGCATGTGCATACACAACATGATGGAGATGACGTAGACAGTTTAGGATTCTGTTAACTTTCACAGCAGTATTTTGGTTGGATTTCAGGTTAGACTTAGAGACAATTTTTCTACTTCTGTGTTTTCCTTTTTTTTTTGGTTGTCAAAATATCCTCACAATAATTTAGTTCAACCTCAGACATTTTCAAGTTACCAGATACATACAATTGGGGGCGCTATAAAAACACGTAAGCCCGTCCCTTGGATGAGACAGGTTAAATTTCCATTAGCTTATGTGGTGAACTGACCGCTCGCTGTTGATTTATAGAAGCATCACGTGGGCTTTTTTACAAGGGGACAGAGCTGAAATTGCAGAGTCATGCTGTATATTTTCATAAAAATGTGTATATTTCAACAGGTGAGGTCTTTAAAAGTCTGGTAAAAAAAAAAGCAAAGCAGCAAATTCAGCTCTTCACATAGAATGTGCAGAAGATTTTTTCGTCGTATCGCATGTACGCTTTAATATGGGAAGGTTTATAGCTGCTTGTTTAATGTAGGAAAGGCAAGACTGATTCAGTCGTTTGAAACGTCGATGCCAATATTTCCAGAATCAAATCAATAGTTGACATAAAAATTGTATAAAAGCCTCAGAAAAAAAAGTGTAAACTATTACAAGACACTAAAACTACCCGAACTGAGATTATTGACATTGTGTTTGGGTTAGCAGCTCTTTAAAGCAGTCCAACACTGCAGATATACTCAGAGGTCGAGATACTTTAGGTATTTAAGGTCAAATTATATGAAAAGTGCCCTTGCCATGTTGTACTTAATGTCCCTCTATACTGTTTAATCCAACCCTTTTCTCTGCTTTACTGTTGCATATTCCACTTAGCGGTGGATGTAAAAACTCCATCTCCCTCAGAGAAACACCTGCAGAGGACCAGTGTTACTGCAGCTTCTGATGCCTGCAAACAAAACTGTTTGCATTCCCCAAAGTGTTATGATTGTGGTCCAGTGGTTTGACCTCTCATTAACATTTCAATTTTCAAGGCCCTGCAGACTAGGGATGTTACTGGAAATGTAGTAGTCAATACCAATACCAGTGAAACTCCACGATTCTCAATACCCAATTCAATACCACGGGGAAAAACAAGTATTTCAACATATACTCCTTTATTAGCGTTTTGATACTTTTTTTTTTTTTTTTTTATGAATTTATTATTAATCCCTGATGATCTGCCATTTGTTGCCAAAAGCGACCTTTTACAATATTACATTTGAACACATCATGTTAACGTTTTAATGTACCTTCACCACTACTTTTAACTGAATAAAGCATCATAATGTAAATCAATGCAACCCCAGTATGTTAGCTGTTATCTCCCTTATTTAGCCAAACAGGAACTAAGAGCTAATGTTGACTAGCTCTCCTCCTGCTGATTTCAACACGGATTTGTTGTTCACAATGTAGCATCATCAGTAGATGTACCGATACCGAATCGGATATCGGGCCGATACTGACTCAATTAGCTGGATCGAGTATCGTGACAATGGGGCCGATCTATTCTATTCAATTCTATGTTTATATACAATATACATTATAGACTGGAATTTTAATTTCTGTTGAACTTTTGACCAATTTCTTGCTGCATTAAAAATGTTTACACTTTAATTCCTTTTTATTTTTCAAGATTTGTTACCAAGTTGCTGGTGAAGGTTTTATTATTTCAATAACAAATAACAGTTCAGTAAATATATGAATTAATTTGCTCAATTTTGTTTTACAAAGTTAGGAAAGCGATGTTCAAGTCCAGCCTGATGTTACCTTACACATAGTAGAATGATCCCAGTCACTCCCTCACAGTGAGGCAAGCAGCTTACTAATTAAACACTGGTATCGGATCGGTACCAAGGCCCAGGTATCGTTATCGGTATTGGGACTGAAAAAGTCGGATCGGTGCATCCCTAATTATCAGGGAAATGCTCCATCGTCCCCGGGCTGACTGTCACGTTTTCTAAATTTTGGCATCGACTTATCAAAGTATTTGTTCTCGTGACATTCCTACTGCAGACGTTAACTTCCTCTGCATTCACCACAAAGAAATAGCGGGGGGGGGGGGGGTCTAACCTTTCCACAGATATTTATGGTGTTTTCCATGTTTTGTTGCAAGAAGTGCATTTTTGTCACAGTGCCACTAAAATCCACGCAAGACCTGCCACAAGACTCCGAGGAGAGTCAAGTGCACAGGACTTGTCTGCTCTTATGACAGCACATGCATTTCTGGGACTGTGCCAGGTTCAGAGTCTGAGACCCCCCCCCCCCCTCCCCTCCTCACCCCCCAGGTATGAATATTAGCAGTCAACTGTTTTATCCGCAAGAAAGAGAGCAGATAACATAAATAGACTCAACAGTAGTGCCCCGACAGGCACGGCTGGCTCGGAGTCACAGGGATGAGACAAGCCGGCGACACAACACAGGCCTTTTCAGAGGCATTCATGCATGGTTTTTTTTAACCTAGATGTCCTCCTTTGTTTCTGCATCTTACATCCTCCCGCTGCCTGGGAAAATACCCGCGCCGTCAACTCACTCGCCTTCCCTCCATCCTCTCATCCTTCTGATCACTCCCCTACAAACAAGGCTGCAGTGTCCAAGGCTGTGTGCTATCAGAGGACCTCATATCTGAATTTGTGACATCAGAGGGAGGAAGAGGAGACAGTGAGGGGGAGGGGGGGGGGGGGACAGAGGGAGTCATTGAAAGAGGGGAGATGAATAGATGGGTGACGAGGAGACAGTCGGCCGGGATGATAGAAGATGGATTAAAGGCTAGATAGAGAGGGACTGTAGACACCGGGCTGTGTGACATAGATAGACAGTGCTATTCTGCTGCCTCTGAGCTCCACACATCGCTTTGTGTGTGACACCCACCATGCTTTGGAGTAAATACACAGCAATCAGTCAGCACAGATAGGCTAGTCACACACACACACATACAACATAGGCACTCTAAAGGTGAAACATGCCAATATCCCATGTCCTGAAAGTTCCTAATGGCTTCTCGTGGGGAGAAGATCTCTGCTTGGAGGTTGACCGGATCCTGCAACACCACTGGCTCCCCTAATTAGGGACTAAACAAGAAGCTTGGGAAGGGTGCTTAATGAGGCTTGGCCAATGTGCGGCGTGAGACAGGAACTTAGGCTGACAAGCATGTAACAGCCACAAAGCTTTACGACGAAGAGCCTCAATGGCTACATTCACACCTCAGCCCTCACGCTTCAATTCTGAATCGCTGTTTGGTTGTGGTTGCTTTGAATGATTATTCATACGGAGGATGTAAGTCGTATCTGATGCCAATATGAGCTAATGTTGGCATCGAAACAGACATGCAAAGCACCTGTGACAAAACGTAGCACCTAATTGCGAGGCTAGTCATCTAGCTAGCGGAGGGAATTTGTACTTCCGATGATAAAGTTCAATCAGTGAATACTTCACCAACAAATACGCTATCCACTAGGGGGGGGGGCTATATGGCAAAAATATCATATCACAATTTTTTCAGGCAGGATCACGATCCACGATGTTATCACAATTTTTTTTTTCATGCTGGTTTTAAAGACAATTTTGCAAGTTACTGAACATTACAACCAAACTAATTTCCCCATTTAAAGAAATAGAGTCCTATAAGCGAATAAAACATCAGGAAAAAGAATAACAGATCATTATGGCCAAACAGATTTCAATTAAGTGTGCAACTCTGCAAAGTATTTACATTCAACAAGAACTTTGACTTGGTTTAGACTTCTGCATAAATCCCATCACAGAATGAACATTGGTTTCAAAAGGTAAACAACAACACTAGTAACGTGCACTCTTGCTACATAACATTAAACATCACTGACAGAGCCTCTAAATCAGGGGAGCAGTGACTGTCAGTGATTCGGCTGTTTGTACACCAGCCATTATGCACATAAATACAGAGTCCGTCCCCCCTTGGCTCTTACTGTACCAGTCTTTGCTTCGGTCCAGGCGGAAGATTGTGCGGCCTGCTAGCTGCACTACAGCATCGGGTATCAGCGGGTGAAGCCGGGTCTCCGGTATTAACATCACGCAGCAGTCCCTGACGGACTTGTTAGGAACGATGGATCTGGCGTTAGAAAGAACGATGCTTGGTAGCGGTGGTTTGTGTGGATGCTTCCTTAGCCGAGCCAGCAGCCCCCGCCCGGCATCCCCGTTTCTGCTTCCTCTCTCTACGCCGCCTACGTCGCTCCTCGAAGCCGATAAGAATCCACGTAGACCCCGGTGATCTGGAGATGTCGCTTGTAACGGCGGTACTGTGCTATAATCCGACGTTGATTAAGTCTTGACGACTACACACATACTTTGCCTGACAAAACTCGACAAGCAAATCCAGCGTTCACACAAATAAGCACCAAACTAGGAAACGAACTGACGTGCGCCGCCATCTTGAAACTACCAGCAACGGCAACTGGTAGAATGTACACTGTAGCACGGTTCTACGATCTCGCTGTAAAGGCAGATCGTAGAGACATTTTAATCGTTCACGATCTAATATCGTCATATCGCTCACCCCTACTATCCACCAACCAAGTTGGTAATGTCAGTTACTATCTGTTGTTTTCTCTTGTTACCAATGTAATCCCTCATTCAGTAATTTGTAGAGATGTAAACACAACCTATGTTGTATTCAGTCATGTCTGTAGCGGCTGTGTAAATCTTAGCTCTTGCCTGTTTAGAGCAAATACAGAAGTATCAGGACGTATGGACAGCCCGATCTCACAGAGATACCTGAAATGACCACGAGAGGATTTGCTGGCTAGTGGAATTTGCCAGCACATTTGAATCAATGCTTGGTCTCTTTATAAGAACTATGCATTCGCTTTTAAGAGACAGTTTACACAGTATGTGGTGTAGACCATGTGGGCACCAAGACATCAGCACTTTTGTTTGAAAATTAAGTCACTGAGCAAAATTGTTGCTATGACACAGTTTTGTAGCGTTATAGGTTATGCCAAGTACTGCCATGCGGTGTGATTGGATAGTTTGTTGCCGGGGTGAACTTGGCACTTATACCAGTGAGTGAGAAAAAATTAATTCCAAACAGGTAAAATTATATTTTTACCTCTATTTATTTCTCTGCTCATTCATGAGTGAAATGACAGCAGTCGGTGTCCATGTGATCACTTAATCATTCCTGTTGCTAAGGTATAAAAGCTGGTGAGGTGCTACACGGGGCTTTTTGTTTGGAGACAACTGTCGAGAGAGCAGCCAAGCATAAAGTGAGCTCAACGCTGGCTGGTTGACAAAGGTATTTATGAGCATTAAAATACAACTCCTGTGTAGATTGAACACTCTAGATCAGACTTTATAGCATCAGTGTTCAGGTAGCCAACTTTTCTCTCATCTTAAAATGCGTAGATGTCCCTATATGCTTTGTGAATGTGTGTACAAATAAATGCACTATAAAAATCCAAAACTATTATCTTGCACAAACTAAATTAAATGATTTTATTGGTCCCGCGGGAGTTGAACCACCTCTGAAAGGACTGATAACCCATTTGTTAATGTAGAGACCCAGTGAGTGAGCTGGTCGTGAGAAGAAAACAGCATGGTGCTATTACCACACATTTGGAGGTGGTGAGTGGTATGATTAAGCCTCTGGTTAGGAAGCCATGTTGTGCAGCACTGGTTATTGATTTATACAAAGCATTTGACTCTGTTGTCTTGAACCGGCTCACGGTTCAAGACAAAGCAGTGCCAAAACAACCCTGAGCTGGCCCCCGTGTCACATGACTGTGGAAACCTTTGTGAGATCAGAACGTAGCGAACAGTAGCGCACTTCCGCATCAAACATGTGAGAGTCTCCTGCAGGAGGTCTACTGAGAGCGAGCTGACTGAGTGTCAGAGAATGGCAGAAAGGAAACGTAGCGTTGTGTGGGGCTACTTTCCCCCTGTAGATAAAATAACGGCAATATGCACTATTTGTGACAAGAAAGTGTCACAGCAGCAACACGAGTAACCTCTTTAAACACTTAAAAACAATACACACTGAAAGTTAGAAGGAGGCGGAACAAAAACAAGAAGATGGCCATACATCCAGGTCTCCTGCACGCTGCACCACCCTCTGTCTGACAAAAGACGATGCAGGAGAGTTTTGAGAGAGGCAAAGCAGATCCAGGTACAGGTAGCACCGTTTTTACCGTCTGTCTGTCTGTCTGTCCGCCCTAAATTCCTAAACGTCATCATCACAATCTCATTTTGTATTTAGTTGTTACATGAGTTTGGTAGTTAGTCGTTGGCAATTATAGCTTGGATCTCAGACTCCCTCCAACAATGCTCATTAAACATGCAGGCTATAAAAAAAAAAGGAAAATCATGCAAATGAAAGCAAAATGAGAATAAAGACATAAATAGTGTATAAAAATATGGCGAAAATATAAACATGAATAAAATGTCAAATAAAGTTATATAAATTTGTGGTATTTGTGACAGTAATTGCAAATGAATAACCTGAACATAAACAGTTACATAATATATAAATATACATATATATATATACAGAGATGTTCAGTCAGAATCAGAATAATAACAGAATAACAATATATTCATGTGATATGCCTTTGAGTGTAATTATTTGTTTTTTGACATCGCAAAAATTGGATCGAGCTAAACTCTAAGCCCGCCCACTTTTTAGCGGCCCAATCAAATGCAAATGATTTAATTTAAATCCTTATTGTAACTGTACACCGCTCAGATATTCTGATTCAGTGTGAGATGCGTCACAGTGCAGCAGTTAGAGACGCTCTAGCGTCCGTTTCATGGGGACTTTAAGCAGCAGGTAGATATTAAAAGGGTTCGGTCTCAGCTGTTAAAAGCTGTCCTTGAATCCTAACAAAAATAAGTAAATGCTGTTCTGAGGAAACAGGAACAGACTCCTGCATAACAGGCAGCTTGTAACATCTCAAGGCAACCCGATCGAGGTCGCTTCCTTTGTTAAATACTCAGGCATTTTGATTAACAATTGTCTATTTTAAACTGCATGCAGAAAGCTTTTTTAAATTTCAGATACAAGTAGTGCTTTTCCTCTCCTCGTTGTCTGTAAGACACATTTTCTGGCACAGTGCCCTGGGATTTGACTCCGGTAGCATATTTACGACACATCACGGTGATTTGTATGCTGTGGTTGGATGGTCATCTCTTTATATGCAGAGATCAATTCACTGCCTGACATTTATTTATAAGGCCATCCTGAGGTAGTCTCCGTCGTACTTATGAGCCTTTATGGCTCTACTCTGTAGGCATCGGTGGTTTGAGGTCAAATGAGTCTTTTTTCTCTGTTTGAACTGCATTTGAACTGAAATGGGTGGGAAAGTATACAGGTATGCTGTTGCCAAGAAAACTCAACATCAAAAGAACGGAGTAACTCTGGATGAATTCAGATGTAGCACTCTGGGCTGGGGAAGTGAATAATGGCCTTTAGCTCCATCTTATTTGGTTTCTATTAAAAGCTTTGCTATCTTGGGCAGGTCTCACCTTTAGATGAGGTTGGATGTCAGTGGTTTTAGGCCTTACTCTCTTTAAACATTTAACTAGTTCTGAAACTATACTTGCTCTCAGGCAAAGGTGGAGCCTTCAGGTGACTTTCAGCATATCTGGCCAAAAACATGGTGGTCATAAATACTGGAGCCCTTTTAGAAAAAGGCTCCTTCTTTTGAGAGTGTTTCATTTTACTCTTGGTCGTAGAGTCTGACCAATTACAGTCATTTGAGTCTTGTATTACTTGGGATGCACCGATTTATTGACCGACTATCGATATAGGCCGATATTCACCTTGTTGACTGCCATCTGCCTATCAGCAGATAAGATGACATCCCCCGATAGAAGTGGCCGATGTTTATCTGTTGTGTTGCATCATTGCAGCAGCATGTCGGGAGCTGCCTCATCATAGTCCTTTTCATCTCTTCATCAGCTCTCCAGTGTTCGGCCGTTACTAGTCCTCTATCGCGGAAGACGTTGTTCTCTCGGACGGATAAAAAAATAAAAATGCTAAAATGGGTCGCCAAATATACTTCGGCAGCCATTAATATATGGGCGGACCGCCCCAGTAAAGTGTGAGATGTGTGAGAAACACTGTCTATGTCTGTAATCACTTTTACATTTACATTTAATTTATGTTTCACCAAAAATATTCTAGAGGTCTTTGTTTCCCTGGCACAAAAGGGGAGTAAAAACTAATAAACAAAAACATCGGTATAGGTATCTACGGAGCCCCCCTAGACCCCTAGGAGAACATTTTTATTAACTCGTTCCCTCGAGTTAGTAACTCGGGAACGAATTACTTCATGGACAACTTCCTCCAATCATTCCTGACAGTCCACGCACAACTGATGAACCGAGCCCTCCTAGATGATGTACTTTGGTAAAGTGTGAAAGATATCGACAGATTCAAACTTCCTGGATCAATAACTCATAACAGAAACGTTGTTAAAACACCAACGAGGGCTCTTTCTAACCGTAGTAAGGTAGACAACGTGCTACAACCTCATTTTTAATCACAACCAACCGTCCTCTGAGCTGGACACATTACATCGGTCTCTATGTGCAGCCGGCTGTGAGACGAGCTATCAGGGACCGTCTACAAAGTGCAACACTGAAAAAAGATGCTATAAAAATATTATAACTCGAGGGAACGAGTTACTAACTTGAGGGCACGACTCAATAAAAATGTTCTCCTAGGGGTCTAGGGGGGCTCCGTAGGTATCAGCTATCGGCCAAACTGTTATTTTAAGCATCGGTTTTGCATCGGCCCAGAATTTTGCAATCGGTGCATCCCTATGTATTACTCGGTTTTCACCTCTGATATGATGGATTTGACTGATTGTATATGTAATATAAATGTGCTACGTTGTGTAGTTTAAGGCATGACATAATAATCTGATATTACTTCTGATTATTGGCAAAAAAATATCAGTAAAGTTGTCTGGTTTTTGAAGCCAATTTGCGAAACCCTTGTGTAGTAGCAGTTCCAGTATGTTAGGATCTGAGCTGCATCGCTGTGAGTCAAGGTCTTCAATTAGCAGGGTTCTCTCGTCTGTTTGCTATTTTTATCTCCATGTTAGCGAGTATGTGAGAGAAGCAGAGGAAACACCTTCACACTTCACTCAGTGTTCCTCTGGAATCCTCCACTGACGAAAAGACCCGGCAGCCAACGGATTAAACCAGCTGCATCTATACATAGAGTATCATGCTAAATAGGAATATATCAAAGGTTATTTAACACCTCGTGTGACAGATTTGTCGTCATAGATTCATTTTTACAAGTGGTGCTTTAATTCCAGAACACTCATTCATCATTTATCATTCTTAATAAAAGCACACTTGTTTTTAAATTGCTTTACATATTCCCAAATGTATGTACACATTGATATTCTTTACACATTCCTAAATAAGACTATACACATACTGATTGAGATATAGTTTCACAGCTCTGTACACATATTTGCAAATAATATATTGCCTTACTCTCGTACTGATTACTTTAATATAAACTTTATTTACTAGCAGTTTGATTTGAAACTCAAAAAATGCATTTAACAGCGTTTTTCACCGGGCACACCTGAAGGAGGGGTTGGATGATACTCACAGTTTGTGCTGAGACATTGTGAAAGACAGTGGGATCAGATGATACCCACCGTCTGCTTCATCTTCATCATCACACCAGTCACGAGTTACAATAGTCGGTGATTTTTCAGCGCTTGTGCTATATATGGCAAATCACACAAATTAAAACCGCTGTACTGCTAGTGACTGGAAATAATGACAGACCCTGAAAATTGGTCAAATAATCTAAATTTCATTGTATTAAAATGTCCGTCCCTCTTGTTCTTTTTTGTTCTGGCCATTTGCTTGTTTCTTGTAAAATTCTTGTAAAATGTAAAATCTTGAGAAACTGCTGCATGCTACAGGGATTAGGCGATTTGAGGGGGGGGGGGGGGTGTTAACCTGTCCCCCCCCCCTCTCCATCCCCTAGCAGAGAGAGTGCAGGTTAGAGGGGTTTAGTTGAATATGTCAATTTAGTCCTGAGGTTTGTGCCTGTTAGACTCTATGGGCCCGACCACAGCGCTGTCCATGGTGCTGAAATAGCAGACAGATTTGTAATTGTGACTTTTTGTCTGAGTTCATGCGGCGGTTGACTCGTCGCAGGTGAACAAAATGAGCCGTCCCCAAGTTAAAAATGTACAAATGGCCTCATGGCTACAGGTATCACCTTTAAAGGGTAACTTTACTATTTTTCAACCTGGACCCTATTTTCTCATGTTTTTGTGTCTAACTGACCAACCCGGTCTCACAGGAAGGCGTATAAATACCATGACGTTACACGGACATTCTGTGTGTCATGAGTACGCGTTTTAGCCTTTTTACGTGTCATTTGTACACCACGCAAAGATCTGCCGTTAAGTTCAGGCAAGAAAAAAACTCAAACACGTACGGAAACAATGTAACACAACTACGGAAAACATGTCAACGAACTTCTACAAAAATAATCGTCACGTGAAAAAAAATACAAAACAGCGGTCAACAACGGTCTCCTGGTTAAAAGTCCGGTGTTTGTTGGACTCATCCACCTCCCCATCCGCCCACCATAAGTGGACTCTTACCGTAGCATTTATTCGCGGGTGCCTTTACCTTGCAGTCAGCACAGGATACATGGCGTACAAATGATATGCGGAAATCAAGAAAGGCTTACTTAGTGCACGCTAAACGCCTTGGACATTATCGTGGTATTTATACGTCTTTTTGTGTGAACGGGCTGAACTGACTAATGGGGACAACACTTTTTGAAACTGGTCCTGTTTTGAGGGAGCACGCTGTAACCAGTAGCAGCTGCGAACGTCAATGTAACTTTACGTCCACTAAAAGGTCTTCTTTTTGCCACTGACAGGCTCAGATTGTTATTATAAGTGTCTGATAACATTATGGAAAGGACCCTACAGAGAAATAAAACCTTTTTTTTACTTTTCACTTGATCTGGTCTGTTGGTTATTATGTCTAAGTCCCACTCAAGGAGAAGTCTCGTTGTGAAATCTGAATATCCGTATACTCTTACTCAAATAAATGCAAATTCAAAGACCTCACCCACATTGTGGAAATCATCCAAATATTCAGCTATGACATGGAAAATATTTTAGATAACACTAAGCTACTCTTTCTGTACTCCAACACAACAAACACTCACGTTTCCACCATTGTCTTTCGGCAACACGTCACCTCGCTAGATTTCAGAACGAGACTTCTCTTTTAGCGAGACTCTTTACACAATGTTAGACACTTATAATAACATAATGGTAAAAACAAGCACTTTTAGTGGACGTAGATGACGGTGCCAGCTTGACCCAATAGGATTACATTGCAGCAGCTGCCCTCTACGGACACAGTCTCACAGCAGTTTGTGAAATAGTCACGAAATTTAATCTATTTGATTCGTGTACAAACGTAGACATCAACTTCCCTTTTTTTTCTTGACCTTCAGCACGACTTTCAACAGCGTATTTTTTGTACGTTTTCCTACGAATGTCCAGCAACACGTGACACACGTGTCAATTTCCGCTCCAGTCTTTTCAATATAAAACTACTTAGTTGACTTGGTCAGGCTTAGGCAACAAACTACTACGTTAGATTTAGGAAAAGATCGCGGTTTGGGTTAAAATAACTCCGGAAGTGCTGAAGTACGGAAACTACATGACAAATAAATCAACTTTGACTTGTAGTTTCTCACAGGACTTGAACACCGGTTCACCCTGGGTGAAAGTCCTGTGTTCCTATGCCGTGTTCACCGCTTTTTTTACTTCCCGGTTCACAATTACGTGGATTACATACGAATTGATTTCGTGCTGACCATCACAAAAATAAAATAAATGAATAAATTGTGTCTATGTACATGAATCAATATATTAACTTTTGTGACTATTTCACTAGCTGCGGTGCAACTGGGCTGAAAAAGAAGCTCTTTTAGTGGACGTAGATGACGGTGCCAGCTTGCGCCAATAGCACCATATTGCAGCCTGTGAGCAGCTGCCGTCTAGAGTGCTCTCCCTCAATACTGGACCAATATCAGAAATTGTCCCCATTGGACACAAAAACATGGGGGAATAGGGTCCAGGTTGATTGATACCAAAGTTACCCTTTAATGGGAGAGGTATGCTTTATTCAAAGGCTTCAGAATACACTTTGACTAAAATTAAGCCCAACTTCAAAACCACGCCAGCTCGTTCCCTCTGACATTGAAGAAATGCCACAGAAATTAGTCACATGCATGTAGGCATGTTCATGGCATTTCCCCCCCCACGCACATACTGTACATAGACACCTTGCTAGAGAAATCACAGATGGTTCACTCTGCTTCCTCCACAGCTCTCTCGGTGGTGTCGTGACCCTCTTTCTGGCGGAAAATATGAGTTCTTGTTAACACATTATGCTGTAATTTCTTGCACTTTTTTTTAAACTCCTGGCACTTCATTGATTAATTCATTAAATATTCATAGCTCCATGCATAGTCTAATAACCATTTTCAGAAGCATTTTGTTTTATAAATCATCTCGGCGGTTGAGTTTGTGTTGCCACGGATAAAATGATCACCATACGTGCATCAGTCGGGAGTGCCGCCTCTGTTTGATGTTGGTTTGTTTTCGGAGTATCTCAGTAAAACAGACACAGGTAGTTTGATAGTGCAGGGTGAAATGATCTTTTCTTTATCCTCTGTGATGAGACCGAGGGAAATCTTTGATCTGGAGTGGCTAGATAATCATCCGTAGCTGAGCCCTGATTTCCATCTCTATTCAACTCTCCCCTGGAAGCTCCATCAACACTGGAACTAATCAGGGTTATTACTCCTCTCCCCACTGAACGGCACACTTCTCCAGATGTGGGGTCGGCTTCACCGCTGCTCCTCTTCTTCATGTTGATGTTGTACTGATTTATCTCTGTTTGCTGATGCATCGGCCTGATACCAGAATTTAATAAAACATAAAGGTGGACCACTTCTGACCTATTTTTTAGCACAATTTGGGAATAATTTTAACTAAATTTTTATCAACAGAATTCAGTGACCTGCCTCACCCTGCCTCTAGGAGCTGATAAACCTTCTTTTAAATCAAAGACAAACAACAACAACCTGCTGACATCTGACTTTTTTTATTAGTGACATTTCCTTGGAGGGCTGGAAGTTACAACAATTAAATTACAATTACATTTAATGACAACACTTGCCTTGAATTATAACTCTCCTTTTCAATCCACAAGTGTTTCGGTCACATTATCATTAAACGATAATGTGACGTATTTGTAATTTTGGCAGATGGGACCTGAACACACCAAATTTAAAAAGTTAACCTCATCCTCTGTAGGTCAGACCCGTCCAAGCCCAGTCTCATCAAAGCATCTGTCAAAGTACATTTCAAGTTGAGTTCAAGTCCTTAAGGGCAAGTCAAATTAAAGTCCCAACCTATCAAAGCAAATTTAAGTCAAGTCTTGAGTCTCATGCCAGAGGATGTCTGAAGTCAAGTCTCAAATCCTTTATGAAGTTTAAGTCAAGTCTCAAGTCAGAGCAACATTCAAGTCAAGTCTCAGGTACTTAAAGGAGGAGTGTGTAGGATCTGACGGTATCTAGTGGATGTGCCAAGCACGTTGGAGAGCTAGAGTGGCCAACGCGAAAACGAGAATGGCGAGTAGTGTAGGTCATTTGGAGCAGAGGTGGGAAGTGAGTGGTGAAGCAAGAGAGAGAGAGCAGCGGCGACGGCAGCGAGTAACTCCGGCCCAAGCAGTCAAATTTAACAGTGTTTAGTTTGTCCGTTCTGGGCTACTGTAGAAACATGGCGGTGCAACACGGTGGACCCTGTGAAGAGGACCCGCTCCCTATGTAGATATAAACGGCTCATCTAAGAAAATAAAAACACAATTCATATTTTCAGGTGATTATATATGACGGTTACCGCTGATAACGCCGTCCCGACCCACGCTGGCATCGTCGCAGAAACTAGGTCTCTCCAGTGAGCGTGAGCTAAGCACATTGACACCATTAGCTCTGTCAGCACTGTCGCCGTTGTTAGGACTGTTAGTGTGGCTAGCCATTTTGGCTCAGCCAAACTCCACCCCCCCCAGGAATCAATAAAGTATTTCTAATTCTGATGTTTGCTTGTGACATCAGAGGTGAGAGCCGCGCTACCATGACGTTGTCTAGTCTGGGAGTCGTCTGTGTTTTCTGCTTAGAACTTTAACCCTTCCACGGTGTGTTTTCAATTCATGAAAATTAATTATGGTGGTAACATGTTGGTCTTCTAGCATTCGGTTATACTTCGCTCCAACCTATCGCATCACTTCTGGTTGCAAAAAAACAAGATGGCAACGGCCAAAAACCAAGATTGCGACGGCTAAAAACCAAGATGGAAAAGAAAGAAAATGGTCGCCGTGTGTTGTGAGGCCATAACTAGATGTCATCTGTTGAAAGACACGACCCACAGCTGTAGACTGATGGGGTAAGTGATGCCTGGAGTGTTGATCATTAGTGCTGATCTACTGTAATATCTAATGTAAGGCTGAGCTCATTTTGCTTCTCCTGCAGTCAGATTCTCCTAAAAACAGATGTTTCCGAGGGTTTAGCTGTCACTGTCATACATAGCTTGAGATTTCTCCTCACGTTGGTCCATATATCCAGAACACATCTGGTGGCAATTTGTCTTCCACTAGATAAACGTCTCAGTAAACTTTTTGTCTCCCCAAAAAGGAAAACATGTGGCCCTGAAGTGCTGACTTCCCAATCTGCCGTTGTCAGCTGTGTTGTACAACAGCTCTGCTGAAGTGAAGCATTTATTTGTGACCCCTCCGTGTTCCACCTCATTACATCTACAATGTTGTTTTTCTCCACTTAGAGGACATTGCAGCTGGATACTGAGCTCGGCATATTTTGTCTACTTGAGCACTTGTTAATTTGCTGTTATGCTCTTTCATGTGGAGCTAATGGTGGACAAAGAAAGAAATAATAATTAAAAAAAAAAAAAGCAATTGCAATTTGAGAGATGATTTTCCTCTCTCCTCCCAACTGAATCCCACCAAATACCTGACCACTCTTATTTCATTTACTTTCATATATTCTACTTTCTCCTCTGATTTCTTTTCATCTACATCAACTTCTACTCTTTAGTTTCTCCTTGCAAATATGGCATCTTCCTTCCTCTATCCTCTTCTTCTGTCGTCTTAAATCTATGCTCTCCTTTGTCTCACTTCTCTCTTCTCCATTCCTCCTCTTTCCTGTTTCCTCTCAGATCTCTCCTCCTCTTTATCCAGCTCTCCTTCTCTTCACTCTTTCATCAGCTCTCCCCTCCGTCCTCTCATGTGATCTCTTCTCAAATTTCGGCTCCCGTGCTCTTTTCGTCTCCGTTCCAACGTTTAAACTCCGCTCTGCCGTCCTCTCCTGCCCTTTCATCCTCTCCTCTCCGGGATGTGATGGATGGTGTGGGTCAGTGTGCAGCCTCTGACAGTGATAGCCTCTGTCACTGTTCACAGTCTGTGGCTGTTAGCGTTATCTCTCTGCCCCTCCCCGGCTTTATCGGCAGTCTACTCAGGTCATTGACTCAAGTCTGCAGGAGTGGCTGAAGAGTTTTTTTTGCTTCTGGCTCACTCCCGTCCTGAAGCAACAGGAGGCTTGATACTGATGGAGGATACAGCCAGTGGTTACAGAATTGAACTGTCTTGAAAAGCTGCTCGTTACAACACCTTTTCACAAATGATTCACCATTTTCCCAGAACCAACATAAAGCCATAAGCTGCAATACAATTTCGGTTCGATTTCAAATTAAGAATTTGTGAATTTATGCAACACTTGCAGGATTTTAGAAATCCATCCATAAGTCCACCCAATACTGAATGTTTTAATTATTCTGTTAGAATTAAAGTAATCAAATTTGACCAGCCTGAATTTAAAGATACTAGACTTTCTGCAGTTGCACCCCCGACCCTAAACCCAGCGAGGCAAATACGATGCTGTGTTTAATGACCCGGTGCTACCATTGGTCTAAGCATGGCCTAAAGGGATTCATGAAACAGTATCAAACTTTCTATATGGTTTAATTGTATCCACATTCACACACATCCACATCACAGTATGTGAGTAATTTCAAGTAGTCTAATAGTCAGTGTGTGTAACGGAGTGAAAAGGTCACATTGACTTTGCCTCAGCATCTTGCTTCTAGCCGGGGTGAGGCCAGATGTTTTCAGGTTGGTCAGCCTGCAGGGTTTGTGGGGTGACACTGAAAAATGATAAAATAGTGTTGAAAATGTAATTAGCTCTTGAATTTAAGCTTGTTCTGATGGAGACATACAGTACTGTCAACCTGGTCTCACAGAAGGCATATAAATACCACAACATTACACAGACATTCATGTCATGGGTACGCATTTTAGCGTTTTCGCGCGTCATTTGTTCGCCACTTTACGACCACGCAAACGTCCGCGGTTAGGTTTAGGTAAGAAAACCACTAACTTAAGTTCAGGCACGAAAATCACTTAGTTAGGGTAAGGGAAAACGTCAGGGTTGGGCTTAAAATAAATAATTCAACTAAGTAAGACATGTACAGAAACAATTATGGAAAAGACATGACAACCGTTAACAAAAACTTGTGACAATCATCACATGACAAACGTCACTAAGATAACTTACAAAACAAAATAGTGGTCAACAACGGTTTCGAACACGGGTCTCCTGGTTAAAAGTATTAAAGTATTAAAAATCCACCTTCCCAACCGGCCACCTTGAGTGGTCTTTCTCACTTTTGTTACTACGTCATTCATTTTTACTGTAGCATTTATAGGCGGATGAGTTTTCATTGCAGTCAGTACAGGATACATGGCGTACAAATTACTTGTGGAAATCAAGAAAGGCGTACTTAGTGCATGCCGAATGCATTGCGCATCATCGAGCATTTATACGGCCACGTGGGGGCAGCAGAACTGTAAACATAATAATATTGACATATTATCACCTTGTAAAGTTCGTATGGGAAACTGCCTGCTGCGAAAAAGAAAACCAAAACAACAAGCTAAAAGAGGCTAACAAGCTCTGTGGAGCTGAGGGGAACTCCACAGAATTCTCTGAGTGCCTACATAAGTTATGCCTTGCAACACTCACTTTTTTTTCTGATTTCCAATAGCACACATTGTAAAATTGCCAGTCTTGTTTGTAGCATGCCGACTGATCGGCGAGTCATTCTGTTTCAATAGCCACATGGCAGCTGTGGAAGGCTAAATCTACATTTCACATTTCCAGGTGAAAAGTGCTAATAGTGGGTCTTTTGAAAGAAGCCTTGACACAGAGTGTGCGTGCTGTTGACCTCCACTAACATGTCTGGTAGCTCCCCAGGCAGCAGACAAACACGAGTTCCCATGCTCTGACTTTCTGCAGAGCAGAATATCACGCTGCCAATCGGGAGCCTGTTTGATACACAGCCATTGTTTTGCTTTGGCTCAGGGTCAAAGAGAGAGCGGTAGACAACAACTGACAACAGGCAAATACCAAATCAAGTGTCACTTGTCCCAACTCCCGTTCCCTGTTGTCTAATGAAGAAGCTAAACGTGTTGGAAGTGATTGTGGCGGTTGGCCTTTAATTCACTCTCCCCACCATCTGCCCTCTCTGGAACCCAAAAGCTTTGTCTCTGCCTGTGCTGGAAGAACAGATTAGATTTTTGTTGTTGATGAAGTTTGAGTTTCTGCAGCTGGCACTGTTTTCAGCCACTGCTCATGCTAACTACCCAAGTCTTCCATGTCTGCCAAAGAAATGGGAAAACACACCACGCTTCACTTGCTGTGAACCCACAATGATTTCTCTTGGTAAAGACCTCACAGTAACTGTTTTCAAAGCACCAAATGTTCAAACTTTTTTTGAACTAGCTAAACTTTTACTTCCATCAGTTTGAAAGCAGAAACAGACATTAATGTAAATGAAAATGCCACAGCCCATTACTTTAATGTAGGGTTACACAGTGGAAATGAAATGTGGATAAAAACATCTGTTTTTAGAGAACAGGAAGTTTGGGAGAGACAAAAATGTATATTGACTAAAGGAGGGGGGGCAGGTACTGTAGCTGCCATAGGCTCAGTCTACAGTGATGAAGCAGGCCTGTCAATGTGTGTAATCAGCCATGTACACTGTGGCCAGCCACCAGGGACACACACACACACACACACACACACACACACACACACATCCTGTCTCTCACAGTAACACAGCACACACACACACACACACACACACACACACACACACACACAAAAGTCCTTTCATTTCTCACACAATATCCAATAGTTCATTGAAGATATTCAGTGTTGCCGTGTGTTTCCTGCTACAGTTATAGGACACACACTGTCTTCAACCAAAATACTCACAATAGGACCATGGCCATAGCCAGAGGTCAACAAACACCGTGGTCCACCTCCCTCCCTCTCTCCCCACCCACCAAACGCTCAGACACCACACATAAAGTCTTTAAAATGTGTTTAATTATCTGCTCATTGATACTTTGTAAAAATGTTATTTCCCAACATGAAATCTAAATCATGTTACAAAGGTTTCTTCAAACTGTCAGGATTAAAATTATTTGATTGTATTGGCCTAAAATAAGTCAAATATATACTTATTGTTTCTAAAAATCAATAAAAGCCCATAAAATACACACCCTTTTCAAGTACATGACATCAGTGTCCAACCCTGTCTCCGACAAAAAATTATGTTCCCATACAACTAAACGGCATTATCAATGATGTTTCGAGGGAAACACATTTTCTCCTTGATTACGCTCGTAGTGTTAAACACGTGGTTAATGTTGAAAATTTAAACAACACAGAACAAAAACACAGCAAAAGTACTTACTATGTTTAGGCAACATAACTACAGGTACTTGGTTAGGTTTAGTAAAAACATCATGGTTTGGCTTAAAATAAGGACATTTGTTCTCGCTTGTTACATGCAAACATTCTCTTTTCAAACCTCAGCAAAACCAGAGCTCTCACTCTCCATTAATTTAGTCACACAATATTCCCTGTACACAAACTTACCAACAACATAAATACACATAAATACGTCTGGGGGCCATAACACAGAACTACTTGGTTAGGTTTACACAATAAAACTACTTGGTTAAGTTGATGCAACAAAACTACTTGGTTAGGTTTACGCAACAAAACTACTTGGTTAGGTTGACGCAACAAAACTACTTGGTTAGGTTTACGCAAAAAAAAAACTACTTGGTTAGGTTTACACAATAAAAATACTTGGTTAGGTTTACGCAACAAAACTACTTGGTTAGGTTGATGCAATAAAACTACTCGGTTAGGTTTACGCAATAAAACTACTTAGTTAGGTTTATGCAATAAAACTACTTAGTTAGGTTTACGCAATAAAACTACTAACTTAGGTTTACGCAACAAGACTACTTGGTTAGGTTGATGCAACAAGACTACTTAGTTAGGTTTACGCAACAAACCTACTTGGTTAGGTTTATGCAACAAAACTACTTGCTTAGGTTTATGCAATAAAACTACTTGGTTAGGTTTATGAAACAAAACAACTTGGTTAGGTTTAAGCAATAAAACTACTTGGTTAGGTTTAAGCAATAAAACTACTTGGTTAGGTTTAAGCAAGAAAACTATTGGTTAGGTTTACGCAACAAAACTACTTGTTAGGTTGATGCAACAAATTACTTGGTTAGGTTTACGCAACAAAACTACTTGGTTAGGTTTACGCAATAAAACTATTGGTTAGGTTTACGCAACAAAAGTACTTGGTTAGGTTGATGCAACACAACTACTTGGTTAGGTTTATGCAACAAAACTACTTGGTTAGGTTGACGCAACAAAACTACTTGGTTATATTTACGCAAAAAAAACCCTACTTGGTTAGGTTTACACAATAAAACTACTTGGTTAGGTTTACGCAACAAAACTACTTGCTTAGGTTGACGCAACAAAACTACCAGGTTAAACTTAGGAAAAGATAGGTATTGGGTTAAAATAAGTGTGTTCATTACATAAAGTAACTACGGTTGTTATGTTACTGCCGTCAGTTAAGTACTTCAGTAACGCATCAAAACTACGGTAAAATAAGTCAACGTTGACTTGGTTTCACACAGGACACAAACAGTGGTCTCCGGGGTGAATATCTGTGTTTGCTAAAACCTCATACACTGATGTGCAGCATTATAAAGATCCAAGCGTGGATTTTTCTTTCTCTCGCTGTCAGTCTTAATCCCTACTGTGTGCTTGGCCCTGTATAGAAAATGCATATATGCTTTAGGACAGGTTTGGTTGAATAAGTCAGAGAGAGTTATGAGCATATGGCTGCAGTGAAGTGAGTTGTGTATGTATATGTGGCCGATGGCTCCATATGGAGAGGGGGATATCATAAATCCATTACTCAGGGGGGGTTGGGCTCCGCGGCCCCTTCCCTCAGGGAATGATTGTTGAGGAACCACAGTAATAGTGGCTGGCATTGGGTAATTGTGCCCTAAAGGCATATCATGATTTTTTCACTTCTGCACTGAGGAATAACACCAACACCCCACAGGCGTTTAAAACGAGTGTGGCGACTGCAAGGAGATAGATAGAGAGAGGAGAGAAAGAGATGACGGAGATAAGAAGGAAAGAGGTCCTGAGAATTTTGTGTCCTGTCAGGTTTACAGTGAAACTGAGAACAAGCATTCATTTCAGCCCCCTGGTGGTCATTAGAAGTAGGACATAGGGGATTTTTGAGGTCTGATGTCTGCCGTCTTTTATTTCAAAATACCAATTTTAATCCCATGTGCATGTGTACATTCTGACAAGAAGCTCTGCAGACACAACTCAGGGCAGACAAAACTACTCTCCCACCTCAGGAAACAAACAGTTTCATTTTCAAAAATATAATATAAATATATCTACTTTCATTTATTTAAAAAAAAGGATCAGTAATTTCCTATAATCATCAGTCAAAACAGGAAGAAATAGTGCATGTCATGGGGACTATTTTCAGCAAAAAAAAATATCAAAAACACAGAGGGATATGATACATCAGGCTTTGGATACACACACAATACTTTTCATTCTTGGTGTTGTTCTGCATATGAGATTTGTTGACAATAAGGCTAATTTCATCCTTTAAAGGTTCTCTATACGATACCCAGAGCATTAATATATCATCAAAAACTATTGTCTTTGTAAAGATATAGAGGAGCAATGTCTACCTGAGCAGAGAATGAAGTCACTCTCCCTCTGTGTGTGTGTTGTGATCTGAGCTTTTGTGTGCTTTGTTGACATCGCCGGGCCGGCCACGCCTGCTTTTTAGTGCATGTTAGTGCATGTGAGCGTGCCCCACTGACTAACTCACTGCCGGCGCTCTGCACTGCTCTCATACAGCGGTTACATCTGATAGCACTGGTTCACGGAAGCGTAGCGCCCGCCCTCCGGTCCCCCCCCCCCCCCAGGTTAACACTGTTAGCTCTGTCAGCACTGTTGCCATTGTTTTCACTGCTAGTGCTGTTAGCACCGTTAGCTGATAAATAGATAGAAATGCTCTGAATTTTGTATCGAGCACCTTTAAAAATGTGACTATAGCATTATTACAGTCAAAGTTTTCTATCAATTCAACTAAATACAATTTTGCAAGTGTATTGCACTAATAATATAGAAATGTATGACACATTTTTATTTTATTTTTTAAAGACCAATTTCATTATAATGTGTTATTTGCTCATGAATTTATGTAAATAAACTGCATTCACAAACTCTAAACCTTCACAAACATGGCAGCGAATCCACTGATGATAGTCCAAACTACAAAGATAGAATGGAGAACACACACACACACACACACACACATCAAATCCATCCATGCCATTTATTCTTTTGTGCGTATGCGAGCCGTTCACAATCTTGAGTCCACAGGTGCCAGCCATAAATTTCCCCCATTGATTTGTAGTATATATGGATTCTTTTCCCCACCCTAAAGCCCCGGACTAAAATAAGCTTTGTTTGGCAGCTCATGCACTTGTAAATCTCTCTGTGACATTTTGATAGCGGGTGACACACTGGGGGGAAGAGCAAATATCATTAGAATGGGACAGGATTAAAATCTGTCACTCAAAGAGTCTATTGTCGACAAAACCAATGTAAGACGCTCGGAGCCAGCGCTGATAGAACGCTCAGACGGAGGAGCGATGGGAGAACGGGAGGGATGAGGTTTTAGGTAAAGAGAAGGAGGAGCTGGGGGGGTGTGGGAGGGGGGGGGGGGGGCTGTCGAGACTGTCAGTCAGGACGTTCCTGGTAAACAGAGTGGTAAATATTTCAGCCGTCACGGCCGAGTGTAGGCAGCTGGTCCCCTTTGCATGGCAATGAGAGGAAAAGAGGAGAGCCCGTCTCAATGGAGCCCTTCAGTCCTGGGAAACCTCCACACACACCCAGCAGCTGAGTGACGACCACAGGACAGTGCAGGTCTGTACTGCCTCGCTGGCTTCTGTCTCCATTCCCACAGTCAGAATCCAGTGCAGCTCCGCATCAAACCCAGTAAAACAATATATTTTCAGCTGAGTTTCGACACAGCTGTTATTTCTAAGCCCGAAGTACACAAGTACTCAAAGTGGTTTCACAGGTCCTGAACCAAGCAGGTTGTAAATCCTCATGTTTACTCATTCATTGAATTTCTGGAGGGGGAAGATTTTGCTAAGACCTTGTAGTGATCTACTGTTTTATGTGTTTATTTATTATTATTCTTTATATATATATTTTCATTTTTGAATTCTCAGCGAGTCAGATTTATTTTTTTCACCAAAATGTGATCTTAGTACCTTGTCAGCAAATACGACAGCAGAATGTGCCTTACTTAAAATATATTCACAGTGCCTTTATGTGTTGTGTTAAGGGTTTTTTTGTTCACCTTTTATGTTCAATGTGAGGTGTTTTTTTATGTTACGTGAAACATTTCAATAAACAAATTTGTCTGTTGATTCCAGCACATCAAAGACATAATCTTATGCAATGGAAAAAATGTTGGAGTTGAGTTGTTTCATCCAAAATTATTATTTTTATTATTATTATTTTAAAAATGTTTGGAGCAATGGAATGTGTGTCTGCTTAATTACATTACGTAACAATACAAGCTGTCAGAATCAGATTTATTTTGCCAAGTACATACTGTACCTACATACAGGGAATTTAACTCCGGTTTTATGCAGCTCTCGCAATGTGCTTACACAGAATAAAGATAACAGCTAGGAACAATAATGACCAACAATAGAATAAGACTATAATGACAAAGGTTAATGACAGGAACGGTGGAAGAGTCTTCTTTTCACACACATCAAAGATGTAGTGGATCTGTTAACAAATCAACGCATGAGGATCTATAACTGAAACACACTGCAGACCGCCCACATGAAAATAAAACAGAATAGAGCATATATACGTGTAAAATGTTGTCTCATTGTTCCTGTGCAAAATTTATGCAAAAGCATTTTTCACATTACAAAGTTAGTTTGGACTCAGTTTGCAAGAACTATTTAAGGGATTTTGGTGCATTTTTTGTCTTTATGAAAGTGGTCAGTATGACAGGAACTGACATGGCTGGACTCAAACCAGGGACATCGTGGTTCCTGGTCACCACATCAATCATAGGCCACCAAGGTGCATCATATGTGACAGCTTTCATGCAAAATGAAAATCACATTCAACTATGCAACTATATGACAATAACAAGGGATTTCTTACAAATGTTCGGTCTGAATCAACAGACGGGTTTAGATTAAGTTATACAGAAAGTTTTTTCTCCATTCGTACAATCCTTTGTTGTCTTGTTCTCATTTAGTCATTATCTCATAGTTAGATAACATGCTATTGTTATTTTTCATGAGAATTAACATGTAGTAAGTTATTGCATATTACATTCAGTCTAATTAAGGCTGACAATCAATTAAAATATTGAATTGTGATTAATCGCAAATTAATCGTAATTTTTTTTATCCATTCAAAATGAACCTTAAAGGGAGATTTGTTTAGAAGAAGTATTTAATAATCTTATCAACATGGGAGTGGGCAAATATGCTGCTTTATGCAAATGTGTGTGCACATGATGGCGTGTACTGCGTTCCTTCTGAGTGTTCGTTGTCCTTAGAAATCAATGCTGTGATAGCAAGATGCAACTGAGTACATTAACATAGGGAGCTGTGTATCTGATGAGTTGGGAGTGAGAATGTGTTGCATATCCACATGATCCACAAGGAAGGTGTTGGTCAGGGTGATTCTGCCCTGCTGATATTCTTTCTAATCATCCATCAGTGCCAAAAGCAATTTTATTGAGTCTCAGATTAACTAAACACATTGTGCACTGTCCAGTGATCAACAGCAACATGTGTGGGTACAGTATTTTCAGACCTGGAGCACAGTAAAAGGCTATTGGGGAGCAGCTGGGTTCGATTTTTCCCCTCCACTATAAGGAGTATTTACAGGCAGGAGGGTGAACATACAGGTTGCTGGCACCACTAAGTAAACACACTGATCCTGTGCAAGCATAGGAGAGTGTCACGTGCAATGCATACTGGTAGAAATTAAGGTGTTTTGTCCTTTGCTTTGTACAACAGATTCCTGTTTTTTTTTTTCAAGACAACTGCTGATAATTTTGCTGTTTCAACTGAACTGACAGCCATAAAGAAAACAACAAAATGTTCCTTTAAAGGGGACATACTAAGGGTGTAATGGTTAACCAATACATATTGGAAATCAATACAACATTCTTAGATATGGCTACATCGATACAAAACTATGGGGAACTATAGCGGTAGACGAGTCACATCAACAAAAGGGATAAAAATGTGTCAGGTGATCGTTTTGTATGTGGGAGGCTAAGCTACATCCAACAGCAGCACACAAGAGTTTTGGCGACCTGCTTTGGCCAAACGTTAGCAAGTGCTAATAAACTAGCATCATTAGCTTAGACTGCCTAGTTTCGGTCGTGTCTAGAGGGTAACCCACAAACAGACATCTGATCTGAGATCTGCAAAAACTTGCTAAAAGTCTTGCGAGACTCACTGCCCGACGACCTATCTTAACCTTAACCATTCAAGGTCAATGCCTAACCTTAACCATCTCGTGAGAGTTTCCCCAATTTGGTGGTTCCCTTCTAGAGTCCTAGTGTCCCTCTGCTCCAAAATAAAGTAAATAGCTGGGTACCGATGGTGTCAACACAGTCTAGTTTTCGGCCATTGCCAGTGGATGCAGTGAAATAACAACTTTTCTGTGCTATAAAGTGTGTCCAGTAGATTTAGAATGCTGTCTGTGTTATGTTGTGGTATGTTGTACATACCAACCCACAATCTGTGAAATAAGACATCCCAGTCAGTTGTTTGTGGGCTGCCTCGATCAGAAAATATGTGATTCAACAAGTCATTCAGAGTTAGCTCCCCTTACAGGCAGCCTCATTAGAATGTATCGCCTACAGCTTGACTACCTTTGCAAGGTGCACCATATTTTTCTCACAAGAAGGTGAATACAGGTATATTCAGACAGACGGGATGAGAAAAATAATGTGTTTTTTTGTTGCCCATGTAGTTTCACAGTAGTTCAATAAAAAGTTTTGTTCCTTTAGGTTTTTTTGTTTTTGTTTTTCAGGAACCTGCTTTCAACCTCAGCAGCAGGCTCTGTCAGTTCACTACAAGTGTCACCACCACATCATTGATGATCAATGGAGCTCTTTTTTTCTAAAGCACCACTACAGGGGCTCCTTGTTTGTTTGGCTTTCTGTGTTTGGTCTTACAGTAATAGCCTGGATTCACAGTCCTTATCGCTGGGCTCGAGCAGAGCAGATTACGGCTGTTCCTCTCTGAACTCACACACACACACACACACACACACACACACACACACACACACACACACACATGCGTGGGCACAGATGCTTCACTGTATTCGCACACAAACGTGGGAATTGTATTGCCTTGTAAAAATGTATGTACACGCAACTTATGTACATACCGTCAGTCAAATAGTATACAGGAAGTTGCTCTGTGGCAGTTATATTATATAGTAACAGTCATTATATTGATGTTAAATTTGTGGTACAGTAGTGGAAGTTAAGGGTTAGGAAATTAATGTAGGTACAAGTCTAGTAAGGCAAACACGTCTCCCTGAGTGTGTGTTTGTGTGCGTGCACATGGCTACTGAACAAGTGCATTCACAAAATCTGAATCCCAGCCCGTTTACCGTTTGCTGATGACAGGCGTGTGACAGGCTTCCTCCATCGTCTACCAGTGAATTACAGTGATTCATCCCCCCCCATCCCAAAATAGACGAGAGCGTTCGAAAAACCCCAGGAACACAACCTGTGAAATCTGATTTCAGTGCTGCAAATAGTCTGAGAAGGGAATTTAGCCCAACACACAACACACAGTTTTGTTCTCACAAGGTCTTTCATACTGCTATGAACGTTTTGACGTGTAACGGTGTGAATCCCACACTCTCACTCAGTCTGATGATTCCACTATTAGTTTTTTCTCAAAGTCTCGCTGGCTTTTTCTGTTGCTCTTCGTTACAGACTTACAGTGAATGGGGTTGCGAAGGCCCATGCTTTTGGAATGATACTGCTTTAAACCTTAAAGTGCATAATATTAACCACTTATTACAAAAAATATATCAAACTGAAACGTTATTCATTCATTCGGTCATTATCTTAACCTGCATATTCCTTTTGGTGATCACGGAGCAGAAAACCTCGGCGCGTAAAGTGGTCCTATGCTCTTGCAAGTTTGCATTTTACGAACATACACATAATAACATACATTAATCAATAGTTATAAACTAGGTTCCCATTTCTATGCAGATGATACTCAACTTCACATCTCCATTAATCCTGACGCCAGTCATCAGCTGGTGAAACTGGAAGAATGCGTATCAGAAATCAAACATCCTGCTTTTAAATGATGAAAAAACTGAAATGCTGATTCTTGGTCCAAAGCAGATTAGAAATAAATTCTGTGATCTCACTCTACAAACAGCTGGTTCCACAATTTTACAAAGCTCTTGTATTACAAATCTTGGTGTCCTATTTGATGCCAATCTCTACTTTGAAGAACATATTAACTGTTTTACTAAGACTGCATAATTCCACTTAAGAAGCATTGCCAGGATTCGTCCCATTCTTTCAACGGCTGATGCTGAAACACTTGTTCATGCATTTCTCTCATCTAGGCTTGATTACTGCAACACATTTTTCTCTGGTTAACCTAAATAAACTATTAATAAACTACAACGTGTACAAAATACTGCTGCTAGGATATTAACCAAAACTAGAAAATGTTGTCATATTACCCCTGTTCTTATTTCATTACATTGGCTCCCTGTACACGCTAGATTAGACTTCAAGATCCTGCTTTTAACTTATAGAATATAACACAGACTTTCACCAACCTACAGTATATCACCCCTAGTCACTCCTCATATACCTGCTAGGGTTTTACGATCTCAAAATACCGGTCTCCTGACTATTCCAAATAAGATATAAGACATCAGTAGGTGGTAGGGCCTTCTCTTACCAAGCACCCCTTCTTTGGAATCACCTTCCTACCCAAATTCAAGAAGTTACCTCTGTCGACTCATATAAGCCTTCAACCTCACTTAGTCTGCCTAAAATACTAATTATAGTTATCCAATTTAAAATGATATACATTTTTTGTATATTTTGCTCATGTTGCTGTTGTTTTTATTGTGTGTGTCTAACTTTTCCGTTTGTATGTAGTTTATATCAATTGTATACGTCTGTTGTGTGTTAGCTCGCTGGAGAGCCGGCCACAGAGCAGCAGAGTGGCGAGGGAAAGAGAGATACCTGCTGAGACAACACGACCCTTTTTAACGTTACTCTAATATCTGGAGGGAGATCAGTCCACTCGTTTGTTTCTGTAACTGAAAAAGCAGTTTGAGTAACGTAAATTTGTCGAGCAATGTTTTATATCTGCCGTCTCCCCTCGTTTATGATCCTGTTTGTCTGACTTCACTATGAGCTGTTAGAATAAATAGTTTAAACCTGCAGTATCTTATAAAGTAAACTAACAGAACATAAACAACTAAATCAAAGTTGTATTTTTCGAAATATGGTAATAGTTGTACGAGTTCGTGCTCGTTGTCCAGTGTTTTAAGAGCTGAGTTTTCTCTTCGATTCTCCAGGAAACGTGCGGCGGCGACGCGCTTTGAGTTCACGCTGGTGCACGCTAAGGGTAGAGTACGAGCAGGGAGGCAGGGAGGCATCTGATTGGTTCTTTACAACTGGGCGCAGAGGCACTGACTGGTAGACGTTTTTACAGGATTACAGCAGCTACAGATGACGGATCTTTTCCGGTCTTTTTTCAGAGCTCATAAGAAATGGATTGCTTTCGGGGTGGAAAGACCATTTCAACCAATATAACAAATAGTGTATACTGGATAAATTGCATACCCTGCCTTTAAGTAAGTAGCCGTGTAATAAGCGGGATCATGAAAAGCCGTTTACATGATCGCATCAATCCGACGCTACTTTGCTCATATTCGTACTGTATTTCACGTTGTAAATGGTGACATCATCTTAAAATGTGACACAGAGGGTTTGCTTCGTAATGCTTTTCACGAAGAAAACATGAAATGCTCACGACTTAATGAGACCTGGTAATCTTAATAATATATATATTATCTTAATAAATCTAAAGTTTCAGCCCAACATAATAACTGAAATACAATACAGTATAAAATGAACAGACTGATCATGAATTTATTATTAACATCTTATAAGGGCATTAGTTCCATACACAGCAGCACCGATGTGTCAGGGTGTTGCTGAGCGGTCGTCAGGATTACAGAGGCGTCTGTGAGAGTCTTTATCAGACTGTGAGGTCATGTGTGGATGATGTGTCGCCACGTCATCCTCTAAGGTCGTTTTCACAAATGGCTATTATACTGAGTCATTGCTGCCCTTTGCATGTGTGTGTGTGTGTTTGTGTGTATGTGTGTGTGTGTGTGTGTGTGTGTGTGTGTGTGTGTGTGTGTCATTGTGTGTATGTTTGCCTTGGGAAGTGATTAATAATATGCACTTCACACAAACAGGTCCATCATGTAATTCTACCTCCACACATTGTTAATGACGTTGAAATGGATAGAATCATCTTCGTGCTGCTCCTCCACTCGACAGCACTTAACCTGCAGTTGATCAGGAATCTGCTCTACTGATGTGACAGAGACGCATCACCTATATGACAACATACGAGGTGGTTGTAAAACTGAATGGCTTTACAACTGAATTAGAAAAGCTGAATAGAAAAAAAGCAAATGCTGTTAAAACGTCTTTAATAGCACAGAAAGGATTTCAGCTGAAGTGGAAAGAGATTATAAATCAGACATTCAAATATTATTAGCTGACAGGGTTGTAACAGGCAGTCAGAGCTCCAGAGCTCCCATAGATCATTTTAGGTGACTGCCCATTAAAAGAGCATGCCCAACAATTTAATGCATGACATCCCCGTCACTGAAAAAATGTGCAACTGCATCAGAAATGTGGTTAATTTAAATAGAATTGTCATAATGGACGTTTAATGGACGTAAATGATGGTGCCAGCTTGCCCCATATAGCACCATATTGCAGCAGCTGTCGTCTACAGCGCTCTCCCTCAATACTGGACCAGTTTCAGAAAATTGAGGAAAAGGAAAACAGTCTTACACATCCCTCTAAAATTAACTCCCGTTAATGAAGCTCCGACTGTTGGTGTTTTATGTCGTTAACGCCTGCGTGAATAACGACTGCAGAAGCGGAGTTGTGCTTAGCAGCCTGCTGCAGCGTGGTGGGTGTAAGGTCCTTTACGCAGGTACCTGGGGAGCAGAAAGTCCGGCGACTACGCACCGCCACATGCCGGACCATAGAGGTACCGACAACAAGCACCGAGGGAGAATGTTTCCTCTCATTGAGCAAACCTGAGCCTCCAGGGGGGTGGCGGTGGTGGGATGGAGCCCGATGTTGGGACCCCCGTCGATGGATATCCGCTGTGTCAGGATGTGTGCGTGAAGGACCAGGCTGGGGGTCTTGGCTCTTGGTCCGCTGGAAGCCGAGGCTGGCTTGAGACAGAGAAGATGGTAGAGGGTCGGAGCATTCCTCCAGGGGAGGAAAGTCTGCAGACTCAGGATGTTGAACTTGTTGGCCAGAGGGATATCCACAGTTCGAGGAGGAGGAGACGGGCTCTTTGCAGCATGTTTCCCCTTGCAGACTACAGACCAGTGCTCTGCTCTGAGTGGGGTCCAACTCACCGCTGCTTCCGCTCTGTCCCTGCCAACAGGCAGTCAGAGCTCCAGAGCTCCCATAGATCATTTTAGGTGACTGCCCATTAAAAGAGCATGTCCAACAATTTGATGCATGAAATTCTCGTCACTGAAAAATGAGCAACTGCATCCAAAATGTGGTTAATTTAAATAGAATTGTTATAATTTAGTGGACGTAAATGATGGTGCCAGCTTGCCCCATATAGCACCATATTGCAGCAGCTGTCGTCTACAGCGCTCTACCTCAATACTGGACCAGTTTCAGAAAATTGAGGAAAAGGAAAACACATCCCATACACATCTCTCTAAAATCTCTCATAGGTGTTCAGTTGGGTTGAGATCTAGTGACTGGGTGGACTACAGCATGTGATTCACATCATTTGTATACTCATCAGTGACCCCTGTGACCTGTGTGGAAACATTAGCATTCACTGTGTTTCTCCGGTCATTTATTCAGGTTTTGCCTTTAATCTGCCTCCTGTATGTACAGTATATATATCCCCATACAGTTGTATGGAACATCTATCATAGATATGTCTAATCTAGATTTATAGATCCTTATGAGATCTGGCACTAAATGTAAATTGCGGACTGTGGCAGACCTAATGTAATGGACAGTGGGTTCAGTACACATCAATCTTAACAAATTTCTTCAAATGTGGATGCATGTTTAACATTAGAAGAAGGGATAAAGAAACTGTCTTTATTCCATCTGATGCAAGCACACTGAATTAGTAGACTGCCAAATGTTTGCGTAGAATGTGTTTTACAGTCGGATGGAACAGAGCTGAGATGACATTTGAAAGCAGCCAGTCGCATATGATGTCCTCTTTCAGTTTTTAATCCCCTTCCCTTTGTGCAAACACATAGCTTTTCTGATTAGCTCATTTTCATGTGAATGTGATCTGACTTGATTTGATTTGCCATCCAGAGCAATTGCCTTTCATATTAATGCGATTACGTCTTAGAACAAAGTGGCCATTATACAGAGACTTATGGCGCTAGTGGAAAAAAAGGACCATCACATTGCCATCAGTAACATCCCTACTGAGAGATATGAGTATTAGGAGGGAGAGATAACGCTCTCACACAAACACACACACACACACACACACACACACACACACACACACACACACAGAGCCCAATGCATCTTGCTTTGCTCCTTCTTCTCCTGGCTGCAGGCAGAGCACCACTGTGACCGCAGCCACGAGCGTTAGAAGTGAGAATCCAACAAAGCAGAGGATGTGTTTTGTCATTATCAGCCCATTAATGTGTTTGTAGAACCTCTTGTGCTGTTTGCTCCATATGTGGCAAGACTGTAATCTGAAGTTACACATATCATAAATTCTCATCTCGGTTGAAATCCAATTAAGGCTGTATTTAACTCTGGAGCCACTTTAACTCAGCTGTCGCCTGTTGCGTATGGAATAATTGCTCTCCGTGTCTCCGTCGCTGTTTCCATTTCACTCTCAAGGACGGAGCAGCGTGCAGCTGGAGCTGCTCAGCTCCTACAGTATACACACAGACTGTACAGTGAACCTAATAATAGACATGTTCAATTACACTCATGGTGCTTTAGAGGCTCAAGTGTTACAGTGCTGTAAACAATGCCGGCGTCTGTTTGCTGTCTGCACCCCGCGCTGAGGGTTTGACTGATACATACTAACAGCAGAGCAATTTCTCTGCACCGCCAGCGGCCCGGCGTGAGGATGACAGCGTCAGTCTGTCAGTTGATCTGTCCGTCCGACACTTCAGTCTGGAGTGAGACAACATGACAGCATACTACTTATCAGATAGCCATGAAATGAACTGTGTGAATTCAGGGATTCCTAATGCCTTTAGTGACCTCTTTGGTACTGTGTGTGTTACACCTTCATCGGGTCAACACAAGAGTAATGTCAGTCTAATGGGCAGATTGCCATGACATGTGTTTAGAGCTGTCACGGTGAAGGAACTTCCCCTGCGGTGATAATGATTGGCTCAACAGTGCGATATGCGGTATTATTGCCTTTTTTTTCCTTTTGCAAATTTATTCTGAATTTAGTGCTATATAAATAAGCTTTATTGTTAGGCTATTATTAGGTATATTGCTGCTTTTTAAATGACAAAGATGACAGATTTAAAACTAATTAAATACTTGTTTATTCTTAAATACAGAACACAGAAGGACGATGAGGCTTTTCAGCTGAGACACTTTGGTTGCATCTGGTTGCTATGATACGGAATATTCGCAGAAGTAATAATGTCAGCGCAAGGTAGAGTACAAGCTCTGGATGAAGGAAGGCTGAAAGACGTAGGGAGAGAGGACGGACCCGCCGGTCTATGTACATTCATTCCTCCTCCATTGTTGTTGTTGTTCAGCACTTATAGCTGCGTGTACATGTAGGATGTGACGGCTGCTCTTTGTGGTATTTGTCCCGTCCCGGATAAATAGTGACAGTGATGAGCGCGGCATTTTACCAAAGTTGGAACATTTTTCATCTCTCTGCAACTGTAAAAAAAACAACGTCCGGCGCATAATAGACGCTCAGCGCCTCATCACACTGCTCGTGTTTGTGTAAAGTGTAAAGTTAAAGTGTAAATATAAGATGCTTCCATTGCTGAGAATTCAAGAAGAAAAAACGTGAGATTGGCGGTTGCGGCAGTTGCTTGCTATCCCGTGTGATTGGAATATCACTGGTATTGCAATACTGCAGTTGCTGCGACAACCCTACATGTATTGAACTAATTTTTGCTCCCAAGAGGATGAATCATTTCTATTTTGCCTCTATCATCAGGACCACATATCAACCTAATGGTTTCCATGAAATCTGCTGAGCATATTCTTGGTCCAGACCCCTTGGCACTGTCTCTAGCATCACCAATTACAATTCCTTCTTTATTAAACATTTGCAGAGTGCAGGATATGTTTAAGTTTGTTTTATTATTATTATTATTCAGTCCATCACCTTTATATCATGGGCAATAATACACTTGGCAGCCTCCGGAGGTGCTTTTAACACTCTGTCTATCTATTTGATTCGTGTACATAGACGTGAATTTCCCTTTTTTTTTCGTGATGCTCAGCACAACTTTCAACAACGTATTTTTTGTGCGTTTTCCTACGAATGTCCAGCAACACGTGACACACATGTCAACTTCCGCTCCAGTCTTTTAAAAATAAAACTACTTAGTTAACTTTAGGAAAAGATCATGGTTTGGGTTAAAATAAGTCTGGAAGTGCTGTAACTTAATTACGGAAGTTACTTGACAAAGAAATCAACTTTGACTTCTGGTTTTACACGGGACACGAAAAGCGGCCTCCTGGTGAAAGTCCGGTGTTTTTTGACCCACCCCCCCCCCCCTTTGCGGCGTTCAGCTGCTCTTTATACTTCCTGGTTCACAATTATGTGGATTACATACAAATTGGTTTTGTGCTGGCCATCACGAAAAAATGTCTATGTACACGAATCAATACATTAAATTTTGTGATTATTTCACAATCTGCTGTAGCACTGGGCTGGATGTTCAGTGCAATTACTGTTAAATTTGATTGTTTTCATTCTAAAATCTACCGGCGTTCAGTGTTTTCTCCAGAAGCTGCATCGCTGTAACAGTTGAGAGGCCTGTGAAACAGCACGTCAAGCACGTTGGAAGCCATTTGAATGTTGTTTATGGTGGGTTATTGCCTCCTTAATGCTAGGCAACACAGGTCGCATTGCAGATTTTTGGACCGTAAAGTAAATTCCTCCCACACGATGCTGGTATGATTTCTCCATTCGCGCACGTCTGTAAAGCCGATGGGCTCTGGATCCACAGATAAAAGACGGAGGATAATATACATGAGAGCAAACTTATTCTTTAGGCGTGAAACAGAATGTAAATTTTGAATTGTGGCTTCATTTCTTTAACAATCCATTACTGTTTATTACTTTATTCTGAGTCAGTTCTCATCGATTAAACATTCCCCACTTTCACTCGGAGGCTTCCCATTGAGCTCTGTGGGAAGTGTAATGAAACTTGTATCCAAATAATGTTGAGCAAGTTTGTGTTTGTGTGTGTGTGTGTGTGTGTGTGTGTGTGTGTGTGTGTGTGTGTCGTCTTCCCTCTGCTTATTACAAAGGCTTTGACATTTACCACGGTAAACACATTCATCAGCAGAGACAGATGATTATCTGTTTAATTTTGGAGCCTTGCAAGACGTCGCAGGTTTTGTTGCTGCAGCCATCATGGTGCAGCTGTACAGAAACAGCAGCAGATTGTGGAGAAAAGATCCTGCCGGGTTTTCCTGCAGCTTGTTTTCTCAGTTAACCCTCCTAGCTCAGGTCGGCCCAAGATTCCATTCGTGTATTTTGGAAGAGGAGGACAATGGGTGGACTGAGGACGAGGAAGAGGAGTGTGCTATGCAGGATTTACACTAAATTTAGAGCAAGGACTGCCAATGATGTAATGCATTCGTAACCACCTGACAAACCCTAAAGAATAATCCACATAACATGTATGTTTCAGTTACGGCTGTACTCTTCCAAAGAAATTCCTAGTCGACTAACACTCGATTTTGTTGATTAGTTGTTTTAATCTACTGATCAATAAAACTGAGTTTCTCCATAAAGAATCCCACAAAAGCACCACTTTCAAGCTTGTGTTTATCAGAGATGTGCTTCTTGGAAATAAGTCATTCATTATGAAAAAGCATAAACGAAATCTTAGTCGACTAAGACCAAAACAACAATTAGTTGATTAATCGACTGAGAGGGGGGGGGGCAGCCCTAGTTTAAGTGCCAAACACTTTCTGCCTGTGTTGTTTCTCCACACCATTGATGACTACTTCTACGTCAGTTATCACCTCCTCATATCTCCGAAGCTTCATTTAAATCAACATGTTTAGTGTTCTATTGGAAAAGTGGCATTTGTTTTGGACATACTGAACACATTCATACATTTTCATTAATGTTGTTGTTGTTGTTTTTTTTTGCTGTAACTCAGATTTGACATCAGAATCCAAGTTCTCAACTTCTATTATCCTTCATAAAAGAGCAAACTACAAACTATTCAGCCACCTCTCTGGCCTGTAAACGGTGCACAGTTATTCCAAAGGTGTTGTGTAACTTCCACAATGCTTTTGAAATTCCTCTGAGGGCACTGACACAAATGATGATTAATATGTTTCTTATTTTTTTTATACATCTAAAATTGTATATATTTGTGCAGCTTTCATAGGGATACATTTGACCCTTGATTTCCGTCTACGTTCTAGTTTTCTGAAATTCAAATTACACATTTTTTATGGTTAAAAAAAATACAATTCCATAAGCTTTATGAGGATGCATTTGTCAGTGTGTCCATATAACGGCAGTAACATCCCCAGTTTGACTGGGACCATTGGTGCCTACAGTGCCACATCTTTTTATCATTCTCTATGCTGCATAGAGGCAAAATGCCAAAAAACATCTTTAAGAAATGCATTTGCAAAACAAACAACACTAAACTTTTATTTGACATCAATTTAATGTATACAAAAACATTGTTTTTTTATTAGCATTCATTGATTTTTTTTGTAGAAATGCTACATTTCCAAAACTGTCTAATTTTACAAAACATTTTTACTGTGAATCGTGGCCTTCAACCACACACTAAATTGTTGTACTAATTCATAGAAATAGGCTATGACATTTATGCACATCATATTCCTGTAAAGCTTGCACAGATCCTACCAAAAGGCACAAGATCAGTATTTAGTTTTAACCAGTAAGTGAATGAAGCAGTGAATTAGGCACCTTAAATAGCCAATGGGATGAATGATTACCTGATTCTTTTGTTCTCATTCGTCAAGGTTGCCAAACCAGATGATAAAACAACCGAACAGAACACAGTTTGGTCAGGTTTAGGCAACAGAACTACTTGGTTTAGGAAAAGGTTCAAATAAGTATGTTACGTAACTTAAGTTAGGTAGGTAAGGTAACTAACGTGACGTACATGATTTAAATTAATCTTACGTAACATAAGTATGTGACGTGAGTTAATTTACGTACGTAAGTTAAAATAAGTCAACCTTTTGTTTCACACAGGACATGAACAGCGGTCTCCTGGGTGAAAGTCCTGTGTTTGTTTGACCCATCCATCCACCCCGACCTCCTTCCTACGCTGTATTTGTTGCTCTTTATCCTACGTCACCTGACTTCCTCCTTTTCCTTTTCGAATTGTCCTTTCTATTTCAGTCTAGTTATGTATCTTCTGCCATGTTCTAAGGTTAGCATTGTTTGTGCCTCTTGTAGAGAATATAATAACAGTGGTCATGTGTTCATTGTGATTTACTGGAACATATCTGGATTTAAACAAACAGGTAATCTCACCTTCCTCCTGTGTTTCTGATTTCTCACCCGAGCATCACATGCATGGACCGAATAGCCTCCACGATCAGTGTCCAACACCTCAAACCGCTGTCACTGACGTCTCTGCCAAGTTATTTTTGCCTGTGAAAGAATTTGATGACACAGAGGAGCAATTTTACGCAATTTGTACTTCAGAGAAGAGGGAATCCGTGTGCGTCTCGCAGCCCCGTGGCTTTTTGCCTTGTAGTTTCTACGGCAAAATGTGGCAGCAGGTCCCTGTGTTACTCTGCTAATCAGCCTGTAATCCCTGTGCTGCTGATGTGAGAAGTGATGCTCCATGCGACTCTATCATTTTCTCATCAGTGCTTTCTTTGTCTCTGCATCTCTCTCTCCCTCTACATCTCTGTCTGAGGGACTGTTGCTTCTCTGTGATTGGGCCATTGTTCTGACTCGCTCACAGAGCCAGCCTGTTGGGCATGTTTACATGGATTCATGCTTCTAGGCTGCTGGCTAATGCAACACCTTTGTTCTTTTAATTGCTTGCTGTTCCAGCCACAGGCTGAAAGGAATGAATAATTCCACAGCTACAGAATACTAAAATTTCTACCGAGTGAAGAACTTCCTCCCTCTGAATATGAATGTGCCCAGGCAGCCCGGTATATGCTGCAGCTCCATATACAAATATACTAAATGCTACATGTATGATCCTAACATCAATAAGTTATAATCACATTAGTTTGGTAAACAAACAGGACAAAAAAATAACTTCTAAGAGCATCAAAAATCCCTTAAAGCTGCATTCATGCACAAAATCGCCTTCTAATGTTGTCATGGGTCACACCTGACCAAGCAGTTACCTATTCCAGCACACACAGAGCAACATTATCAATCATTCGGAGTTGTGTTTCCGGCCATTTGATGAATGAGGTGACTGAAAGTCCAATATTCACTCTCCTTTTAGCTCTGTTTTGGTCTCCGGTAACTCCGTCAGCTCAGTAATGTTTTGTAAGAGCGTGAAGAAATATATGATGTAACTTTCAAACTTTCAAAAACCAATGCCAATACATAAAATACAAGAAAGCAAGCAAAGAGGGACGCTGGAAGTCCTCGAAAATTTGAAGGTTTTTGACTTGAAAGTCAAAGACCTTCAAATTTTCCATCATTTTGGACCATTATTATTACTATAGATAACGACCAAAAAGCTTTGGCTCGTCCGGATGCTCTCCACGTTGTTTTTACGGAGCACAAAAACGCGCTGCAATATCAGGGAAAACCCTGATTTTAGAAAAGTAAACTTGAACATCTACATACTGTATGTAGAAGCAGCTGAGCAACACAGTCAACAACACAGAGCTACAGCATGAGAAGAGAAAGAGGGAGAGATGCAGTGTATGGATGACCCATAACCAGGTTACTAATACTGCAGGACAGTGAGGATACAGGCATTTCATATATATATATATATATATATATATATATAAGGGGTCCTTTGACCTCTGACCTCAAGTTATATCAGCCTTCTATGTCTATGTCTATGGTCAGGCTATACAGCAGACTGCCACTGTGCAGCTCTGGCTCAAATCTCTTCTTTCACTGCCGTATCCTATTCTCCTCTGCTGCAGAGTAGATGGAAATGTGTGAATAGCTGCTCTCCATCTGTTAGCATCTGAAACACGATAGATCGATAGAGGACGGTGGGGGTCTGCGTGTGTGATACAGGGTTGCAGGTAAGGAGGTGGGGGGGCAGTGCTCAGTGTTAGTAATGAGGGGAGGCTTGACATGAACAGGAAGCTCCAATAGAACGCTGCATGTTGGGTGATCAGACTCCCTCTCGGCAGGTTAGGAGGAGGAGGAGGAGGAGGAGGAGGAGGAGGAGGAGGAGGAGGAGGAGGGGGGGGTGTGGCGTGTCTGGAGATAAATGAGGCAGAGCTGTCAATAAAGAGCGGCTCCTTATCCTCTGTTAAAGCTCTATTCATTTCATTACTGTCAGGCTCGTCTGGTGAAAGAGGCCTAGGTAGTTTTCCCTGGACACTTTTCTTGGGACGTGGTGAAGTTAGAGAGCTGCTAGGACGAGGCAGGGTGAGACGTGAGGCGGACCGAGATACAATGAGACAGGATGAATAATTGTACCTGAAGAATAGCCTTTTGGTCGTAACTGATATTAGATACAGGGACTTTGCCGTAGCCCGGAGCTTTGAGAATTAGCACCCCTGAATTAAACTACGGGTTATTTCAGCCTCACAAAAGGGGGCGTTCCGTTGTTGTAAGGCAACATTTTTCTTGCATTCCCCCAAGAGAAGACTGCAGAGCTGGCAGGTTAGCTACTATCAGAGGCAGACACTTTCAGCCATATCAATTCAATAGCAGATATTAGTCACAGTCTTAACTCAAAGTGTAGTATTCTACAAAATCATACGCTTTCTGGATTTCTCAGGAATGTATAGATTGTGGGCATTGTGACCACTGGACAACCTCAGGGTCTGAGAAGTGAAGAGGAAGTGCCTTAAACCTGCATTCTCTCTAATATCCAGCAGGGGGCGACTCCTCTGGTTGCGTAAAGAAGACTGGTTGTATAGAAGTCTATGGGAAAATGAGCCTACTTCTCTCTTGATTTATTACCTCAGTAAACATTGTAAACATGAGTTTATGGTCTCAATCACTAGTTTCAAGTCTTCTTCAATACAGCATGATGTTCATTTAGTAAATTATGGTCCCATTGAGAGTCAAATAGACCATAAAGCAGGGGATGCTTTAGCATTTAGCGTTTTCGTCTTAGAACTTTTTAGAACTTTAGCTTTAACAGTGTTTTCAGTTCATGAAAGTTCATTTTAACATCTTGGTCGCCTAAAAATATCAACCAGCGTTTGGTTGTAATTAGCTCCACCCTCTCGTGTCACTTATGGTTGCAAAAAAAGACGAGCAAAACGCCAAACTCGAGGCTTCAAAACGGCAGTCCTTAAACCAGTGGGTGACGTCACGGTGACTATGTTCACTTCTTATATACAGTCTATAATTGTGACACAAAACCCATTTTCTGAGCCCAAATTATACTTTTTCCGTGGCCTGGAGGATCTAAAAAAAATAATAAAAAAAAAATAGGACACTGCAAATGCAACCACAGTCCTGGGAACATGTCTGTAAACACCCAATGTGGTATAAACTGAACCGTGTCTGTGACTGTTTAAGTCGTTTAATATTTGCTCCTCTTTGACTGTCAGGATTAAATCATCCTGGTGTGTTGGTGGAAATGTTTTTTTTTGTGTGTGTTTGGTGTCAAATCTTTAGGTTCCAATAATCTTAATGTCAAAAGACAGAAACTGACGTATAATTGGTACACAGACACTAGGGGTGTAACCATACGTATCACGATACGATTCAAGGATCATATTCGAGTGATACGATACAATACGATACAATACGATACGATACGATACGATACGATTCAATGATGTGAAATCAATAGAGTACCTTTTTTTTGCCATTCAATCAGTGTGACTGTGAAATAAATATCTGATACTGGACAGAGCAGGTCAGGATTCCTCAAAGTTTTTATTGTTAGGGAATCAGGGATAAATTAAGTATGGATATAAACAAGTAAACACAACGATTAATGGCAAATACATACAGCTTTTATTTGAAAATAATAAAAAGTGCAACTTCAGAACCTGCTGATTCAGTTCTCAAGATACAAGGCAGTGAAATATTTAACAAGAAATATAATAAACCAGCTTCTATTCAAGGTCAAGAATGCCGGAGGGAAAAGAGGGTGAATGGGTTGCTGTATTTTTTGTTGACCGCTATTTTCTTTTGATCGCTGTTGATTTTCCTGATTTTGTGCACATTATAATAAGTTGATCGTTTTCATTAAATATGATTTTGTTCATCGTATTTTCAGATCTCAGTGACTTACTTTGGTAGCGCGTCGGACAAGCAAACCGGAACCGACCTCAGCGTCTCAGCGGCTTCTGTTTCCTGAAGTCGCTACAGGTAGAGCAATAATATTTAACAAAAGATAAAGTGCATGGCTTCTCGTTTTTTATCTGGCCTTTGAATATTCTGCAAACAGCGAGCGATTTATCAAGGACATCTCCAAAAATGTTTTCACACGCTGGACTTAAAACATGGCTTGAAAATCTCACGCTTGTCTGGTTCTTCCTCGCCATCAGCCTGCTTCGTGTTGTTGTCGTCTGTCTGAGATGCTCGGCTGAAGCATGTTCCATGACGTTATACACAGGGAGCGTGAACCGGAGTAGCATTTAACATTTCTTTACTATTAAAAGTACTGAAATATACATTCATTTAATGTTTGCTTAAATACAAAGTGCAAATTCTTAGTATCGATACAATGATTATTGACCTTGCAAATTGATTTTGTATCGCTATACGTCTCCCGTGAAGGACAACTTGCCGAGTACCTACGGATGTAGTTGGATCGCAGGAATATAAATCAATACATTGATGTAGTAGATGAATCGTAACACCCCTAACAAACACCATTATACATTTTAATATAAGAAAAAAAAAATGTTATGGAATTCATTGTTGAATAGGTATTACTTACTTTATAAAGTACCAACTAACAGAATAAAGATACAGATTGAGATATGTGAGGTTCTTGAGCTGTGTTAAGTGGCATCCTGAATGAACTTGTTATCAGTAAAGAAACAAAAAAGGCTCTTGTTGACAAGACCAGATGCACAGTTTGATTAAAGTTTGCTTAATTAAGTTTGTTTGGGAAGGAAACTTCATTGTGCAGAGACGATACAGTGCTCTTCCCCCTAAAGGCCTGCTTTACAAGGTGTTAACGTTAGATGGTGCTTTATTGGTTGTGACGAATTATCGTTAACTCCATCCTGTCCCCACAGAAACGCACCGCCACATACTCTCTTTCTGTCGGGTCTACAGATCATTATGATTGATCAGCGGCAGGCTTCACTATATGCTGCTGTCCTTGGCTACACTGCACACCGGGGGCCATCAGGTTCTCTCCATCTGAAATCTATATCAAGGAACCAGACAGAGATCCACTGGTGCCTGTTCTCAAAGTTACTCTCACATTTGCCTTGTTGTCTTTTGGATTTGTGGCCAGGTGGAACTAATCTTAGGGCTTGTTTCAGCCTGGAGGACTGGCTTAAGGAAGCTCTTCAAGAACTGGATGGTAGATTCTAATTGGATTCTGATTAGACCATTTTACAACACATTACATGTCATTTAGATGCTCACGTTCCCCGGCTGTATGTGGGGCTGAATTTAGGGCTTACAGCCAGGTGGCAATTTGTGTAGCTCTTCCTGCCCTATGAGCGACCGCTTTCATTTTGAGTTATTGTCAAAACATATTGATTAATGCAGCGTATAGGGCTGCATAAATATGGCCAATATGATAATCATAATTATTTTGAACAATATTGAAATCACAACTACTTAACCTGACCTTTCTATGGTATTTATTTAATTACTAATTATTATTTTCTATGTGCTGTTTTTGGCTGGACCGCAGAGGGCCAGCCCTACAAACGCAAAAGTCTGTCCCTGACTGATTGACTGACTGACTGAGTGATGAAGTTACACGATTGGTCAGCCGACTGCTGGAGCTTCCTCATTGGTTGTTGCTCTTTCAAAATGAAAAGGCGGAGAATAGTTCTGTGTTTACGTTTTCTGGGGAGCGTGTCAGCGGTTCAATCTAACATTACATAGCGCTGTTGTTGTGCATGTGTTATTGTTTATGTTCGTTTAAGTTACGTAATGTTCGCAAATTTTCGCCTCGCTTTCCTCCATTTCCGCCATGAACTGACTATCTAGCAGCCACACGTCACTACTGCGGTATGAACCCAAAATAAACAGACTGTGCTGTGATTTAATCGCAATAAACGGATCAAAATAATGCCGGAATAACAACATAATTATATCGTTTGTAAAAAGTCTAAATCCATGATTTGTCAAGTCTGTCCGCAACACAACAAGCAAACAACTTTTAAAATCCTTGTTTTCTGAATGGAGTTCGGATCGATCAGTGGCAGGCTACGTTAACATTACAGCTGCTCCATTAACACTCCATCTAGGAATAAATACGGCAGCAACAACGTCAGTGATGACAGCGGGAATATCTCAACGCTGATAAACTTTCGGTATGTACAGTATTTGCATACTGTAGGTCATGCTAATACCTTTTCACCTTGTATAAAATGTATAATATACTGACTAGTAAATGTTACCATTTACAATTACTGAATGTTATTTGCTTCATTATAAGTTGGCTTTCAATCAAACATTAAGATATAAGTGGAAAAAGTGTTAACAAAACATTATAGACATGACCACTGACTATTTGTATAACAATTTAGCCACAAATTCACAGACTTCACATATACGGTCCAGCCATATACTCGGTTTTGACCGAGTCTTGTTTTTTTTTTTACATTTAATCTATTAATTAATTCATTCATTTAAGGTTTCTGTCTTACTACCATTAATTATATTATTGGAGTACTTATTACCTTTAATTTTAATTAATTAATTAAATTATTTTTATTTATTTTTTGCTGTAACTTTACCTCTCGGGGTGGGAGGAAGGCTGGACCTGTCTCTGTGTGGGAGTGGGAAGCGATGTGTATGTGTCTATATACTGTGTGTATATACTGTATGTATGTACATATTAAATGTTAAATGTAAGATATAATTTGTTTTGTATTATGGCACCGGTGTTATGTTTTGTTATGTTTGCTATGCTATGTTTGAAAAAAAGGAATAAAAAGCATTTTCCAACAAAAAAAAAAAGAAATAACAATCATTTATCATTATTATATTATATATTATTATATATTATTTGTATTAAAATATTTGCTTTGATTAAAAACATTCTTGGCATTCGTAGTTCTAATTAAATATTAGAAGCTACTTAGAGCTATAGTGTTATGCTGTGAGAATGTCTCCTTCAAAAAAAGTTTCTCGCCAAAAATTACATTTGACAAGATTACATTTGAACGCATCATGATAGCGTTATAATTTACTATCGCCCAATACTAATTTTTACTGAGTAGAGCTTGAACGCACCATAATGTAACTCAATGGAATCTCTGTGATGACTCTGAGCAGCATCACGGGAATGAATTGCAATATAATAAGAGTCTGATTAAGTTAGTTGTTCCAGATGTTTTAAAGCTGTTCCTCCACGGCTTATTTTGGACATACAGTTGTGACAAATTACAGCTTTATGTCTTCTTCACTCACACTGAAGATCTTCCACAACGACGACATGTTGTGTGTGTGTGTGACGTTACTGAATGTGCCGCTGTGACCAGCAAAAAAAATCGTATATATGAGACTGCTGAAAACCGGCCGGCTTCAATCGGCTGCTGATTGAAGGTGCATCTCTAGCTGTTGGTCATAGTTTTCTATGAGTGTAGCACGCATTTTAAATGTCAATATCACAATCTATCTCGTTCATTTAACTGTTGGAAGCCAAACTGGTGATCGCGAATAATATTTGATTAATTGTGCAATTAATGCAGCTTTAAATAAAATAAATAAATGGTATTGTAATGTTGAATTCCAGTGTATTTTCAAATGATCTACCTCCTTTGTATCAGTTTAACTGTGGTGTTATTGAAGGCTGCATTACAGTTTCTCATAATATTCGGTTCCTTTTCATTCAAACCTGCACTAAACATTCTGCAGACAGACGTTCTTGTAGATAATCGTCAGTAGGCAAACTGAGCACCTTTTGTTTTTCATACAATATCTATAACAACTCACGAGTATGTCTCTAAAAAGCAAAGCTAGTCGAGGGTAAGCAGCCCGCATGTAGACGTGGAATAGAAGAAATGGGCCAAAGAAGAGACGTATACTGCCGTCATCTTATGAATGTGTATTTAAAGGCAAAACACCAGCTAATTGTTTCGGCATTAATAAGCAAAAACAAAGAGGACTATTGATCACGGCATTGCTGTCTGTGCCTCATCCCTGATAAAGTGGAGTAATGAATGGCTGCAGGTGTTGCCTTTTATGTAATTAATAGTCTTATAATTGGACAAATTAATGAGCTGGCAGATGAAATATGGGAGCAGACATGTGAGGAAAACAGTTGTCTCAGGAAAAGACCAATCTAAAGTTGCGCATTAAAGAAAAACTTGACTAAAGAGCCGGCTCCCTCCCTCCATCTGCTTCTATTCAACGTGCCGTTGTTCTCCAGAGCCCGAGTAGCTGCCGTCGCTCTCAGTTTACAGAGCAAACAATAACAGCTGATGGATTGATTTCTCGTCACAGAGATAAATAGAATCAGTGTAATCCCGTCCCGTTATTCGATGAGATACGGAGTCTAATTCATATCTTGTCTTCTTCTATTTCACAGGTTCTTGTGAATCTCGGGGTCGACTGATGCAGCCATGGGCCGATCGCTGGATCTTTGAGAGCAACCTTCCTCCCCCTCCTCCTCTTCCCCCTGCTCCTCCTTCTCTTCCTCCTTCGCCCTACGCCGCTGGAGGTCGAATCCTCCAGAGTCAGAAACCAGCCATCAACCTATGATCCTTCCCTTCATCTGCAAACCATGACAAGCGCTGTCTCTCGGGTTCCTGGCCGGTCACGGTGGCGCAGCCTCCCGGTGCTACTCTTGTATTTTGCCCCTCTGCTGCTGATGGAGGGTTGTTGCCACGCGGCCCCCTCAGGCCCAGAGTCTGACTCCTGCTCCACCTTAGTCCAGAGCCGCTTTTTTGGCTTCTTCCTGTCTTCGTCAGGTTTCCCCACCATGCCTTGTTCCTGGACCCTGCAGAACCCCGATCCACGGCGCTACACCATCTTCATCAAGGTCACCAAACCTACCGAGGACTGCGTGCCGTCACAGCTCCGCACCTTCCAGTATGACTCCTTCCTGGAGACCACGCGCACCTACCTGGGCATGGAGAGCTTTGACGAGGTGGTGAGGCTGTGCGATACGTCCGCCCCGGTGGCCTTCCTGGAGGCCGGGAAGCAGTTCCTCCAAATGAGGAAGGGACTTCCTCGGGCGGGAAAGGCCATCACGGACGGCGACGGGGATTTCAAAACAGAGTACCTGGTGGTGGGAAAGCGCAACCCCAGCATGGCGGCCTGCCAGATGCTGTGCCAGTGGCTGGAGGACTGTCTGGCCTCCAGCACGTCCAACAGGCCCTGTGGCATCATGCAGACTCCATGTTTGTGCTGGGAGCCGCCACCGCAGCTCAGCGAGGGGGATAGCTGTTATCACAATGGAGTTTACCTGGAAAACTGTTTACCCAGCGTGAAAGAAAATGGAAAAAATGCGGAGATGAATGGTGAGTAGGAAAGCTTTTATGGTCATTTAACTAAAAAAAGTTGACTTGTAAAATATAATTTGCTAAGGGGATTACATCATATATAAACTACACAGATTCCAGAAGCACCCGAGTGCTGAGATTAACGATTATCTCTGCTTTTCTGTAAAACAACATAGAACGATAAGCCTCGTTTCAAGAGATTTGGGGAAAAAATATTTTTTTTTTGTCTGACCTCGGAAGGTCAGCCTCAGAGTTTAGCATGCTCTCAGCAAAATGACAGAGAAATGGCGTCTTCAGTAGCAATCAAGCCGCTGAAAATGTGTATGATTTGGGAAAAGTGAGGATAATTGTGTGATATTGGCTCGAAAGCAAGTGGAGTGATTTGGCTGAAGTAGAGGAGAGGAAGAGTCAAATGGAAGGTTTAGGGTTTCATCTGATGGAAGCGAGCTCTGTGACCTTGCGAGGTCGGCACCGTCTCCCATCCCTCCGCAGTCCGGGGAGGGACACTCGATCGGCCTCCGGGAAGCTTGTGGAAATAGAGGAGAATCAAGTGCTGATATTGGATAGCTCTGGGGATGCTCAGAACAGGAGGGGGGGGCGATGTAAAGAGAGACAAAAGAGGGAGATAGAAGGAGAGAGGCAGAAATGCGATGGAATAAGGGCCTGTGGCTTGAGGTCTAATTGTCTGCTGCTTGATCCCGGCTCCCCCCCCCTCTCCTCGGCAGACAGGATGTGGCCTGACATCTCTATCCTGGCTTCGTCAGGACTATGGCCAGAGGGATGGAACATTTCTCGGCTCCCTTTTCTCCCCCTAACCTTTCCACCATCTAACTCTCCCTCCTTCCTCTCCGTCTCTCAGTTGCTTCCCCTAATCAGCCTGTGGTCTTACTCTCTCTGTCCTCCTCCTCCTCCTCCTCCTCTTCTTATGAGCCACCATCGCTGCCTCCCCATCTTTCCCTCCCCAGGCTGATAGTGGGCTGATACTGAGCCAGTCGTGGGAAGCCAACCAAGCAGAGAAGATGCTGCGGTGGGTATCTCCTGCCTTATCCTCCTCCAGTCTCCAGAGCGGCTAATATCCCCTCGCCGCCCCAGCCTCCTCTCTGCTAGTTATGGCACTTATGTAATCCCGCTTATGGTACTCAGCAGCGGGGTGTGGGCTGTTTGTGCCTTAAGGTGTGAAAAATAAAAAGAGAAATATACCATCCACTGTTGGCTTGTGTAGAGATAGAAAGAGGAGGACGTGTTATAGCTTTTCTTCTCCCTCGGTGTGCCTCAACCCACGCGGGCGGAGCGTCTCTTAGATGGTAATCCTGGGTTCGGAGTGAACGACGGAGCGCTGTGATGAGCTCAAATGGAAGAGGCAAGCAGTCAGTGAATATTTGGCTGGATGGGTGACTGGGTGGATTGAATTGGTGGATGAGGATAAAAAGAGGATGGGGAGACGTAATGGATTCTGTGTGGAAATAGGTCGGGGAGCCAGGCAGTTATGGCCCGGCTGTGCAGTGATGAGAGGAATAGAAGGGCGATAGTTGGGAGTGATGGATGAAGGAAAGACAATAGAGACAGAGAGTGTGTGTGTGTGTCTGAGAGGGGAGTTGTCTCAGGTGGACAGGGCTTGATGAGGATAGATAGTAGTTGCTTGGGTCAGGCGATACGCAGCTGGACCTGTTTGGTCTCAGCACCTTCAGTACCTGAGGAGTTCATAGATTACAGTCTGTCTCCAGCCTCTTTCACTCCCTCTCTGCAGAGGTACCGAGGGCCCGGCCCAGCAGCAGATGGAGAGGTGAGACCTTCTGTCAGGACTCCAGCTCTGCTCATGTACAGCTGATGGGGGGCTGGACATGGACTTTAACTGGTGCGGGAGCTATGACTTATAACTTAGAAAAAGGGAACAGTTTTCTTCATCACTGAGAGGGCAGAGGGAAGTGAGATTCTTTATATTACAACCACCGTGTGCAGAATATGAAAGCTTTTCTCTGGTGCCCCTCAGAGGTAGCTAGATAATCAGAGTGAATTGCCACTTTGTTTTATTCTGCCTGACATCATTTTAGCCAATTTCTCAGCCCAGTGTGCCTAGCTCTATAGGTCCATATTGGACGATCCACACATGAAAATGTACCTTTAGTGCCACTGCAGGAAGTATTGTGTCCTTTAAGTAGCGAGGTGGATGGTTAAGAGGGTTTAAGTGGGGGTGGTGGATGGATGTGTAGTACATCTGACTTTCTTCCAGTAAAGTTTGCATCTCACCGCAGACCCGCAATTAACATTGTCTTCGTCTTAGCAACGGTAACAGCAGTATTTCTCTAACCTTAACCAAGTGCTCTCCTTGTGTAACCTTAAACATACCAACCATCCAACAAACATCGGACTTTTAACCAGGAGACTCGTGTTCCAGACCGTTGTTGGCTGGTGTTTTGTTTTGAGTTTGCCACGTGACGTTTGTCACGTGTTTTTTGTTGGTATGTTTTCTGTAGTTGTTTCCGTACCAGTTTTATAGTTTACTTAGGCTACTTATTTTAAGCCCAACCACGACATTTTCCCTGACCCTAACTAAGTGGATTTCTTGCCTGAACCTAAGGTAGCGTTATTCTTGCTTAAATCTAACTGCGAACGTTTGCATGACATACAAATTACACGCAAAAAGCGGCGTACAAATGATACGCGAAAACGCTAAAATGCGTACTCATGACACAGGAAATGTCCATGTAATGTTGTGATATTTATATGCCTTCCTGTGAGACAGGAACCATACCATCCCTACTTTTCATGCAGAGATATTGTAGAAAGGAAGAATTGATATTTGACTGAAAAAAAAAACCGTTGTTTTGGATCATAATCAAGGGTTTTGCAGAATCGTCCAACATCGGCGTTCTTATCTGGCTATTGGTTTGGGTTTTCTGTTCGGGATGGGTTTTTGTTTTATTTCACCCTAAACAATCAGTAGCAAGTGACGTATCTGCCTTACTCATGTCATTTTGAGTCTACACAGAAGCTGCTGTAGAGGTGGCGACGAGCAGTTTTCATAATGACAGAAGAAATATGGTCATTTTCTTTGTCATTTTCTGTTCTTTCAGTTCCTACGGTGTTGATTGATCAATAATCCATTAATCACTGGTAAAAAAAGTTTATTGTTGAAGAAAATATTACCAACAGTGTATGAAGATGGAATGGCAATATTAGAGCATCTCCTTTATTAATGAATCCCACCCCCATAAGGACAGGAGGAGCGCGGTGTGCATATGGTTAGATTAATATATTGACCTTCCTGATTGATGCGACCCCTTCTATTAATAATACAACATCAGATGTTGCCCAATGAGTGTGGTCAACCTCTGGTACAGTATGACAGATGTGGTACAGCTTGATTATCTGTTTCACTGTGTCAGCAGGAGGGGCAATAGGACACACTTAACCTATATTGATTCTAATGTGACCTTTTGATCAAATTTAAAGGATGAAAGGATACATCAGGTGTTTTGTTGTTTGGTTTTATCGATATAACTCTGGTTTCAGTTAAGAGTCCCTGAACTTTTTGGAGACATAAAATCAAATATCCTATAAAATGAATTTCATCACAAAAGATTTGCAACTTCAAAGAAACGTCATAAAAACAGATATAAATAATATGGTAATTACATCTGAGCAGGAGTCCGCGGCTCACTGTTTGAACACAGTGAGAAATCTTTAACCTTTAAGTTGAGAGGACTGGAGATTTCAGGGCTATTTTTGGAATGTTCTGACATTCAAATGGTCAACGTTAAAGGTTTTGGGACAAAATATTGGCCTTCGGTAGCTTCGGTCCAGAGATATTGTCCGTGGAAATCCATTTTGGTAGACCTCCCATGTGTACTTTGTGCATGTGTGTGGATGGCTGTGATTTGTGTCACGAAATGTGGTGTGGCACGGAGCAGGAAGGGATTCATTTGTTAGCCCTCGGTGGACAGCAGGCGAGGCAGTGAGTGATTAAAGGCTGGATGAGAGAGATGTGAGGAGATGAGAGAGCACATGACTCAATCTGAACAAAAGAGACACGTTTGCGATAGCTTTGAAAAAAGAGCCAGAAATGACCAACAAAGTGACCTGAAGGTGAAGGAGGACAGATACAACTTACCCACAATGCCACAGGATTGCACATCACGTACTCTCGCGTGTCGGCTTTGCAGTCATTTTCAAGTGTGAAATATGTAATAAAGCTTGAGAAATAACCAAGCAAGGACACAGTGTCACAGACTAAGAGCACCCTGCACCGAGACACAGAGAGAGCTCATTGTTAGCAGCGTCACACTGCAACGAAAAAAAGGTCCAGCTTTGAAACCAACGGTGCTGAATGGGGCCTCTCTGGGTGGAATTTAAATGTTCTTTACATGTTGCTATGGGACAATTGAAAACCTCAACATTAACTGTACCGTATATGTGAAGGAGGATGTAGAACACGTATAAACAGATGCAGACCAATCACATTAGAGCAGGCTTCGGTTGAATGCAGATACAGGCTCTAGCCATTTTGGTGCCCACGGCAAAATTCGGATTTGGATTATTCGGATTAAGATTTTTCTTTTCATAGATAACAGTGTTTATTATAATATAAATAAACAATTGGTCACTGATATTGTTGGCTTAAAAGTGTTCAGTCAGTTTCACTACAATTTACACTTTTATGAACAAATAATTCCGGCCGGGCAGATGAAAAAGGGTGAGAAAGAGAGTTACGAGGGTAAAAAGTGTATTTCTTTCTTTCTTAATTTATTTGTTCATTTCTGACCTCAATGCAGAAAATGACAAAGGGCACCCACCAGCATTTTTAAAAAAATATATCATTTTTTTTTTTTTTTTAGAGGGTGACCAGCACCCCACAAAGGTTTGCGCCCTATAGGCGACTGCCTATATGGCCTATGCCTTAAGCCGGCCCTCTGCAGATAAACTGTGTGGAGAGCCAAAGAGGCAGAAAGCATTGACTGAAATGCTTTTCTGAAATGATTTAGCTTTTTATTGGTTTAAAATGAGCTTGTAAACTGGCTACTTGTGAAACAATCCGGTCATACACGTCGTCTCTCAACTCCAACTCCAGTCTCGCATCTCAAGTTGCTAATCGGACTGTAAACAATGAACGAAAAAAGGAAGTCTTGGCCCGGATATCCGCCAGCTACACCGGAAACCTCAGAAATATAGCCCCTTGCCCCCAGAGGCTTCTCCAACCGATAGCCGATGGGTTCAGAGATTGTACCCTCTGGCCCAATGCATGCTGGGACAACCCGTTCTCACTCCCAATTTGTCAAATACCGCCGTTTGGCTAGCGCCCCTCAGCATCGGAAACCGACGCACGGAGGCTCCCTTTAGAAACAGTATGTGACGAACCGGACTTTCAACTAAATCCAGTGTAAACCCACTCACAGCGTTATTTGACGGTCGGAGCAAGTGATGTAGTATTAATAGCGTGAGAGTCCGTTTATGGCTGGAGTGGTGCTGGATGGGTCAAACAAACACAAGACTTTCAACCAGGAGACCGCTGTTTGTGTCCCGTGGGAAACTAAATATAATGTTGACTTATTTTGTCAAGTTAGTCTTTAGTCACGTGACTCGTCGGTATCGTCAGTCCTGCAAGTCGCAAGTCAGTGAAGTTAACGTCAACCATGTTTCCTAACCCTAACTAAGTGGATGTGTTGCCTTAACCTAACTTCCTTTGAAAATCGAAGTTTCTTTTGAAAGGACATTAAGCATGTAACAAGTGTATAGACACGCCGTCCCCGGTCCGTCCAAAAGTAACCCCGTGCAGCGGCGGTATTTGGTTGGTAGTGAGAGTGTGTTGGCTGGGACAGGATTAGGGAGAAGTGGATACAGAAAATGGAGGGCTGGAGGGAACTGTCTCTGCTGTTTGTCTGTTTTGCTTTTCACAGTTTGCTATAGTCACTGTTGCTTGAACAAACAAAGATGATCTTGTCTAGTCTTTCTTTGACAAGAACTGCCAACTCACCAGCACAGTATAGATATTTATTTTTCTATCATCGTGTTGGACCCCGGGGAATATATCCTTACATGAAGCACTGAATATTCTTTTCCTCTTTCTTTTCTTAGAGCTTTCTTTTTTTGTTGCTTCCAGTTTTCTCAAATCGTGATTCCTGGCTGATATTTGAGTGTGGCGCTCGTAGCGGTGACAGCGACGCAGCTGTCAACAAGCTATGACTAGTCGCCGTGTGTGTGTTGTAAAGGTCTCTGTCACGGGGAGTTGTGTGTCAGGTCCAAACGAGAAGCACAGATAACAACTAGTATGTGTGTTTTCACATCAGTGAGTTTGTGTATATATATACAGTATATACAGTAAATATATATACAGTATACTGTATATGTATATATATATTAGGGTTGTTAATTGATTAAAATATTTGATCGTGATTAATCGCATGATGGTCCATAGTTAATCATGATTAATTGCAAATTAGTCACACATTTTTTATCTGTTCAAAATGTTCGTTAAAGGGAGATTTGTGTTTGAAGTATTGAATACTCTTATCAACATGGGATTGGACAAATATCCTTGTATGTATATGTTTATTATTGGAAATCAGGTACTGCATTTAGCATAAAAAAATCATAACAAGGCAACAACAGCTGTCAGTGTGTCAGTGTGCTGACTTGACTATGACTTGCCCCAAACTGCATGTGATTATCATAAAGTGGGCATGTCTGTAAAGGGGAGACTCGTCATTACCCATAGAACCCATTTACATTCACATATCTTGAGGTCAGAGGTCAAGGGACCCCTTTGAAAATGGACATGATTGTTTTTCTTTGCCAAAATTTAGCATAAGTTTGGGGCGTCATTTAGCCTCCTTCACAACAAGTTAGTATGACATGGTTGGTATCAATGGATTCTTTAGGTTTTCTAGTTTTATAATATATCTGTATCTTAACACTCGCTTTAAAACTGAGCCGCTACAACCTAAAAATCCTAAGTTGCATTAATGTGTTAAAGAATTTAGTGGCGTTAAAATGAATTTGCGTTAACGCATTATTATCACGTTAACTTTGACAGCCCTAATATATATATATATACAAATATTCTTTGTGTTTTTTTGTTTTGTTTTGTATGGATAACTACATGGACCAATGCCACATTGCCAAGTGTATCATCTAAATGGGCTTTTATACAAATACACACTACTTCTCTGTTACACAGTCTGTCCACCAGGGAGCACTGACAAGTTTAGTTTTTCATTGCAAAATATCTTAAACACAATTTTTAAAGACTCTGCACACCTAGCTGGCCTCAGACCAGCTGGACAACCATGTTGTTAACAGTCCTGAAGGCAGTGGAACAAGGGTAGCTGTGTATGTGTAATAAACTGACAGGAAGGGAAATAGGACTTGAAACTTGTTTTCCTTTTGAGCTTTAACTGTGCTGCCTCCACTGGACCTGTCACGTCTGTAAATGCCAGAACAGTGTTGAGATACATCATTTCACCACACTGATCACAGTTTAATCAGTGCTGCCCGACATATTGGTTGTGATGGAAGGGTAAAGAAATAATAAAACGCCAGACTGACACAAGGTCTAAGAAAAAGCATGTGGAAAGAAGAAGGAAGAAATACTCATAAAGCCTCCTGACTTGGCCTTTTTTCTCCAGCTGCTGGCAGCCGGCTGCGGTTGAGGAAGATGAATGTGAGCGCTGTGCCTGGCTGGACCACATTGTTGCTAAACTAAGGGATTTCCAACCCGCCTCCATAAGGAGCACTGAGGAATCCTAAAGCAAGTCTAATGCATTAGCTCCTCGTCACACTCCTGCGTGCACACACTTACGCACTGTATTCAGCAAGGGGCGTACACACAACGTCGCATCAGAAAATGGCACATACACATGGTGCAACCACGCACTGCTCCCTCGTGACTGAGTGTGGGTGGCTGACCGAGGGAGAGGATAAAGCTGATTTTGTGTGTGTGTGTGTGTGTGTGTGTGTGTGTGTGTGTGTGTGTGAGCATGTGGAGAGAGCGAGGTGTGGTGTTAAACACACGGGGCGCCGTGTGGGCAGGACTAAACTGCGGAGAGATGGCAGTAAGATGCTCTGTGCTGGCGGTGTAGCGGTTGCCCCGCAGACTGTTTGAGAAGTTTTCATATGGAGCTTGTTCTGTTGGAACGGAGGCTGCTGGGAAAACAATTAGCAGACGTGTGTTGGTCCTATTTGTGGTCACATGTTCACCTCACTCAATGATCAGTGTAATTATTAGAGGCTGTGATTACAAGCATCACAGTTATTTATTTCCAAGTCAAATCAATCTGATTTCTCATTAATGTATTTAAGTAAGTGTTAAATAGATAATGGGAGCGGGATTCTGACATTTGCAATGCCAAGTCCAGCACTGCACCATGGGTAAACTTTTTAAAGGATGGAGCTGTGTTGAGCATCATTACCACTTTACTGCTGTGCTTCCTGTTAAAGGAACTGCTTGATTAGAATATACTGCTGCTGTAGTTGTTATACAGAAGAAGGTGTAAGCATGAAAAGGGCCAGCATCCAGCCCGTCGCCACTAACGAGGGGTCAGGCATCTTTTAGAAGCTACTGATAGGTCTAAAGACATCGCTACCGCCTCTATAATTTCATAGGCCCTGACAGAGCGCTTTTTAGCAGCCTGGGGCGGCTTTTTATAATTGTTTTCAATTAGAATGAAGTGTTTTGTGCACTGCTTTTCCGCTCTGTGAGCCTCACGTTTTCCCCTAAGACTATAAGAAGTGGACGTTTTTTTAAGCCTCGAATTTGGCATTTTGGCCGCGCCATCTTGTTTTTTTTGGAACCAGAAGTGACACGAGAGGGTGGAGCTAAGCACAACCGAACGCTGAATAACGCTCTGTCCACACAGGGAACGTCGGCAGCACGTGGCGGCTGCCTCGCTGAATGGCTGCGTGTTTCACGCTTGTGGCGTCCACACTGGCAGCGTTTCTGCTGCTGCCAGCCGTACATAGAGTTCCACACAGAGATTGCCTTTCATAATGGCCATTTCATTTCACTATAAATGTCATTTTTATTTATTTTAGACACGAAACGTGTGGTAATTTGTAAATAATAGTAATAATCCACAATTAAAACCCTGTACTTTATTTATTCATGGAGCCCTGCCACTGCTGTCCTGCAAATATTTCAGAATAAAAGCCTCGTGTTGACAAATGAAGGAATTCTGTCCACAGAAAAAAAAAAATTTATTTCGAAATGAAAGCAGCAAGTGTTGATTTAAAAATAAATCTTTACTTTTTTTCATGTCCGTGACATATTCTACAGAAACAGACATTGAGACTGTAGTAATGTTGCTGGTATGATGTCAATATACTGCCAAACAAATTTTCACTGTCTGTTGTTGCTGTGAACCGCGTGGCTTGCAGTAAAAATAGGCGAGACCTCGAATCTCTAGAAGAGACGCAGCCGATACGCAGCCGAGCCGCGCTGCTTACGTGGGCTGTGTGGCTGCTCTAACCTGTTAACATGGATGCGGGAATAAAAAAACACTAGGTTCCGCAGTCGCCACGCGCTGCTGACGTTCCCTGTGTGGACGGGCCGTGAGAAATTTTTAGGTCGCCAAAAATGTTACGATTAACTTTCATGAAGTGAAAACACACTGTGAAAGGGTTAAAGTTGTAAGACGAAAACAAGGACAACTCCCAGACAACGCCATGGTAGCGACCTGTCAATCACAAGGTAGCCCCGCCCTAAAGCATCCTCTGCTCTATGGTCTATGTGACTCTAAATGGGACCATAATTTACAAAATAAACATCATGCTGTATTGAAGAAAACTTGAAACTAGTGATTGAGACCATAAACCCATGTTTACAATGTTTACTGAGGTAATAAACCAATTGAGAAGTAGGCTCATTTTCTCATAGACTTCTATACAACCAGAGGAGTCGCCCCCTGCTGGCTGTTAGAAAGAATGCAGGTTTAAGGCTTCACTTTTCAGAACTGGAGGTGGCCCACTGGAGGTGGCCCACTGTTTGTTCCGCTCTGTGCGCCTCGTGATTTTGCAGGTGTTGAAAATCTTTAGGGGAAAAGTGCCCAATGTCATTAGCGTTTTTTTTTGTCATTGTGGTGACTGTAGCTGGATACCTGGAGCTACATGACTTTACCAACTGTAGTTACCATGATCTGAGGCAAATTAGTGCAGTGAGATTTGGGGTAAGTTGTTTTTCATTAGGCCTAATTTAAACTGTGCTATTATCTATTAGGTAATGTACAGTTCATGGTTTGTGTAAGGACAGAGGTCAGCAACCTGCGGCCCTTCAGCCCCTCTCCAGTGGCTACCTGTGGATTTTTAAAAATGGAAATGAATAACTGTTTTTTGATTACATTTTCATTTTTATTTATCATTGTTGTAGGTCTATTGTACGACGGTACGACGGTACAATGGAGTATTAGGGCCACATTGAAGAAAAAAAATAAAATCTGAGATTTCAAGAATGAAGTCATAGGTTTACGAGAAAAAAGTCGTAATATTATGAAAATAAAGTGAAAGGTTTATGAGAAAAAGAAGTAGTATTATGAGAATAAAGTCATAATATTAAGTAGTAATTTTATGTGTTATTTTCTTTTCTTAAGTTATGACTTAATTCTCATAATGTTACTACTTTTTTCTCGTAATAATATGACTTTATTCTGGAAATCTCAGATTTTTTTCCCTCAATGTGTCCCTAATACTCTGTAGTACATTTGCACTTTGGCCCTCACTGCATTAGACTTATATACTATATACTAAGACTATAAATTGTGTTACCTTTATCACAAATGTTTTGCTGCTCCAGACAGATTTTTTTATTTTTTTTTTGTGCCTAAAATGGCTCTTTTGATAGTAAAGGTTGCTGACCTCTGTGTTAGGCCAACGTTAGTAGTCATCCGGTTGATACACACAAAAAAAGACGCAAACCTCAGAAAAACGCTCTTCCTGATTGATTGGGCGTCTTCAAGAAAAACGAAAACACTGCAGTGAGCCTCGTGTTTTCAAGCTGCAGAACGTGCTCTGTGTGATCGGGGCCTTACCCAGCTGTGTGTTGTCACATGTATTTTTTTTTGGCTGTTGCAGCACAACTCACATGGCACAAAGATCAGGAGAAGCCTGTATAGAATTTGGTCGTAGCTCTATAAAAATTTGTCCTGATTTTATTTAAATTTTTCTTCTGCATAACGCAGAATAATTCTCCACACCGTGTCTCTGTGTCTCTTGAAGCCATGTTGCTCTACTGTTGCTCTCCTGGTGATTTGCGTATAACAGCTTACCGGGTTAAAGTAGCCATTACTGACCCCTAGCCAATCGGCAGCATGTGAAATGCTCAGACAAGTTGAAGTTAGATGTTATCTGTGACTTCTGTCTCAGAGGCACAGATAAGACAGAGTATGAGTATATATGATATCTCATTTCTCTCATAAGTTTTAGTTCCGTACTGAGCTATTACTCTCACTATTAGTAGGACAAAATCTCTGTGTAAACAGTTTCTTTGAATATGATCTCATCTCTGTGGCTTCTAAGCTGATCTGCTGCCTTCATCTCTTCTATGGAAACAGTAAAGTTAGCAAACATAATATACGTAAAGGATTACTGTATATTCAGCAATGTGCTGTATTATAAAGTGCTACAGCATGTCTTATGATCATACGATGATTCAACCACAGTTCTATTACAAGCATCACTTGAAAGTAGCATATTCGCTACAATAGCATCTGCAGAATAAAGTTACTAGGGTTTTTGGCAACATCTGCTTCAGCTGAGTGTTTTTCACGAGGCTGCTCAGGCTGATAAGACAACCAAATACATCAGCTCTTTAGTGGGACGTCGACGCTAATATACGCCACAAAATGATGCACATTATATTCCTTGTGGTATGACCACTTTAAATCTCTCCAGAGTATTGAGATATGTTCTCACTGTGCTGTATTTGTGCATCATTGATGCATCATAACTTGCAACCCTTCTTCTCAGAGTGAATCAAACCTGAACACATCATACACACACTGTACGGACTCAGCAGAGCTCACTCTTTTCAGTGATAGCAGTTTTAAACATCAACTATTTAAAGCAGACCACAGATCCATATTAAATCACTATAATATTGTTAAAATGAGCTATCAGGGATGGGTCCAGTCCTGGGTCTTTCTAGCAGTTTGGTATAATTCTACTGACACCTGACCAATCAAAGAGCAAAGGTCGGCCTCACATAATCCCAAATGGAAAGAAAATGAAAGAAAAACAATATGAGTGACAAAATCCATGAACATTATCTTTCTTGATTTTACACTAGAAATACACTTTTATGCCTCTGCGCCGTTGACGGCCGTGGACGGAAGCATTATGTTTTCAGGTTGTCCGAACATTCTCCTGATATCTCAGGAACGCCTAGAGGGAATTTCTTCAAATTTGGCACAAACATCATCCTGGACTCATGGATGAACTGATTAGATTTTGGTGGTCAAAGGTCAAAGGTCAACATCACTGTGACCTCACAAAACGTTTTTTGGCCATAACTCAAGAATTCATATGCTAATTATGACAATTTCACACAAATATCTTATAGGATAAAATGATGTAGTGATGACATTTTGGACAGACATGGATGGAAACTGACACTTGACTGGTTGGCGGAGGCGTACAACCACGAGGCGGTAATTCTAGTTTGACATTACTAAGGCTCAGAATGTCCCATCAGCATTGTTTGTATATCCCTGCAGCACATACACTCCAAGTATCAGCATCTATTCATATACTGATATGTGTGGTGTGTTAAAAACCATTGGACACACAAGAGGAAAAGCACCCGGCCATTTTGAAAGTTATCAGCCGATTGAATGGGCGTCATTGGTGATTATCACGATTAACTACCATTCTAATGCTTCAGAAGGGCCAAACTGCACCTACCACTTTGTGAAATTGTAAGTGAACCTTCACATTATGAATTGAAACAAAACAACTTTAGGTTTAGGAAACAAAACAACTTAGTTAGGTTTAGGTTCTACGACAAAATAAGTCGATGACTTTTTATTTCACACGGGATCCTAAAAAGTAGTCTCCCGGGAGAAAAGCCCCGTATTGTTTAACCCCTCCATCGCCCCCAACCACCACCCCAAATTAACTTTGTCTTTATATACATAACCTGACTTCCTTCCTTGCTCCCGTCATAATTACTACGGTCATGAGAGTTCGGCGTTGTGTTCTTGTATTCGTATCGGTGAACAACCATGTGAATAGATGGCCTACTGAATGTGAGCAGCATGGCTCCAGGGATGGCAACGCCGGACGATCGGTCAGTTCACCACTTCGGTCCAGACATTCTTAGTGCCAAGGCTATGAATCCTACTGACTTGATCCCCTGACTTTTTCTCTAGCGCAACCAGTGGGTCAAAGTCTTCACTTATCCAGTCCAATATCTCAACACCTACCTGATGAATTGCCATGTTTTTTTGTACAGACATTTGTGGTTCCCAGACAATGAATCCTAATGACTTTGGTGATTCCTTTTCCTTGACGTGTGTGGCTTTAAGATGAATGTCTTCTCTATTGGATGGATTGCCATTTAATCTGGTCCATGTTCCCCTCAGGATGAATTGAAATAACTGTGGTGATCCCTTAACTTTTCGTCTAGCGCCATCATCAGGTCAAAATTTGAATAGTCCAGTACTTGAACATGGTGAACATTATACCTGCTAAACATCAGCATGTTAGCATTTGGGATTGTCATTGTGAGCATATTAGCATGCTGATGTTAGCATTTAGCTCGAGGCACTAGAGTTAAGATATTGGTTTCATATAAAACTAGAAAACTTAAGGAATCTATTGATACCAACTATGTCATACTAGCTTGTCGCAAAAGAGACTAAATAACGCTCCAAACTTAAGCAAAATTTTGGCGAGGAAAAAAACTGGCATGGCCATTTTCAAAGGGGTCCCTTGACCTCTGACCTCCAGATATGTGAATGTAAATGGGTTCTATGGGTACCCACGAGTCTCCCCTTTACAGTGTTTAATACTCTTATCAACATGGGAGTGGACAAATGCCCACTTTATGATAATCACATGCAGTTTGGGGCAAGTCATAGTGAAGTCAGCACACTGACACACTGACAGCTGTTGTTGCCTGTTGGGCTGCAGTTTGCCATGTTATGATTTGAGCATATTGTTTTATGCTAAATGCAGAACCTGTGAGGGTTTCTGGACAATATCTGTCATTGTTTTGTGTTGTTAAATGATTTCTAATAATAAATATATACATACAGTTGCATAAAGCAGCATATTTGTCCACTCCCATGTTGATAAGAGTATTAAATACTTGACAAATCTACCTTTAAGGTACATTTTGAAAAGATAAAAAATATGCAATAAATCATAATTAATTTGAATTGATTGACAGCCCTACCTATAACGTAATATGTTTATGTGTATATTAAAATTATAAAGTGCATTGAAATGGGTAGCCTAGATTACAATATATGGTGTGCCTAGCTAAGACATTTAGTGACTGAGTCTGTGTATAAAAGCAATGTAAATCAAGCCAAACCAGCCTGGGGTTAAGGTTACAGTAGTAGCTCAGGAGCTGACACTCCCCACCACTACAGAAGTGAACAACTTAGCATTTTAAAACAGTTCAAGGCGCCGACCTCGCCGCTCATGAAGTTTCTGGCCTTTACCAGCTCCACCTGTTCTCTGTCAAAGGACTCACTTGAACTTAAAGTCGGTGTGAAGCGAGTTGAGGAATTGTCTGTCTCCTTCCTCACGGCTGCCTGTCAATGGACGGCCTATCTCAGGTCCCTCTCCACGCCGCCCGAGGGTTTATTAAACATTCATGCTTTAATTAAGCAATTTTACCGCTGCTACTTACGGGTGATGATAAAAGCACTGCTCCAGGATGAGCACGGCGAGCAGACAAATGTGTGTGTGCGTGCGTGTGTGTGCTATGTGAGAGGCCATTAATTTCCTGCCATAAAGAAAAGTGTGAGGATTAGAGAAAATACAAGTTGAACTTCTTTACCTCCCTCATCAGTCATGTGTGACTGCAGGAGAATGGCTGGCGGATGATGTTACGGCGCGATAAGGATCCCTGTGTTTTCTGACAAGCAGCTTGTCACTGTTCGCCTGTTCACTGCTACTCTTCCTCTCTTCTCTCTCCTCTATTTTACACTTCATCACACACTTTTTCTGTTGTTTGGAGAAAACCAGTAGAGTCTAAGAGAACTGAATCCCTTTTCCCCCCCTCAGAAAAGTGCTCAATAATGAGAGTGTGTGTTCACGTTGCCAGTCTCCTTGGCTGTGAGGACATTTAATGCTACTGTCTCACTGTCCTTCTTCGGGTTTGATGACTCGGACAATCAAGATGAATTACTTTGGGCACACTGAAATGTACGAGGTTATTGCTGCTGTGCACCACTGTTGGATGGAAAAACTGTATATATATATATATGTGTGTGTGTGTTGTTGTATCTGCGTGCCTCTGTGTCCTTGTTAAGAGCAGGCGGTGGCTCTGCGGGACGGCTTTAAAGGCTGCTCTCCTTGGCGTTATCACCTGGAATGACACCCAGAGGTGACACACTGTCAGAACACACAACCACACAAGACACAGGACACACACACACTCAGATACACACACACAATAAGCTGAGCGGCTCTTGGCCAAAGCCTGCCAGGTCCAAGAAAAGAACTCATTAGTGCAGACGTGTCCCATGTGCTCTTCTAACGACACACACAAGCATAAAGTATATAGACACACGTATCCAACACACAGCCATCAGAGCTTTTTCCTGAACTGTCTCAGTCTAAAGTCCACCTTAAATCACATTAACACTGTTCAAATTAACCGGAAGGGGATCTGGCAGTCCTGGGTATTGCTACGGTTTGTTTGGTTCAACACATTCTCACTCCCAACTCGTCAAATACCGCCGATTGGTCAGTGCCTCTTGGTATCGGAGGCCGATGCACGGCGTACCCCTCTTACGTTACTTTTGGATGGACCAGGGACGGCGTGTCAATATATGCTGGTTACATACATAGTGTCCTTTCAAAATAGACATCCGTTTTCACAGGAAGTTAGGTTTAGGAAACGGTCGTGGTTGATGTTAACTTCACTGAGTAGCGACTCGTGTGACACACGGGACTGATGATACTCATGGATGTATAAAGAGAACTGGATACAGCATTGGAAGCGGGGCCTCGTTCATTCCTATGAAAGTTGCTCAGTGGCGCTTGAAGCCTAAATGGCTCGACTTCCGTCTGGAAAAGTACCCGGATCTTGGGCACATGGAACATGTGAAGTAGCGTCCGCTCGGTCACATGACTCGGTCCCAACGTCACGCCGTCGTCACGGCTTGGCGCTCCAGCCTCGGTCTGGGTCTCATTCACATGAACGGAGGAAGGGAAATAACTCTGGATTCGGCTGTTAGGTTATTTTACAACTTTAAAAACTTAACGATTTAAATAAGGACTATTAGAGTGTTCATACGGGGGTGTTGATTCACCTAAAAATAAATGATCTGCAGAGTTACATATGTCTCCTTCCCAATGTAAGTCTATGGGAAAAAGTATTTTTGGGCCCAACGGCATCACGTGACAGACACGGAAGTTGTAGTACCGCCGTTTGGCCACTACGAAAGTTGGGATCGACGGCCGGTGCTCTTCCTGGTGGCTTGATGATACCGACGAGTCACGTGACTAAAGACTGATGTGACAAAAACTCAACATTACTTTTAGTTTGACATGGGACACAAATGCTGGTCTCCTGGTTGAAAGTCTTGTGTTTGTTTGACCCATCCGCCTCCCCTCCCTCCTGCCCTTAGCGGATTCTCACGCTATTAATCCTACGTCACTTGCTCCGACCGTTGAATAACGCTGGCTGGGTTTTCATTGGAGTTAGTTGAAAGCCCGGTTCGTCACATACTGTTGCTAAAGGTGCCTCCTTGTGTCGGTTTCCGATGACCAAACGGCGGTATTTGACAAGTTAGGAGTGAGAGCTGGTTGGTTTTTTGGGAAATTCTCTAAATAATGGTCCGACCACAGACAGTGAGACATCTCTATGAGGGACTTCTTTCACAACTAAAGTGGAGTTTAATTACATTTCCTTAAAACATCAACAGACGTCAGTTTGCAGCATCAGTCTTTGTAAACTGATGCTTCTCTTGAGGGTTACCTTTTAATGTGTGTTCAGACTGAACGAATCAGACCGACAACCAACCAACAATCACTGTAAGGACTCACAACACTGGGGGGTGATGGTGTTGGGGGGGGGGGGTCATCACTTTACGTTGGCAATGTCAAGGAAAACACAACCCCAATAAGTTCTTGATCTAATTATCAGAGGAAATGAAACCAGCTACATGATGTGGGAGTCAATATGAAGCAGCAGCTGGAGCACATCTGGGGACCTGGTTTTCTCCAAACACCTGAGACCAGAGCTCAGTCCTGATGATGATGATGTGAAAGGCAGCCAGAATCTAACAGAGACAGTCAGAGCTACCGGTCAGAGGAAAGTCAAGCTTACTGTAGGCTACCATAGTCTATGGACAGACAAGTCCTATTATAAGGTTATTATAAGTCTTATTATAAGGTTATTATAAGTCCTATTATAAAGTTATTATAAGTCTCATTATAAGGTTATTATAAGTCCTATTATAAGGTTATTATAAGTCCTATTATAAGGTTATTATAAGTCTCATTGTAAGGTTATTATAAGTCTTATTATAAGGTTATTATAAGTCCTATTATAAGGTTATTATAAGTCTCATTATAAGGTTATTATAAGTCTTATTATAAGGTTATTATAAGTCTTATTATAAGGTAATTATAAGTCTGATTATTAGTGACTTTGGGCTTGTTTTCCTGAAAAGTCACTTACAAATATTGGTAGTCGCGGGCTGCGTATTTTTGGGCTTGTTTTTATAGTGTAGTTGCTTATTTGCGGTTGCTCCTGTCTCTCTCCTCTATACCCATCTAGCTTGTCCTGTTGTAGGATCCATACACAACCCCGATTCAATTTAATGTTCAACCTCTTTAAGTTTAGTTGACAAGAACAAATGTAAAGTTACAAGCTAAAAATAGATGCAAAAATACAATGCAATGCATGCAATACAAAATAAATTCATTCATATATATGAAGTAATCAAGTGGTCGCCTCTCTCTCTCATATGTGGAAGTTACTGTAGGTATGGTTGCTTGTTTTGAGCTTGTTTCTATACACCTGGTTGCTTGTTTCTCTCGTGAGATCTGGCAACAGATCTGTCTATGGCCTGTCAGGAAATGCTAAAACATGCACATATGACTCGAAGGAACCTATTCTATTATGACTTTTATTCTTGAAATCTCATATTATAACCAGTGGCCCTAGTAGCTCCTTTTGCTTCATCTTATTCTCTCTGTAATTTGTGGCTGTATTAGAGCAGCTCCTGCTGTGTTTACAGTCACTCCCCCAGGACTCTGCTTTCTGTTTTATGGCAGATTGTAACCATTGTTTTTGAGGTTGCATACTGCCCCCCCCACCCCCCCCACACACACACTTTACCAAAGGCATTGTTGCATCTAGGATTTGCATTTTTTTCAAAATAAAAGTCCTCTGCTACTTTTGTGTTTTTATTGGGGGGCCCAACTACAGACCCTTCACTCATTTGTCAAACCTCTTGTGTTATTCAGTTTCTTCTTCAAAGATCTGCTGACTGTAGAAATACAGACAGGAGAAGCAGGGAGAGTGAGGTATTAAGGCATAATTATTATTTTACCATCAAACCGAGCCTTGCCTCTGTCATAGCAGTCCAACTGAATTAGAAATAACAGCAGCACATAATCAGCGTAATAAATGTTATGTCTGCATCTCAACTCTCTCTCTGTGTAATGCAATGAGTTTGTAATCAACTTCCAGGAGCTGCTCCTCTTTTCTTATTCTTACTTTAGATTGATTTATTTACTCTCATTTATTTCTCATCAAAGCATCACAGCGTGATTAGCTTGTGCCTTTTCACAGTTTCTCATTTATGCACTTGATAGACTTCTTATCTTTGCATTGCTTTCATATCTGCTAAAGATTACATTGCGCAATCTAATCTCAAATGAAAATTACAATTAATTATTTTCGGCTATTCCAAAGAACACGTTCTATTATTGCAGCTCAGACGCCCAGAGGCTCGACTGATGGTAAATCTCTCCAGTCTGTTTCAGCTATATCAAATTGTCTCTCCCCTCCAGATTTTAGCTCCTCTCCTCTCCTCTCTGAGCGTAACGTGGCTCAAAGTTCACTGATGAATCATCTCTCTCTGTGCTGTTAGCACTGCCGTGTTGTGCTAATGATTCTGCTTTCAATTTAGGAGATAAATTTGGTTTTAATGCTTTGATAGTTTGATTGTTGAAGGTTAAAAACTATCCTTGGACTCTGTGGTTGCCGACATCAGCCAAAATCCATCATCCGGGCTCAGTTGAGCTCAGTGGAGGAGGTCAATAAAGGGAGGCTGAATTATGAGCTGAAGACATGACGCATTTTAAGGCTCCACTCAAACCACTCAAAGTCAAATTGGTATAGTTAGAGGAGAGCATAAATTCACATTTTTCACATCAGCCACATCATGGAGCAAATTTTCATGTAAAAGAATTACTAATAATTAGTACAGCTGTATCATATCATATGTGTCTGAATTCCAACTCTCCAACAAAATTACAGGAACAGACAGTCATTAACAGAACATAACATTAGACAATAAATACAACAGGCTCAGTTTAAGCAGTCACATGCAGGTGGGTAACTCCAGGATTATCTTAATTTATCTTAGAAGTCTTTGTTATGGTAATGGTTGGACTCAATTGGTTATCAGTTTGTGAATAAAGGGCGGGTCCATATGCGTTCTTTTCCTGTTTTTTCAAAAGGAGACGCCCACTCAGCCGTTAGCAGAAAGCAGTGACGCACAGTGGAAATAACTGAAAGGATTAGTTCTGATTTTGTATGTATACTCTTGCGTTCTGCGAGGTCCAAATTACTGTTTTTGTCAATGGAGTCTGGTGGCTTTGAAGAGAGCGGTATAACGGCTTCAGTTTCCCATAGGAAAGGGCTTTCTGACGGCGAGGTAAAGCGGCTGTGGACGGGAGCAGCAGAAAAACATATTTTGTGTACGCTTTATTAAGAATATTTTCACCACTTTACGTCACCATCAGACAGCACTTTCTGACGGAGAACTGAAGCCGTTATATCGCTGTCTTCAAAGCCACTTGACTTCATTAAAAAAAAACAGAATTTTTAACTCACAGAACAGAACATGCAAGTTGCTGGTCTACCGCTGCATCGATTGGTTAGTTTGTTTGTGTTTTGTGTGACTTTCAGTTATTGTAGATAATACACACTGAATGGATAATATATGTATATGTATATGTAGAATGTCATCATGCAGAAACCTACGTCAGGTCACTTGGGAAAACGTTTTTAGAAGGGTTTGGTGAAAAGCATTTTGTCACTAAAACATTCGTACTTCAACCGAAATTTGAATGTTCAGATTTGAATACATAAGGAACACCACTGGGGATGATATAAAAAAAATGAGTAAATAATGGACCTCTAAACACAAATTTATTAATCCATATGAAACATTTAAGCACAATATAAACTGAAATAATAAAAGCTTTAATACCGAATTTTTTTTTTACAAGCATAAGCCTCAAGATTCAACACAGACAGCACCGTACGGCTCCTTGAATTTCAGTTTGTATTGTTCTTTAGCGGTTCATAAAGTATCGTCAAACACATTTGCAATTATCAAATTACCAAAAACAGTAACACTTTATAATAACCATCATTTATAAATTGTAAATTGATAGTTAATTAAACTTAGTTAATCGTTATTTTACTGTTCACAAACAACTAAGTGATGATTAATAATGTTAACTAGCAATGCTATTTTTTATGTTATTTCAACAGTTTATTGTTGCACACATTATAACATTTTATATACTATATATATATATATCTGTTAATGATTAAGATTTGATTTGTAAACCTTAAAGAAAATGCTTGTAAAACATATATAAACATACACAGATGTGTGTAACACTTTTTTAATGGTTAATAACTGGTTTGTAAAACATCTATAAACATTATTTGGATGGCTATTATAAAGTTGCAACTGATGATTATAACATCTTGTTAAATGGTTAATAATAATAATAATAATAATAATAATAAAGCATCTATAAACATTATTTAGATAGATAGTTAATACTTTGTCAATGGTTAATAATTGGTTTCTGGTCCATCTTTCAGATGTTTTACAAACAATTTCTTAAAGGTTTACAAATCATATTGTAATCATTAACAAATACATAATACATTATATAAGTATGTACAACAACAAACTGATAATAGTTTACTCATGTAATCAGGATGTAATTGTTATTGTCTTTATTTATAAACTAATTATTTAATACTACACAAACTAATGATAAAATACCAGAAATTATAGCATTAGTAATGATTAGTAAACATTATTTCATTGTTTGTTAACAGTAAAATAACTATTAACTATTTTGAATTAACTATCAATTTACCATTTATAAATGATGGTTATTATAAAGTGTTACCCAAACGACTAATTGTTACACAGACTTGAGCCTTTTTTGGTCCCGAGGGTCTGATGAAAGATACCGTGTCGATCAGACAGTTAACAGAGCTTTACTGCTGTGTGTTGAACTTATTGCTTAAAGCATGTTTATATTTAAGGACTCATTTTCAACATTTCCCGTCAGAGAAGATGATATTTTGGTGCTTGGGATTTCCTTCGTGGGTTTTCATTGTGACTTCAAGGCCTCCGTCCCGTAAGTGTCTGTCACTGCAGCTGACGGTTCTATTCTGTTGACGTGCATTGTCTGATGCCAAAATCTAAAGTGTTGATTTCCTGCCACAAAGAGAGGATTCTGTGCTTGCTTTTCATTTTCCATTGTGTGGTGTTTTATTTCATCCATGCTCCATCTGAAAAACTGAAATTGAATCCAAACACTCAAAAGGCCATCTGAGATGTGCTCAGTCTTCTGAGCTATTACATTGAATTTTTTTTTTTTTTTTTCAAATCATCACTCTTCATGCAGAAATGTTATTGTTGCAGAGCACTGTTTGCCTCTAACAAAATGAAAACTTAAATGTTGAAGCCCTTTTGTCAGCGTTCAGCCTACTAAAAGTAGAAATTAATTTCTACCCACTGTGGTGGGTCCCTATGTGGCAGTAGAGCCTGGAGTACCAGAAGACAGCAGTAGCACTTCATCTGTTTTAAATGCTCTTTAATAACCTGGCAAAGGCCTGGCTGCTGCTGCTGCTGTTAGCAGAATAATAGTTAATGACACGCTGCAACACACAGACGGAGGGTTCATCCCGGTGCTTCTACATAGAACCATAATGACTCCAGACAAAAAACAGGCCAATCAGCACTAAGAAGCCAGTGAAAGATTCCTCTAATACCCCACTCATTTCATACATTTTAAAGGCTTATGTTCGGTGCCATCACAGGTTCGGCTGTGGTACAATCTGGCAGTAGACTTGTTGCAGATATTAAATTCCTCACGAATGAAAGGAAATGTTCCACACGCGGAGCATACAAAGCGTTGCATTGGTTTCAGATTCGGAGGTGTGAAGTCTAGCCAAATTTTTCACACACCAGCCTCCAATTATAACTAAAACATTCGCATATAATGTAGATGTGTTTCGAGCTTTTTGTTGCCACTTTGGGGTAGAGTGGGCTGTTGTTTTGCTATTTTTATTTAACGCTGGTGAAAATGTAAAAAAAAAACAGCTTAAAGCCCATTCTCACAAAATGAAGATGTAAATCTTTCAAAACAGGTTTTATTTCTTTAAAGGTTCAGTCATTTCCTAAAACAGCTCAGCTCCGTACTTCTTAAAAAAAAAATTGTACTCACAAAGGGAATAGTGCATTTGTTGTGGACTATTTTCAGCCTCTGATCAGTATTTTTGGCATCGGGACGGTGACCATTACAGCCATTTATGATAGCTTAACATCTAATACCATGAGCATTCATGTGCTGCAACAACAGCCTCCACTCTTCTGGTGTCAGGCTTCCCACCAGATGTTGGAACCTGGCTGCAGGGATTTGTTCCCATTCAGCCAGAGTAGCGTTAGTAAGGTCTTGCTCACAGTCACAGATTTCCAGTTCATCCCAAAGGTGTTGGCTGTGTGCAGACCAGTCGTGTTGTTCCACACCGAACCAAACCGATCTATAGAATTGAATTGACTTTATGGAGCTGGCTTTGTGCATGGAGGTATTGTCATGTTGAAACAACAACAAATACAAGCACACAATGGTCTCATGTATCAATGGGCCCCATTCAGCACATGAACGAGTCTTAAAGACAAATTCATTGTTCATTGATATAAGATAACTCGTCGTATCCACCATTTGTTTCTTGGGTACGAACGAAGTGGTTCAGAATTGTGGTATGAGCGTAGACTGTATATAAGAAGTGGACGTAGTCGCCGTGACGTCACCCGTTGCTTTGTGGACTACGGTTTTGAAGCCTTGAGTTCGGCATTTTGGTATTTGGCTGTCGTCATCTTATTTTTTTGCAACCAGAAGTGACACGAGAGGGTGGAGCTAAGTACAACCGAACGCTGAGATCATAAACTCATGTTTACAATGTTTACTGATGTAATAAATCAAGTGAGAAGTAGGCTCATTTTCTCATAGACTTCTATACAATCAGACTTCTTTTTGCAACCAGAGGAGTCGCCCCCTGGTGGATATTAGACACTTTTCAGATCTGGAGGTTGCTGCCTGGATATGAGTCATGTAGAAATAGTCTGCCTTTCTCCACTTGGGGGAAAAAACAACACTTGCTTGACATACGAGTTGTAATACCTTAATTTTGCCTCGTTACCAAAATCAGCCAAAACAACAACATGATAATATAATAAGGAACTTACATTCAAACAGCTGCCTCAAGGTCTTTATGCAAGTCGCTGTCCAGTAAGTCATGAACCTTTTATCTTTTGCAAGATTTTTCGTTTTTTCTGTCATGGCAATAATACTAGTAATCATTTCTTTGGGTCTCCCACTGTACTACCACGACTGGTACTGCCAAATCTGTTAATGTTTTTGTCTGCAGGACTTGATTACACACAACACTTCAGTTTGTGAAATAGTAACAAAATTCAATCTGTTTGATTTGTTTACGTGGACACGAATCAGACAATTTCCCTTTTTTACTCAGCACAACTTTTTTTTTGTGCTTTTTCCTACGAATGTCCAGCAACACGTGACGCACATGTCAATTTCCGCTCCAATCTTTTCAAAATAAAACGACTTAGTTAGGTTTAGGAAAAGATCGCCGTTTGGGTTAAAATAACTCCAGAAGTGCTGTAACTTGTGTTTTTTGAACCCCGAGGACAGCTCATGACACAGTCACGTGGGAAAGAACGATAGCCAGTTGAGAACCAAGCTGACTGAAGAGGAATGACAACCACCGCCGTCATGGCGGCCGCGGCTAATGCATGAGCTAATGCAAAATGCGAAGCATGAAGTAGTACTAAGATGGAGCTCAGAAATGGAGGAGCAACTTGTTGATTTATGGCAACGACGCTCGTGTTTATTTAACGTGTCTCCATGACTTCATCCATCCATCCTTCATGAATTTTCAGTACAAAGTAGTGCAAAAACTAATGTCCGCCATGTTTGTTTACACTAAAGTCACGTTTGATCGCGAGATATTTTGCGAGATTTCCTTTTTTTGAGCCGGGACTCTTGTTGTTCATGAATGAATCTGTTAGTGTGTGGTGGCTGTTTTGGCCAAACCGTTGCTCTCCACACACTTTAGGAACAAAACTGTTAAATTTAACATGTCGTTATGTGTGGGCTCTCTCACATTTTCAACATCTGTTAAAATTTGAAAAATCTCTAAGCGTGGGCCAGCCTTAAGGTGAATCTGATGGAAAAAAAAAAGAGAGGTTGTTTTGGAACTTAGAGGTCTAGACCAAATCATGAAATACACCCATGTGGATAGGGGTGCCAATGGCCATATTTAAAACTAATAAACTAACATAAACTAATTTTGTCAAGAGGGTAGTTCATAGATGTGCCCACCAAAGTGGAGGTGTGAGCTGAGAACGCACAGCTGCGTGTACATCACCCACAGTGACCTGCGGGGCTCTTCCTTCATAGCTCACCAGGATGAACCCCCAGCAGCCTCCTGCCACCTCCTCATCCATCTCTCCCTCTCTGTTTCTCTCAGTCTGTGCCTCTGTCTCTGAGTCACAATGCAGTCACATCCCACACTGTGTGGGGAGACAAGGGCTTCTGATGTATGAGTGTTAGAAAGCGTGGGAAGAGTAAACCGCATTGCTCAGAGATCCGTGTGTGCGTCCATGTGTGTGTGTGTGCGCTCGCATCTGTTTGTACGTGTGCCAGTGGATCCGAGGCTTACAGGTTAGCGATCCCCGGACGCCTCTGAATATATTTCATATACCGTAGCATGCCGTATGGGTTTTAAATGGAGCAGTTAAATGCGCTCCCAAAGTAACTTGGAGAAACACTGAAAAGAAAAACAATGACGCATTCATCATCTGTGGAGTGAATGAAAAAGCTGGAGAGAGTTAAGGACACACCAGAGCACAGCGGGGGCGATTTTCAGTCTTAATAGCCATGTGGGGGAAGGTTGAGGGGGTGGGGAATCCACTCAAGTCCATGGAGGAAATAGACACGGAGGCTCTGGCAGTTCCCATAGGAACACTTTAGCCTGATGCCCAGTGCATCGGGGTTGCTGGGAGTAAACAATATCCAGCTGCAGACAAAGTACTTCTCAGCGGATCTTTAACTACTGTGGAAATCCACAGACACACCAAAAACTTCACAGCCCGGCTGGCAGAGACTTCCAAAAATAATTGCAGTTGAGTTGCATGACAAGCAAAAAGCACGTGGAGTTGAGCGGCCGCGCGCCCGATTGCAGTCTGAGCACGGAGGCTTTATCAGCAGTCGTCTCCACCAAAGATGGATGTGTGCTGAGAAGGACAAAACCAGTAAAACGCCTTATTTCTGCGAGCTGTCAGTCAGGCTGGAGAAAAAGAAAGAAAAGCATCTGATCCCCGTGGTGAAAGACCTTTTGAGCCTTTTCTTATCGTTCCCTCTGAAATGGGGCATTCATCTTCGGAATTGAAATGTCTGGTTGGCTGACCTGCACCTGAAACCAAAGAGCGGCCCCATGATATGTATTTATAGACAATGGGTTTGGGCCGAGCGTTTCAGAGACAACGCCGCTGTGGAAGGTGAGGGGTGTAATGGTTTGTGTCTCCTCGGCTGATAGGGTTAAAGAGATGACACAGAGTTACGCTGATTCAACAATCTGCTGGAGAGTGTGGGATTAATAGTCACATTGGTTTGGGAGTGGATCACAATAGGGAGCTTTGTGTTTTTTTTTGTTTCTTCTATTTTCACTACAAGAATCTGATATTTGGTTTTTAAAAAAGCTCCTTCCTGACTCACACTTCAGTGAAATGTGCTGGCAGTTTGTTGGTCTCATATTTGAGCCGGTGTCTGAGAAACATTTCTGTAAAAATCACAACAGCAATCTGACTAGGATGGAGCTCGCCACACGTTCAACACCACTCAACTTTGAATTGAATGGCGTCACAGAGGGATGTCACGATACCAGAAGTATAAGTAGTCGATACCGATACCAGTGAAATTCCATGATTCTCTATACCCAATTCAATACCAACAAAAACAAAACAATAAATGCATATAATCCAACATCCACTCCTTTATGACCGTTTGCAAACAGTTTTTTTGTGAATGTATTATTGATCCCTGATGATCCGCCTCAAGTTTCTCGCCACAAACGACATTTTACAAGACTACATTTGAACACATCATGATAACTTTACAATTTATCTTCGCCCAATACTCCTTTTTGGGCTCTTTTAATGCAATGCATTAATGCAAATTTGTTTTAACGCCACTAATTTCTTTAATGCATTAACGCAACTTACGATTTTTAGGTTGTAGTTGTAGTTGTTTTAAAGCTAGAGTGAAGATGCTGGCATCATATGAAACTAAAAAACCTAAAGAATCTATTGGTACCAACCATGCTTAAGTAGCTTGTCATGAAGGAGGTTAAATAACGCTCCACACATACGCTAAATTTTGTCGAGGAAAAACTGGCATGGCCATTTTCAAAGGGGTCCCTTGACCTCTGACCTCAAGATATATGTATGAAAATGGGTTCTATGGGTACCCACGAGTCTCCCCTTTACAGACATGCCCACTTTATGATAATCACATGCAGTTTTGGGCAAGTCATAGTCAAGTCAGCACACTGACACACTGACAGCTGTTGTTGCCTGTTGGGCTGCAGTTTGCCATGTTATGATTAGAGCATATTGTTTTAATGCTAAATGCAGTACCTAAATAAATACGTAAATATATACATATATTACAGGCGTACATCAGTAGCATTCTTAAGCAGATCTTGGCAAATGTTGTCATCCTGGATGTGGATCCACCCAAAGCCTGAGCATGGCTCTACCACCTTTATATGATTTTGTCAAGCTCTACATAAAGCTTGTAAAAACGTAAAAAATCACATCACACACTAATGTTTTGTTGAATTTTGTGTAGCGTGAATGGTGCCTGCTACTTTGAGAAGCATCTTATCTCATCCTGCATCTACTGGGATGAGAAAAACACATTCTTGTGTCCAACAAGATTTGGTCATTTACAGATGGAAGTCTCCGAAGAAAGAACAATTTGTTTGGATAAAGGGCCATAAACTCTTTTATCGACCATCGAGTTACAGTTTTGACACTGTCCAGGAGGATAATAACTTTTAAAACTGTGGGAAGGGTTTTCTCCCCACTTAAACCAACAAGAACTGATAACTTTTCCTGACTTCAAAGTGATCCGTTTGGTCAAAAACACACACACACACACACACTCCCCTGTCCATCTTACATTCCACAGCCTAGGTTTCTTAACCTTTCGGTGACCCAGAGATTCACTCCAGCGGTGAAGCGTCAACCCCACCTAGTTTTCATCTGTGGTAATGTGACCAATAATTAAATTGTTTAGAAGTCATCATGTGTTAGGTTATTGACTTCTTTGTGTATAATCATTAATGGTATTGTAATACGTTTTAATGTTTTATCAGTGATGTTCAATAGATGTAATACCTTAAGTTTAAAGTTGTTAAAAAGGAGTTATAACTTGAACTTAGAATTACATTTTTACAATCTTGATACTAATGTTTGATTAAAACATTAGTGGTTTTATAGTTTTTGATATGTATCTGTCTCGTGCAAAAGAAAGGAAAAATTAGTAAAGAGGGAATTCTGATTTTGCGCGTGTAAAGGTTTTTCAATAATGAATCGATCAGAGAAAGAGAGGGTTTCGACCCCTCCCTCCCAGAGGGGGTTAAAGAAGAGATGACACAGAGTCAGTCGTGCTGTTGTTGGAAGAAGTTGAGAAAGTTGTCCGCAGGGAGATGACTCCAGCGGGAGATCTCCAGAACTTACATACATACATTTCATTTGTGTGTTTATTTTCTACCTCATGTTCATTTTTGTGAGTCAAGTGACTTCTAAAGGACAGCATTTTTAAAGATCTTTTGTTTATCTCGCGTGATTTAAATGCTAAGTGCTTGGCCAGCATTTCCAGTTTTTCCGTGAAATAGATAAATTCTAAAGCTTCAGAAGATAATCCGACTTCAGCTTTTTGATCTCTTTCAACGAGTAATCAGCCAACGGACTTCAACTCCCACATTCAATGTTCTGACGAGAAAGTTGAATGCTCTCCACGCTTTGCTGTTTGGTATCCCGGGCCAGCTGAACCGATCTCATCCAACCCATCCAAGGGGCTTGTCTATCCAGACAACGTGTGAGGAAACGGCCTCTGGACCCACAGAACCAACTGCAGCGATAAGTGAATGTTCCGTGGCTTTATGATCAATAGTTGTTTGTCAGACATATCTTCTAAATTTCCTAATCTTCCAAATTATTAACTGCAACTTTTATAGCTTAGAGAGAATAATCAGACTTTCCCTCACTACTAAAGTTCCAATCAGAATTGCTTCATTGAATTTTCATTTCATTCATTCATTCATTCATTAATTAATTACCAGTGTTAATTAGTCATTTGTATATTCATCACTTCATTTATTCAATTATCACGATTTATGGTAAATAAATGTTTCACTTTATCACTACGTCATGTCTGTGTGTGTATTTCAAAGCAGAACTGTAGATCAATGAATTCAGAACTTATACTTCAGACTTGAGATTGATTAATGATCAATACTTCTATCACAATAGTTTCTGCTTTTCCTATAAAAAGTGGTGGTGCCCCGAATTGAGTATTTCTTTATTTAACGAGTGCAAATCAATAATTACATGTATTAGTAGTTAACGCTACAGTATAATTGGTGCCCCGTGTGAGGCGAAATCAAATCAACAAGTCTGCTGAAATGAATACACAGATATTTTCCGCTGATACTGTGAAATAGTGAATTTATCCCCGTTGAAAGAAATAGGTTTTATCAAACTTCACCTAACTTTAGAAAGTTAATTCTTATCTTGCTGTCTGCTTGACGATCTTTAATGCTGCTACTTGATTTTCTGCTGATTACTGGATGTGTGTGAGCATTCACATTTCTTATTTGATTGTTACATTTGCCTGCGAAGTTATGATTTGAGCTCAGCGTTTAAATTGTAAAGTTGAATTTACAGCGGCGGAGGCCCGGTTGTAAATGCGCCGTGTTTCGAGGCGTATAGCTGCATTGACAGAAGAAAGCGTTACTAAAGTAGCTTGGAGCTAGTGTCGATATTGCATGCACAGGCGTATTGATACGCTTATTGATAAGGCCTTGACAGAAATCAATATCTTCCGCGAAGCCCGGTTGATCATATGGTTCTGTATTCTGTTCCTGGGATTGTTGAATAGCCCGTGCATGGTTCCTATCTGACCCAGATGCCTATGTTTAGCTGGATAAGCTTAGCTAACTTGCCGCTAAACGCCGCCCGTGTGGTTTAAAACTCTGCTTGTTTAACTGTCGCGAACAGTAAGAGTACCCTTGTGGTTTGATGCAGAGAGATTAAGTGCTTTGAGGTACTTTGCAAGTCCCGAAGAGGACTTTTGTTGCGAAAGAAATCTTGCTCCAGCCGTGGAGTGAGTTTTCGGGCCGCCGTGCCTGTTTCAAAGTTTGTTATTGTTTGCGGAGACAATTTCCCTGTTCTGTAGTCAAATTACAGACTGAGTTTGCGCGAGCGCACAAGCTCTCAGTGGGCGTTGCTTAGAGACGTCATCCAGAGCTCCTCCCTTGTCTGCAAGGGCGAGCCTGTTGTCTCCATCTGGTGGACGATTTGGTTAACGAAACTAGTGGAATGAATATTCAACTTTTCTCTGTGTACCTAACATACTTTGTAAATGCAAACTTACCACGAACAATTGTAATTAAAAACGACAATAACATCTCTTCCTACTAACTACTCTTAAGTAGTGAGTTAAATCCATACTAATTCACCCTCCTGCATGCTACCACTTTGGAATGTCAACGCTATTTACATCTGAGATTTAATTAGTGGTCTATGTGTTTGCATAAGTGTGATTGATAATGCAGCTTCTGTTTGATTCCTGTTCAGTGTGATTGCTCCCTAATAATCACCTGTGTTCTTATACAAAACAACCACTCATTTACTAAATGAATGATCAACATAATTTAATAACCATTTGAGTTTGCTTGCTCACAGATTTTATTAATTGATCATTTATAACGATTGAACAACAATAAAACACATAGGATTTGATGATTCATTCACAGAACAACTTGAGAGTTGTAAACAACCCGTAAATAACTGCATGCAAGATTAACATACTTGTTGTGGTATGACAAAGAATATGATTAATTAACTAATTTCAATTAACTTTTCATTTTATTACTTTATTAACCAAGTTCTTTAACCAAACCACCTGTCAAAATGTCCAGTCCTGATCAACCTGGTCGAACCAGTCCAGCCTCATCTGATGGCTCATATGGTGGCAATATTCTGGACAATTTAGAGATTGCGCTTGTGGACTTGACTGAAGATTTATTACCTGGGTATGTAGCACACATCCAAGGTAAAGATTCCTCAGAGCAAATAAACATAATGTCAGACCTCATCCATGAAGCCCAGTCTAATCCACTAAAAGGTAAAGCACTAGCTAAGATGCTAGGCAGCATGACTGCCGTGTTAACAGCGCAGTTTAAACACACTCGGAGACTGTTTTACCTTGCAGCAGGTAAGTTGAAATTGCACGCGCAACAGGTCGCACAGCTACAGGAAGGAAACAAATCCCTTCATCAAAAACTTGAAACTTCCAAACAATCTTTGGCTCAAGCGGACACACGCATTACTGAGCTGACAACTCAACTTAACACCCCAGATGAGGAAAAGGCAGACTTGGAAAAACGGAATCGAGATTTGAAGCAGTCGCTTCAAATGCGAGAGCAACAACAGGTTGCCATACAAGATCGATTTGATGAGGTTAGTCATGTTAATGTTAAATCCAGAGAACTACTTGATAAAACATTGGCACAAGTAGATGAGCTAAAATCCCGCAGCAGAATCGATGCACAACACAGGGATGCAGATCAAAGGCAGTTACGACAGATGCAACACCAACTAACAGAAGCCAAGGAGGAACTGGCTGATGCCTGCCATCGACAGGAAGTGAAGGACGAAGAATTAGCATCTGCTAAAAGACATCAATATTCTTTTGAGATTAATAGAACCCGACAATCACTTTTCGATGATGCTTTCCTTGAAGAAAGGAAAAAGAGCCACGCCCGAGAAGCTCAACGAGACGCGGATGCGCAGTTTTGTTCACCGTACACTCCAGATCTCTTTGGAACCAACAAAACTCCAGCCACCCCAGCTAGGCTGGCTTCTCCTTCACGTCCTTCCCCACCTCAGGGTCCCCAGATTTTTCTTGGCCCCTCAGACCGAGATTTGGATAAGATTGCTCGCAACTTATCCCGCTTCGAACCCAAACCTGGTGTCTCTCAGGACACCAGAGCGTACTTGAAAGACATCGACTTCTACCTGCGTAAATTTCAAAATGTCACCGTCGATGAAAAGATATACCTGATCAAAGGTACCTCCAATCGCGACGTTAGCAGTTTTATCGAACGCCAGCCAGATTCAGTCAGAGCTGACTATGACCTGCTCTGCCAGGCATTGGAAAAAGAATTCTCCGACAGCTTATCGCTGACCGGCTTAACAGCGGCTATGACGGTAAGACAAGGGAGAAACGAATCACCTAAAGAATTTTACCATCGCCTTCTCAAAGCTTACTTTGGTTTTCGAAATGAACCTGGGATGGAGGAAGACTTGAACTTCAAAACCCTCTTTGTCCAGAACCTCCATCCCACCACGAGTGGTCAACTTGGTGTACTGGCAAACCCACTCACCTCAACCATCCAACACTTGCGTGACCTAGCCTCTCTGGGATTTGAAAAGCAAAAGCAATCCCTAATCAAGCCGGCAGAGCCCAACACCATCCTGAGTCTTAACACTAGACACTTGTCCATGGAGCTAGAAGGAGCCCCCGGCGGTGAACTACATGGTTCACCCAAGTGTCCTCCACACACCTACCGGCGTGTTGAGGAGCAGAGACCGTCTGCACCACAGCGAAACGATCAGAACCACGGGTACTCAAAACGACCTTGGCCTAACAGACTCCAGGGCCACTCCAAGTTCGATCAGAATCGCCAGTATAGGTACCAACCAAACCAGTGGGAAAATCGCAGGACTTATGACGACCAAGGAAAGGGCCGTTATAAATCACCAGATAATTACCCACAGTACAAACGACATCAGAAACCATCCCACCATGACATCCCTGAGGAGGATAAAATGAGAGATGGTAACAAACCAGCTTTCCAGCGGATGAAAAACAACTCCAAAGGTAAGTTTAACAAACCTAAGCTTGCCAGAGAAGACCTGGAATCCCTAAAGAGTCTTCTCCATGACATTTGCGAGGAGAACAGCAAGAAAGCTGATCTTTTCTCCGTGAATCCAACAGCCACTAGGGCTACTCCACAAAACAACCCCTCCAACCTACCTGAGGAGGTAGTTGGGGAGATTCAGCTGATTTCCCGTGACCCAGAGCCTGTTCCCCTGCAGAACCAGAACCATTCTCCCCAAGGGAATGGAGGTCACGAGTCAAAACAGGGGGGTGAAAAGTCTGTTCCCCCCAGCTCAATCTTGTTGATGCATCTAAACTCCGAGAACAAGTCCCCTAGCGACGACGAATCAGTCATTCAGGGTGAAACACCCCCTCAATTCTTGTGCAACCTCGAGGAAAAAGGAGTTGCTCGTAAATTCTACCTGCCTACGACTCTTGAAAACATGCTTGTTCACGAAGCACTCCTTGACACGGCTGCAGACATCACCCTGATGTCATCAGAGCTTTTCAGCAGGTTGCAAACGATAGCGCGCCGATCAAACAAACACTTGAAACTCCAGAAATGTTCCCTGGATGTTCAGCCGTACGCCCCGTTAGGCACCACATTGACAACAGTGTTGATGGTGCACATAACCATCGGGCCAATGCGTTGTGTTCACCCTGTGTACATATCTCCTCTTAATGCCATTCCTTTTCTCATCGGCAAAGACCTGCTTAACCGTTTCGAGCCGTTAATCGACTTCAAACGCTCAAAGATCTGGTCACAGGTTCGCCAACCTCTGCCTATCTCTTTTCCCCCAAGCGCTGGAGCTCAATGCTACGCCCTGGGGACCGCAGAGACCGAAACCCGGGTTCAGAATGTTCCACCCGACCAACCAGAAGCAACTGAAGTTGGTGAAATCCCTGAACCATACGTCGTAAAGTCACAGGGCGCCCTCAAGGCCCCACTTTGGACATTCAACCCGGAATCTCTGCCAGACTCCACCTCTTTTCCCAGCCCTCCCACCCCTACGGTCTGTGCTGTCACTCAGTCTCAGTCGACGGCCGAACCACCGGCAGACCCTGTCACTCCGGATGCTGTCTCTGTGACGCCCGAGTTCTCTGGCTCTAACCGGGTCTCACTTCAGACTTTGAACCCGGCGGTCCAAGCCATGGACCTCTATCTCTTTGATCCCTTGGCACATGACATTTTCAAGGCTGAATTTGAGTCTATGCTAAACTTGCGACACCTGTTCAAATTGCGCTCTTCCCTGCAGATGAATACGGGCCTTTTGGTCCATGTTTCCGACGCACTCACTTCTCCTGCGCTCGTGGTGCCTCGAAACCACAGGGGGGTGATGCTGATGCACGCCCATGATTCACTCGGTGCAGGCCACACAACTGTTAAAGCAACACTCGCACTGAAACAAGTCGCTTGTTGGCTACAAAAGCAGGAAGACGTGGCGGATTACATCAAAGGCTTTTTAGTCCGTTGCCAATGCCAACCATCAAACCACATAAAATTAACAGGGAAAGCTTACCGGACGTATGCGTCCCAGACAGATCATAGACTGCAGAAAATTTAGAGCACCCTGAGGTGCCAGGTACTAGGGTTAAAACACAAGAGGAAAATCATAAACTCTAGTACAAGTTGTGCAGCGAAAGCTGTATTGGATGAAAGTCATTTCAAAGTCAGGTGCCTTGTCTCCAGTCAAGTCCACTGTGTATAAAACTCACCACCATTTTAAACTTGCTCTGCAATAATCACTCACTCAAACCACTTGGGTACAAGTGGGGGTTATCCTATAAATTACAAACACCCATTTGGTTACAAGTGGGGGTTATCCAGTAAATGACAAATACCAAAAGTTCACCATCACTCGATCGGAAGTGAGTGGTACCCAGACGAGAGAAAAACAGTGCATTGGAGGCTTGCTAGCTGCAGCCTCCGTCGTCGGTTCTCTTTTCAGTTTAGGTCTATCTTCTGTCAATGCAAGCATCTCCTAGGTGAACTACATGCTGAAATTCCCTAAATACACGATCAGATGGGAAAACAGCCAAACCAGTTAGAAACCTTACAGGGGTTTATCATTCAAAACCATAAGTGCGATAGACACCCTACTCTTGGTCTTGTCGGTTGATTCTGCACACACAACTAGTAATCAGGCTAATGTACGACATGATTCGTGACATCGGATCCTCAGTCGACAGCCTAGCCACGGGTAGGATTTTCCCATATGTTGTCCTAGGAACGTTAGTTCAGGACCTCTTCCACCACTGACAAAGTATTCCACGCCCCGCCATTTTAGAACTAGTGTCCAATTAAAAGGTAGACCTCATAAGTTAGTTTAATTCTAAGTAGGTTAGAAGTTTAATCAACTGAATAGTATTCAGAACCTTTTGTTTTAAACCATATATGTATTTAGAAATTAGATACATCATATATTTTTTCTAACCATTTAGCAGTTATCTATCATTTTTTTGTTTTTTTGTTTAAGACAACAACTCTGATCATAAAGCTATTCTGCCACCTGCCATCCCTGTCTATCACCATCATCGTCTCGACAATGAGGCTCCCTTAACAGCACCATCATCGTTTTGACAACGAGGTTCCCTTTACGCACCATCCTCGTTTCAACAACGTAACGATACTCCCTGGACAGCGAGTATCGTTCCGAGTGGGGGATATGTAGCGTGAATGGTGCCTGCTACTTTGAGAAGCATCTTATCTCATCCTGCATCTACTGGGATGAGAAAAACACATTCTTGTGTCCAACAAGATTTGGTCATTTACAGATGGAAGTCTCCGAAGAAAGAACAATTTGTTTGGATAAAGGGCCATAAACTCTTTTATCGACCATCGAGTTACAGTTTTGACACTGTCCAGGAGGATAATAACTTTTAAAACTGTGGGAAGGGTTTTCTCCCCACTTAAACCAACAAGAACTGATAACTTTTCCTGACTTCAAAGTGATCCGTTTGGTCAAAAACACACACACACACACACACTCCCCTGTCCATCTTACATTCCACAGCCTAGGTTTCTTAACCTTTCGGTGACCCAGAGATTCACTCCAGCGGTGAAGCGTCAACCCCACCTAGTTTTCATCTGTGGTAATGTGACCAATAATTAAATTGTTTAGAAGTCATCATGTGTTAGGTTATTGACTTCTTTGTGTATAATCATTAATGGTATTGTAATACGTTTTAATGTTTTATCAGTGATGTTCAATAGATGTAATACCTTAAGTTTAAAGTTGTTAAAAAGGAGTTATAACTTGAACTTAGAATTACATTTTTACAATCTTGATACTAATGTTTGATTAAAACATTAGTGGTTTTATAGTTTTTGATATGTATCTGTCTCGTGCAAAAGAAAGGAAAAATTAGTAAAGAGGGAATTCTGATTTTGCGCGTGTAAAGGTTTTTCAATAATGAATCGATCAGAGAAAGAGAGGGTTTCGACCCCTCCCTCCCAGAGGGGGTTAAAGAAGAGATGACACAGAGTCAGTCGTGCTGTTGTTGGAAGAAGTTGAGAAAGTTGTCCGCAGGGAGATGACTCCAGCGGGAGATCTCCAGAACTTACATACATACATTTCATTTGTGTGTTTATTTTCTACCTCATGTTCATTTTTGTGAGTCAAGTGACTTCTAAAGGACAGCATTTTTAAAGATCTTTTGTTTATCTCGCGTGATTTAAATGCTAAGTGCTTGGCCAGCATTTCCAGTTTTTCCGTGAAATAGATAAATTCTAAAGCTTCAGAAGATAATCCGACTTCAGCTTTTTGATCTCTTTCAACGAGTAATCAGCCAACGGACTTCAACTCCCACATTCAATGTTCTGACGAGAAAGTTGAATGCTCTCCACGCTTTGCTGTTTGGTATCCCGGGCCAGCTGAACCGATCTCATCCAACCCATCCAAGGGGCTTGTCTATCCAGACAACGTGTGAGGAAACGGCCTCTGGACCCACAGAACCAACTGCAGCGATAAGTGAATGTTCCGTGGCTTTATGATCAATAGTTGTTTGTCAGACATATCTTCTAAATTTCCTAATCTTCCAAATTATTAACTGCAACTTTTATAGCTTAGAGAGAATAATCAGACTTTCCCTCACTACTAAAGTTCCAATCAGAATTGCTTCATTGAATTTTCATTTCATTCATTCATTCATTCATTAATTAATTACCAGTGTTAATTAGTCATTTGTATATTCATCACTTCATTTATTCAATTATCACGATTTATGGTAAATAAATGTTTCACTTTATCACTACGTCATGTCTGTGTGTGTATTTCAAAGCAGAACTGTAGATCAATGAATTCAGAACTTATACTTCAGACTTGAGATTGATTAATGATCAATACTTCTATCACAATAGTTTCTGCTTTTCCTATAAAAAGTGGTGGTGCCCCGAATTGAGTATTTCTTTATTTAACGAGTGCAAATCAATAATTACATGTATTAGTAGTTAACGCTACATTTGTAATATATGCAACAGAATTTTACGTCCATGACATGACATTGGTGAAGTGATCCAGTAGTGAGTTGATGGGGTCCATCCATCACTGATGCAGCCTGTATAACTGAGACACTCTACTCCCTTTATGTCTTTGCTTTCCACCACTCCTTCTGTGTACCAGCTGCCAAATATTGTGCAAGCATCATGGCTTTAAAGTCAAGCCGTGTCTGAGTGGAGCCTTTACGGATCATTTAGGTAACGGACAAGCCCCAAAGCCATTAGTTCTACAGGCTGATGAAGCCAGTACTTGTTTGCGTATTCCGAAGGGCTTATACGTGTTGATATGCAGCCGATGTTCCCCCCTGATTTCAGCTCGTCACTGTGTGTTTTGATATTCTTTGAATATGTCTGACCAGAGAAATGTTTCCAGTGTGGTGGGAGGACATTGTGTAAAACCTGCAAAGAAAGCTGCCTCATCCTGCCTGAAGGAACGGTTAACCCGCCTAAAAGAACTGCAGCTTTCAATGGAGGGATTCAGCGTCCCATGATGCTCTAGATGCTGTTTCACAAGCTTTCTTTCACTGACAAGAGGAAACGGGGTGAGAACGTGCCATCGTTCTACGTGTTGTCTGGGGCATTTCCACATCTTGTCAGACAGCAGAAAGAGGAGACATGTAACAAGGGGCTGTGGGTCTGACTTGAACCAAGGACACATTATTTTATTGAAGGTCTTATATTCATAATTCTGTAAATAAATCGTTCCTAGATTTTCTAAAGCCTGAAAACAGAGCCATGAGGAGGTGCAGAAGTCTACTTTTCTCTCAGAACACTTGAATTACAATATGATGAAAGGTTATTATGGAATTTTTGCCCAATGATGCCAAAAACATTCTTCCTTCTGAAGCTTTAAGGACTAGGGCCAGTTGGAGTTGTTCTGTGTTTCAGTTCGGCTCTCACGTACCACCAGTTTTGTGTTTGCTTACCACCAGTGGTACGTGTACCACAGTTTGGGAATCACTGCCATAGGCAATAAAAATAAGACTCAAGTTACAATAAACAACAAATACTCTTCCTTTAAAGTTAAGTGTGGTGATAGTAAGTATTGCGTCTATTTAAAGCCTGATATATCTTCTTCCTCTGTGCCATAGAGCTCCATTGTAGTTTATTCTTTGCACCTTACACCATTTTCCACTCGGACACCACCGACTATTTCTTTTTTTTCCCAATTTATTTAGCATTACAAATTTGAAAGCTTCATCTAAAAATATCGCTTCTGGTTTAAGAAAAAATAACAGTATGAAATTAACTAATGAAATTAACTCTAATGAACAGAAAATCAGGTGTAACAGAGGTTACATCCAGAAGCAGCGTGGTTGCACGTTATGTTGGGTTACCGCTCGCTGAATGTCACCAATGAGCCGGCAGGGGAGCTGATTGGGTGCTGGGTGCTCTGCGGCGGGTTCACCCACAGGTTAAGCTTCCCGCTCTGCAGGAAGAGACTGATCGATGCAGGTTGTGTTGAGGTTTATTTATATATTTATTTATTTACCTAGAATACACAGTAGAAAAAGCCCGTTGGGCCTGTCAGAAACACAGTTAACATGCAATAAAAAGACAATTTAGAATTTTATTAATATAATATATATTGATACTTATAATCATTTAACAAGTGTGTGTATTTTAATACATCATTTTTAATTATTTTTTCTCAAAGAAATATCACATTATCCTTTACTGCTGCAAATAAAAATAAATAGATAATAAAACATAATTCTCTCTTGTATGAGGATGCTACGTTTGGAATAAGCCTACTGTGTTTTTTTCCCCTCTTTTCATTTCCCCCCCTCCCCTTATCTGCCCTAACATTTCTTCCCTCTTTCTGTTCCTGTCTCCCCTCATCTCCCTCTGTCCTCCCCCCCCTCCGCTCTCTCCTTTCACCGCCTGTTATCTCCACCATGCAGTTGACTGCTTCTGTCCTCTGGGTGTCAGCACTCGCCTTATCCTTCATTCAGCCATACAGCTCGGTGTGGACTAATCGGCCCCATTTCTGCCCGCATTTCATGTTTTCATGATTATTTTCTCCAGTGCTCTTGTCTCTGTCTTTATTACATTTTCCTCGGCCTCTCCTGCTCCCTCCCCAGCTGCCTGCTTGTTTCCACAATAGCTGTCAACTTCAACATCATATTTCACCCATCCTTTCCTCCCATCACGGCACACACACACACACACACACACACACACACACACACACACACACACACACACACACAGAGAGAGGTCTTAGCCTATATGTAGAGTTACTGCAGATTTATTGATTGAGAAGTGTGTGTGTGTTTGTGTGTGTTTGTGTGTGTGTGTGTGTGTGTGTGTGTGTGTGTGTGTGTGTGTGGAAGGGTAGAAGGGAGGGTGGGGGTGTAGTGGAAGCTATTGATGATTTCAAAGCTGCAGAAACTGGAGCTGTAACAGGAGATGCCCATACTCTCATCCCACTGCTCCAAATAGGAGGTGAAGGTGACTTTCAGGAAGTTCATTACACACACACACACACACACACACACAATTGCACAATGTACATGCATTCACTCAGTGAACTGCAAAGCCATGCACCACACACACACACACACAGTAATTGAAGGGGGAATGTGTGTGTGTGTTTTGGAGAAAGCTGAAGGTCAAAGTATAGCAGGATTTTGTGAGGTGAAGCAGGGAGGATGGGTTTAAGGATTATTGAGGTAACTTGGACTCAGGGTGCCACCAGCGGTGTTCTGACAAAAGACCCCTCTCTGAATTATTGAGAACATAATGTAATGCCCTTGCAGAGGGAGAAAGACAACACTGCGTTATTCTCCTCCCATTTCTCCCCCCCTCCCTGAGTCTGATTATTGGGCAGGAAAGAAAAAGAAAAAAAAAAAAAGTTCGTAGTCTTGTCATTTTGCCTTTTTTTTTTCTGCAGAAGAATGAATCTTATCTGTAAATGGACCCCCCACCCCCACCCCCGCACACACACATGCACGCCTTGCCAAAGCCTTCATTTGACAGAAGGAGCTTCTGTCCTTTGCTCCAAACTGCAGTTAATCTCCCTCTGTATTCATAAAGCATATTTGTTCACAATAAATTCAGACTGATCCAGGAGAGCAGCTGAAGGTTACTCTGCTGCATCAGGCTCACTCTCTAGTCCCAGAAACACAGAACAAGGTGGTTCACATTGGAACGACTGCTCTATGATGCTTAAATGGAAGAACAAATGGGAGGCTAAGGGCTTCAATTTATTGGTAATAACTGTGAAAAACAAACGTTTGTACCAGCTAATCAATGAGATGTTTGGTACCAAATTTGGTATATTTAGCAAACACTTTATAATAATCATCATTTATAAATGGTAAATTATAAGAATGGTATATTATAATAAGTATTTGTTAATTATTAGATAGATGGACCGGATAGTGGTAACACTTTATTAATAATTGGTTCGTAAATTGTCTATAAAAAATATTTGGATGGCTATTATAAAGTTGATGATTATAACACCTTGTTAAATGGTTAATAAAAACTTTGTAAAGCATCTATAAACATTATTTAGATTGATAGTTAATACTTTGTCAATGGTTAATGATTGGTTTCTGGTCCATCTATATATGTTTTGTTTATAGATGTTTTACAAACAATTTCTTAAAGGTTTGCAAATTAATATAGTATATATAATGTTATAATGTGTGCAACAATAAACTGTTTATAAATAGTTTACTACGTAATCAGAATGTAATTGTTATTGTCTCTTATCAGCTATGATACAATACAGCATTTATAAACCAATTATTTCATATTACACAAACTAATGATAAAATAACAGCAATTATAGATTTACTAATAATTAGTAAACATAATTAATTATCATTTCCTTGTTAGTTAACAGTAAAACAACGATTAACTAAGTTTGATGAATGTACCATTTATAAATGATGGTTATTATAAAGTGTTACTGCAATGACGTCATTTTAAATAATAATAATTTCAACATTGAACTTCTTCAGAGAAATCCAGTGGTGGTCAGCAGGGTCAGAGAACCGTGCAGGACCAATAGACACAGAAGGATTTAAATGAGGGCTACTCAAAGTTTTATTTAATGAAAGGTCTATTTCTGAATTTTATAAGGTCAGAGGTATTGAACAATGCGAACACAATGTAAAGACATAAATTAAGGTCAATAAGTTGTCCAAAAACTTTATAGATTCAACAGGGTTCAAGGAAATAGTGCATTTTTTGGGAACTATTTTCAGCGGTGGATTAATCCACATTTGGAGCTTGAGTATTTGGGGAGGACAGTGCGTGTGGGATTAGCTTTTAAAAAATGACAGTGTTCATGTTAATGAAGGAACATGTCACCCAGTGCAACAGTGTGATGTGTATTTAACAACAATGGAGCTCAATGGCACAGATGAATAAGATATATCAGGCTTTAAATACACACACGTTACCTGTTAGAATATTATTGATGGTTTCAGGTGGTTTCAGGTTGATGTGTATATCTCTCTGTCCTCTCTGAGATCTCTCTTCTCTTCATTAACATTAAAAAACGACGCCTTTCTTCCGGCATTAGCGATAAAGTTTGCACGTCACTGAATGACGGCGACGACTCGTTGCCATGGTAATGACATTATGCTTCTGGTGACTGGACTGGCATGAGTGCTCACAAAGGCAGCTCCCTTTAGTCTGGCAGTCTGCAATGTGTATCACCTACTTTACACCAGTGCATTAGAGGATACTGTGTGTCCCTACTTAATCTAATAAATCACACACTGATCCGCTCTTCGGTCCAGATCTAAATCATGACTACAGACACCTAAAGTTACATTTCACCATATGAAAGTGTTCAACAGAACAGTCAATCAACAGTCAAGCACCAATGACTTAGCTATCCCTAGAGCCTTTATCCTGAAGGTAGCGCTGGAGGTTGTTAAAATCAGAATGGTTTATCCCACTGGGGGCATGAATGTGCTCAGGAAATGTTATGGCAATCTGTCCATTGGATTATTAGATATCAAGGTCAAGGTTACTTTTAATGTCTTCAAGAAAATGATCTTGATTTAGAGGAACTGCTGCAGAAAACGACAAACATGTCAATAAAAGCATACGTGCAAACACTAAAAACAAATCTATATATCTAAACTATTCACAAAAAACATACCCACTGTTAAGAACTATGAGCATTCAAAATAATGCACCTCCAAATAAATATACATAAATAACAAACACTCAAGCACACAGTACTCTCAGCTTACTGACAACCAAGCATACAATTAGTTCAAACCACTTTCCAAATGGTAATATGTAACCATGTTAACAGAATTAGCTTAGCTTAGCTTAATTAGCATTAGCTTATACTAAAAGTTCATTGCATGAGAACAGTCAGATAAAATAACCGTCCCTGCCGTCTGCCCGAGGTTTGTTCATGAATGTGCTCAGTAAGTTGGTTATCAATTAGGGCTGTCGAAGTTAACGTGATAATAACGCAAATTTATTTTAACGGCACTAATGTCTTTAACGCATTAATGCAACTTGCAATTTTTAGGTTGTAGCGGGCTCATTTTTAAAGCTAGAGTGAAGATACTGGTATCATATGAAACTAGAAAACCTAAGGAAGCCATAGAACATGTCCTCCCAGCTTGTCATGAAGGAGGTTAAATAACGCTCCAAAGTTACGCTAAATTTTGGCGAGGAAAAACTGGTATGGCCATTTTCAAAGGGGTCCCTTGACCTCTGACCTACAGATATGTGAATGTAAATGGGTTCTATGAGTACCCAAGAGTCTCCCCTTTACAGACATGCCCACTTTATGATAATCACATGCAGTTTGGGGCAAGTCATAGTCAAGTCAGCACACTGACACACTGACAGCTGTTGTTGCCTGTTGGGCTGCAGTTTGCCATGTTATGATTTGAGCATATTGTTTTATGCTAAATGCAGAACCTGTGAGGGTTTCTGGACAATATCTGTCATTGTTTCGTGTTGATTGATTTCCAATAATAAATACATACATACATTTGCATAAAGCAGAATATTTGTCCACTCCCATGTTGATCTGGTAAATTGACAAAAAATGACATCACTTTATTGTAATGTAGCCTTGTAGCCTTTAAAGAAAAGACAGCATTTGCCATATCGCAATATTGCAATATCCAAAATCTAAGACGATATTTAGTCTTATATCACGATATCGATATGATATTGATATATTGCCCAACCCTAACGTACCATAGATCGTTGTGCTCATAAGGAGTAGGATTATTGATATTTTGAGTTATAGATAAGTCTCAATAACTGATAGCAGCGTAATGTTTGCATACCATATTACTGGTCCAGTGGGTTGCTGTTGTTTTTGTTGGTGGGTGGGCTTCTACTGGATAATGTGGTCAATTTGTGCCTGCACTGGACTGGTTATGTACTGATTAAGTGTGGTCACAAGAGAAAATCCAATTTCACGGCCATAAGTAAACACTCAGGCCTCACCCGGTCAGTCTGCTGACAACAAAGAGATATTGACTGGGATCACTGGTGCCTGCTAATTTCATTTCTGTAGGGAGATGAAATAGTTTACAGATTTTGACTTTCTGTCCATAAAGTCTGACTCATCACACTGACATTGCGAGATTACACACAGCTGTGGAGGAATTGTGAATGTGTGTGTGCATATCTGCACTATTTGACTGAATCAAGTACCCTCCCTCATCCTGGCCCTCACCCCAAATTAAAGCGACTTGCGAGTAATTAAAAACGTGTGTGTCTGGATGTTGGCCAACTTCATGTTCTATTCATGCAGATTAATACATATTTGCCGTTGCCTGTGGGGGCTGAAAGGCATCTGTCCTTGCCATTAAACATTCATGAGCGTGCAGGACAAAGAGAAAGAGAGCCATTCAGAGCAGCTCTTTACCCGCTCCTCCTCATATCATCACACATCTTAATGGAGCGCATTAAATCAGAATGGCCAAACAGGGGATTTCACAATGACAATGACATTCTTCACACCTCTGTTTTAAAGAAAAAATCTCCCCTAAGATCCCTTTTCAGTGTTACACAAGTCTGTGTTGCACAATGCAGGAATTGTGTTGCAGGTTACTCGTCAAGTCTGCTTCATTTTCTGCATTAGATTGTTTTCTACTGCTATTTATATGTATATATGTATATGCGAGTTTGAAGATTTCAAGATTGAGAGGTTAGTGGAAAAATACAAATCAGATTGTATATTTTCTGTAAAAACTGGTTGTGTACATACATTGGGGCTGCCAAAGTTAACACGATAATGTGTTAACACAAATTAGTTTCAACGCCACTAATTTCTTGAATGCATTAACGCAACTTGCTAATTTTAATTAACCTCTTAAAAATCTGACAGGCTGCCATTGGGCCCGGCCACTAATCGATCTTTCGGAGTCTGTAGCTGGCTCAATTTTAAAGCTAGAGTGAAGATACTGACATTATATGAAACTAAAAAAACGTAAGGTATCCATTGGTACCAACCATGTCATACTAGCTTGTCACGGAAATTAATCGTGATTATATATATATTAGGGATAGTTCATGATTTTCCATTTTTTGAATTTTAAATATAAAAAATCGACTAGTTTATGCGACTATTCGTCCCTTCTTAAAATATATATTTCCCTTGTTTTAACCGTTGCATGCGCTGCTTGGTAGTAAAGTTACCATACCGTCATTCAAAGCCAACACAAACAAAATAAAACTCACCAAACCGTCTTGGTTTGTCTTTCCACCGGCCTCTTCCACTGTTCCAACAATATGGTTGAAATAAAATCTTAATCCATATCGTTAGATGGGATAAGGTGCCGACCCTACATGTCATTTTCCCAACTGTGTCTCTCTCTCTCCGCTGAGCAGCAGCTGTTGGGGGGGTTATGCGGCGATCTTCAAAACATAATCGACTACTTTCCAGTGATTTTCGGATTGTATTTTTGCTTGGAATATATATATATATATATATATATATATAGAGAGAGAGAGAGAGAGAGAGAGAGAGAGAGAGACTGTCAATCGATCAAAATATTTAATTGCAATTAATCACATGATTGTCCATAGTTAATCGCGATTAATTGCAAAATAATCACACTTTTTTTGAATCTGCTCAAAATGTACCCTAAAGGGAAATTTGGAGATTTAGAACCCATTTTCATTCACATATCTTGAGCTTAGAGCCCTTTTAAGACAAATATATTATAACTTTAGCTCCTCAGTTTCCTCTTTTTGTCAAGTCGTGGACAGTGCAGGTTTCAATATCGTATCATGAGTTAGAGATAACACCTATGGAACATCTGTCAAGCTTTATCTCACATCGACCAACTAATCTGAGGAAAACTGATGAAAAGTTATTGAGGATGAATTGCCAGTTGTCTGAATGTTGAATGGAGAACTATCCATACTTCCATTTATTTTTTACCGTATAGCCTAATTGTTTACAGTCGGGCACATCTGCATCATGTTATTTGTATCTGTTCAGAGAGCATTATCCATGCATATTCAAATAATGTATTGATTCATTAGTTTTCACCCCTGGTGTATTAGCTTCAAATGATATCAGCAGATTGAATGGGTGTTATCAACAGTTATCAATCAGCCTCATAGATGGGTTAGAAGGGGCCTGCTACACCTACTAGTAGGTTCAGAAGGTTGTTATCATCTATTCACATGGTTGATCACCTATACGAATACAAGAAGACGACGCCAACCTCTATGACCGGAGCAAAGGAGGAAGTCGGGTTACGTACTATTAGGAGTGAAAGTCCTCGAGGGAAGAGTTCATGTCTGCTGTTCATGTCTCGTGTGAAACCAAAAGTCAAAGAGTTTTGGCGACTCTGGCTCAGAGGTAGAGCGAGTCATCCACCAATCGGTAGGTCGGTGGTTCGATCCTCAGCTCCTCCGGTCACATGTTGAAGTATCCTTGGGCAAGATACTTAACCCCAAATTGCTCCTGAATGCTGAGCCATCACTGTGTGAATGAGTATTTAGATTAGAGCCTGATGGGCAGGTTGGCACCTTAGCAGCCTCTGCCATCAGTGTGTGAATGTGTGTGTGAATGGGTGAATACTGACATGTAGTGTAAAGCGCTTTGAGTGGTCGGAAGACTAGAAAGGTGCTATATAATTACAAGTTAATTTACCATGTACTATTGACTTATTGAACATATCTTCATACAATGGTTCGTATGATATCTTACGAAAAGTTATTCCTTATTTCCTACAAATGTCCAGCAACACGTGACGCACTTCACAGGAAACTTAGGTTTAGGAATAGTTTGACTTGGTTAGGATTAAGCAACAAACTACTTAGTTAGGTTTAGGAAAAGATCGCGATTTGGGTTAAAATAATGGCGGAAGTGGCGTAACTTAAGTACGAAAGTACTTAAGTTAGCTCTTCTCTTCAACCTCCTCTCTATGCCCTGTTCGCCGCTCTCTATACTTTCTGGTTCGCAATTACCTGGATTACATACAAATTCATTTTTTGGGATATATACAAATTACATTGCATTGCACTTCTTAGTTATAGCTACGAGCTACGAAGGATGCATGAGAACATCCTGACTTACTTTACCGTACTTGTGTTACGTAACTAACGTACTTATTTTAACCCAAACCACAATCTTTTCCTAAACCTATCCAAGTAGTTTCATTGCCTGAAACAAAAGTCGTTTTGTTTCAATTCACAACGTTGTTTTACTTTCATTTTCACAACGTGGTAGATGCTGTTTTGCCCATCTGAAGCATTAAAATGGTAGTGATAACCACTGATAATGCTGATAACATTCACAATGGATGCCTACTATACATATGCCACTAAATACAGTTTATATATCCACTTTCTGATCGAGGGTTGACAATGCAGTGCTTTATAAATGACCACTGCTGTTTGTATGTGTCTCTAGGTGGCTGGAGTGCATGGGGTCAGTGGGCACAGTGCAGCAGCGAGTGCGGAGGCGGGATTCAAACCCGGACTCGGACCTGTCAGTCACCTCCAGAGGAGTCGTACCTGTGTGAGGGCGTGGTGGAGGAGGGCCGGCCGTGCAACTCCCAGCCCTGCACCGGTGAGCTCCTCGTTCTCTGTGTGCGCTTCATGTTCCTATACATCTATGTCTGTCAGTGAGTTACGCTTTGTGGTTAAATATGAGTATCAGGTGTGTGCAAAGTGTGTGTTTACCGCTATTTTTTAAAATATTTTGTTTCTTTTTTACATTTTGTTCATTCGCTTGTGTATCCATCATCTATAAGTCAGTGCTTTGACTTAGGAGTGCATGTTGGAAAGGGGACTTTGATCGATGAGAAATATTAATGACATGGTCAACCGTTTTGAAGACCATGCATGCACAGTATGTCAAAATCATTACACTCACAAATGGCTAAAAGGACACAGGGAATCAATATCTGAGCACTTTTATGTAGAAGCTATTTAGCAAGAAACTGAATTGTTTTCCTGCTTGCAGCACTTGTACAGAACTAGCAGTATGTTTCTGTCTGACAAATAGCTCAAACAGCAGATTGCCATTACTGTAGATGTGTTTATGTGTTTTGTTCCAGTTAGTCATGCCATCAGCGGCTTTTGAAAACTCAGATAAACATTATTATACAACAGCTGAAAACATGAAATGAGCACTGCACACATTTACAGCACATCTATACCGACAGCACAACAAAAGTCCCAAGTTTGGCTGATGCTGTTCTGGGTGACCAATCACGTCACGGTTGTGTCCCAAATATAAGCCATTAATGAAGGACCTCTGGTTGCTAACCCCCGCCCCTCCTCCCCCCCGGCCTTGCCTCACCCCCTTTAGGCAAAGGTCGCCATCTCTCTCGCAGCCAATCGCTTCGCTCGGTGGACAGCCGTAAGCGTGATGACGTAGACAAGCCCCGCAGCGGACAGCAGAGCCCTCAGACAGGTAAGACAACGGGACGCAGAGGGATCCCATGCATCAGTCACTGTGGCAGCTTGGGTGACCACCACACTTGTACAATATATACATAATGACAAGCACAAACAAGAGAGTTGCACATCACTTTTAATGCACACATCTATCAAAATCTCCCAAAGTAGTACCTTGTCTGCAATGGACTAATTCCAACATGGACCCTGACTGAACATAGTGAAATTGTATTTTATGTGAGGTCATAACAGGCCACTGTGCCCTGTCTGGAAAACACTATGTCAGATGGAGTCCTCCCTCTCTGTTAAAGTGATACTCCACCCGAATTCAGGAGTAGCAAGCACTCAATCCTCTGTAGGCTGAAAGGGATAGTTCAACAAACTGGGACGTATGCTTATTCGTCTTTCCAAGAGTTAGATACCAGTCTCATGTCTGGGTGGTTAATATGGAGCTAAAGTCACGTGTTTAGCCTAGCTTAGCATAATGACATGACAGCTTCAAGCCTGGTTAATGCTCGCCGTAGTGGCGCGAGGTGCGTGCGCCAGAAAATTGAGTCATTGCGGCTTTCGCGTGGTGCGTGAAGGCTCCACAAGTTGTCGCGGCGCTTGGTCGCGCACCTCTGAGTTTTTTCTAACTACGCGTCCACTGCACGCTAAGCTTTCATTTCAATTTATTTTTAGATAGCATCAAATCATAACAGAAGTTATCTCGAGACACTTTTCATATAGAGCAGGTCTAGACCGTACTCTAAAATTTAGAGACCCAACAAGAGAGTATGCACTTGGTGCGACAGTGGCAAGAAAAAAACTCCCATTTAATGGGTTAAAAGCTTGGGCAGAGCCCGGCTCTGGGTGGACGGCCATCTGCCTCGACCGGTTGGGTCGACATGGATGCCTTCGAGGGAAGACTGGCTTAGCAGGTTGGCCAGACATCTCTACAACTGTTCATTGAGAGACTGCAGGAACAGTCACATTACATTAAATACTTGGAAAGAAATATGCAACACACTGGGGGAAGATGAGGCTTTTTGCTGCAGGCTGTGAACGAATCTGAGAGATTGTTTTGAGAAAAAAAATGTCTCATGGAAAGAGTGGCGACTTGAAGGGAAGCAGCGAGAGACGGAAAATAATTTTGACTGGGAGGTGAGCGACAGTAATAATTACAGTACACAGATGCATTGTTTGGCAATTTCAACGGTTTCAAAGTTTTGATAAAAAGCCACAATGGTTTCCCCTCAAACTTTCTGAACATCCACACCTGCGCACGAAGTTAGTAATCAGCGCAGACTAACTTCACTGGTAGTCAGTTGTCTCGCAGGGAATCCGCAACAATTTGCGGGAACTCTCGCGATGGTTGAGGTTAGGCATTGATCTCGAATAGTCAGGATAGGGAGTCAGGCAGCGAGTCTCGCGAGAGTTTTTGCAGCTGATTTTTTTTTGTTGTTTCAGATTTTGCAATTTGCGGCTTACCTTCCAGACGCGACCACTTCACCTCCAGTTAACGTTACCTGACGTGATTGTCTCTATATTAGGCTTATGGTGGCCCTGAGAGTTCAACGCACTGCAGCAAGAAAACACACGCAAATAGACAAAACACAAGCAAAACAAACATCTCACCAATTTGACAACAAATTGAAAAAAACACAATTCAAATACAGAAATCAACCAAATACTTATGTATGTTTTATGTTGTATAATTGATTCCTGCTTTTATCTCATGAAGCTGCCTTAAATGCTGATGATACTAATAATAATAATATTAATATTAATAATACACGTTATTTCTATAGCACTTTTCCAAACAACGCTACAAAGTGCTTTACGAGACAAAAAATAAAAATGGCAGACAATGATAAAAACTATTTTATACAAAAGTTACACAAAATTGTGAACAGGAGCTACATATGAGAAAAAGTACAATAAAACAATATATAAAATAATTAAAATAATTTATAAAACAAAACTTAAAAGAATGCCTTAGTATATAAATAGGTTTTAAGAAGTGACTTAACAGATAAAAGTGAAATTCAGGCCACAAACCCTGTGAAAGCATACTTATATAAAAAAAGAGGGATTTAAAACAGGATAAGGAGTCTGATCTCCTCGGGGAGGTTGTTCCAGAGAGTCCTAACAGAAAACAGGGACCGAAGATATCTAGATTTTCAAAATGTACCATGTTATTTGATGGAGAAAGGCTACTATGACTGTTTTTGTTTTATATAACTGCTGCTGTTGTCAGCAGCGTTGACCAGACAACTCAACAGAATTTAAGCATTTAACAAATTTCTTTATCCAAAATATCTTTGGTAAACAAAATAGTCATTTGAATAACTAGGTACATGTGACTCCCCCTAAAACTACAAATTGGGATTTTTTACTTTTTTTAAGTACAGGTTAAATAAATACGATGCATGCTAATCAGTGAGCTTTAGAGGTGTTGGCAGGTGCATTTTTTTAACTTTGAAGAAAGTCAGGCAAGCTGTTTTCTCCCTTTAAGATAACCCAGCTAGGCTAATCACCTCCCGGCTTCAGCTCCGTACTTAATGCACAGGCAAGACAGCAGTGTGAATCTTATCATTTAACTCAGGGAAAAAAGCAAATATGTGTATTCCCCCAAATGTTGAACTATTACTTTATAAGGTGGCTGTAAAGCATTTGTGGGCAGCTTCTTCACAGAGCCAAGAGGCTGTGATCAGCTTCGATTCCTGTCAGTATTTCGCCATATTTAACTGTGCAAATGGATGGATCATATTGCATCTATGGAATCCATTGTAACAGATATGAATCTAAGCTGACCTAGACCCGATGCTCTTCGGAGAGAAGTGAAGTACTAACCTTTCAAGCCTACAGGGCGTGCAGGTTTGATACAAAGAGATAGATTTTGTGTGAAGTATTACTTTAATTTGCTAATCGATTCCCCACCTCCTGTTTAGTTCTCTTCTCCCCGCTTCCCTGGCTGCGACTGCCCAATTTTCCCTCATTGGTCAACTGACCCATCAAATCGGCAGGCAGTCAAGTGCCATTGAAAAGATGACTGACATATCCTAAGCCAGTGGCATTCACTTCCCCTGGAAGTTAATGCAAAGGATATGACATCAGAGCCCCACAGATGAAGAAGGACAAGCAGAACAGAAGCTGGGGTCCATTTCAGGGGCCGCCTCCTTTTGAACGACGCCGTGTGCGAAGATGGGCTTGACCTGCAGCTCCTTTCCAAATCAGATGGTCTACAGAGGACTGAGGTCTTCTGGTGTGTTCCTATCATTGTCTTTTCAAGTGACCAGCGTGCAATGGTTTGGAATACTGAGGGCCATCAAAGACCACCAGTTATGTCTGCAAAATAAGGCCTCATTCATCAGCCACATTTGGAGGAACCTTTGGAATGAGACAGTTTGGAAATATTAGAGGAGACGGCCCCTAAAATGTGGCGTAGCTAGAATCTACCCTTTATCACACCACAACCCTTCCTCTTTTGGCCACAGAGGCTGCATCCTGCATGATAATTAGTTATGGCCCTCTCCTTTCCTTTTCCTCTTTTTTCTCCCTCTATCCTCCCATCCTTTACCCACCCTACCTCCTCAGTAGACTCAGCTTCAGGTGAGGAGTGGTCAGCGTGGAGTGTGTGTTCTGCCACATGTGGGGAGGGCTGGCAGAGTCGCACTCGTTTCTGTGTGTCCTCCTCCTACAGCACCCAGTGTAGTGGGCCACTGCGCGAGCAGAGACCTTGCAACAACTCTGCTGTTTGTCCAGGTAAGCCCCCCCCTCCCCCTCCCTCCCCCCACTGCCACCTTCCTGCGCTCGCCCAGCCCTCTCCTGGACCCTGCCTCACCCATACAAGACCCCACCTGACTCCCCTCCTCAGGCACTTAGCAAATCCGTGGGTTGATTTCTAACCTCACTTTGCCTGCAGTTTAGAATGACTCCCACTATACTGACAGAGTATTCTCAGGCTCTCCTACATGCAGACAGGCAGGGAGACTCCTCAACTTAGACAGCCATATTATCCCAGGACAACGGATCGGCACAGATGATCCCAGTAAAGCTAAACAGCAGAGTCATTTCTAATAGTTAGTACAGCTCAGTGTCTCAGCTCAGTTCTCTTGTGTGGTTTCAGTGTATTAAGGGGGCCTGTGTTTGTCTGTCTATAAATCATACCCTAGCTGCTCTGATTGCAGTGCACGGCGCCTGGGACGAGTGGTCACCGTGGAGTTTGTGTTCATCGACCTGTGGACGAGGTTACAGGTCCCGAACTCGAACCTGCACCCCCCCACAGTTTGGGGGAGATATCTGTGAGGGCCCAGAGAAACAGACCAAATTCTGCAACATAGCTGTCTGTCCAGGTAAGGAACACTTTCATTCATTATTAATTAAAATAAATTATTTTATAGTTTAAAAGGGACTCAATGTGAGAATCAGAAATGGCTTGTTAACAGTGACACCTGTGGCGGTTAAGTCAATGACAGTCAGCGTAGCGTCGCACTACGTAGATGCGAGCGAGCATCGGTCAAAACAGTGAGGCGACACACACAAGACTGAACGTGATTGACAAGCATCATGTTGATTAACGTTAGCAGCTAAAAGCACAATATCACAATATATTTCACCTGCTTAGCAGTAATGTTACCGAACGAAGGTCCCTCCATGAATCGATGTTGATCCTAGTGTTAACTTTTCCTGCTTCAGCCTCCCGACCGTAGTCACAAGGAACAGGGGAGACACCGTAGTTTTAGTCTCCTGGGCCGGAGTTGATAACGTTACTCTCTCCGGAGTTAACCCCCCCCCATCACTTCACTCAGCAGCAGAGAAACAAGACACTGGAAACCTCTGTTTGTCTGGAGGAGCTGCAGCATTTATTTCAGCACAAACTACAACTTCCACTGAACATTCACTGATATTCTCAAAGCTAAACTAACTCTCTTGTGCTCCGCTGCTCGCTCGTTCTCTCACAAACTCGGCGCCGCTCTCTCTCTCTTGCTTCACCACTCACTTCCCACATGCACACACACATTCGTTTTCCTCGGTCACATTCCTGTTTTGCTAGACGGGCTTCACTGGATATAACTATGTTTTTTGTGCTTCCATGGAGTTTGTGTTGGAGTCTGAGTTGTGGTGGGGGCTGGTCATTGTGTTGGCGTTGGAGACTCCATTTCTAACCAAACGTTAGCTATGGTTGCACACTGTTAGCCCTGTAGCAGAGCTGAAAATAAAGGCACTCATGAGCGCGCATGACGTCACATCCGTTGGATTTTCACGGACAAAAATGGCCTGCATTCTTCGCCTTAAAAGCAGTCTACAGGCTGATAGAGGAAACGCAGAAAGTCGAGAAAGGTCTCATTTTTTATGTCAGGTTACAACCTGTTCACACATTGGTAATAAAAAAGCGATTGAAACTTAAAAACTTGTATACAAACCATCTTGGTTTTTGGCCGTCGCCATCTTGTTTTTTTGCAGCCAGAAGTGACACAAGAGGGTGGAGCTAAATACAACCGAACGCTGAACAAGACATTTTTAGGAGACAAAATACAAACTTTCATGAAATGAAAACACACTGTGAAAGGGTTAAAGTTCTACAACAAAAACACAGACATCTCCCAGACAACGCCGTGGTAGCGAACTGTCATTCACAAGGTAGCCCCGCCCTAAAGCATCCCCTGCGTTATGGTCTATTTGACTCTAAATGGGACCATAATTTACTAAATGAACATCATGCTGTATTGAAGAAGACTTGAAACTAGCGATTGAGACCATAAACTCAAGTTTACAATGTTTACTGAGGTAATAAATCAAGTGAGAAGTAGACTCATTTTCTCATAGACTTCTATACAATCACACTTCTTTTAGCAACCAGAGGAGTCGCCCCCTGCTGGGTGTTAGAGAAATGTTAAAGGCACTTTCTTATTTCTCACTCTGTATTACAAATACACAAAGAATACAAGATTTGTTACAAGTACAAATATTCTGTTAGCACCATGTGGATATGGATAGAGCACTCATGAAATGCAACTATTTGCTTTATCCATAAAATGTCTTTAGTATATAACCCATAATGCACCAAATAAGTGACACCATACTGCCTTTTCTGTTTTCCTGTTGTTGGTGACCCTGGCCACTCAGTGGATGGAGTGTGGAATGAGTGGTCCAGCTGGACCTCCTGCTCCGCCTCCTGCTCCAATGGGACCACGCAGAGAACCAGGGAGTGTAACGGCCCCTCGTACGGAGGCTCTGAGTGCAGAGGAGAATGGCTGGAGACTGTCGACTGCTTCCTCGGGGAGTGCCCGGGTATGAAAGAGACACAGCCACATCCTAATATGTACTGTGGTCCAAGAATGTAGCTATTTCTTGCTCTTTCACAACAGATTCACTCAAAGCTACCATCTATAAACTGGGTTTCATTGTAACTTACAGCAGGTCCTTTCTGTTTCTATTGTATCATGTCCCTTTCCACTTCAACACTGAATAATTTGCCCATAGTCAAACTCCTTTGAGCACACAATTGGACAGGGTGTTGGTTCGATGAAGGGAAAGTCTTGGTTATGCCACATGGTTTCACATGTGACTTTAAAGGACCATGCCATGTTTTTTTTGCATGTTTTATCTAGGTATGGGAACATTTTAAGTAGGTCATTAAAAAAGCAAAAGTCTGACACAGTTCTTACAAAGCATAAAGGGAAGATGATACAACAAAACAGATTCATTTAATCAGGATGACATTAAGACAACAGATTTACATTTATATAATTGAAATATAAAAAAACAATTCAGATATTATAGAGATGTATAACTCCCACATGTCTTATATTTATCTTAACATGAACAAAGTTGTCTACAGAATACAATGATACAGGGATGACGTATTTTTGTAGGCCAACCAGTAAGTTAGCATCGCCCTGGTTCCCTTGACAAAAAGCCAATGGGATTGTTCCATTGGGTTTTGGATTATTGCAGAAAATAAGCTCTGTGGCAAACACATTTATGATACTTACACGTGTTGTTAAGCAAGATAATCTCAACAGCACTTTTGTGATTTTTGAAGTGTGAATGCAATTGGCAGATGTAAAAAGCTAACGTTAGGCTATAAACGAACCACACCACGGTTGCATGAGCGCGAGTATAAACACAACGAGGCTGTGAAGGAGGACGAGTCAACGTGATGACGTTTAGTAGTCTCATTTAGCCACTTGTTAGCAGCCGCCTTATTTAAGACACGTAAAAGCTTCAAAATTCACAAGTCAAGTATTTACTGACATATTTTATATTGTAGAACAAAACGTTAAAATCTCTTCAGCTTGTGTTAACCACAGACCTTATTTCAGACATCTAACTAAAAACCCGTTGACTTCCAGACGAGGGAACCGGAAGTCCTAACTTACTAATAAACTCATTCCCGGGTTTTAGGACTCATTCCTGTAGCACTCTATGCAAAGCATATTACCTACTCAGTGTGGATGTGTTTTGTCTTGTATATTCCCCGTGTATCTAACAATCAGTACTCAATACTTGTTTGGTACAGACCATTAACTGTATGGCCAAATCACAAAGAATGCAAACTGTCAAGTATAGAAAGCTGACATTGACTGTGTATAATCTTTGATTTTATTTGATTCACGTCTTATATGGTTCTGTCATCAGTCAATTTTGTGCAGTTGTTTTTTTTCACCAAACTCATCTCACATTTACTACAAATCACATCGACTTTACATTGCTCTAGTATTTTTCTAACTAGAGGTTTAAACTGATGAATGTGTCTTCCTGCCTTCCAGACTGACAACATTTTTCATTCATTTCAGAATTATGTGAATTATAAGTAGCCGTGTTTCCATCCTTGTATTTGTATTCACATTTTGAAGAATCACTTTAGAAAAGCTATATGGAAATGGAAAAATTTGATATAAGTTCACTCCAACTTTGCTCCAAATTAATTATGGAAATGCCTTTAACAAATAAATTGTGACGTAGCAAACATTTAACTCAAATGACTGATCAGCTGTTCTGCTGTCGGCATCTTCTCGGATATATGGCCAATACTAGCTGACATGAAAAAACAATTAAAATTTGCCCAATTGAAACAAATTCCTGAAGACCTCTCTCCATTTTTCTCTCATCTTCTTCTCGAACTTCTTCTTCTCTTATTCTGTTTACTGGTGGATTACAGCCAAGCGTATCTTATAGTGCCAACTTCTTACCAAACTATGCTGTAGCAGAGTTTATTCACTCCAAACCGGTTTCGCACCTAATTTGGATTTATTTTTTTGCGACATTTTAATTGAATGGAAACATGACTACTGAATTGCATTAAGCGAGTTTCAAGTCTCTGCTAGTTCATTTGAATCCTCTAGATCAGTGGTTCTCCACCAGGGGCACGGGGACCCCCAGGGTTCCTTGAGGGACTTTCAGGGGGTCCCCGTGGGGGAATAGTTTATTTTCACTATTTAATTTACTATAGAAGTGAGTCCAATGTTTGAAAAATGCTCTGCAGTAATGTAAGTTATACATAATTTGAACTAAATGGACGAGAACATGTAAAAACCCTGATATGGTCTGCATGCCTGTAGGTGTGTGTGTGTTTCTTGAAGTCCTGACACTCTATTGCTGTATGCATTCTGTCAGTGGATGGCAAGTGGCAGCCGTGGACTTTGTGGTCGGGCTGTTCGAAAACCTGTGGCGGGGGGAGCCAGCAGAGAAGCAGGATTTGTTATGGGCCCTTTTTTGAAGGGCAGCCTTGTCCTGGAGAACGAGAAGAGGTCCGGCGCTGTAATGAAAAGAGATGCCCAGGTCAGTAGATGGGAACATTGGTTGCTTTGTCAGCAGTATTTCTCTACTAATGTTTGACCCCTACTGTAACCAATTTTACATGATAGCCTACATGATGACACATTACATGACTCTCATTTTACTCTCCTTTTGTGAACAGAACCTCATGAAATATGTGGCGAGGACAGCTTCTCTAATGTTGTGTGGAAGATGACTCCAGCTGGGGACACGGCAGCAGTACGCTGTCCTCCCAATGCCATGGGTGAGCTCACACCTTACCATCCATGAAACGTAAATGTCCACTGACGGTATTAGGAGTTAGATTAGAAACACTTTGGTGATTTGGACTCATGTGTCCTCACACAGGGCTCATCCTGCGCCGCTGCACCCTGGATGAGGAGGGCATCGCCTACTGGGAGAATCCCACCTATATGAAATGTATTTCCAATGACTATCGCAGTATACAAACTTTGGTGAGTTTTTATTTTACACTCCTGGTAGGAAAATAACCATATAAAGACATTAATCATGGCGTTTTCAGTAGATTGTAATATTATCCTACGGGATATTGTGTCAAAGGTGTTGATCACTTATTGTGAAATCTAACAGAACCCACTTTCTCTGCTAGACTCGGGAACACTTGTCCAAAGCACAGCGTGGCCTTGTTGGAGATGGAGTTTCCGAGGTGATGACCAAACTGAGGGTGACATCCAGCGATGGGACCAGCTACAGCGGAGATCTGCTGGCCATCGTGGACGTGCTGAAGAACATGACAGAGATCTTCAGGAGGGCATACTACAGTCCCAGCAGTGCAGACATGAGGGTGAATTGATATATGGCTTCACTGGTAGTCTACTGATGTTTGTAATGTGGTTTGAAGGTGTTTTCTACCCTAACGATATTACAGTTAAATGTACAGTGTGTAGCATTCAGGGGGATCTATTGGCAAATGGAATATAATATTATTAAGTATGGTTTCTTTAGTGGATAATCACTCCAACATAAGAATTGTGTTTTCGTTAGCTTAGAATGAGCCGTTTATATCTACATAGGGAGCGGGTCCTCTTCACGGAGCCGGCCGCCATGTTTCTACAGTAGCTCAGAATGGGCAAACCAAACACTGGCTCTAGAGCGGGACCTTCGCGTTTTCGTGTCGGCCACCGTAGTTCTTCTACACACTTGGCACATAGGAGACGTTTCAACCTCACCGCTAGATTCCGCCAAATCCTACACGCTTCACCTTTAAGGTGAAAACACTGATGCATGATCATTTATTGTAAGGATTGGTCACATTTAGAGAAATTAAGGCTCAAAAGCATACAATGTTGTCCTATAATGGACAAAAAATTAATTAAAAGGATGAGACGCGCAGCGCAGCACAGCACAACTGTTTCAGATCGAATTGTCATTCTCACGTCAGCGCCCACGCTGCATAAGTAGCAAATGTAGTAGCAAGTGCCCATCGGTGCGTCCATGGGCGTGTTGGTCTTAAAATGAGGTGTGGTCAGGAGCATGTTGGCGCATTGCTGCTTGAGGCAGCAGAAAGCGATTGCACTAAAGTCAATGGTGCAGTATTTTCCTGCTATTTAAAGGTTGCATTATTCAGATGCGCCTAGGCGGGTTCACAATGGAAATTTTGAGCTTCAAACACTTTATTTTCTGCATTCTGGTGGATTTATTATGCACCAATTTATGGTGGAAATGTTTTATTTATGTAAAGGGAAACAAAATCCTCTGTCACACACTCAGAATCTTCCACAACACATGTTTTCTTCTAACTAACTGTGTCATGATGAGTCCACGAGTGCTGTTTTTATACCTGGTGTGGATGGTGCAAACACGCCTCTGTGGCGTCTCCTCTCATCATCCCTCTGTGTGTGCCCGTGTAGACTTAGGCTACTTCAAAGTTTGCGGCCCCTCTCCCCCTAAACGGAGGCGTTTTGAGGCTGATGTCTGGGCACATTATGTACCGGCTCTGCAACAGTGCTGCAGACTCATGTGATCCAATAACTCCAGAGCGTAAAGTCCAAAAGTCCAAATTAATTGAAAAAAGTTTTAATCATTTCAAGTTTTTATCGAAAACGAAACGTTGTTTAACGAAATATTGTGCTACAGTCCATATTTGTTGGAATTTAGCCTTTCAAAAAACAATGTTATCACTGCAGAAAACTGCTTGCTTCTCTAATTTGCCAAATTTAAATAGCAATGCACGAAGTGCATGCACAGCTGGCTCTTAAAGGGAATGGGAGATTCAGACACTCTTGATTGGTTTAATTATTGATACGCCAAAAACACACCTATGATTAATTAAGAGACTACATTTTTACACATATGAACCATTTAACTAGCAAAAGTGGAGTTGGACACGTCCTAAATGCACTTGAAGGAACATGTCATCCAGCAGTAATATAGCTCTATGGCTTAGAGGAAGAAGAGATATAAGGCTTTGACACACAAAATACTTGTTAGTGGATCCATTCATTGTTGGTTGGGGTTTTTTCATGGGTTCTGTTGACGAAAAGAACTGTACAGACTATTACCAGCCTTATCCTGGAAACCTGACTTCAGAATGGAAAGCCATCATGTGAAACATTTTCTCTTTGTTTTCCAGAACTTTGTGCAGTCTGTCAGCAATCTGTTGATGGAAGAGAACAGGGAGAGATGGGAGGAAGCACAACTGGTTAGTATCGCCCTCTCACCTCGTCTGTAATTAGTAGAACAGTAATAATAACAATCCTGAAGCTGCAGAACTGATGAGTTAGACTCTGTTACAAAGACGCAGGTGGACAAACAGCCCACCTGTGTCTTTTCAGACTGACAGGTAGAAAGAGAGGAGGGCTGCTGAAGGCCAGAAATATCTATAGCTAATGAGTAACTGAGTCAACGCAAACACCCACTCATCCATCTGCTGCACTCATCCACTCGTGCATCACTATCTTTGCTTGCATTCAGCCGTCCAGCTGTCCATGCTTTTCCCACCATGCAGGCAGCAGAACAATGCCAAACAAACCAACCTGCTCTCCTCAAAATGAGCACAGTGTCTTCAAATGCAAATAACATGCTTTGTGCGTGCAAAAAGAAAGATGTTTGTTCTTCCACTATGAAAGGATTATATGACGGAGGCACAGTTATTATTATTATTACTACTAATATTATAACATTTTACTGTGACATGCCAAGAGCTCTTTATTTTCTTATTTAACATGACCATAATAAATATAATTTAGTAGAAACACATCACCACGGTTGACCATTTTTCAGTGTGGCTGTATTTAATACTCTTATCAACATGGGAGTGGACAAATATTCTGCTTTATGCAAATATAAGTATATATTTATTATTGGAAATCAATTAACACACAAAACAATGACAGATATTGTCCAGAAACCCTCACAGGTACTGCATTTAGCATAAAAAATATGCTCAAATCATAACATGGCAAACTGCAGCCCAACAGGCAACAACAGCTGTCAGTGTGTCAGTGGTCAGAGGTCAAGGGACCCCTTTAAAAATGGACATGACAGTTTTTTCTCGCAAAATGTAGCGTAAGTTTTGAGCGTTATTTAACCTCCTTGTAGACAAGCCAGTATGACATGATTGGTACCAATGGATTCCTTAGGTTTTTTGATTTTTTAATATGTATGTCCCAGCTTCACAGCAGCCACAGGTTTCCATTTATTTCTCGTTGGTAAAATCATTAGATACCTGCAGTCCTAGTTGGCGCCATGTCTGCTTCTAATGTTAAGTTAGAAGAAAAAAAGGTATTCTATCAAAAAGCCAAACTTTCATTCTTCAGACCTTTATCAGGGTTAAAGATGGATAACCAACCTGGTAAATCTGCCCCCGGGGCCCCAGAACCACTGGGGGCAAACACTCCAGGTTAAACATGTGGCATTACAGTTACAGTTTGTGGTAAATTAATTAATATCAGACTTGTTTGTTAATTCTGTATGCACCACTAAAGTGGTTATTTAAACTTAAGACCCCAACTTGAAGGTGGGCCCTGATTTAAAATGTAGTTTATCACATCAAATAGAGCAAATAGAGAATGTTGTCAGAGTTACTTTTTCATTGTGTGGTATTAATAAAAATAATAAAACATTATGAAAATAATAAGTCAACTTGAAGCAGACATAATGTGATGGTTTGACTATCTTAATCAAGTTAGTTAGTTCAATGCAACTTGATGCAAATGCTCTTCAATAATGCAGCAAGACATCATAAAATGAGATTATTAAACACACTGATGCATCCCTTTAAACAGTAAGTTAGCACCCTGTTTTAGCTTGAACTAAGAACTAGAGTTGAGCAAGAGTTTATTTCTCTTTTTACTAGGGCTGTCAAAGTAAACGCGATAATAATGCGTTCACGCAATTTTGTTTTAATGCATTAATGCAATCGATCTTTCAATTGAAACTAGAAAACCTAAGGAATCCGTCGGTACCAACCATGTCATAATAGCTTGTTGTCAAGGAGATTAAATAACGCTCAAAACCTACGCTACATTTTGGCGAGGAAAAACTGGCATGGCCATTTTCAAAAGGGGTCCCTTGACCTCTGACCTCAAAATATGTGAATGAAAATGGTTTCTATGGGTACCCACGAGTCTCCCCTTTACAGACTTGCCCACTTTATGATAATCACATTTGCATAAAGCAGCATATTTGTCCACTCCCATGTTGATAGGAGTATTAAATACTTGACAGTCTCACTTTAAGGTACATTTTGAACAGATAAAAAATGTGCGATTCATTGTGATTAATCAAGATTAACTATGGACAATAATGCGATTAATTTTAAATAAAGTATATTGAGTAATACCTTATACTTTGTGGACGTGTGGCTTTACAAGGCCTCGTCACAAATGTTTCACCTTTTTTTGTTTTTACCAGCAAAGAACTGGTAAAATGAACACTAAAGACTGGGACCAGAAGCACTTTATAGTATATTAAAGTATAACTGCACTTATAATTTGTGCCAATGTACCCCTTAAAGTAAACTTTAGCGAACAATTTGTTGCCTTAACTGAACCTAAACTTGAACTTGTTTTACTTGCTCAACTTGACTGTAAATGAAGCTCATAAATTTGAGGTGTCCTCGCTGTTGTTGAATAATCCTGTCATGGAGGAGGACTACAGTCTTCACATTATTCAGGTCCACAGTACTCGTTATGTGTTGCTCATTCATGTGTATCCCCAGAGTTTAAAACAAACTGAGACTGAAAAGCTTCCGAGTTAATTGCATATACCCTCATCATCAAAATGAAGAGTTGGCTGTGACGCACAAAATTAAATATTAATATGTCATAGCTGTGTGGAATAGGAGAAAAGGCGGCACTGAGCTGGTATGACAATGTTCGCCACAAATACAGCTTTTCTATAAAAGGCCTTTTGTGTGTGTCTGTATATATAAATATATATTCACCTCAAATCCATAATCCTTTTTCTTTCATTCTACTTTCATGTGTGTCTGTTTTCTCAGCTGGGGCCGAACATCAAAGAGCTGTTCCGTCTGGTGGAGGACTTTGTGGATGTCATTGGCCTGAGGATGAAAGACTTCCAAGACATGTATGAAGTCACCGATAACCTAGGTCAGCCTTATCTCCATGCAGGAGATTTCCACAGCTATCTCTGCTCATCAAAACAAATACTCTTATCACAGCTTTTCTTTCTCTGAAGATTGATCTTCATATCTACAATGGCAATACATAAAAGGGAAGACAGGGGAGGGTGACGCGACGGGGACTCACAGCAACCAGTGTTGCATCCAGCAAGAGCTATTTGTCCCGTCAGCCAAGTGTCCACACGCAGGACTCATTCATACTATCGACTGATTTTAGCTTGTCACAAATATATCAATGTTGGTGTGTATGTTGGCCAATAAGTAACAGGAAATTATAAAAATGACAGAAATGTCAAAGATATGTTTGAGGAAATTTAAAAACAATATCACCTTTACATAGTTTGTCCACTAGATTATTAAAGATGGCATCTTTTTAATTGTTTAACCTAACGACATAGTATTGTTGACTAAACCTAACGTTAAATTGTTTAACCTAACGACGTAGTTTTGTCGACTAAAACCTAACGTTAAATTGTTCAACATAACGACGTAGTTTTGTTGCCTAAATTAAACGTTAAATTGTTTAACCTAACGACGTAGTTTTGTTGCCTAAATTTAACGTTAAATTGTTTAACCTAACAACGTAGTGTTGTTGCCTAAATTTAACGTTAAATTGTTTAACGTAACAATGTAATTTTGTTAACTAAACCTAACGTTAAATTGTTTAACCTAACGACATAGTTTTAACTAAATCTAACGTTAAATTGTTTAACCTAACGACATAGTTTTGTTACCTAAATTTAGCGTTACATTTTTTAACCTAACTACGTAGTTTTGTTGCCTAAATTTAGCGTAACATTTTTAAAACAACTACTTAGTTTTGTTGCCTAAACCTAACGTTAAATTGTTCAACGTAACAACGTAGTTTTGTTAACTAAATCTAACGTTAAATTGTTTAACATAATGATGTAGTTTTGTTACCTAAACCTAATATTAAATTGTTTTTACATAATGACATAACTATGTTTGTTGACTAAACCTCAGGTTAAATTGTTTAACATAACGATGTAGTTTTGTTGACTAAACGTAACGTTACATCGTTTAACCTAACAACGTTGTTTTGTTGACTAAACCTAACGTTAAATTGTTTAACCTAACGACAAAGTTTTGTTAACTAAATCTAACTTTAAATTGTTTAACCTTAAGACGTAGTTTTGTTGCCTAAATATAATGTTAAATTGTTTGACCTAACGACGGTTAGAAACAGAGTAAACCATTTAAATGATAGTGGTAAGTAGTAGAGCTAATATAAGTATTGCATGTGTCCATAGCTACAAGCATAATTTGATCCCTCAGCAAACTATGCGGCTGTTTGGCTTTAAATATTTCCATTTGGCAAGTAAAACTGGGGTCAGTGGAGGCCCTGGGTAAGATATCATGTAAAGAGTCATCTATTTACATGGAGGTTTGCGTTTTCAACAATGACCAAATAAAACACTAAAAAACGTATGATTAGAGTGTAATGAAAAGTAAATGAATAAAATAAAATGGTAAAATAGCACATTTATCTCGCCTGGGTCTGGACTCAGGACCTGGGCCGGTCAGATTGGGTCCTTTGTTTGTTTTTTGGAGTTTGGGATTTGCCCACCATCCTTTGTTGTAAATTCAATTTATTTAATATTATTGTAGGAGGCATGGCACAATCTCTATAGCATCCTATTTCTGTTCCTCAGTATCTGCACCTAGAGAACAAACCCACCGTAAATATTAGCACTCCCCAGGCAGCAGGTCAAGCAAATCCGCATTCATAACTACCTGCTGTCTCCTTCCATTGCCCGGTGACAGTAAACACTATTTCTCTCAAATAGGGCGAAAAAAAGTAGTGTAGTCATCACAGAGGCTCTGCTGCTCTCTGTGACCTCCAGATAAAAACGAGGCAGAGTTTGAGTTTAGTCAAGGGAGAATATGTGGGAATTGGGGCCAGATGAGAGGTCCTGTTTATAGAGGTGCCACTTCGCTGTCTAGAGCCAAATAGCCGCCCACACCAGCAGCGTAGCTCCCCTGGGGCGGCTGACCTCCTCTTCCCTCCCACACCTCCAACATAAGCAAAGCTGCACACATCATCTGCCAACATATAGTTAGATCAGACTTTCTTCCTCTAAACTTATCAAAGTAGTCTGTTGTATAGGATGAGGGAATTTGACTCAAACTTCATCTGCTTAGTGCTTATTTTTGCTTATTTTTCTGTCTTTTTTAAATTTTTTGTTTATTCATTTTCATAGGAGATCAATAAAGTTATATTTATTTATAAAATTAAATTAGGTCTTTAAGGGTGAATGACTTAATTGGTGCATCAAAACACTTGCATCCATTGTCGTCTATGTTAGCCCACATGCATTTTATCTGGACAGACAGACAAACAGACAGGACAATCACTGAATACGAAATCACATTTAGCATTTCTTGGTAGTGATATATGACATTCAACCAACTGGGCAAACCAGGCAATTGCCCCGGGGCTCCAGAACTCCATGGTCCCCCCAAAGCTCCTGGCTTATGCTGATTTAATTGAACACTTGGTAACACTTTCTATGACGCCGATGCCTATAATGCATTATAAACATACTTATAACGTGTTAATATCTGCTTGTAGCATATTATAATTATAGTTATAAACACTCATACATTTTTATTATATCATTTATTTATTACTTTATTGATACGTTACTTTATTTAATCATTACAATACATTATAATGTGAATATAAGTTACTCGAAGTGGTCAATGTCTGCTTTAAGTGAAGCTGTGTGTTGTTCTTGCATAGATTTAATGATTTTTTTTCACTTAACTTAAAGCACCCAATGACCACTTAGAATGATAACATTACAACCATGGGAATTATAATACAATATAAATATATATATATATATATATATATATATATATATATATATGTATATATGATACTTGACCTTATCTGTTATTATAAAACGCTTTATAATGTGTTTTAAAGCATTATGAATATTTATGAGTTCTCATTAAGGCTGTCAATCGATTGAATTATTTAATTGCGATTAATCGCATGATTGTCCATAGTTAATCATGATTAATTGCAAATTAATCGCACATTTTTTATCTGTTCAAAATGTACCTTAAAGGGAGATTTATCAAGAATTTAATACTCTTCTTAAGATGGGAGTGAACAAATATGCTTCTTTATACAAATGTATGTATATATTTATTATTGGAAATAAATTAACAACACAAAACAATGAGAAATATTGTGCAGAAACCCTCACAGGTACTGCATTTAGCATAAAAACATATGCTTAAATCAAAGTGGGCATGTTTCTAAAGGGGAGACTCGTGGGTACCCATAGAACCAATTTTCATTCACAGATCTTGAGGTCAGAGGTCAAGGGACCACTTTGAAAATGGCCATGCCAGTTTTTCCTCGCTGAAATGTAGCGTAAGTTTAGAGCGTTATTTAACCTCCTTTGCAACAAGCTAGTATGACATGGTTGAACATTAAGGAATGTATTTTGTACATTCCTTAATGTTTTTAATCACACAGCTGACCTGAGACCAGATATTATGCCAGCGTGGAAAAACAGATAGTGGAAGGAATAGGTGGCTAATAGGGGCCCAGCAGCTAATCTTTGCCCTGGGGCCCTTGAGCACGTTCATCCGGCCATGCTGACATTAGTCAGACTAAACAGATAAACAATTTCCATAAACATATGCTTCACTGCTTCTATTTCTAACTTATTGTGTGGCAGTTTTACTTTGATAAATTGTTTTCCATATTAATTTGTATACAGGATCACTGGTCAGGTCAGGTCAATTTAATTTATACAGGCCTTACATTCTCTACAGAACCCTCTATCTATATACCCAAGATTTAAAATGAAAAGAAAACTAAATAATTCAAAAATTTTGAACATTAAAAATTCATGACTTCAGAAGACAATAACACTCAGAGTTAAATTTCAGTAAAACAAATTGCTATGTATTATTTATTAATAATGTAGCTCTCAACGTGCTCCATCAGGACTGTGTGTGGGTGTGTGGTGTATTTGATTGACAGTGACCTGGCAACTTGAGCGAGCAACCCCACCAGAGGAAACTTCCACGCTTAAATCACCACGACTGTTATCACATTATGATTGTTAAATCGTGTGTAGACAGAAGTAGCAGCAGTGTGGAGCAACAGAATGTAAATATTGATTAAAGTAATAAGTGAAAGTTTCACCATTTTTGTGTTACAGTTTTGAGCGTCCACAAGCGTCCAGTGGTGGGTCATGCCGACATCAACTTCCCTATGAAGGGCTGGAGGGGCATGGTGGACTGGGCCCGCAGCTCTGAGGACAGAGTCACCATCCCCAAGAACATCCTGTCTACCGGCAAGCCAGGTGAGAGCTGCATCCCACTGAGACATAACGTACAGAAGACTGACAACCGTGTATTCTGTACGCATTCATGTAATATTTGAAAATAATGAGTCTCTTGTATTATTTATAAATGTGTCTTTTGAGAGCGAAACATGTTCCCCAAAAACTGATTACAGCCGGTCGTCCTTCTGCTTCTGATTCAAGAATGTGTGTGCTTGTATCTGCGTGTGTGTGTTTGGTTGGCAGGGGGTAGTCAAGACAAAAAAACAAAAAGCAGAAATAGGGAACAGGAATTGATTTATAAAACTGTGTTTGCTGCCATTAATCTGCAAAGCAAAGCGCCCTGCTCAGACAAATGCACGCAGAGATTGCTGTATTTAATGTTGAAAATAAAACATGCAGGAGAATAACAACATAATTTTCCATCACCCACTGTTCAGCAGCTGTACAACAAAAAGCCTCTGTCGTCTTCAATAAGGCCAGGGTTAGTTTCATAAAATGTTAATACGAAGCCCATCTGCCGTAATAATTCGTTGGCGGCGGATTGCAACCAGGAGCATTTACATACTTATTTGTTGCTTATAGACAAAAGGAATTATACGACTCTGTGGTTTTACAGCAGTAACGTGTGCCTGAAAATGTTAAAGCTTTTTCGGTAACAATTTATAATCATTTCATTTATAAATGGTTAACTGATGGTTAATTAAACTTAGTTAATAGTTATTTTACTGTTAACAAACAGTGAAATGATAATTAATAATGTTTTCTAAATATTAGTAATGCTATAATTTCTGTTATTTTGTCATTATTTTGTGTAATATGAAATAATTAGTTTATAAATTATATATTTTATCATAGCTGATAAGAGACAATAACAATTCGGATTATATTACTAAAGTATTTTTCAATTTATTGTTGCACACATTATAACATTTTATATAAGTATTTGTTAGTGATTACCAAATGATTTGTTTTGTAAGAAATTTGTAGTTTGTAAAACATCTATAAAAATTACATAGATATTATTATTAACCATCGACAAAGTATTAACTATCTATCTAAATAATGTTTATAAATGCTTTACAAAGTATTTATTAAGCATTTAACGAGATATTATAATCATCAGTTGCAACTTTAGAATAACCATCCAGATAATGTTAATAGATGGTTTGCGAACCAATTATTAACCATTAAAGAAGTGTTACAGATATCTATCTATGTAATGTTTATAGATGTTTTACAGACAATATCTTTTAGGTTTACAAATAATATATATCTTTTAGGTTTATAAATAATATATATATATATATATAGTATTATTATTATTATTATTATTATATATATATATATATATATATATAAAATGGTATAATGTGTGCAACAATAAACTGATAAAATAACATACATTATAACATTACTAATAGTTAGTAAACATTATTGTCATTTCATTGTTTGTTTACAGTAAAATAACTATTAAGTTTAATTAATCAATCTATCATTTATAAATGATGGTTATTATAAGTGTTATCGTATGAATGATGATACTCAGGGGTGAACTCACTAAAGGATTGTACGGCTTTTGCGGCCTCTAAACCTGCAGAAATAAGACAAGAAGTAACCGTGTAATTCTGAAAACACCCGCAAAGTGTGAAATGCACCCTTAACTGTGCTGCCAAGCAAATTGCATCTCGATGCTCCTGTGCTTTTTGCACATACTAAAATTAGGTACATTTGGTGCAAAATCGCACACGCAGTTACAGTGAAGTTAGCGTCTTCAGAGAGTTGGTGGGAACAGAAGTGCAGTTATAAGGGGTGTTTAAAGGCTGTTCTTGAGGTGGACCTCGAGGCTTTGAATGATATTTCTTCTTCTTCCACAGTCTGACGGTGTCTGTTTAAAAAAAACACCAACAGCACTGTTAGACTGAGATATTAAATCCCGAATATGGTTTCTCTCTGTCACGTTTAAATTCCTCGCCTAAAGTTATCTGCACTTCGCGGGTCAGGACTTGAAGCTTGAGGTCTGAACATTTCATTTTTCTTTTCCTCTCTCCATTGTTCTACCTACAAAGGCAACATTTATACTTTGCAACATGGATAATTGCAGTCGGACGCAAAAAAGGGCAAATTGCACTCAGCTGCAAAACTGTATGGCTCTGTTTGCGCTGTAATATCATCAGTGAAATATCTTTAGTGAATCAGAACTTGAGACCGGGCAGATAGCGGTTGCAAATGATGCACAATTCATGGTGCTATCAGTGGCCGTGATCCATTCTTTGTGAATTTGCCTGTCAATGTCCCCATTATTAGGTACACCTGTACAGTCCAATGCAATCCAATATAACGCTTCTGTCATAAAGTCGACTTTTATGATGCCTGTAACCTTCATCTCTTTGTTGATACTGTCATAGAGGTGAGGTTTTCTTTTAACATCCTGCAACCCAAGCCCTATTCCTCGGAAAAAAATTTAAAAAATTAAAATTAAAAAATTAACTACCGAGAATGAACAGGACCAGCTTCTCAACCTTAAGGGGTATATGCATATATATGGTCTCTTTTGAAAAGTAGGAAGTGAAGGAATATGAATAAATTGTAGGTAAACTAAACTATTTTACCATGGAGATTACAATGGAGATACAATAAAGGAAAAAAACAAGACTTTCATCTTCGCCTAGTATAAAAGAGAGAGTCAGCTAAGGGTGGGAGGGGTGTTGGATGGGTCAAACAAACACAGGACTTTCAACCAGGCGACCAATGTTCGTGTCCTGGGTGAAACTAAAAGTAGATGTTGACTTATTTTGTCGCGTCAGTCTGTAGTCACGTGACTCGTTGGTATCGTCAGTCCTGTGAGTCGCTAGTCAGTGAAGTAAAATGTGAAGTTTGACTGTTACTTTTTGTCATTCCCTGTTCCCTGTTTGTGATCCGACTCAAGGTGTGTTTAAGTGCATTGGAAAGCTCAGAATTTCTAGATTCCAACAATATCAAGCATGATATTGTTGCCTTATGAGAAAATTATCGCAAATCTTTTGATCAAAACTTGTCCTTGTATTTCCGAAGTTTATTTCTGTAAAACTTTATTGTTAAAATACTTTGTTAATAAGACACAGTTTGGACTACATACAGTTGGTTTACAGATTCTGAAAGCTGAAGACCTGAGGTTTTTAACACGGTATAACATTCATATGTTCTATAAATAGGTGATTATGAAATAGCGGTGTTTTCTAACTACTTCACTACTTCCGGTTCTAGAGGATGCCCAGAAGTTCTCACCACTCCGATACAATGAAGGCAAAATGCAATTTAGTTTGTGGAGCTCAAATAACTGACATATGACATTTGAAAAACGTTATATGACTAGCAGCAAGTTAACATGGACAGCTTTCTTTTGACCACTTTTTTTCAAAGAAAAAGTCCCTGATGATGAAATCTGTAACACGTTGCAGTTTATCCAGGTATGAGCAGGGGCAGCAGGTTAAGGTACGCCAGAGGTTTTCCTCCTCAGCCACATTCGCCAGCTCCTCCCCTCCTCCATCCCAATACGCTCCCCAGGCCAAAAGGAATGTTCTGCCCCGGGGTCTCCTCCCAGGTGGACATGTCCAGAACACCTCCACAAGAGGGATGCAAGAGGCATCCTATCAGATATCAAATGCCCGAAAGTGTCTCTAAGGGTGAGCCCAGCATCCCTGCAAAAGAAACTCATTTCAGCTGCTCGTATCCACAGCTGTATTTCAATCACTTCCGGAAGCTTGTGACCGTAGGTGAGAGCTGGAATGTAGATTAACGGATAAATCAAGAGCTTTACCTTCAGGCTCAGCTCCTTCTTCATCACAACACTGTTACAGTTGAGTTCTTAATTTATTCATGTTTTTTCACTGCTTTCAGCAATTCAATTTGTATTGGTGTAATGGAAGAAATCTCAGACATTTCTTTAAAACTTCAGCAAATAAATAATACGCTCCATTCAAATGACTCAGCAGTGTTCAATGTATATGAGTGGAGGCTAGAGTTAGAGGAGGATGGGTGTATAATGCCCTCAGAAGGAGAGTGAGTTCATGTCCTGTGTCATACTTTGTTGCGTTTTTGTTTTTTTAATATTGAACTATTAGTGTTAGTTGTCTTTCCTTTGACCATACTCTAGTAGCTATGCATCAAAACCGTCGTGCATCCTTTTGAAAAATGTCCCCTTCCTAAAACTGCTATAAAGAAATACTATATATTAAATATTTTCTACTTTCACTGAGTTCATTCATTCATTTTCAAACATTTCAACCCTTTAAATGCCAGTTTGTTTACATAATGGCATTGCTGATTTTATGAGAAACAAAAAATAAATATTTTCTGTATACTAAATACTCAGGGATGTTTTTTATTTTTTCACAGTTTGGGATACGTTGATTATCAACAACGTTGATTTTGATGCACTGCATCAAACACTGCAGTGCTCCATAATACGGCAGTAATGCCCCTTGAGGAAACCAGAAAAATAGCATGTATTTGCCCCATAAGGTAAACATGAGAAAATGTGGTGGAAAATAGCAAAAACTACAATGTTGAAGCCAGAAATCTGGAATTAAAGCCTGATTTAATACAGTTAGCGATGCACCGGTTTATCAGCCGAACATCGTATCGGACGATATTCGCCTTGTTGACTACCATCGGCCTATCAGCAACTAAGATGAAATTCACCGATGGCAGTGGCCATATGCGCACATAAAAATGAGAGGAAAAGTCACCCTTGTGGGAGTATTACACTGTCTCAGAGAAAGATCAGCGACCAGTACGTTGTCAATTACAAATTAAGCAGTAAAACAACGGCTTACAAGATTTATTAAACACAATCACTGCGGTCTGGATGAATGAACCTTGTGTATGCTTAATGTGTCACTAGAAGCCTGTCAGTCCAGCCGGGGGTGACGCAGCTCCCAGTACATTACAGTGGGAACATCCTCCATGCCGTGCAGCCCTTGCAGCAGTCCATCTCCCATACTGGGATCCAGTCCTGGTTGAGCAGAGCATCGGGGGTCGCTGCATTGTAGTCCTGCGGTCCGTCAAGCCCGGACAGCTGATGCAGCGAGGCCCGAGGCTCTGCTCCCCAGCAGCGTTCTGTCGTTACTAGTCCACTAGTTAATCATTCACGGATGGTTCTCTCTGACGGATAAAAAAATGAAAATGAAAAATGCTAACATGGCTCAAATATACGTGGGCGGCCGTTAATATACGAGCAAGTAAGTAAGAGCAAGAATAGCAAGTAAAGTCTATGGGTTATTTCATAGATTTGTATGATTGAATTGTTGCTCATTCAACAGTGTAATGAAATGCTGAATGACTTTATTTATATAAAACGTATACATACGTTATTTTTTTTATAATGAAGAGGTCTTTGTTTCCCTGGCACAAAAGGGGAATTAATAACTGCAAAAACAAAATAAACAAAAAAATCGTTATCGGCTATCGACCAAATTGTTATTTTAAACATCGGTATCGGGATCGGATCAGAATTCTGCAATCGGTGCATCCCTAACTAGATTGCATGATTTTTTTGCTGTAATAGCTGTAAGATCAAACATTGTGGTTTCAATGGTGACATTTTTGTGGATCTCTGAGTGGGTCTGAGTGTATTATGACTACACAGCTTATTATAGATTTATTATGGGAGCTAAAGTTGAACTTCCACACCCTCACCATAAGCCAAAAAAATAAAAAAAATTAAAAAAAGCCAAAAATGTCCCGAGAGATGAATAATGGCTACAAATGATTAGAAACTATTGGTGGTACACATTGAAAAACATTGTCATTAAATGTAATCTGGAGTTTATAGCATCATCCCATATCAATATTCATGTTGGTGAGTGGGGGTGCATCATGAGTTGTGAACATTATTAAGAGGAGCACCAGCTGAGCTAGTCTGTTGTCTGCCTGCAGGTGCTAGGTACACTGTGTTCAGTAGCAGTAGGGTTATTTGTCAGTCAGGATGTTTTCGACCATTAAAGACAGCCCTGTACTGCTAGCATGCTAATGAGGCCGTCACTCCTAATCAGGAGTCAACAGGAGCCAATCAGGAGCAATTAGAGGCAATTTCCTCCCCAGCTGGGAGACGTGTCTCCACGGTGGCAATGTCACACCAGCAGCCAGCCCTCTTTATGCATACAGCCTGGACTCGCTTACATGGATTAAAACGTCTCTCTGATGCCTTGTTTACACTGATTGACTGGTCCCTCCTCATATCTCTAGAAATATTATGAAATAAGTATTTTTTCTTAAAATAAAAAAATAAATAAACAGATGGTATGCTTTGCAGGCTACAAAAGAACGGAGAGAAATGTGTTTTGTTTAATGCTTCTGAAAATTTAATGAAGCAGTGTTACACAGGCCAAATTCAATTTGCCTCCTCTTTGCAGCAAACATGCAACAGAACAACAATCACCTACAATTAATCTCACTGAGAGAAAGACCCCGGTTCAACTGCATATGTTAGTTGCAGCTTGATTTTTATTTAACTCCATGAGACCCGCGGAGGCTGTAGCAGGTTCAGTTTGAAGCTATGTGAAGGTACAAATATATGAAACTAGAAAACATAAAGAATCTGTTTGTACCAACCATGTCATGCTAGCTTGTCAATAAGTGTCCAAAGTTAGGCTAAATTTTGTTGAGGAAAAACTGGCATGGCCATTTTCAAACAGGACCCTTGACCTCTGACCTCAAGATATGTGAATGAAAATGGGTTCTATGGGTACCCACGAGTCTCCCCTTTACAGACATGCCCACTTTATGATAATCACATGCAGTTTTTTGAATGCAGCATACAGTGAATGTGTTTAATTCCAACTATTCTAAGATGTTGTTCCTGAATATTTCTGCATACTGGGGTCCCTAAACAGTCTTGAATTACATAAATTGGGTATCACTGTAGAGCTGAGACTCTTGTGGATCCAATGAGCCCAACTGTATTCATGTGTGATGATGTTAGTCCCCATAGGAGACATTTCATTGTAGTGAGACCATTTTTTGAAACTTGACATCACTGTATAAAATGACCTGTGGTGACCTCTAGGATAATCACCGATTTAATCGCCGAAAAAATGTAATTCTTGCAGAAATCTCAAAATGTCAAAAGTTTTTGATCCCAAATCAGAGCATGGCTTTTTCTATGGTGTTCCTCAAGGTCTTGGTGTCTTAATGTGGTATTTTGGAGGGATAATTGATCATTTTTATCAATTTTCGAATGGTAAAAAATGGTTAAATTTAGAACCAAATCTGTGTAACAAATGGTCTCAACCCAAAAATTGCTGCAACAACTTATGAGACATAATAGAGCATGGAGATGACCATAACATACTTCCATCATAATGCTCTAAACCCTTATACACTTTTACAATTTATTTTTAATAATCAATTAATTCATGTTTCCGTTTCCGGGTGCCTTGTGCGGCAGTAGGACTGTGAATCATGTCATCTGGACATGTGCATGTGCGTCCTCGTGCAAGTGCACAAGATAAACAAGACGGGGACCCACTCATAGAAAACACAGCTCCGTAGTGCTATGAGAGGTCAGAAACTCCACCGGGAACCTTTAAGGGAGTGACAGCTTTTTTCTTTCATGCTCCTCAGTAAGCAGGAAGCAGCAGACACTCTGCTTCCCAAGATTCAGTTATCTCATGTGCTGTTTCCCTGCGATAACAAAGAATATAATGAAATAAACATGATACAAGTCAAATGAATTTCTAAATTCCTATCTGTATTTTTAGTTTTAACTTCACCTCACAATCTGTCGTTGTTTAAAGCCTCCATTAAGAGGCAGTGTGAGCAAAATACAGCAAAGGTTCATGATCAAAATAATATCTGACAGAGTAGAAAGACGCAAGTTAAATTTGTATGATGTTTATTCCGTTCGTGGTATTGTCAGTAACTGTTCAGAGGTAATGGAGTATATTAGGTAGGCACAAGTGCACACTCGCTTTTAAAGGGTTTTCTAGTCCACTTCCTCTCACCACTTACTGGTTGAGAAGAGCCCCCCCCCCCATGTGGCAAATTCTCCTCGCAAACTGAAGTGTGTTGAAGCAGGAATTAGACCGAGCCATGTAATGTGTTTCAGACTTTATGCTTGTGTCATGAAATTTAGCTTTGCCTGCTCATTACATGTGTGAAGCCATGTGAGTAAAGACACTTATGCATGACTACATGCATGTGCACATTCACACACAACATATGCAAACAAACATTCAGTGCACACACCATGTATATGGACACATAGTTGGCTATGAACTGTTTCCCTTCTCTCACACAGACACGTAACTTATTGAATCGCTGGTTAAAGTCCCTCCAGGCTCGCTTTTGTTGGGCACAGACAATCTGGCTGAGCATATTGGATGGGCCAGCCAAAGAGTGGATGAGCAGGACACATAATACTTCATCCTCCTCACACACACATACATTCACACACATCTTGCTTGGTTCCCCCCTGATGCCCATGGGAGCTCAGCTGTTGCCTTGGAGCTACAGCCTCTGCCTGCCATGTAGTGTGCTGGGGCAGAAGAGCTGGATGTCTTCAGATGGCCCGGCAGATGGAGTTGTGTTTTTTTCGCCTTTGACACCGCAGCCGGAAAGAGAAAGCTTCTCCTCGCCCCGGGGCTGTCTGTGCCTTTATGTAGTCCAGCAGTCAAGTTTTGACAGATTTCTTCCGATGCTGGCACTGCTCGGTAGTCTCTTGATTGCAGCAGGGGGAGCTCAATACATAGAGCATAGATCAATATCAGCCAATAGAGCTAGTCCTACTGGAAGTACTGTTGATGTTATGTGATTGTGACTGATCACTATTTTAAAGGATGGATTCTAAACTGGGTCAGTGTTGCATGTGGTCAGGTTAGTGACCCTGGCAGCCTGAGGGTAAAATGATGTAGAGCCAGACCCAACACCCTGACTCATTCAAGTTCAAACTGTCACTTATTTCACTCTTTTAGAAGGAAAAAAAAGATTTTTCAAGAAAAAGAGGAATAAATGTTTTCACCATCTTTACTAAGTGTTTCAGTATATGTTTGGCATCATTGGGCTGAAATCCCATATTAACCTTTCAGCATATTGTAATTCAAGTGTTCTGAGAGAAAACTAGACTTCTGCTCCTCCTCATGGCTCTGTTTTCAGGCTTTAAAACATTTAGCCCGTGACGGGAGACTTTGACCAATCACAGGTCAGAGAGAGAGAGCATTCCTTGGGAATTCTGACCAAACGGTCAAAATAGGCAGCGCTGATCAAATATGAATCAATATTCTGTTACTGTAATGATTATTTCTCACCTCAAATGTTTTCAGAAACATCTTTTAGTGTACTGTTTAGCTGTAAAATGAGAATGTTTGCTCCGGCTGGTGGGCGGTGCTTGGTATTTCCTCAACTGATCTCTCACATGGCGGGCGAGTTGCCACGGGCGGTAGCGCTGCCGCCATTCTTGAAAGAAAACGCCGATGAGTCTGTGGTCATGGATGTATAAAGACACGTCTATAATTTAGATGATTGTTTTTTTTCTTGGAAAATCAACTTCCCAGTATACACTACACTTAAATATCCCTCATTTAAATCATTATGTCCTAAAAGTTGTAACATTCACTAATAGCTGAATCCAGGGTTGTAATTCATCACTTTTATTAACTTATAATATACCCATGGGCTGTATGCTGTAAGCCTGTACCGTGGTGGATGTATTAACGTCTCTGTTCCCAAACAAACGGCTATCGGCCAGTAGCTAGTAGTGCTAGTAGCTAGTAGTGCTAGTATCTAGTAGTGCTAGTAGCTAGTAGTGCTAGTAGCTAGTATTGCTAGTAGCTAATAGTGCTAGTAGCATGACATCAACAGAATTTAATGTAGTTGTAGGATATTTACTAACAGGGCAAAAGACCAGGACACAACCTCTTCTACATCCATGGTCTGTGGTCTATTGGACCCTCTTCTACATCCATGGTCTGTGGTCTATTGGACCCTCTTCTACATCCATAGTCTGTGGGCTATTGGACTCCATTTTGGATCCTTGAAATTAAAAAGTTTGAGATTAGTCTCAAAATCTGTGTTTCTAACCATTCATGTGAATAACTCACTTTACGCTCCTCTGGGTAGCGGCCGGGCAAAGAGTTTAATAAATAAATAAATAAGTAAGTAAATAGTTATAATAATATGCATATTTATAATATTTTTACGGTTCAAAACAGCTCATTTGGTTAGAGACATTACAATTATGACAATAGAATCTAAATAATAGTTTTACTTTTGTACGGCACTTTGTAGGCGGATGTTTTACTGGCGTCTGGTAGTCGCTTTCAGTCCAAAATGGCGGAAGCATAGCTCTGCTGCTGGGTGCTGATGTTGCGACCAATTGGCTTACACTTCTTAGCAATATACATTCTTTGGTTGCTATGTACAGATATTGTTGAAAAAATAATAATCAAAAGGATGTTGCTACTGAACATAACAAAACGTCGGTACTGAATGTAATCCAGGCCCGGGGAACTCTGAGACCTGTATTATGAAAACACATGAAGGGTTCTTCATGTTGAAGGGTGTCACTTCATGCACACAACAGTAAAATGTTGTCATCAATCAACATGTAAACCCACATTAGAACCAGAGTCCTTAGTTGATCCAGTTTAGTTCCAGAGGTTTATAAAGGAAGAATTTCAAACTAGTAGTTGTTGTTGAAAACAGTGATAAGAGTGAAACTATTACTGCAGGGTGAGGGCCGTGTCAGGCTGTGCTGCTACTATCTGTCATTATGGAGATTATGGAAATTATTTTTCAGTTGTGCGTCCATGTATCTGTGCGTGCATTTATCTGTGCGTGCATTTATCTGTGTGTGTGTGTGTGTGTGTGTGTAAGAGACAGCGTTTATAGCTGACTAGTCATGTAGGCCAGCTCCAGTGTAAAGAGCTCTTGGGGGCTGGAGGAGTGGAGGCAGCATGGCTGACCTGCATTCTCCTCTATAGCAGGCCACAGTTCTAACAGAGACTGAACCATTCAGTCTCTCCGAGCACTCCTCTAAACACCGCTGTCTTATTTGACTTTGACCTCTGTGCTCTCTGTGTGTGTCTGTTTGTTCCCCATCACAGATGCAGACGAGTCCTCGACGTTTGTAGCCGGCATCGTTTTGTACAGAAACCTGGGCAGCATTCTGACCCTGCAGAGGTAAGACTACTGACTGCTTTACAACTGCAACTGAAAGATTAGAAGCTTTGTTGATTGTTAAGCAGGTTTCCCTCTGGTTATGAAACTCCATTAATATCAGAGGAATATAGAGGATGGATTCAGTCATTGAAGCCAAGGAACACTAATGTAACCAATGTTTGGTTCAGGGCACCAAGGCACTGGGAGCGGTACAAGTAATACTGCAACAGAATAGATTTGATCTTTTGGTGTAGGCTCCATTAGTAGTACAATAGGGGCTACAAGGAAAACATTAAAGGGGCTGTATGTGACTTTTTACACGTATGAATCGTTTTTTATTGCCAATGTGTGGACAGGTTGTAACCTAACCTAAAAGTATTTGATCTCCCACGACTTTCTGTGTTTCCTCTATCAGCCTGCTTTAATGTGGAGAATCCGAGACTGTTTTTCCAGGAAAATCCAACGGATGTGATGTCATGCGCGCTCGCGAGTGCCTTCGCAGTAGCTAATGTTCGGTTAGAAATGGAGTCCGCTAACGCCAACAAACGACCAGCCCCCACCACAACTCAGAATCCAACACAAACGCCACGGAAGCACAAAAAAAACACAAAATTATATCTAGTGAAGCCCGTCTAACAAAACAGGAAATTGACCGACGTCGTACCTTTGTTTGGTCAGCTAACATTAATGCCAAGCATGTGAAATACATAGTGATATTGTGGTTTTGGCCGGTAAATGTTGCTTACGTTAAACAACATGATGCCTGTCAATCACATTCAGTCTTGAGTGTGTCGGTAGTTCGAGCACAAGCGCGAGCAACAGGACGCTGACTGTTGTTGACTTAACGGCCACAGGCATCACTGTTAACAAGCAGTTTCTGATTCTTACATTGAGCCCCTTTAAAGCGATATTGCAAAATGTATTTAGTTTTGCAATATCTATTTTTTAGATTTAGTTGTCATTTAGTTGTCAAGGAGAATGAGTCAGTAACTAATCAGACCATGACAGAGATGGAAATATCTCAACAACTATTGGATGGTTTTACATGCAATTGTATACATACATGAATCCCGATGATCCCTCGACATTTCCTCTATCACGACCAGCAGGTATTTATGGTTTTAAGTGAAATGCCTCAAAAACTATTAGATGGATTGCCATGAAATTTCGTACAGGATGAATTTAGTGACAGCTCTAAGTACGTCACACCTGGCATTAGAATGTGTCTCAGAAGATTGATTCATATTTGATCTGATTTGACCTAGTTTGACCGTTTGATCGGAGTTCATGAGTGATTGACAGCCGGCTCTCATAGACGGCAGCTGGACGGCAGACTCCAGCTCGGCTCTGATCGGTTGTTTTCCTCCGGTCTGTGAAATCTTGCAGATGCCGTTAGGAGCACCAGAGGACACAGAGGGACATGATTTTTTTCAGATTACCTGTTTATACCGGCACATGCATGCCCAGTGTACGTGAATGGTCATGTGATATGCGTTTTCAGACGTGGTAGTATGGATGGAGATCCCTAAAACGCTCGTCTGAACGGAGATCGTTTTAGGAACGTACTAGTGTGGATGTAGCCTTAGATCACATTGACAACAGTGATTATACAATATTGGGTTGTGTACAACATCCTTTATTAAACCAGCTACACATTGAAATATAGTCAGTGATGCTGAGGAACTGTTGAACTGTTGATTCCTGGTTCTACTACAGAACTGTGCTGAGTGTTGTGGGTTGTCGGGGCAGAGTCAGGGCATTTAACATCAGCACTGCAGTGAATGTTCCCAGTTCAATGAAAACAAGGATTTGATGCTGAAACAGCAGCACACTAGCAGTGGGTGGCCTCATGTATGTCTTTTCATCTCTGCGAGTAAAGGGATTTGTTGGAGGAAGTCGCTGCTTGTGTGATTATTAACATACATTTTAACACAGCAGTGTACATGTGGCTGTGTGTAATTATATGTGTGTGCGCGTACTGGAATGCATGCACACTTCTGTGAGTAACAGCTTGTTATCTATGACTGGTTGTGTTGGTAAGGAGCTCCCCATTATGATAATGTGGTAAAAGCACATAATGAACTGGTTACATACAGAAACAGGGGAATGAAGCAGACCGTCACTCTCACCAGTCCTCCCACGTTTGTTCTTAATCTTTGGATTGCTGCTGCTCTCCATATTTCTCAGCTCCACTTCACTCTTTTTTTGTTTTCATCCTTGTTTCCTCTCCTTTTCTGCATTTGATTCCCCCCTCAAGGAAAAAAAAAAAAGATGAGTTTGAGGCAAGAGACTAGATGACACAAACATTTAAGTTGACTGATTGTGTTTTGAAATGGTGAGAGGGCGATTGTGCGTACAGGATGCAGTGATGATGTGAGGAACTGGGAATCGCAGCATGGGCTGTTGAACATGTTTGGCCGACTGGAAGCTTTCGGTGTCAGTACTTCCAGGAGCAATTCACTTTTTCTCCCGATTGTCTCATTCCACATGATTGATAGTACCTATGAAAAGCAGAAATTGTAATGCATACTAAACAGGCAGGGAGAATGTAAAATAGAATGCCCCAAAATGTTATAAGATAAGCTATTGGAAAACAATGTGGACTGCTTCAGACGCTAGAGAAATCCTCAAACTCTTCAGGGTCTACTCGGCAGGTAGGATTACATGTTTGCTCTGGAGCCGAGCACAAAGATTCATCAGAAGCAGATGAGTCAGTAATCTGTTACATATTTTATCGTTGATGAAGCACTTGAGGTGATTGTGATGGTCATTTAGAATGTGCTTTAGCATTCTGTGACAGGTGCGTGACCTTTACTAAACTAAAGGCGATGTCAATATGTCCTTTCAAATCTCACTAAGGGGTGTTTCCTTTCATAGAAGTCATCTATGGATGTCATTGTTTGCAACATGGATGTATAAAGACAACTGGATACAGCGTTGGAGGCGGGCTCCTGTTCATTTTGGTGACAGCTGCTCAGTGGCGCATTAGGTCAAAATGGCTCGAGTACCGAGTGATAAAGTACCCAGATCGTCTGGCAAACTTCTGCATCCATTGGGCCCATGCAGCAGGCGTAGTAGCGTTTCCTTTAACTCCGCCTCCCAGCTCGGTTCAGCCTCAGTCTGGGGCTCATTCACATGAACAGAGGAAGGAAAATAACTCTAACCTATACCAATGTGCAGATCAATGATCCGCTGTGGCCACCCCTAACAGGAGCAGCCAAAAGGCGAACGACTATTTAAGTGTTCGTACTGGGAAGTTGATTTTCCACAAAAAAAAATGTATCTGCTGAGTTACAGACATCTCTTTCCCTATGTAAGTCTGTGGGAAAAAGGCTTTTTTGGGCATCACATGATGGACACAAAAGTTGTAATTCCACCGTTTGGCCACTTTATAAAATTTGCTTCAAAGCCCAGCGCTCTTCTGGAGAACTTGGTTTGCAATCAAAGTCTTCCTCACACTGTTATTCCAAAATGTTTAGCCATACGAGCTATGTGTCTCAAGGAATGGCAGGAATGTGTGTCAGTCAGCTGATTAGTTGATCGTTCCACCACTTTGGTCCAACGTGAATATCTCAGCGGCTATTGGATGGATTACTGGTGATTATTGGTGCTCACTTGACTTTTTTTGGACTGAAATGTCTGAACAACTGCTTGATGGATTGCTATGAAATTTGACAATTAAACTAGGAGGATGAGTCCAGCTGACATCGGTGTTTTCTGACATTTAATCTAGCGCCACCAGCAGGTCAACACTTTCACTCAAGTGAAATATGTAATCGATCTACCCGATGGATTAGCTCAACAATTTGTACAGACATTTATGGCTCCCAAATTATGTATCGTAGTTTACTGATTCCCAAAGTGGGGTCCGAGGACCCCAAGGGGTCCGTGGCACTCTGTCAGGGGTTCCGCAAAATAATTTGCTATAAATAATTAAACTGTGCTGTATCATTAAAAAGTGCATAACTACAGATGGGGACCATTTGCATCAATAAAACAAGCATATGTCCATCACCATGTTAGCTTTGGGTCAATAGAAACTCTGATATGATTGTGACACACAGTAATAAGTTCATTATTTTTAAGTTGAAGCACTTAGACTGTCTAAATGTCTGGATTTATTAGGACTATGCCAGTCTCGCTACTGTTCATTATCTGAAAGCTTTTAAGATCAATTACTTGAATGTGGGCTATAAATGCTGTCACGTTGAGTCCAAATGCAATTTGAATAAAATGACCCTCTGATTAGAAGTATATAAGTGGTATTAACATTCAATAACACTGCTAATTTCCCCGCTGTGGGACTAATAAAGGATTATCTCATTTTGTCTTCACATGATTCAAATTGAAATCTGTTTCTGTTCATCACTATGAAACACGTCTGAAGTATTTAAGTTGAAACATTTTAGAATACAAATAGTTTCAATGGCATAGGAGTACAAATGGTAGTAAGCATGTTATCATCAGTTATAATCAGTGTTACGATTAAGAGGGGGTCTCCCCTAGTTAGGGGTTCCTGGGCCCAAAAAGTTTGAGAACCCCTGTCCTAGTGATATGGCAGATTGACATTTTTGGCTTAGAGTCATATCTTTTATGTCAATTATAGGATAGATTACCATGAAGTTTACAGTCATGGTCCCCATGGGCTGAATCCTAATAATGTTGATTCCCAGCAGGTCAAAGTTTTACCTTATCCAGTGAAATGTCCACTAGAATGATCAACAATTTTGAACAGATATTCATTCAAGACAATAATGACTTGTGGGATCCTCTGACTTTTCAACTACACTAGCACCATCATCAGGTCAACATTTCATTTATCCAGTTATTTGATTTATGGCCAAATATCTGCAAAAATGATGTTTCCATCAGCCTCAACTGTACTTTATTTAATGCTAATTAGCTTTAGCATATTAACTAAAATGGTGAGCATGGTAAACATTGTACCTGCTCAACATCAGTTGTCAGAAGTTAGCATTACCAATGTGAGCTAATGCTAGTATTAGTAGTACTATATAGCCTCCAGATTAGCCACTGATGTTTCTTTCTTTCTCCCTCTAGAAACAGCACAGTCCTCAACTCCAAGGTGTTGTCAGTGACCATCAAGCCCACCCCCGCGTCCCTCTCTGCTCCAGTCGTGGTCGAGTTCTCTCACCTGTACAACGTGAATGACTTTTGTCTTAAAGCAATTTCAGATATTCAGCTATTATAATATTATGTTGTATTGCCGGTACTCTTTCATGATCACGTGTTTTTGTTTTGTTTTCTGTTTGCCATCCATTAGGGCACCACCAACCAGACCTGTATATCCTGGGACGAGAGCGACAGGTGAGATCCGCCATATTGTTGATTAATCATCTGACAGTGCTTGCATCATAACCTGCTAATGTGTGGACCTGCATTGATGTGACTGTTTGTATGCTGTTTTGTTTGCAATACTATTGATTGTATTACGGAAAGTGTAGGATGCAGCATTTCGGGAGCTTGGCCCATACTAGGAGCCTCCGCAGCACCATTTTAATCTATCTTTTGTGAATCCTCTAACTTTATGGAAATTCAGTACGCTACACTATGCAGTTACATTACTACATTATACTCCTTCCATCTGACCAATACTTAGGTCCAAAGCAAGATACTGTAAAAAACGTTTTTATTTTATTTTACCAGGATATTTTCCCATTGAAATTCAAAATCTATTTTGCAAGGGACTCCTGGCCAAGACGGCAGCATAAAAAAGTTTCACTTAAAAGAACAAACAACAGACTTAAAACAAAACAGCAAATAACATGAAATAGCAGTTTTCATTAAGCGGACATGTATATTCTGTGGTCAAACGGTCCTTAACCCTTTGAGACCCGCGGGATCACAGGCGATCCTGACCGACTTTACTGCCTTTCAGAGGCTGCAGCAGGTTCAGTTTTAGAGAGTGAAGGTACAGATAATAAATATATACATACGATTGCATAAAGCAGCATATTTGCCCACTCCCATGTTAATAAGAGTATTAAATACTTGACAAATCTCCCTTTAAGGAATATTTTGAACAGATACAAAAAATGTGTGATTAATTTGCGATTAATTGCAATTAACTCTGGACAACCATGCAATTAATCATGATTAAATATTTTTAATAGATTGACAGCCCTAATTAATATACTGTACATGAAGCATGTGACTAAAAAGACAAAAAAGGACCAACTGTATATTAATGATTGGCTGACTCCTAGTTTTCACATAAACATGCATTAATCTGCATTTTTCTTTGTAGATTTTCTGGAAATGTATGTAAAATGTAAAAGATAGAGCCAGAGCAACACAACCTCCTCTCCATGCCAGATAGATAGAGCTAGAGCAACACAACTTCCTCTCCATGCCAGATAGATAGAGCCAGAGCAACACAACTTCCTCTCCACGCCAGATAGATAGAGCCAGAGCAACACAACCTCCTCTCCACCATGGAACCTTGAGAGAGGACAAGATTTTTGTTTTTAATTCACTGTTGCTCAGTAATGCCATGCCAATAAGCTCCCTTGGACTGAAGGAAGTTGTTAGAGGCTAAATATCCTGTTGAACGGAGGTCCAGGTCTGTCATGTGGAATGAGGCACCACCAGCCGGAGAGGCAGAGAGAGGTGGACATTGTAACCTTTAAGGACCTCTAGCTGAGCATCAGGCACATTTTGAACATTTTCATGGCAAAAAAAAAAAATGTCCAGTGTTCATTGTTCTGTTTGTTTTAGGGTTAATAAACAATATATGTTCAAATAATCTCATAGTAGGTTAATTTACCTCACAGACAACCAGTCAAACTGCATCATCGTAGCAAGCTGAGCTGACACTTGCTGGTCCAGATCCCATTTGTAATTATTCAATGGCATGCTACTGGCAAACCCACACAAAGTCTACAGAACATCCTGGTACTCCAAGTGGATGTTTTAGAGACGCCGTGTTCCCTCTGGAAGTTCCACGGCTGGCCAGTGTTGTTTTTTATCTTGACAAAGTCAGTGCTCTGCTCCCCAGTGGAAGGTCGCTGAGTGTGTTGGACAGTTCCGCAGCTCTTGTCTAGGAAAACGCTAACCCCACGCTATCACTGCTACGACACTGATGCAGCATGTGGAAAATTAAAAGTGTCGCTCACAGCTTTCCTCCCCCTCCCAGCCCACGCACACACATCAACATGTACGATAGAGTGATAGAGAGCAGTTCAGAGTCTACTGAGAGAGAGAGAGAGAGAGAGAGAGAGAGAGAGAGAGAGAGAGAGAGAGAGAGAGAGAGAGGCGAGCATGGCAGGATAGAAAAGAAGTAAAAACTAAATATTAAACAGTTTAGTTGTACTGTTTCTGTGGACAGATTTAAAGCACCACTCATTTGCTCCTTGCTCTCAAGTGCCCATTTTTTTTAAGACTAGAAAATAGCGTGAGCATGTTATAGTGCAGCACTGAGCGAGGGAACGAGTGAGGGAGAAAGAAAGAGGCAAACATTCGGCAGCCTTATTGCAATGCAGGTTTGGACATTTGCATTTAGATGGGTACGTACACTTGTGTTGCAGAGACGAAAAGCAGAACATTCATGGCTTCAGTCAAAGGATTAAAAGAAGTTTGGCTTGGCACATATATAGACATAGAGCCAGACCAAGAGGGAAACATAGAGATGGACGTGATTTGGGGGAAAAAGGACAGAGTGAATATTGAGAAATTGAATAGATATTATTATGATAGCAAATGAAAAACTAAAGCTTCAAAGTGACAGTTGAAACAACATCCACAGTCATTCATATTTAATTGCTACCACTACTTGTCATGTCAAATTTTCAACTTCCATGAACTCTTGAATGAAGGCTTTATGTACCTCAGCTGCAGAAAGAACCAGGCCTTTATTTGAAGGCTTAATTGTATTTGTTCACTAAATAATTGCAATTGGTTCTAATTTTTTTTTTTCGTTCATAAAACTCAACTATGGAGGACGCAACCTGACAAAATCAAAAATAAATCAATAAATAAATGACTCAATAGGTAAATAAATAAATATGCATCAATAAATATCAATTTATGTCACATTTGATCAATTATTTAATTGATATATTAATATTTAACAGTATTTTTGCTACATTTAATGATGATTATTTATTTATTGAGTCATTTATTTATTCAATTAATTATTATTATTTTTTTTTATTTTGGCAGGTTCCGTCCGCCATACTCAACCCTTCCTTCACAGATATTTCACATTAAAAGCTGTCTAGCGCCGTGGTTCCAAAGCCTTTTTAGACCAATGCACCCCGCTAAAAGGAAATCTTAATTTGTCATGGCACCCCGAGCCACCGAACTCCCAATATAACATACATTAACATAGATGCTTATCGAGTTTAGCAATTATAGATTTCAAATTTAAATATTATTTTATTCTATACCAATATCAAGTTAAATAAAAAAGGCCCATTCTCAAACACTCAGAGTGAAAGCCAACAGGTGCTCTGCAGATTTACAAATAAATATTGAATTTAAAATAAACAAATAATAAAATTCAATATGCTAATATGTTCAATAAAAATGTGCTCATGTGAGCCTGCTCTTGATGCGTGGAGAGAGAGAACAACCCACAGGTCTGACTCTACTGACAGGGGCTTTCTTGTCTTGTTTAAATGTATACCACGGGATGAGAGAGCCACAGCGCACATATATGAATGTGTTATCGGACAATGACTGATGTCTTCCACAAGCAGCCAGAAGTTGTCCGTCAGATTGAGTCGTCTCAGACTTTCTTGAGGGCTGAAATGTATCATTATCTCTTAGAGCTCAGTTTATCGTGTCAAATCCTTCCATCGCTCGCTCCTGAAAAACTACCATCCCAGAAAGTGTGTTGTGTTACTATGACAACCATAAACTGTGAATTGTCATGTACATACAGGAGATGCAGCTTAACCGCATAGTAAACATTTTTTTTAATATGGTGATTTTTAGGGCTGTCAATCGATTAAAATATTTAATCACGATCAATCGCATGAATGTCCATAGTTTTATACACTACTTTTTATATACTCTTATCAACATGGGAGTGGGCAAATATGATTGCTTTATGCAAATGTATGTATATATTTATTATTGGAAATCAATTAACAACACAAAACAATGACAGATATTGTCCAGAAACCCTCACAGGTTCTGCATTTAGCATAAAACAATATGCTCAAATCATAACATGGCAAACTGCAGCCCAACAGGCAACAACAGCTGTCAGTGTGTCAGTGTGCTGACTTGACTATGACTTGCCCCAAACTGCATGTGATTATCATAAAGTGGGCATGTCTGTAAAGGGGAGACTCGTGGGTACCCATAGAACCCATTTACATTCACATATCTGGAGGTCAGAGGTCAAGGGACCCCTTTGAAAAGGGCCATGCCAGTTTTTCCTCACCAATATGTAGCATAAGTTTGGAGCAACAAGTTAGTATGACATGGATTCTTTAGATCTAGTTTCATATGATACCAGTATCTTCACTCTAACTTTAAAACTGAGCCGCTACAACCTAAAAATCGCAAGTTGTGTTAAATAAATTAGTCGCATTAAAACAAATTTGTGTTATTGCGTTAATTTTGATAGCCCCAGTGATTTTAATATGTTCTGAAAATGTGACACAAAACATAGTTAATGTATATGTCGGCGATTCTTTTTTTTTGTTGATGTGGTGAAACTTTATTAAAACTGCATAATAATGGACATCGATACGATAAATATCCTCAAGGCGCCCACTTTGGGAACCGCTGGTTTGCCGATAGGCCTTTGTTGTGAAAGGAAGTACTGGGTATCAATCAGTGATCGGAAAAAAAACGCGAAGTAGAAGTGATTAGGATTCATAGTGAATGGAAACTGTATTTCTATTTAATGATGCTATTGCAGCATCAACGCTAACCTCTTCAGGAGCCGCCATTGTTGCTTGTTGTCTCACACACCTAAGCCACGCCCCCTAGCTGCAGTAGCTCCTCAGAGGACGCTGATTGATCCGTGATCTGGCTTGCTGGACACAAACACATTACTTGAAGCCTGACGAGATGGATTATTGTGTGATATAGTATGTGATCCCCCGATTATCGCGTGATCTCGATATATTGCGAGAATCCAGCCGTCGTGCAAGGTAAGGAGTTGTCCCACTCTCAACGTTTTTCATCAGGTCATTATTTGAATACTAGCTTTTATCAATTCATGGCACATATGGTATCTATCTATTATTAGTTCAAAAGCGTGTTTAATGAAAATGTTACCATGATACACTGTGAGAGTTGTATGTGTTTGTGATGATGGATAACTTTGGTCACCTCTGGGATGTCACCAGCATCAAGCATAAGAGACAACACAGAAGAGAGACAATGACAGAAACAAAGAATCTAATCTGGTGGTGTTTGGGTGTGGGGTTGGGGGTTGGGGGTTGGGGGGAGACATGTTCTATGCAAAATTAAATTCCATCTTGGACAGCAGCTATGATTAATGAGTTAATATTTGGGAGAGAAATTGGAATCTGAGGAGGCGTCCTTGTCATGTTGATAAGAGCTGTGCAGCAGCCTGGGCCTTCACTTGCACCACACTTCAATCTCCTGAAATCGATAACAAGAACATCAGCAGCATCTTTCTGTCTTCCTCACTCTCACTCACACTGACATTATTACTTAGTTTTGTTTACAGGATGTCTCACCTGATGTACTATAAATACATGAATTCCCAACCCGTTCTCATCCCAACTCATCACATACTGACGCTTGGTCAGACCCCTCAAACAGAAACACTTGCTTAGGTTTAGGCAACAAGTGGAAGTGAAACTTAACGTTGTGAACACATGGGACACGAACAGCAGTCTCCTGGATGACAGTCCTGTGTTTGTTGGACCCGTACACCTCCACTCCCACCCGCCCTAAGTGGACTTTTCAGTCTTTAAACGATGCCACCACACTCCCGGAGCACTTTCTCTGATTATCTAGTATTGACGTGTATGGGTTTACATTGTAGTTACTTGAATGCCCAGTGTGTCACATATAGGTTCTACAGGGTGCTTTGTGCATCGGTATGACAGGTCTCCCTGGTCTCAAATAGACCACAGACATTGCAGTTCATGGTCAGTACCCGGAACCCTTTGGCCACCAGGTGCCTCTTCACAATAAAAACGTAAATACTGTGTTTTAAATTATACAAAGTGAAGGTGGTGCAATGAGAGACTACACAGCCAGAAAACACTGCATAGTAGGACATTTAAATACAATGTTTGGACAAATGAGAACCAACATATTATTTGTTTGAATTAATTTGATTGCAACTCATGTAACCTAACCCTAAACTACGTTGTAGGATTAAAAACGAAAAAAGAACTCAGGTCCGTTTGCCTGGTTATTATGATTCATTTGGGCTGGTGTGAAAGCTGTCAATCGAACCCTGGTGTGGACAACAACCGCCATGGGTCTCGGTTCGACTCCAAGCAGACTCTGGTGCAGTTTGTTTGTGGTGTGAAAGCAAACGAACCATCCACAGGATTTTATGATAGCAGATATGTGATTTTATTAGTAATTTAGCGGAATTTGATTTCCCCACATGGGTCCTGATGATGCAGGATGACAATCGCTAAAACTGTCCAATCAGTGAGTTACCTGTCAGTCTGTATAACTTCCTGTTTACTCCTCTGGTTTGTCTGTAGTAAGTCAGAGTGAAAAGGAACCGGACCAGAACTAACTTTTTCCCCTTGGTACAGACCAAAGACAGATAATGCCGCCCCACAATTCCTTGTGCAAGCACTACCAACCAGGAAGTTAGCATCGCCGTGGTTCCCTTGACAAAAAGCCAATGGGATTGTTCCATTGGGTTTTTGGATTATTGCAGAAAATAATCTCTGTGGCAAACAAACGTTCATAATACTTACACATTTTGTTCAGCAAGATTATCTCCACAGATGAACACTACTTCTATGATTTTTTTAAGCGTGAATGCAATCGTCAGAATTAAAAGCTAACGTTAGGCTATAAACAAACTACACCACGATCACATGAGCGTGAGTATACACAACGAGGCTGTAAAGGTAGATGAGTCGGCGTGATGACGTTTAGTCGTCTCATGTAGCCGTGTGTTAGCAACCACCTGTTTGAAGACACATAAAGGTTTAAAAATTCACGAGTGGGATATTTGTAGATACAGAAATGCTTGTGTACTAAAGGAACATTTTTTGTCGGACAGCATTTATATGCAATTCCATTAATCCCTCTATCTATTGGTTGGATAGAGCTGGACAATTTAGAGTCAACAATTAACCTGCATGTCTTTGGACTGTGGGAGGAAACCGGAGAACTCGGAGAAAACCCACGCTAACATGGGGAGAACATGCAAACTCCACACAAAAGGGCCGCAAGTCGGGTTTCTACCTGCGACCCTCTTGCTGTGAGGCGACAGTGCTAACCTCTGCCCGAAGCTGCCCAGTTACTCTAAAAACTTAAAATTCAGATCTGGGTGCTTCTATGTATAACAGAAAACAAATAGAACTTGCATGACTTCGGTCACTTCAGGGCAGGTCAACGAGAGCGAGAGGTATTTCTGCATAGACGAGACATTGTTTACCAGACTGCAGCCACTAACTAGCCTCCATCTGATCATGCAAATCAATCTGGCTGTCTCAGTTAATTTACAGAGTCAGTGCTGATGTTGAGGAACTGCCTCAATTCATCAAAGATGTTGGAGCTGACGACTGTGGACTTGAATTTTCATTAATTGCTGTAATACAATTATAGAAGAGGAGGTGAAGTTCATTGGGCAGGGGGCATGTGTGTTTACAAGTATTTCTGAATAGACAGAGGCTGCATTACAGGCAGCAGACTGAGCACATTCTTCTGTGCATGCTAATCCTTTCTAACTCATATGTCAGCCAACTCGCCAGCTGTTTGAGAGCACAGGACATTGATGAATACCCTGAAAAGGTTACCCTACATCTGAATGACTTAAGTCTATGGACAGTTTTCATGAGTTGAAGACCTCGCAGACATGGGCCTTCGCCAGACGTTCAGTTCACCCTCACTACACGTTTGGGTTTACCAGGTCTGTCCGACAGCCTCCCTCGCCACCTGATCCAACACACCACCAGGTGGTGATCAGTGGACAGCTCTGCTCCTCTCTTCACCAGAGTGTCCAAGACATACGACCGCAGATCTAACGATACAACCACAAAGGCGATCATCGATCGTTGGCCTAGGGTGTTCTGGTACCAAGTACACTTATGAACAGCCCTATGCTCAATCATGGTGTTTGTTATGGACAATCCATGACTAGCACAGAAGTCCAACAACATAACACCACTCGGGTTCAGATCAGGCAGGCCGTTCTTTCCAATCACCCCCCTCCAGGTTTCTCCATCGTTGCCCACGTTAGCGTTGAAGTCCCCAAGGAGAACTATAGAGTGCCCAGTCTGCGTCCTTTCCAGGACGCCAGCCAGAGACTCCAAGAAGGCCGCGTACTCTGAGCTGTTGCTTGGTGCATAAGCACACACAACAGTCAGAGACTTCCTCTCAGCGACTCGCAGCCGCAGAGAGGCGACCCTCTCATTCTCCGGGATGAACTCCAACACAGCGGCGCTCAGCCGCGGGCTCGTGAGTATCCTCACACCCGCCCGGCGCCTCTCACCCTGGGCAACTACGGAAAAGGCGAGAGTCCAGCCCCTCTCCAGGAGTGTGGTTCCAGAACCAGAGCTATGCGTGGAGGTGAGCCCAACTATATCTAGTTGGTACCGCTCCAACTCCCGCACCAGCTCCGGTTCCTTCCTCGCCAGAGAGGTGACCTTCCACGTGCCAAGAGCCAGTCTGCGATGCCAGGGATCCGCACGCCTAGATCCTCGCCTTTGCCTGCAGTCCGGCTGCCATTGCACCCGACCCCCAATGCCTATCCTTGCGGGGGGGGGGGGCCCACAGGGTAGACGTTAAGACAACTATCTTTTTGTATTACAAGTTTCCTGAAAATGTATGTCTATATGCATATGAGGCATTATCTTATTAAATATGTGCTAATTTGCATACATTTCTAGAGTAGAAATCTGAACATTGATAAAGCCAGGTTAACATTTTTTGTTACATTTTGTTGATATATTAGTCAAAGGGTTTTACAGAAGGAATTTAGGATATCTCTTTTTATCACTCCATAAATCAGAAAATACTGTCAACAGCTATAAAAAATCCATTTTCGCCATGTTTGTAGTACTAAAATGTTCTATAAGTCAGGCTATGAATGATATATGAACAAACCCATCTTTAAAAACCTTCAGAATATAGGTATGGAAGTGGAAAGTTTGGTGGATGTAAGAGCTGCTGAAGTTGAGATTTCTGAAGATAAATCTCATTTTGAGAAAATTGTCTTATATGGGTTGTAAAATTCCACACATTAAGACTTTACAGTTAATATATATCACCATGAAACTTCCTAACTTGATTAGTTACATTAAGACAATTATTTTTAATAAGTATTACCAGTTTTCTGAAAGTTTATGTCTAAATATGCAAATGAGGCATTATCTAATGCTAACTTTGGGTGAATATAAGATAAATCTACAGACGGAAATAGACAAAGTACTAAAATAAACACCTGAATGTGTATTTGTTTTTTTTTCTTTACACTAGTCTGAAAGAAGACATGTCGTAGCCCAAATCTCAACATTGACCATGAATGAAAAACAATGTTTTGGCCAATATACTGTACAAAGCTACTGTAACTGCATTTTTAAAGCTCAGATATTGGCCGAACTGCCCAAGATCCATTTAGTCTTAATCTTTGAGTGTTGCTGTGTCACAGGTAATCCCAGTAAATATACATGATGTTGTAACCAGACCAGTGAAATTCAAGCAGGAATCCTCCTCCTCATACATACAAACCCATGTTTATATATTTCCTCTATGCTGGCTGACTGGTTTTCATCCATGTGGCCAGTTCTTGGCAGAGGCCATTCTTCCATGCAGGTTTGCTGGACCAGCACCTAAATTATCCAATTAGACGGTGGGGCTAGACTGTCTGCAGGCCACTGTGTGGCTCACAGAGAGGCCTAATCACGTCAGCCACACAGAGAAACTTCACTGACTCCTAATATATTGGATTTCTGTTAGAGGTGATGTGCTAATGTCAGCACTGAGTCACCTCCCGGGGCTAACTCTCTCTCTCTCTCTCTCTCTCTCTCTCTCTCTCTCACACACACACACGTAACCAAAAACAGACTGTATTTATTATGAGACCAATGGAGGTGTGAGGATGTGGCTGTTAAATATTATTGGTAATCACCTTTTTGTTGTTGTTAGGGTTGTTGCTGTAATCAACCTAGGGCTGTTAAAGTTAATGCAATAACGATATATTAGCGATAGCTATATTCGTTTTAACACCACAAATTTCTTTAACACGTTGACGCAACTTGAGATTTTTAGGTTGCGACAGCTGAGTTTTAAAGCTAGATACTGGTATCATATAGAACTAGAAAAACCTAATTAATCCATCGGTACCAACCATGTCATTCTAGCTTGTCGCGAAGGAAATTAAATAACGATCAAACTTATGCTAAATTTTGGCGAGGAAAAACTGTCATGGCCATTTTCAAAGGGGTCCCTTGACCTCTGACCTCCAGATATGTGAATGTAAATGGGTTCTATGGGTAACCACGAGTCTCCCCTTTACAGACATGCCCACTTTATGATAATCACATGCAGTTTGGGGCAAGTCATAGTCAAGTCAGCACACTGACACACTGACAGCTGTTGTTGCCTGTTGGGCTGCAGTTTGCCATGTTATGATTTGAGCATATTGTTTTATGCTAAATGCAGAACCTGTGAGGGTTTCTGGACAATATTTGTGTTAATTGATTTCCAATAATTAATATATACATACATTTGCATAAAGCAGCACATTTGTCCACTCCCATGTTGATAGCAGAATTAAATACTTGACAAATCTCTCTTTAAGGTACATTTTGAACAGATAAATAAATGTGCGATTAATTTGTGATTAATAACGATTAACTATGGACAATCATGTGATTAATCGCAATTAAATATTTTAATTGATTCACAGCCCTGATTTAATCATGATTTTGAACCAAATATCTCTTTGGTGTAGAGGTTACCTCTCATGTTTACTGCATTTGGCTGCATCGTGTTCCAGTTGTGCCATGACTCCGTCACATTTCGGTCATGACTCCATCGTCCAGTCTGTTCTTCAGCAGCCACATTTTTTATATTGTTTAGCCTTGCTTTGTACTGTCTTTACCAGCCACGACAGCGACGCTGGTATTGTTTTCACCAGTGAGTCTGCATGTCATCATGGTAACATGTGATCCTGGAGACACCTACTGTAGCAGGAACTACCACAGAGGATGTTTGGAGTACTTCGCCAGATAGCATCACAACTGTGCCAGATGCAGTCACGAAACTTTACAGATGTGTAGTTGAGATCAAAATGAAGGTAGAGTTCAAAGATGGGTGCGGTCTGAGCAAGGGCGCCAGAAGTAGGGGTAGGAAGTGGGGAAGTGGGGAAGTGGAAAATGCCCATTGCTCCCCCCCATTTTACGCCCCTAGCCAGATTTGGCGTTGCGGCTGGTGTGATGTGAAGATGGTCTCTAATTATTAGTTCCTGTATTTCCTGAATAGTAAATATTAGCAGAGGTTTAATACTTCACTTCATGGGTCTGTTCCTTCATAATCATTTTCAAATTACTTTCTAGAAAGCTTCCTGGACAGGACTCTGTAATTTGGCAGTAATTATAGAAAAAGGGACGATCTGTTCATGCTTTCTCTGGACATTGGCACATTGACTGGAATGAAGCCGAAACGTGACGTAACTGCGGGGTTGATGTATGATATGATGCAGGATAATAAATCTGCACTCATGGGTGCTCATGGTAAAACTGAACCAGTGAAAGAAGGAGATGTTCTTTCAGGTCACTTTTCGACAATCAACACGTAGTGACTGCCTACCTCCCAAATCAATGCTGTATCACACCTGTCAAAACTCCATTCATAATTCAATAAATCACAGCTTTCAATTTACAGCAATCCAATCACAAAAGAGAAAATGATGACTGTGTAAGGATGTATCATCATCACAGTGAGGATATGATATGTTTAAATGATATGATATAATCAATGCAGAATACTCCCAGAACTTTTTGCACTATAGGACACATTCCTATGAAGCCAGTTTCACTCTAACGTTAGAATAAAGTTAGAATCAAATGGGAATTGCCTGACTCAGACCCACACAACAACAACTTTAACATAGATCACCGGCCCACTGCTTTATCCTTTTTTGGATTAGTCTATATGAATGTTTGAACTGAGTCTATAGGTTCCTCTGAGCGTCTTTTCGAAAAAGCATCACAACTATTGACATTTCAACAGCTTGCTATTTGTCAGAGCCTGACAAATTCATTTGGATTCTATGGCCGAGTAAAAGTTGGAGTCAAAACCGGCGCATTGCTCAATCAAGTCAATGTAAATTCAAGTCAATCAAGCGGATGTAAATTTGCGCGAGGAGAATTGAAGTCTGTCGCCCGTTTCTGCCTGTTGTTAAAATTCATAACACTTGGCTGCTTTTTCATCAATTTGACTTATTTGATTAATTTCTCCGTGCACTGGAGCAGAGTAATGGGGGGCCAGTGTGTCAGGAGCCCAGTCAAATGGCGTTTTTCTGCCTAATTGCGAGAGGTATCGAATTACCAAACCCTGCGGCAACAGTATGTCAAACTGCTTTGATTCACCAACAAAACATCTAAAAAAGCCTTTACACAACTGACTTTACAGGTTGTGGTACTTTTTTGTTTGATTGGTTGCTGAAAGATGTGTCACATATTACCAACTAATACTATGAAGTATGGCGAATGAATCACTCGTCAGTTAGTGAGTAATTTCACGTGTAATAACAACGCCGTTCTTGCTTTTGGCGTGTAATTTGATGCCATGTAGTCTGTACTGACTGCAATGCAAATGCATCCACGTAAATATGCTCTGCTCAGAGCTAGTGACGTAGAATAACGAGTGATGCTTAGAGCAAGTGAGGAAGAGTAAGTGTAGAAAAAGTGAGAAAAACAGGTTACGGTGGGATTTTGTTGAAGTTACATTTGTGACATATTTTCAGTACAGATGTTACGTTGTTTACGTAGTTATTTTACATAGTTTACGTGCTTATTTCAAGCCCAACAATGATGTTTTTGTTACCCAAACATAACTGCAACCGTTTCAGAGCAACGACGTGGTGTGAAATGTCAGGCGAAAGGCCATAAATGCGTTATCATGACACGTGGATTGTCCTTAAAATGTTGTGCTATTTATGCGCCTTCCCATGAGATCAGGTTGGAGGTATACACTATAAGAACTGTGACAGTGCATTAGTTATTATACAACAAACTGACACAATTTACAATTTTCTACAGAAAAATAATAAAGATGTCAAACTATTTTTGACTTTAGAACTCTACCACCAATTTCTATTTTGGAAACTACAGATGCCCAGTCCACCAGGAAAAGAGGAAAGAAAAAAAGACATAGATGACATATTTGGAACGACCGAGACAAAAAATACTGATGGTAACTTAGAATGAGTTTTTTTTTGTCAAAATTCTGTCAAAATCTTACGCTTAGCCTATTCCAAAACATTCCTAACTTTTTTTTGGTGTTGGTGGTAATAAGCTTCCACAGTTCCTTATCAGAACACATTTTATATAAACACAACAGCAGTAGCAAACTGAACAGAACTTTTTCCAATGGCTTCTGGAAGTTTCTAAAATGTCTTACCTTTCTCAAATGCTTCGCAACATTGTGCGCATACCAGAAATTAAGATTAATCTTCAATCAACCATGTTCACAGCAGACATTTTGACATGTCATATAATACCAGGTACACACTACATGAGAATCAAGCCGATTTTGGGCCCGTTCCCCCCTCCCAACGACCGTCAGCAAAGCCCCGAATTTTTGATGGTTGTAAAGATTATCTTTCCAGATATTCCTGTGGTGTGAGGTATGTTAAGAGTGTTTTTTACATAATCCGATCGGCTCAGAAGTCCATCCTGGCCGCACCGATTTCAAATCTCAAATATTAAATGTTCAATATTTACGATGGGATATCCTGTTGTGTGTGGGGAACCCCGAGGACTGCCGATGACGCAGTCACGTGGGAAAGAACGATAGCCAGTTGAGAACCAAGCTGACTGAAGCAGAAGGACAACCACCACCGTCATGGTTGCCGTGACTAATGCATGAGCTAATGCAAAACGTGAAGCATAAAGTATTACTAAGATGGAGCTCAGAAATGGAGGAGCAACTTGTTGATTTTTGGCAACAACACAAGTGTTTATTTAACGTGTCTCCATGACTTCATCCATCCATTCTTTGTGAATTTTCAGTACAAAGTAAAACTAACATCGCTAATACTTCCTGCCTGTCGTCCGCCATTTTTGTTTACACCAAAGTCACGTTTCATTGCCAGAGATTTTGCGAGATTTCCATTTTTTTTTTCGTCGGGACTCTTGTTGTTCATGAATGAATCTGTTAGTGTGTGGTGGCTGTTTTGGCCAAACCGTTGCTCTCCACACACTATAGGAACAAAACTGTTAAATTTACCATCCGTCGTGTGGGCTGGCTCACATTTTACACATCTGTTAAAATTTGAAAAATCTCTTAGCGTGCGCCAGCCTTAAGCAGAGGCGTAACTAATGGTGCCTTCAAATGGGGTCCTGTTTATCGTGTTTACGAGATGAGTCCATATGAACGCCCCCCCCTCTTGTGATATTTACGACCTCGTAAGTGGAAAGTTTCTGAAAGCTCCGAGTTCACGACTTGTGACGTGTTTGTTGACGTTTTCAGAAAATGGCGGAGTCAATGGAAGTTAATTTTTCTGTGCATAAAAAGTGAATATATTGTAATTTCAGTCGTATATCGTTTTTCTTCGTAATTTTATAATATGTCTGAGGAAAATGTTGATATTCCCAACGGCCTCATCTTTCTCCTCTGTCATTATGCCTTTACATTTACTACATTATGTTACCCACTTGCTAGCTTGCTAAATTGTTAGCCTCTGTGGCTTCTAGACGCTGACAGTAACGTTAATATCGCCGTTGCTTAGCAGCGGTGTTCTTCACGACTTAACCACTTGAACACCGAGCATATCTTGTACACGACTTCCCATGTTGTGAACACAAGCTCCAGAGTTTCATTTGAAGGCACCATTAATTACACCTGTGTTATGATCCAGTTGTCAGCAGGTGTGATTGGCTGTTACCATGGAAACACAGCTTTATAGGGGGGGGGGCGTTTTTCATGCTTTGTCTTTGTTAACTGATATTACACAAAACACAACAATGGTATCAATGCACCAGGTGACTCACTCCCAGCTAGCTGCATCATTAACTGTAGTGCGCCCTTCATTTTTTTTCTTTAAATAAGCTTACAAAGGTAATTATTATTATAACTTAGAGGTAATTATAAAAAAAAAAAAATACTGATAATTATGGGTTATATAATTTATTCATAAATGTGTATAAATTGTGTTTAGTCGCCTGCTATAGCTAATTTACTGTTATTACTCACATAATAATAATATTAATATTAATAATCTAAATAATAGTAAGTGTTTGGGTGTGTTGGCAGTGTGTCGGTATAATGTGTCCAGGCAGAGAGCTGCAGCAGCACGCCGCCTCACAGCCTCCTCATCACCGCCTTCACTTCGCTCTCTCCTCCGCTGCAGCCGGCGGACAACACGTAAAGTGGATTAAATATCCGCTGCAACGCGGTGGGATTTCAACCGCTTTCTTTGCCTTTTTGCCGTGTCTATATTCACCGCATCGCTCTTCTCTCTCTCTGTGTGTGTGTGTGTGTGTGTGTGTGTGTCCCTGTGTGTATGTGTGTGTGTGTGTGTTTCTCCCGTGCAGCTCCTCTCTGCTGGGATCCTGGTCTGCCAGGGGCTGCAAAGCCGTGCTAGTCGACTCATTCAGAACCAAATGCGTGTGTGACAGACTGTCCACCTTCGCCATCTTAGCACGGCTCAATCCCGAAATGGTAAGTCCGACAACCTCCCTTCACTTCGTTGACGTTACAGCTATCGGAGACGGTGTGTTGTTTTTTTTTTTTTTTTTTTTGTGGGGTTTTTATGGGAATGCATCAGCTGTTTTTATTTTTTCCAAAGGGCGTCATTGTCATTACATATCAACAGATCCTCCCTCTCTCCCCTCCTTCCCTTCCTCTGTCTCCACATGCGAAAGCCATGCTGCAAAAGGTTATTATAGTCTTACCAAGGGAAAGGATTTGTCTTTTTTTTTTTGGGGGGGGGGGGTTTCTTTATTCATGTTGCACCTAGAAGGAGATAGGCTGTTAATGTGTTCCAACACAGGGGGGGGGGGGGGCAGCACGGTGCTGTCCTGTGCATCCTGTGCATTAAGATGGTGGTGAGCACTGTCAGATGTACAGACATGGTGAGTGGGATTTAACATCATGTTACAGTATGATCATACCTGCATGCACCCCACCCCCCCACTTCTCTTATTCCATCTGAACACCAACAATTCTTCTTCAGATATTAGCATATTTTAACATATTACACTGTCAATGGTGTCTCCATGGTTACCAGGCCCCGTGGAGAAGGTGCTGCATGACAATCCTGTAATCTGCACAAAAGACACACTTCAATAAGACTACAGTGGCTGGACAACAGCGGGCCAGCAGTGTGTGACATGAGAATGGACATGTCTGTCAAATCAGTGTCCCGGTGACTCAAAACCTGCCCCGGTTTCTTTGGGGGAAAGGGCAGCGTCTTTGTGGGGAATTTTCATTCAGCGCGATTAGTTATTATTAGACTGGAAATTGCCTCGGAAGCAGTTTGTTCACTAGTTGCCCTGGTAACAGCATGGACACCAAGGCTTTCTTAAAGACATAGGAGGCAGCGTGCTGTTTGTCCTGCTTCCTGCACAGCCCAGAGGGGCGGCTAGGCCAGAATCAGACCACCGTGGGTCTACCACCGAGAGTCAAGCACATTGGATTATTTTCCTTCAAGATAGCTGCGGTTTGGATTGAAGCATGTGACCAAGAGGAAGGTGATGTACGCCCTGATGCTGGAGGCTGCACTCCCATCTGTGCTTTGTGTTCTCAATGCTGACATGATTAGTTCATCAGTGAATTAATCGACTGACAGAGAGCTGTATAAAAATGACAAATGTAAAGGAATATGGAGTACAAAGCTGGAGTCAGGACATGGTTAGCCTAGCATAGCATAAAGACTGGATGCAGGGGGAGACAGTTGAATCTTTGTTTAAGGTGCAGGCTACACAAACACAATTTACACATACACGGTTTATCCGTACTTCTGTGCAACATGTCCAGCTGTAGTGCGGGTGGCTGTGATTGCTTAGCATATGTTTTGCTATTGGTCTCTGCACATCATACCATACATGGCAACTCACGAGATGACTCTGAGAGGCTGCACACGGGTCACTGTGCCCAGCTGCTGTTGGCCAAGAAATAGTTCCACATCCACTGAATCCTAGAATTGTTGTTCCTACCTTTCTTTTTAAGCTTTAGCTCTGTAGCCTCAGTCTGCTTCTGTTTAGGCTGTAGAGGCTTTGGTAGGAGTAAAGCTTTCACATGGGGTTGATGTTGTCTTTTCATTAGGTTTCTTTTGAATTGAACATTGCTACTTGGGTTGGGCAATACGTTAAAATTGTCCAACCGGCCATTGTCAGCCCAATAACAGGTGATTTCCGATTCGCGCAAGTGTGTGTGTGTGTGTGTGTGTGTGTGTGTGTGTGTGTGTGTGTGTGTGTGTGTGTGTGTGTTATTAACATAAAACTATGAGGTATAATATTGTCTATCGGAGGTCCCCGGGAACCTCTGTACCAACAGCCACTGCCGCCATTTTGGACTGAAAACGTTTTACTGGCATCCGGTAGTCGCTTTCAGTCCAAAAAGCTGGAAGCGTAGCTCTACTGCTGGGCACTGTTGTTGTAATGGAACGAACAACTGATTGTCACTTCTTAGCAATATACGTTCTCTGCCCGCTGAGCAGCGCCTGAGCGGCTCTCATTCTTTGGAGCCAGACCTTAACTAGCAAAATAAAATGACAAACATCACCCAAAAAAATCAATAAAAACCGTCCAATCACCCAACCAACTGTAATTACTGCAAATGGTTACAACTGGTTAGTTGCTTCTTATCATTGCACATTGAATACCTTTATGGTGTTTTACCGTTGGCCAGTCATAGTTACAGTAAACTGTGATTTTATGACACTGCTCCATTCATGTTTGACATCATTATTGTCATTTTTTAGGTTTAAAGCTACTACAAGGAACTTCAATCTTGTGTTGATTTTGTGGACAAAAGTGTTTCCAAGCACCAGATTTCCTTTGGAAAACCTTTCATTTTGCTGCAGCAGGGTCTGACAGTCTGCCCCCCGTAGTCCTGGTTCTGGTTCTCCCGTTCCTCCATTCCCTACAGCGGGCCCAGCAATAAGGCTTGGGCCTCCAGCAGCATGGTGGTGTCGGTGTTGGTTCTGAGCGATGACCGGCGGAGCAGCGAGGTAAAGCTCTGCTCCTGACCGGAGGAGGAGCCGCTGCTGTCGGACGCGGAGCTCTTCACCTCCCACGGAGCTCCGCCTGCAGGTCGGAGGCGGCAGTGAAGCCGGATTTGGATCTGTCTGCGGCGGGCTGGTTGCTGCTGGAGGCCCCGCTAGAATGAGCTGAAGGAGTTTCTGGTGAACCTGCATGATTTTGACTGATTTCACGTGGAATCCAACCCGGCGTCACAAATGAAGCATTCAGAATAACTATATAGAAATAGCCAGTCTCCTCGCAGATGCTATTGTTTGTTGTTTGTATGTAGGTCATACAGACGCATCAGTATTAAATTGAAACTGTTTCATAACCAGTTAAAAGTTCCTCACATAAACTTAAAGTGGGAGGCAGGGGGGGGTCACAGCTTGCCAAGCTGCAAGCTGACACACTAAACAGCTTCACCAGCGTCACTGACAGCAGCAGGAGCATCGAACGCTGGTAGAGTAAAGAATGATATGTGCCTAATGCAAAGACATTAGAACAACAAGCAGCCCCTGATAATCCAGTAGTACCAATAATGGTTCATTTAGTAATATAATCACGGTGGACATTCTTCTGACATTTACTAACCCAATCATTAATGAATTATTCAAGACAGGAATATGCCCCAGGTAAAATTTGCCATATAGACAAGAGAAGTAATAAAGCAGGCCCAGTCTTAAGACCCTGATCATTTCATTACATGCTGTGGTTAAGTGACGCTTATTACCAAATAAATAAGCTAGTGCTGAGATTGAGGATTATTTTCATTTTCAATTAATCTGTCTAATGTTTTCTCATTAATAAATTAGTTGTTATGTCTCTAATGACCTATTCATGTCAATGATAAATATCCATAAACCTTCAGGGCTGTCCTCAGCCTGTCCTGATTCGACTAACACTCTAACTGATTAGTTGATTTAATCGACAGATCTGTAAAACTGAGTTTCTCCACAAAGAGTCACACAAAAGCACCACTTTCAATCTTGTGTTTACCAGAGATGTGCTCATAAATGTCTTGGAAATAAGTCATTCAGCATGAAAAGCTTAAAAAATGACTAATCGATAAAGAACTCTTAGACCAAAACGACCGATTAGTCGACTAATCGACTAAGAGGGGGCAGCCCTGTTAACCTTCCAGTTATTTTCTAAAAATGTGCGAAAGCATAGTGAAAAATGTCCACCAGATTTCCTTAAAGCCCAGGATGATTTCATATTCCTGGACAGACACTAATGATGTGTTCACACCAAGAGCGAAGGGAACTTTTTGCGCGGCATGATTACATACAAAGTCAATGCAAAGAGGCGAATAGACGCGAATTCGGGCCGGGCAAAGCGAGTGGCCCGAATGATGCGATACAAACACGCCAAATTTACGTCATTCGCGGGAGTTGAAATATTTCGCAAGAAATTTGCGTGACGCTGTGTCACGAAAACCTATCAGCATTGAGAATCTCCTCCTGTCTTCACTGACGTCCTGTCTCTGGTAGAAACAACAACGTTGCAGCCGTATTTATACCTAGATGACTTTATCTTCAATGTTGACGGAGCAGCTGCATAGCACTGATCGATCCAAACTCCATTTAGAAAACAAGCAATTTAAAAGATGTTTGCTTGTCGTCTTGCAGACAGACCTGACAAAGCATGAATTCAGACTTTTTACAAATCTGCATCGTTATGTTGTTATTTCGGCATCTTCTTGATTTGTTTATTTCAATTAAATCACAGCACAATCTGTTTATTTTGGGTTCTTACCGTAGTAGCGACGTGGGGCTTGCTAGATACAGTAAGTGCAATGGCACTGTATGTGAATAGGGGAGAGTGGGGTGATTTGAGCCTGTGGGCAAGTTGAGCCACCCCTCTTTTCTAGGATAGAAAAAAATGACAAAATAGACATAGACAAAATTGATCATGTGGCCAAACAATGTTGAAGAGTCATCCATTTGACTGACTCTATGATGAAGAGAGGCCCATATCACAAGTGGTGAGCACATTTAGGTTAAAAAAAAACATATTTTTGCCATTCAAAGTGATTTTTTTATGTTCAAGGAGTCGTGATTCTTGTGTCTGAACTATTACAGACAAGTTTGAAAAAATCTCACACTTGTGTTTGTGTTTTAGGAAGTTACACTATGAGGCTATACTGTCAGCATGATGTTAGCTCTAAACTGGTGGATGATACAAGTTGTCAAAATGGTGGGGGTGGGGTCATTTGAGCCAAAAGACCTGGGGGAAGTTGATCCATTTATAATTTTATATAAGTAGAGTCTCAATGTAAACTGCAATGGTTCAATAAAGGATAAATAAAAAAGATGATAATATAGGCTAATCAACTTTTAAACTTTTCTAGGACGTGATTGGTTCATGTTTTAGGCAAAACTCAAATGCACAGTTTGGGGGAGTTCTTTGATAACCACTTGTTTTTGGAAAGTCATATTTTGATATTTTGAAAACTGTTTATTTTAGATACAAAGTGATCATTCCCAAGGATGCACCACATCCTGAAATATATGTACATGTTTTAGTTGGAGACATTACTGTCATGACCTCACTTCAAAGACGCCTCAAGTAAAAACTGGCTCAACTCACCCCATTCTCCCCTACAGCTCGCCACCGGGTGATGTTATGAACCCAGACACGACGGCGTTTGGTTTTCTGACATATCTGGGACTCCCACAACATGTACAAAGCAGCAACAGTGGTTATTTCTTCCATGGTTGATGAAGGAAATGGCAGAAAGAAAAGTTGTTGGTATCTATGGAGACAAGCTCCTTCTCCTCTGCGGGGGGTCTACCGTTAATGGACACAAATGATACTGGTGGTCCAACTTGCACAAGTAAAGCTGAGGTGAAAATTTGTTTGCTCTTGGGTGTGAACACAGTATACAGTAATAGTTATCAGAGGATGAAGCCGACTGACATTGTCGATGTTTGTGGTTTTGAATGAGTTGACAACTAGCCTGTGGAATGGATTGCCATGATGTTTGGTAGGCTACTTGGTTAGCAAATATTAGCATGCTAACATGTAAAACTCAGGTGATGAACATGAGAAACCTTAATAACGTCTTAACAGCATTAGCATTGTCATTTTGGGCATTTTGCCAGGCTAGTAGGGCTGGGATGATTCACCTATCTCCCGATTCAATACTATCATGATATTTGGGTGCAGATTGGATATGTATTGCAATTTATTGCAATTTTTGTTAACTTTTTTAACACTAGACCATGGTAAAAAGTTGAATCATACACTTCCAGGGACTTCTACTTTGGAAAATATCTAAATGAATACAGTAAGAATGTTTGATTTTCAGCATGTATGTAGTCAGAGATGTCCTGAAGTCAAATATATCAGTCATTGGCGGGAATTATTTATTAATTTTTTTCCAGCAACCAAAAAATCAAATACTAAAGACATTTCCCTCACAGATTATTGGTATTTTCTTTTTAATTTATAAGGGACATGTAATGTTTTATACTTCTGGTGAATATAATCCAATCAATCTTATTTCCATAGATGTATTTTGTATATACAGTTCCCTTTGTTAACACCTTATTTTGAAAACCGGAAAACTTTGCCAAGTCTAGCCAACCTAGCTCTCCCGTCAGCTCCGTTCTCTTTATCCATCCATGGTCAGCTCCATCGGGGCCGTTTGAATGCATTTAACATAAATGTCAGTATGTGGGTGCTCTACAGTTGTAGCACACGTTACGATAACGTTTCCTGTCTGTGACAGAGTTAGCATGCAGCTTTAGCCGTGATGTCTAGCTCTGCTTTTCCTGCAATGTGTGAAACCCAAAGTGTTTCCATACTTTACTGGATGTGTAGTGTTCACCACTTTTGATTTAACATGTGAGGGTGCAGGTCGTATCCACGCGGACCCTCCGACGTTTTCTACTTTTTCGTTTTGGCTCGCTGCGGTTTGTTTTGGTTGAGGGATACGGAACGGATATGACGTCATGTTACTCAGACAATAAAAGCGGTAACTTCCTTTTACCTTTGCATAGACTCAAATGAAGCAAACGTATCGACTCTGGCATTAAAAAATCGTTAAAAAAAATTGCAATACATCGATTTTTTTCCCACCCCTACACCGTTGCATTAGCATTTAGCTTAAAGCACTGCTGTGCTTAAAGTAAGTGCAGCTTCACAGAGCCTCTGGCATGGCTGTAGACTCTTTGCCTTGTTCAGATACAGGTAGGCTACATCAGTGAAAATATAAGCTCATAGTTATGAGTGGACCAATAACGGGGCGTCCTCATTCTGTGTGTGCAGAGGCTGGAGGCATCACACCCTGAGGGAAGCAGCTCCTTTTGCCAGAAATGGAGGAAAAGGCAACTCCTCTCCTTCCTTATTCTGCTGTCCCTTTCACCACGCTCTATTATTTTGTGAGACAGCCATGCTAATTATTCCTACTGCAACACATAGTAGCTTCTAAATGGCCCAGCCGCTCTGTCTGCAGCTAGCCTCCTACAGCCCCAGCATGATAAACACCCCCAACCTCTTTTTTCCCCCTTGCTCCTCTCTTCCTTCTATCCCTCTCTTCTAATCTCTACCCCTCAGTCATTTCATCTCACCATTTTTCATCCTCAGTTGCTGCATTATATTTAAGCTCTCCGTCTGCTTACTACATCATTTACTCTCTTGCCGCCACCTCTCGTGTCCATTTTGCTCAGTCCAACTTCGCTGCAGGCTTTTAGAAGGAAAAACTGAGAAAAAAAATGCACTGCAGTCAAAGGCAAAAAGCCCCAGAACCTGAGCCCGGTTTACCGCCACTGCTAGATCTGTGTGTGTCGAGGGGGAAGAGGATGAATGAACGTGCTTGTGCTTGTATCATTTTGGATGTTGTAAGCCAGCGTAAGCCTTTTCTTCAGTTTGAATGTGCTGTCAGGATAGAAGCAGTGACAAGCCTCTCTAGCCAATTAGCCCACATTCTAAGAGGAACAAGTAAGTAAACAGGAATGACTGAGGTTTGCAGGGCTACACGCCAACGGACTCATCATGTATGCATCTGTGTTTCATGTATGAGGGGGCGCTACAGATATCTATGGTAGTCATACATAGATAGGGAACTAAGTTGTCCTGTGGCTCGGCTGAAATGTAATATTTACAGGTAAAAATACAATATTGCTTGATTTCAAAAGCAGATGTTTTATAGAAGAGAAGGTTCTTGGTTGGTCTGAATGCTGTATTCAGAGTTGTCGATTTAAGCTGGTAAACTTATAAGCAGAGCTTTCTTGCTGAGCGGTAGATGAGAAGATTGATGCCACTCTTATATCTGTACGGTAAATATGTAGCTGGAGCCAGCACCCGGTTATCTTAGCTCAGCATAAAGACTGGAAAAAGGGGGAGACAGTTAGTCTGGCTCCGTCCAAAGGGAACAAAATCCACCTCTAAAGCTCACTAACACATCATGTCTGCTTTGTTTAATCCATACGCAAACTGGAAAAGACAAGTTGTAGTTTTATTGGGGGTTAGGTGCAGGACTATTTCTTCTTGGAGTCTCCCATTTGCCTGGCAAAACAAAAAAGACTCCAGAAAGCTTTGCTCAGTCACTACGCCCAGCTGCTGGTTGTTAAAAAATGTATAGTTCCAGCATGTAACTCCCCCTAAAACCACTGATGAAACAAACAAGATCCAATTTTGTTTCCTCCCACCTCCAGTCTCTATGCTAAGCTAGGCTAACAATGTCCTCACTCCAGCTCCATACCATACACTGTATATAAGAAGTGGACGTATTCACCGTGACGTCACCCATTGATGTGTGGACTACGGTTTTGAAGCCTCGAGTTCTGCTTTTAGGCTGCTGCCATCTTGTTTTTTTGCAACCAGAAGAGGGTGGAGCTAAGTACAACAACAATAACACATTTTTAGGCGACCAAAATGTTACAATTAACCCTCATGAAGTGAAAACACACTGTGAAAGGGTTAAAGTTCTAAGACGAAAACACGGACAACTCCCAGACTGGACAACGCCGTGGTAGCGACCTGTCAATCACAAAGTAGCCCCGCCCTAAATCATCCCCTGCTTTATGGTCTATTTGACTCTAAATGGGACCATCATTTACTAAATGAACATCATGCTGTATTGAAGAAGACTTGAAACTAGCGATTGAGACCATAAACTCATGTTTACAATGTTTACTGAGGTAATAAATCAAGTGAGAAGTAGGCTCATTTTCTCATAGACTTCTATACAACCAGAGGAGTCGCCCCCTGCTGGCATTTTTGCTTGAAAAATGACAATCAGTTATCAATGTTGTCGGCTGACTGATCAATTAATTTACGAATCGTTTCAGCTCTAATATCAGATAGCCTTCAGTGAATAAGCTAAAGCTGTTTGTCGCAGATGTATTTCCATTTTATTAGCATTATATCATTCTTATTTTGTTTGACATATCAGATTTACAACTAGCACCACCCACCAGGAAGCATGGATGACTTTTCTTTGATTAGTATTTGGATCAGTAGTTTTATCATCCAACCTCTCCATTTACAAATCCATTTTGTGTAATTGATACCAGGGCAACTTGTTTAAGCATATCTGTTCACTGCCAATATTGGCAACAGCTTCATCTGATAGATTTCTGAAGGATATTACATCCCATGGTGGTGGTAGCTGGAGCGTCCCTGTCTCTGCTCATGTGGAATAATGCAGTCTGGTCACTTTATTTTGGATGGTAGTGCTCTCGTTTGGACGCTGCGTGAGACTTCCAGCCGAGCTCTGTCATTGGCTGAGGAGGAAGTAAAAGTTTGTCTGTCTCAGCAGACGCCTTTCCATTCCACCGCACTCGTAATCTTTTTCTCCCCCCTTTGCTTTTAGGGAAGGAACTCACTGCAGTGCAGATTAATCAGAGGGATTTAATTAACTTGGCCCCGGCACACACATCAAACCTGGAGACAAGACAGGCTATAAACTCAGCCAATTATCTCCTGCTAGAAGGGGAGGGGGGGTTGAAAGTCCCTCATGTCCTGGTCCCTTCATGTTCACCCACCCTCCACCCCAACCCCCAACCACAAAGCTTCTTTCATTAAACTGTCCCTTCACCTCACCTTAACTCTTTTCACCTGCCCACAACACCCCACGCCAGCAGGAGGGATGGAGGGATGGATATGGTTGTGGATGGTTGTATAGAGCAACATTTCATGATTACTATAGTTACTAGCTAGAGTCATTGGCTGTATTGGCAACTTTGGTGCAGACTGAAATATCTCAACAACTATTAGATGGTCGATTTCATGGTTCCCAAAGGATAAATCCAACTGACTTTGGTGATTCCCCGACATTCCCTCTAGCTCCACAAGGTTTGTGGTTCAGAGTGAAATATCTTGACAGCTATTGGGTGTGTTATGTTTTGACGAAGTACTACAGTGGAAACCGCTTATAGTGATCACAGTTACAGTGATCAACTGCTTCTATGGATCAAACAGCTTGGGACAGAATCATTCCTATAAAAACTCTGTTTAAATAATTTGCTTCTAGTAATCAACTAGTCCGCTTACAGTTTCCATTTGGGGTCTTTTCATACATGAAAACATACGGAAAAACATTTTAAAACTACGTTAGACTAACGTTAGTTGAATTTGTGTTTTGTGTTTTACTTTACTCCCGTGATACTTTGCCTCGCAGACTGCCTGCTTTCCGGCTAGATACTTGAGGCTGGCGCTACATGCACATTGATATCATGACGGGAAAAGGAAAGTTATTTCTCTGAATAAAAACGAATGTGCACGGGGAAAGTGCACATTGCCGCAGTGCCGGCAGCACATTGCACGGCGCAAAGAGGCGCCTTTCTGCATGCACGCTTGCGCTGCAGAGCCGGCCAAAAACGGCAATGCCTCACACTCGGTGAGGGAAAAGGCAGAACAATTGGCAGCGAGCCAGTAAATAGCGAAGCTGTCAGTTTCATTACTTCATGTAATAAATATACAAATGTCAATTAAATGGTAATCTGCGTGAGAAATGATGCACAATAACAAAAAAATTGTTTATATTAATCATCCGCTTATAGTGATCAACCCGACCAGACGAGATCACTATAAGACGTTTCCACTTTATATCCCGATTGTATGCATACTGCATGCAACAGAGCAGCTGCAGTACGCACTAAGATGTGATTTAGAATGAAGCCTTAGTTTCATGTTGTTGTTCGTTGGTTTGCTTCCCTGTGCTTTATAGTTCATTTTGGAGTTAGCTTTTCTTCTCTTCCCTGTGAAGCTCTTGGAGACTTTGTTGGGATAAAGGGATTTAAGTTGGACTAGAACCAAAGTGTATAGAAGCAAAGAGGCGAAACTCTGGTGCTCTTTTGACAACAGCTGCTAGATGGCGCTGCAGTAGCGCTGCCGCCATTTTGGACTGAAAACGGCAATGAAGAAATAATTTAGTTTTACTTTTGTACGGCACTTTGTAGGCAGATGCTTAATTGGCTTCCGGTAGTCACCAAAATGGCGTTCTTTGGTAGAACCTTTAAATGTGTGTCTTATAATAAAGACAATTAGTTAAAAAGTAGAGAAAAATGACTTAATTATTGTTCCTATATTTAGAAATAAAAAAAAAATACCACAAGCAGCACAGGCATAAGCACACAGCCTTACACAACAGCCACGCACCCTGCTGCTGCAGCTGCTCTGCTGCCATGTTACAGCGTCGCCATGGCAACTAAGACAATGTCCGCTGTAGCATGGGGATGGTGTTTAGCTGTCAGTTTTTAGGATAGGAATGACTGTCGGTCCTGTATCATGTGCGTGTTTGTTACGTGAAGGCACTCATCCCTGAGTGTGGGTGTGTGTTGGAGGTATTGTGGTTTATTCAGGAATCACCTTGAAGTCACCTTGAGGCTGCCGACTGCTCTCCAGCCGCGGATACCAGATACCTGCATGCACAGTCAGTGTGTGTGTGTGTGTGTGTGTGTGTGTGTGTGTGTGTGTGTGTGTGTGTGTGTGAGTGCGTGCGTGCGTGCGTGCGTGCGTGCGTGCGTGCGTGCACAGTATTCCCCACATGTTGTGTTATTCATGTCAGGCTAGAAAAAGAAAGCTCTACCAGTGAAATTATTTTTGTTGAGTTCCCAGCTCCCTTAGGCAGTGCTGGGCTTCCTCTGGTGTGTGTCTGTGTGTGTGAAGTCATCAGCTAACCTTTACAACTCCACTTACCACCATAAACACTCTAATGCACAGCCAGCCAGCTGGGGCTACCCACTTCAACTCTCTGACTCCAATCATCTATCTGTGAGTCTCTAGTCAAATCATCAAGTCTTTCAATTTCAATTATCACATGGCCATTTTTTATTCTGTATTGTCCACAGAACTATAGACGTGATAGAAGACCATCCTCACAACACATAATGAGCCCCAAGTCCGCAGAACGCCAGCTGAGTGGCTGTTTTTCTACAGAGTACTCCTCACACTATGTTGATGTTGTTTTTACTTGTGAAGAACTTGACTTAGAACTTGTATCAGTACGCCATGACATCCCTGCAGGTGTGGTGAGGTCACAGGTGCAACCCATTTGAACCTTTGCACCAGACAGAGCAGTGAAACACTGATTTTTCAACATTGTGTTAATTTACTCTTTAATTCCTGGGACACATTGAGCATCTCACCCCAAACCCTTCAATGATTAAAAATTGGACCCATTTCCACCTGTTATGAACATATGGTTCGATATGTTGTGTAGATAATTACATGATTATGGGGCTTTTATAGTTTACACCCACCTGGCACTAATAAGCATTGTTGCCCATATTATGATTGGACCTCAGTATGCCAAAAAAAAAAAAAAAGATGTTATGTGTGCTAGTATATCTCAGCCATAACATTATAACCACTGAGAGGTGAAGTAAATAACATTGATTATCTCGTTACATTGGCACCTGGCAGTGGGGGGGATATATTAGGCGGCAAGTGAACATTTTGTCCTTGAAGTTGATGTGTTGGAAGCAGAAAAAATGGGCCAGCGTAAGGATGTGAGCGACTTTGACAAGGGCCAGATAGTGCTGGCTAGACGACTGGGTCAGAGCATCTCCAGAACTGCAGCTCTTGTGGGATGTTCCCGGTCTGCAGTGGTCAGGACCGACCAAAAGTGGTCCAAGGAAGGAAAACCGGTGAACCGGCGACAGAGTCAGACCCGAGGCTCATTGATGCACGTGGGGAGCGAAGGCTGGCCCGTGTTGTCCGATCCAATAGAAGAGCTACTGGAGCTCAAACTGCTGAAAAAGTTAATGCTGGTTCTGATAGAAAGGTGTCAGAACACACAGAGCATCGCAGTTTGTTGAGTATGGGGACCGGTCAGGGTGCCCATACTGACCTAATGTTATGGCTGATCGGTGTATATATATATATATATATATATATATGCGTATATATATATATATATATATATATATATATATATATATATATATATATATTTTTTTTTTAACAAAGTTTTCTTTTTGGAAGTTTAACTGCCTATAAAACACTGCAGGAAACTCTTCACTGGCATTAACGTGCTTTTCTTGATCTAATTAAGATATTTAGATCCAGATTGCATGTTAACACCAAACTGAAATTGGCTATTGAACTGTCTTGTTAGCCTAGAATCAGTTTCAGTATCGGGAAGTCGATTTTGCCCTGAAATGAACAAAGTTTCTTGTTGATTTGTTTTGGTTCAGGGTGACTGCTTCATATCAGCAGCAGTTTAGATTCTCTCAAATATCGCTGAGATTAAGAAGTAAACCAGTGTTTCTGAAGTTTGCTTTAAAGCTTGAGCTACGATGTCTGAGAACTTTGGCCTGCTGAAAAGCATCAGAGAGTCAGAAGTGATGGTAAGGGGAATGTAGTCCACTGCATTTGAACCATGTGTGACCCAGTTAGGAGGTGAGCTCTCAACAATCCAGTCAACAAGGATTTTTGCTGCTTTTGTATTCATCAAGTCTGTACACACCACAGATCTGCAAAGACCCGGACAAAGTTTCTCTGCGGCTTTTGTTTGCAGTGACGCTTTCGAGCCTTTTCACTACAGTATGTCTACTCATCGTGCTGTTGATATGGACGCCGTGATCAGCTGATGAATCAGGATTGTGTCATAAGACTCGGAGACATGACCACAGCACTTTCTTTTTCACATTCTGTGCTCTCTTCCTTTTACTTTTCAGAACATGGATAAGACCCAGCTCCCATCCGTGACGCTGATCGTGGGCTGTGGAGTTTCTTCACTCACGTTGCTGCTGCTCATCATCATCTATGTGTCTGTCTGGAGGTGAGATGAAGCATCTAGAAACAAAACATATAGATAACATAATCATCCTTCCATGTGAAACTTATTCCTTCTCTGTGACTCTTCAATTTGAACTTCATTCATGTGTGTGACGTGGGAAGTCAAGTACGCAGTATGCTCCGGTTTAGTAGTTAACCTGCAATTCATTTCTGACTGCAAAGGGGTCCACCTCTTTAATATGTTCCAACATCTTTGAGATAATCATCCACCCCTTTGTGCCCAGGTCAAGGTAAAAAAAACCTTATCAAGCTGGACCAGACAGTTAAAACTTGGATATACTTAATAAACAGACTGGATATAGTTGATGATGATCATAAATATTTTAGTTCAATAGCTATTAGGGCTGTCAATCGATTAAAATATGCAATTGCGATTAATCGCATGATTGTCCATAATAAATTGCAAATTAGTCGCAAATTAATCACATTTTTTTCTGTTCAAAATGTACCTTAAATGAAGATTTGTCAAGTATTTAATACTCTTATCAACATGGGAGTGGACAAATATGCTGCTTTATACAAATGTATGTATATATTTATTATTAGAAATCAATTAACAACACAAAACAATGACAGATATTGTCCAGAAACCCTCAAAGGTACTGCATTTAGCATAAAAAATGTGCTCAAATCATAACATGGCAAACTGCAGCCCAACAGGCTTACTTTACTTTACTGTACTTTATTCGGATCCCCATTAGCTGCCACCAGGGTAGCAGCTTTTGATTACATTTGAACACATCATGATAACGATAGAATTTACCATAGCCCGCTCACTTACTGAATAGCGCTTGAACGCATCATAGTGTAAATCAATGGAACCTCCCATTAACTAGCTCTCGTCCTGCCAATTTCAACACGAATTTTGTTTTGCACAATGAAAGGAAAAAATATTGTGGGTCCCCCTGGATGCATCGATAGTTACTACATAGTTACACCCTTCATGTCTGGGGGACCCTAAAGGAACCCTACTCTCTTCCCATTGGGGCCATTAGAGACTTGTGGGCCCCAGACCTGAGGTCTCAAGTGAAGTCATGTACAAACACAACATGCAAACACACAATGCATGGTTTACTGTAATCAAATCATTGATAGCATCTGAAGAAAAGCTGAAAACTAGACCCTGTATGATCTTGGTTATGGTCTGTTAGAGTCAGCCATAGTAAGGATAGTAAGGATTTGATGAAACCACAATCATTTTTTTCTGTATCTCTGTCTCTTCCCTGTCATTTTCCTTCAGATACATTCGATCTGAGCGCTCCGTCATCCTCATTAACTTCTGCCTCTCCATCATCTCCTCCAATGCCCTTATTCTCATTGGACAGACACAGACACGGAACAAGGTAAGGACCAAACCAAAGCCCAACGTATCACTTTATCACATCTATATTACCTGATGACATGTGATCCCAGTGTTTGCCTGATTTATTAAGAATCATACTTAGTAGTTGCTTCGATGTTTCCCTTTTGTTTCAGGTCTTGTGCACACTGATCGCTGCATTTCTTCATTTCTTCTTCCTGTCGTCGTTCTGCTGGGTTCTGACGGAGGCGTGGCAGTCGTACATGGCAGTGACGGGCCGTCTCAGGAATCGCATCATACGCAAGCGTTTCCTGTGTCTCGGCTGGGGTGGGCCTCCTGTCATGGTGTTCATCATGTCCTTCATCTGGTCTTTCCCGTTTCCCCCCGTGTTAATGTGTATTTTTTATTTCCCTCCCAGGTCTCCCTGCGCTAGTCGTGGCAATCTCAGTGGGATTCACCAAGGCAAAGGGATATGGAACACCAAGCTAGTAAGCATGCTTACTAGCTACCTCTTAAACTATTTATGCAGGGATATTACATATGGATGGGGGTTTATGTTTGCAGCATAATTAACCTCTCTCTTTCTCTGTCTCATATATCTTTTACCATCCTCATTCTCGTCATGTCCTCTACCTTTCACCTCATTCTGTCCCTCCTCTTTACAAACCTCCATGTTTCCTCCCTGTCTCATTCCTCCATCAATCTCCATTTCTTCTAATCACGTCTTTCTACATCTGTATTTGGCTGCTCCTCTCTTGTAGCTGCTGGCTGTCTCTGGAAGGAGGTCTTCTCTATGCATTTGTTGGACCTGCTGCAGCTGTTGTCTTGGTATTTCCTCTTTCCTCTACAGTTTGTTTTTGTTGGTTTGCTTTTTAAAACCTCTGCACTAATTCAAATTTAGACCAGTAGCAATAGCATCATTTAGTCTGTATATCTCTATGTAGGGAATTATAACAGCAATAATGTTAACAATCTCAACTGCATTTTCATTTGAAAAATAGTGAAACATATAATATAATAGATAATAAAACACGAGATTAAATAAAACATAATATTAAAATGGGAAAAAATAAACACATCAAAGCTAGTCAGGACTCAAAATACAATTCTGGCCCAGTAATATAATGGTGTATCTAAGAATAGCAACTTCAGTAGACAAATAAGATCACAGCAAAGTTAATAGCCCATATCTCCTCCTTGTCCCTGTTTACTTTATCCCCTCGGCTTCTTCCTTTCCTTCCCTGCCTCCTCTCTTCCTTGTTTACATCTTCCTTTTCTTCCCCCTTTACTTCCCCGCCTCCTCCTTCCCTTGTCAAATTCCTCCTTTCCATCCCTGACTAATCCTTTCTTTGTCAACTACCTCCTGCATTTCCCTGCCTCCTCCTTTCATTGCTTACTTCCTCCTTTTCTTCCCTGCCTCCTCCTTTCATTGCTTACTTCCTCCTTTCCTTCCCTGCCCCCTCCTTCCCTTGTCAACTTCCTCATTTCCTTCCCTGGGTGTCCCTTTACCTTTTTTGCCTCATATTTTCCTTCCCTACTTCTTCCTTTACTTCCCTGCCTCCTCATTTCTTTGTCAACTTACTCCTTTACTTCCCTGCCTCCTCCTTTGCCTTTTTAACTTCCTCATTTCCTTCCCTGGGTCTCCCTTTACCTTATTTACCTCATCCTCTCCTTTCCTACTTCTTTCTTTTCTTCCCTGCCTCCTCCTTCCCTTTCTTATACCCCTCTTTACTTTCTGTTCTTTCTTTTCTCTCATTTACCTTATTTTTTTCCCTCCTCATTTACTACCTCCTCCTCTCCTGCTTCTTATTTTCCTTATTTACCTCCTCTTTTCTTTACACTTTCTTATTATTTAGTCTTCATTATGAAGCATTTCTAGTGTGTCAGGGTGCATTTTTGGACATCTGCTTTGCTAAACACGAGCTAACTTTAGCTCTGTGCTTAAAGTGTTCAATAAGTAAAGTATAGATTACAGTTTATTTTACAATTTCGGCGTTAAATTCAGTTGAGAACTAGCAAATAATAAGTCATTTAAGCACCCAACACAGACCACCACTATTCAATCTTTTATACCATAGTTATGAAAAATACTAGCTACCTGTTGGCTGGTGAATGTTTGTGAAAATCATATCCAGGAAATCAGGACACCTCAAACATAATTGTAGTGCATTTTGATCACTGTTTAAAATTTAAATATTAACTAGGGTGGTAACCTGGTAACTAGGGCTTCGTCCGAAATCACATACTATCCACTACATACTCAATAGGTGTACTATCGTTCAACATGAATAAACAGTATTATGTATCTTAGTAGTAATTTACGTCGTCACTTCCTGAGAGCGTCCTTGCCGGTTGGAGACGTGTAACCATGGTAACCTGTGCCAACTTCATGTGACCAAAACGACAGTTTGTGAGATTCAAATTTGAATTAATATATAAAATATATTAAGTGAAATATTATACTTACAGTTCAGTTAAAGCGTTATTGTTTTCCGTCAACATCCGTTAGGAACGTCACTACCGCATTGCATTGTGGGATATTTATGCCGGGTAGTGTCCATCATTGCATACTGTAATATTTCACCGGAAATAGTATGCAATTTGCGTACTATTGGTTTCATACTAAGGTTTTGTACATACTAAAATATCTCACATACTGTTTTAACGTACTAAATAGCATGTTAGTAGTACAGACTCAACCTTTAACATAATACTAATGTAAATACTTTTGGCAAGTGTCCATAGTATGTTTAATTATGTGCTCCCAAGTTAAACCAGTATAGAAGATAAAGGACTCTGTAGCAGTTACATGTGTGAATATAATGTAAGCCAGTCCGTTCTCATTCCCAGGGCGTCAAATACAGACACCTTGTCACGGGCTGTCGGCGTTATATACTGACGCTTAAGGCACCCTGTAGTGTCACCCAGTTGCGCCACACTGTAGCGCCACCCTTTAGCTGCACCCAATAACGTCACCCTGCGTCACCCTGCAGCGTCACACTGCAGCGTCACCCTGCTAAGAACGCGGTGTATAAGCATAGTATGGGGTTCCTTTTTTTCCACAACAGCTGCTGGTTAAATTAGAACAATGACAGTCTTACATTAACCATAAGAATCATATCGAGACAAATGTATATATAAATCCTCACCTTAACTGTCATGGTGTTCAACCTCCATCTGGGGTAAATCCCAGACATAAACCCTGGCAGTACACACGCTGCAGCGACACTGTGTCCTCGTTTCACTAATCAAATCCATTAGCTTCAGTTTCACTGATTCACTTCCCAGTGCTTCTTTCCCACCTACAAGTGAACAGCTTGTTTGGGGTGTCCTTTTTACACAAGCTGCTTCTCTAATAAAGAGCTAGTGCTCCAGTTGGCACCCACACTGGAGGACCGGCCCACTCTGAACAGCATCAGAGTGGCTTCTACCAGAGATTATAGACTATGAATCCTCAAAGCAGTAAAATTATAGGAATCACTACAGTCAAGGACAATCCCTCCCCCAGCCTTTGATTTCACATAGCTTATATTTTATGTATGATTTTTTTTTTTCTACGTTCAAAAGTGTGTTAATATGTTAGTAATCCATCCTTTCAACCATTTTTTAACTCTCATGCTTCATTGGGTGCCTGATAGTTTTTGTCACTAACATTTCAGATGGTACAGTCTAGTATTTACAGTGCAGAATCTACAGTAAGTACAGCTAGTGTGTGTGTGAGATGACATTTATGCGCATGCTGCCATCATGACGAACATCATCATCAGAGTAGATCTGCATGTTGTGAAGTAATGAAAGTGTCTTTGCTCTGCATTAATCATGTGCCTCTTCTCTTTGGCAGGTTAACATGGTTATTGGGATTCTCGTTTTTAACAAACTGGTGTCCAAAGACGGCATTACTGATATGAAACTAAAGGAGAGGGCGGGGTATGCCTTATACCACACATCCATTTTACACAGTGACCTATAACCAGCCTGATAGCTCAGCTAGGGGGAGGGACTAGCGCAGTTATTGGCTCTCTGCCTGAATCGATCCTCGGCCATCATTTCAGACTTTGGCAAATTGGTTGAAGATGGCGCTTCATTTTGACTGAATTAATCCAAAATAAGATAAGAGACCAAAAGAAAATGTGTTTAGCTAAGATTACGCTCAACGCTTGTGGAGGATAGAAGACTGATGTGGGGAAGGCTGTCTGGTTATTGGTCCCTGCACAGACTGAGCAAGATGATGACTCATCTCATTGCTTTCTTTTAAGTTTTTCAAATGTGTCGCATTTTCCTCCAGCTGCTCTTTGTTTGCAGGTGTTGCTATTGATGTAAAGTTCTGTAAATCCATCCGTGTCTTTTTTCTCCTGTTTGGTTATTTCTAGTAGAGGGAAGCAGGGCTTTAAAACAGCAAGATCACACTAAAAACCAAATTCAGTTCATCACATCTTTGGTTTGATTTCCCTAGCTCTGTCCATTGGTTTTGTTGGTGTTCAAAACAGAAACATGGCGATACAAAAGCAAGTTCTGACTAAGGGTGCTCCGATCAGGATTTTGGAACCAATCACTGATGGCTGGAAGCAGTATTGGCCGATACCGATCACCGATCAAAGGCTCTATTTGAAGCCTTCTATTTATTGTACAGCATTATTAATTTATTTAACTATTCTTAACAACAATATATACAGTATTAAGTAGGGCTGTCAATCTATTAAAATAGTTAATCGTAATTAATCGCAAACTAATCACACATATTTTATCTGTTAAAAATGTACCTTAAAGGGAGATTTGTCAAGTATAAGTAAATACTCTTATCAATATGGGAGTTGACGAATATGCTGCTTTATTCAGATGTATGTATATATTTATTATTGGAAATCAATTAACATCACAAAACAATTACAGATATTGTCCAGAAACCCTCACAGGTGCTGCATTTAGCATAAAACAATATGCTCAAATCATAACATGGCAAACTGCAGCCCAACAGGCAACAACAGCTGTCAGTGTGTCAGTGTGCTGACTTGACTATGACTTGCCCCAAACTGCATGTGATTATCATAAAATGAAAATGGACATGGCAGTTTTTCCTTACCAAAATTTGGCCTAAGTTTGGCTCGGTATTTAATCTCCTTCGCTACACAAAAGTATGTGCCCGCTACAACCTAAAAACAGCAAGTCGTGTTAATGCGATAAAGAAATTAGTGGCGTTAAAACAAATTTGCGTTAACACATTATTATCGCGTTAACTTTGACAGCCCTAATGTTAAGTATTACAATTAAGGGATGAGTTAATATCATGAATTGCGAAGTGTTTGGCAGGCAACATGTATTCCAGTCTCATCAGCCCCTTTTATACAGAGATCCGGCAGTACTGCTGTAAAGGCTTTGATTTTTTACACTGAACCAAACAAAGCCGGCATAATGCTGCATCTGATCGCCTCTTCTGATCGGCTTTTATAGAGACCACTAACTACTATCTAGAATGAATATTGGCCAATCGATTGGAGCACCCTTCGTTCTGATGGGGAAGAGGTCTCAGCACTTACTTTGGTAAATACAATGTCATTACCAACAGAGCCAATGGCCAGAGCTACACAAATAAAACTAAATCTTCCTGCTTGCTAATAAGCTACTGTTTTGTAGGTCATTGTTATCCCATTGAGTTGTTCAGTTCAGTGATGTTATGGATATAAGAGATAGGGATAACCTCACAAACCAGTTTGCTGCTTTAGGGTATGGGGCTATTATTAGCCTTTTATTAAAGGAACGCTCCAACATTTTGGAAAAAAAAAAAAAAACACTAGTTTGCTTATGGTGTGTTCACATCAAACGCGAAGCAAACTTTTCTCGTGGCATGATTACATACAAAGTCAAAGCAAAGGCGCGAATAGACACGTCATTTGCGTATGGGCGCAAGTTGAAATATTTCAACTCAACGTCACTGACGTCCTGACGTTGTTGAATCAGAAAAGGAGCAACAGAAATATTGTAGCAATCTGTAGGCACCCAGAGCTCTATGATAGTACCTCATATTTGTACAGACACCGGACAAAACTATGTATATTGTATCTATGTATGTGTATAAACCGTAGCCGTATTTATACCTGGTTATTTTGAGTGTTGATGGAGAAGCTACAATGTTAGCATAGCTTAGCACTCAACGATTCAAACTCCATTCAAAAAACAAACATTTTAAACGTTTTTTGGGTTCATACCGCTGTAGTAACCCAGATTAATGTAACCCAACGTGTGACTTACTGGATACAGTGAATACAGCTCGGTGCGAATTATGAACCCAGACAGCGTTTGGTTTTCCAAGCAATAGTGGTTATTGGCCATGGTTGATGAAACGTTGTTGGTATCCATGCCCCTCCTCCTCTTCACTGCGTCTAGCGCTAGTAACGCGAATGAACACTGTGATCCCGTGGTCAAACTCAAATGATTAACGCAGGGTGAAAATTTGCTTTGTGTTTGGTGTGAACCCAGCGTTAGAGTCTTACCTAGAATCATATGATAAGATCAATGGTATGTAGAGTTTAATCTCTGAGTTCAGTACCAAGATAGTTAATCAGTGAAGTTAACATCAACCACAACTGTGTCCTAATCCTAAGTGGTTGTGTTGCCTAAACCTAACTTCCTGTGAAAACGGAAGTTTATTTTGAAAGGTGATTATGCATGTAATGAGCGTATATTGACACGCCGTCCCTGACACGACCAAAACTAAGTAGAGCGTCGGTCTCCGTTGCCGAGGTGCACCGACCAAGCGGCAGTATTTGACGAGTTGGGAGTGAGAATGTGTTGTTTGGATGTATGTGACTAGCTTGTTTGCTAACAGGATATACTGTAATATGTTACTAAGACAGCTTTCACCTAGCTTCCTGCTGTTTTACATACATTACTCTGAACACTTCTCAGAAAGTGTATAAATCACCTCATCTGACTGTGGGCTTGGCAGCAAACAAGCATATTTTCCAAAATGTTGGAGTTCTCCTTTAAATGTTTGATATAAGAAAACCTGCAACAAAAAATTTTCTTTGCACATTAGTTTTTTAGTAAACATGAATACGCAAAGCACACATTCAATTTTAGCACATTTGAACATTGTCACTAACTATTGGCAACTTGAATCTAAACATGTCATTGGACTGTTGGTATCAGCTTCCAGATAAACACTTGGTCAAACCACAGAGCACACATGGCGCCCTGCTCCGCTTTACCCCCGCAGGCTGTTCTGTCTCCATTGGCATTGTTGGTGCATTCAAATGTTATTTTCTTTCTCTCTCTGAAAATGTTTGCTTTCTTCAATGATCTCTCTGTTCAACTGTACTTGTTTTTGCTGTCTGATATGTCATGTTTGAGTTTGCACAGAATCCCCTCTCTCTCACTCAGGGCTCTCCAATCAGGAACACATCAGTCTCAGAAGCCCCCTTCCATGTCATCAGTGATTGGGTAAAAAAGATCTGCCCATCCCCCCCCTCCTCCCGCCCTTCTTAATGTATGGCTACCAGCCCTGCCCATCACCAGATCTGCTGAATCCTCTAGCAAGCACCTCTGATTGGCTTACTATTACTTCCTGCCTATTTACCTCACTATCCCACTATTGACCTTGCAATTTATGCTACCTCCTTTTAGCTGGATAGAACATAACACATTACTGCCTCAGGTACTGACCATTCATGAAATGCTTTTAGAGAAACTCTGACTGTTTCAACAATAACACATGCTAGTTGCAGTGCAGTAATATTAATATTTCCTATTTACTTAAATGGTGTGGGCATGTGTGTGTGCAAGGTTAGTATGGCCATGTCATGATTGCATCTATAGAGTGTGTATTCTGCGTCTGATGGGGTAACTTGTTGAAAGGTGTTGTCTGACAGTAATGACTGGTCAGATAGAGCCTTGCTTCAGTCTGAATGTCATCTCAGACTTAGTGTTGCGATACCAGACAAACGGAGATCTCCGCCTACCGTTCGTCTGGGCATTTCTAAATGCAAAGTTGTTGCTAGAAAGGCAGTGAGCACGGCTGATAACATACGCCTGACATTGTAATTTTTTTCTGCGATATTTATTGCGACATGGAAAATTACAGGAATTTTCACCCTAAATGTTATACATTTTCAAGTTAAATGCATCAATCTGGTGTACCTTGAGAGCAAAATTAAGAAGCTAGATCTATGAGGAACTTTGAGCTCTTGTGCTCTAGTAAACAATTTAATCATAAACATTTGTTGTATAGATTATGAATGATGATGACAGCAAAAAAGTCACACCCACAAAGCATGGTAAACAAGACGGGGTCCGTGTTTGGAGACATCGCCACAGACCTCGCACTGAGGACAGTCCGCCCTGGTTGACAGTCTCGCTGAGAGCCTCGTCTCTCCCTCCGCAGGGAGAGAGAGCGCAGTGAGCATTAAGTCCACGGCCCCAGGAAGTGGCGAGGTCCGGGCGAGGGGTGCCATAAAGCTCACGGTCGGAGCCGCAAGCCACCATCACCCGGGCCTTTCCAAGCCAACCTAGAGCTGGTTGTGACGCACCACTACAGGGAAATGCGCTCTCCAGGATCCTCCTACACCGACCGGTCGTCTCTGTGCCGCCGCGTTGAAACCTCCGGACAGATGCAGACCCCACCCGTTGAGAAGTGTAAAAATATATATAGTTCATTATGAAACTGTGGCGGGTCTACCTAGACTGTAGGCAATTAATGAGAACCACATTTACGTGCGTAATTTATATAACGTAACAAACATATTTATCTTAAGCCAAACCACGATGACTTACGTTTTTGTCACATAACTTCTGTACTTAAGTTACGCTACTTCCAGTGTCACGTAACCACATTCGGTGTGGCGTAACTTAAAGGCAGGGTTGGAAATTTATCCAGTATACACTATTTGTTATATTGGTTGAAATGGTCTTTACACCCCGACAGCGATCCATTACTGATGAGCTCTGAAAAAAGACCGGAAAAGATCCATCATCTGTAGCTGCTGTAATCCTGTAAAAACGTCTACCAATCAGTGCCTCTGCGTCCAGTTGTAAAGAACCAATCAGATGCCTCCCTGCCTCCCTGCTCATACTCTACCCTTAGCGTGCACCAGCGTGAACTCAAAGCGCGTCGCCGCCGCACATTTGCTGGAGAATGGAAGAGAAAACTCAGCTCTTAAAACACTGGACAACGAGCACGAACTCGTACCACTATTACAATATTATCGAAAAATACAACTTTGATTTAGTTGTTTATGTTCTGTTAGTTTACTTTATAAGATACTGCAGGTTTAAACTATTGATTCTAACAGCTCATAGTGAAGTCAGACAAACAGGATTATCAACGAGGGGAGACGGCGGATATAAAACATTGCTCGACAAAATTTACATTACTCAAACTGCTTTTTCAGTTACAGAAACAAACGAGTGGACTGATCTCCCTCCAGATATTAGAGTAACGTTAAAAAGGGTCGTGTTGTCTCAGCAGGTATCTCTCTGCCCCGTCAGAGGCTGTTCTTTCCCTCGCAGTCGTGTTGTGATATTTAAACAAACTATCCGTCAACAAGGAAATAAAAGCCCCTCGTCTACAGACCGGTCTCTTGAGAGAGCTCCAGCTCATAGCGGGGTCTGTGTGAGTGAATGCCCGGGTGGAGAGGTGGCGATCCCGGCAGGAGCTAGCTAGCTGTGCCGGCAGTTTGTGGAGCTTCTAAACTCCGACAACGGTGGAGCAAATGTTTGATTCGCCATCTAACATCGTAAAACTGTCAATATTCTAAATCTACACAGTTGATTTCTCGCCTCAAAATTTTTCAGAAGTGAATTTAGTGATGAAATAGCTACGAAAAATGTGACGCAGTTACGATGCGGTGGTGCTCGTGCATGTGTGTGGGGGGCGTTGCCTTGGAAGGAGTTTCGAGGGGAGGGGGGGGATTTAGACGGAGCTCCTGAGGCGATGCTACTTTCAAATTATGCTAGCTCTCCAAGATTCCGGACCCTATCTTTAACTATGATCTTTCCTAAACCTAACGAAGTTGTTTCCTGTGAAGACGGGCATTTATTTTTAAAAGAATGGAGCGGAAATGGACGCTGAGCATTCGTAGGAAAATGCACGAAAAATGAGGAATAACTTTTCGTAAGATATCATTCAAACCGTTGTATGAGAATACGTTGCATTGTGATGTTCCGGACTCCTTGAATTTGAATTGAGTACCATTAGATTGGTGTATTAGTGAGCACAACAACCCTGGCCATTTTACAAAAGGAATGTAAATGAGTGAACTGTGGGTGTTGCTGGACAGGCCTAATGAGTCATGTAATAAGGGATGAACCCATACAACTTCCACGAGTACAAGTACTTTTGGGTACTTGCCGATACTGAGTAGGCCTACTGATATGATTACTTAATAATATCGTTACAGTTCTAACAATGACTTTGAAAAAATGCATTATTTTCATCAGAAGTTTCTCATTTTCTTTCTGTAACAAATTGATGGCCAACAGATGGCCAGCAAGACACAGGAGCTTGGCTTGGGTCTTGAGGAGTTGTTGCATTTATTCACCGACAAATAAACTGTGCACGCACTGCACTGCTACATTTTCAGCTATGATGTTACGATAACTTGGTACTCATCTTCACATACACACACACGGTCTCTCTCTCGGCTGAACACTCGCTAACATTACGCTAGGCTTGCAATACACTGGCGGAAACCCTGACAGAGTACGCCAGGCAGACACACAGCTGACAACCTCACAGCTGAACTAATTGATGCAGTGGAGACTAAAGTGGCTGCATGTGTCCACGACAATGCACGCAACATCGTGGCTGCTAACTCACCCAGAGAGGTGAACTGGGGACTTAGTTGGTTGTTTGTGCATCGTTGCAGCTGGGTAGTACTTCAACCACAGCAGCCCTGCATGCAAGGCAATAATCTTGTCCGTTAACGTCATGTTGCCTTTAAGTGGTATCGGGTGCAGTTGTATCGGAGTACTTTTACGAGTACATGAGCACAGTTTTGGACCCGATACTGGTGTCGGTATCCGTGCATCCCTTCATGTAACCATTTTCTGCCACTTAGCAGTAGCCCAAATTTCTTTCTCGTTCACCCTTCAGTACAGTCTACCCCGGGGGTCTCCTCGCAATTGGGCTTGCCTCCAACACCTTCTCAGGGAGACTTCCAGGAGGCATCCACCTCAACTGGCTCTTTTCAATATGACAGAGCAGCTGTTCTACTCTGGCCTCCTTTCAAATATCTGATCTCCTCAGCTCATCTCTGATAAGCCCTGTTGGCACATTTGGGGAAATGCCCACTGGTTGGGTCCCCTAAGGGCAAACTAGGTCAATTCAAAAGCCTTTGTGATTTGTTTTAAATAGGAAAGAAGTATATCACCTGGAATAAGGAAATGGGGGGAGCGCCTGGTGGCTTGGCTGGCTGCCATGGGGTCCAGTCAGTGTCAGCCAGAAACAACATGGCCACCTCCATGTGGGTTTACCCCATGCAGTCAAACTCTACCCCCTTTAGGGATCCGCTGCATTGCCATTCAGGTAATAGGCCAGTGTATATGTTAAAAGAATACTCCACCAAGAAAGGTAGGCATTGCATTCCTATAATATTGTTGGACATTTTAAAAATAAATTATCAAAATTGATGCAGCAGAGCCAGAGATATTGTCTTTTTTATTCCACCCATTCTCCTTCCTTGTCAATACCTTGCGCCTACATTACCCAAAATGCAACTGGACCACAGAAAGTTTGGTCAGAGATTGGGACGTGTTTTGCTAGTGGTGGCTAATAGTAGCTCTACAACCCCAGATTTTTTTCATTTTCAGACTTGTCAATAAAAGGCTTATCTTATCTCTTGTCTTAAATCAAGCCGATCTTTAGTAAATAGTCTCTCTGCCTGTTTTGATCAAATCAAATCTTGGATCAAAACAAATTATAACATAACTAATGTATCAGAACCAGCACTCACAGTGACCTTGGATCTTATCTTTTCCTCCACATACTGTACACAGTTGGCGATTACGGTCTCTCGAGCTTTTTCATGCGCCATGGTTGGATTTGAGAATGCGAATAGAAATTGCAGATGCGATATGTTGAGGCTGCTCAGGCTTGTTGGTTGTTGGTTTAATGCCGAGTACACACAACACGAAAATCCAGCTGATTGTGGGCCCGATTACCCCTCCTGATGATGGTTCTAAAGATTATCTTTCCAGATATTCCTGTGGTGTGAGGTATGTTAACAGTGTTTTTTACATCCCCGATCAACTCGGAAGTCCATCCTGGCCGCACCGATTTCAAATCGTAAATATTAAACATGTTCAGTATTTACAATCGGATATCCTGTTGTGTATGTGGAACCCCGAGGACTGCCGATGATGCAATCACGCGGCTAATGCAAAATGTGAAGCATAAAGTAGTTTATTTAATGTGTCTCCATGACTTCATCCATCCATCATCCATGAATATTCAGTACAAAGTAGTGCAAAAACTAACATCGCTAATACTTCCTTATCTGAACATGATCTGATTGGTTTGAGATGATGTTTCATGTGGTGATTAGGCTGTTTGTAGTTCTTTCTGTGGTGGACAAAAGAAAGAAATGAAGAGGGTCTAATGCTCCCCCCCCCCCCCCCCCCCCCCCCTTTGGTGACCTCCCAGCCCCGTTCACCCACTCGCTTCTCCTGTGGGTGGTTCTCAAGGATCACATGCAAAACATGTTTAAGGAAGCTAATTAATTTGTGCAGCATCTAATTAAGCGCGCAGCAGCATCTGCACCGGGCAGGTCTGCTCACACCTCAGAGACAGGCCTCACTGCTGAGTCTCCTTCCCCCCCCCACAACATCAGAGGCTAATTCTCTGAGAAAATTAGAACAGACAGGAGAGGCCTAGCACTGGAGTCTGTTTCCTCCTTAAATGCTTAAATGCTTTCAGTCATCAAGCCTGTGTATTTACAGGTTGGAACAGAAGTTTAATCAAACATTAAGCTTTCAGTTAAAAACGTTTTTTCGTAGTTTTAACAAGTACTTCCAATTCCTAGTGTTCCATTTGATACAACGCTATGGAGCATCCTGTAAAGCATAGAGAAGAAGGTTTGTGTTTGACTCAAGGACTAGATTGTACCAGATCCATTTCATGTTTGTCCATATTGGATATATACTTATTTGCCTCAACGCGTCTCACCCCACCGTACCAACCGCCCACCTTTTTGCCTCTCGATCCTTAAGTCCAGGGAAATGGTGTTGTGTTTCAAAAAAGTCTTGATTGCTTTTTAATATCACTGCCTACGGCGTACATTTAGCGGCTGTATTGCCCTTTTACTTGAAATTGAATTTCTTCCATTATGTGATTTTTAATCCAGGCGTCCAGGGGCTACAAAAATCGATTCCCTCAGCTCTTCAGCTTTAATTGTTGTTTAGCAGGAGGCCATATGGTAACAGATTAGTTTGTTATTACTTGTCAATATCTCCAGCATGGTAGTCAGTCTTTTCTAGCTTTTCTAACTACACTGGAGAGATATACAGAGATATAAATGGAATCCTGATGGAGTTTTTGGAGCTTTGGGTGTTGGACGGAAAATGTAGTTGTCATGTAGTTTCTCAGTGATCATACCTGGAAGTGATCTGTTGCTTTCTTATTAGGTGTATACATATAAAAAGTTAATACCATAAAATCCAACGCCCAACAACAGCTTTCTGTGATCATCATTGGATCCATTTTGCAGTTTTGTCTATTTTTTTTCTGAATAACTGCAGGGGCAGACAACGTGGCATCACACTGAGATATTTCTAGTACTGTAGCTAGAATTGAACTTGGAAACAGGAAATGCTTCAGCGATGTGGAAAATCAATAGTGAACATCACAAAAATGTCTTAACTTGAGGCAGACATTATAGAGACATAGAGGATGAATTAAGTGAAGACATAAGATAGATGCATGGTGACAAAAGGTATCTTGAAACACAGATGTCTCGCAGCTGGATTCTCGCGATCTCGAGAATGGCGGGATCACATATCACAGCTGGCTTAGGTGTGTGAGACGAAGGCTTTTCTCGATGGAAAGGATTTCTCTTCTCCCGACTGGCTTCGGCAAGAGTTTGACTGACAGATGATTCATCCAATCACCTACCAAGTATTTTTTGAAAGTGCCCGCCTTTTTCCGAATAGTTTCCAATGACGGCTCGTCTGATGGTTCTGTGTAACGAACCATCTGGCGACTTATGTTAGGATAATTCAGTGATATGACAGATTTATGTTATTATTGGTTTGAATTATTTCTACGTAGTTTTAGAAAAATTTTAGAAAAAATTACTTTATTAATTTGAAACATTATTTTGCCCATGAGTGTCTGGGACGTATGCTCAAGAGAAGATGCTAGTCGCACATGCTACACAGAACCAGGGAAAATTAAAAAAAAAAATACTTTGGTGTTGCAATTGGAAAGAAAACACTGCATCATAGTTGCTGAATGTATGCAAAATTTACCAAGAACCTTGAGGGCTATTTTAATGTGATGAAGATGAGGTTTCTGAATGAAGTGTAATCTTTAGCTTGTGTCAGAAGCACTCTCAACCCAATATTAAATCAGGATTTATTTATTTTTTCAATAAAAAAATGCCTCTTCAGATTTGTAGCTGACTTTTCTCCTCAATTAAAAACTAAAGTTTATTACTTTTTGTTTTTTGTATTACTTCTAAATTCACCAAAGTTAGCATTAGATAATGCCTCATTTGCATATCCAAACATAACATTTCAGAAAACTTGTAATACAAAAAACAATTATGTTGATGTAAGTAATCAACTGGGGAAGTTCCCTGGTGACGATTCATGTTTGGAGGTTTTCTCTCAGACTTTGAGCCAGAAATCTCCACTTCAACACCAAACTTTCCAGTTTTCTTCCTATCTATATTCTGAAGGTTTTTACAGAGGGTTTTGTTCATATATCATCCAGTGCCTGATTTACAGAACATTTTATTCTTATAAAAATGGAGAAAATTGATTTTTTTTTAATGGCCGTTGACAGTATTTTCTGATTTACGGAGAGATACAAAGAGATATCCTAAATCCCCTCAGTATGTGGCAACAAACTGAAACAAAAACTTTGAACCATTGGCTTTATCCAGTGTTCAGATTTCTGTTCTGGAAATGAATGTGTGCAAATTAGCACATATTTAATAAGATAATGCCTCATTTGTATTTTGCTCATTTGAACGTACAATTTCAACAAAACAAAAACACAAACATAATTGTCTTAATGTAAGTAATCAACTGGGTAAATTTCATCATGATATCCATAATGAGAACAATGTTATCATGACCAATAGAATCAATAGTAAGACTCAAGTTGTTGCAAACCATAGCTTTTATGCACATTGGCTTTTTACCTCTTATCAAAGAGCTGGATATTTTTTTTATCACATATTTTATGCTGATGATTCAGTGCTTCAAATGTCAGTCACTTAAGATTGTTTAAGTTTCAGTTTAAGTTTAATTTATTTGCACATACATAAAACTGCAAAAAATCCAGTCAATAAAAAAAAAAACAAGAAATGTATCAAGAGGCCACAGGCTTATACAAAGGACCCCCCCCCCCCAACCCCAGGAGAAAAAAAAACAATAACAAAAAAGGTCTAAACTAACATAATTTTAAAAAAAATACAACAAAAGTTAAACAACAAGAAGCAGACAAAATGTGCAGAAAAACTAACCAAACAGTGGAAAACAATCCAATAAAAACAATGAAATACATTAAAAAAACAGTACAGAAAAAATATATCTAAACATCAAAAGATAATTAGACATCATGAATTAAATGTGATGATAATTTCCTTTTAAAATGGAAAAAAAAGGATAACGAACTCTTGATAAGATGTATTTTGATGTTCCATATTTGTACACCACGATATCTGAGGGAATACTGGCCATGTGTTGTTGAAGATGACTAATCGTCTAGTATTATGTGAATGAATTTGAGAATTAGATTTAAAGAAGTTGCTAAACGATGATGGTAGAGATGAAGGCAAGAACATATGTTTATATATACATATGACATATAACACACATATCTGTTGATTATTTATGTCATAACCTGAAAGAATGTACAGTTTCCTGAACAGTGGAGCAGAGATGCCTCCATTGTCTATGTAGTAAAGGTAAAATGAACAGGACTTTTACTTCCCTGCCCTCTGTAACAACTTCCTCCATGAATACCAGTAATATCCTGAAGGTCTTTCATCTCTAATCACTGCGGCAGGAGGTTTCCTGTGTGAACGCTGACTGTAAAGACTGACGGAGCTTGTTGCTTACACGTGTGTATGTGGAGGTTTGAAATGTGTGTGTGTGTAAACCTTTTGCATTAGCACTTGGCATTGCTCGTAATAAGCAGTTAGCACAAATGGAGATGACCAGGGGTGAGGCACATCCAGCACATCATCATAATCAGAGCAGCAGAGATGGAAATCCTCAACCAGCAAGTAAAATACACGATATTAGCGTTGAGATTAAAGCCTCTTCGTATTACAAGCAGATCTATGGTTGAGTGGGTGAAATGTTGAGTACGCAGAGAGGGGTCTCAGTTCCTTCACGTCATCAGACAATCAGACATCATGTGTAACATGAAACATCCACCAATGCCCCCCCCCCATCCCCAGAGTCACACACAGCTAAAGCCCAAAACACACACACACACACACACACACACACACAAACCGGTTGGCCTGTAGCCCTGAGAGAGAGACTGTGCGAGAACACTGTGACTCACTGTTTGCGTGACTGTTTGTGCGTGCTCGCGTGCGCACACGCATCTGTGCGAGTCTGTGTGTAGGTGCATTTGTATCTGTTTGTGTATGTTACAGCGTGTTAATTTGACTTTGCAGTCAGATGACAGTGCCACTGTACAATATGACGCTCAAATGTGCCAAGTGCGGAGTTATCTCTTCGGCTGACGTTTCCACCACAGCTACCAGTAACGCCATGTTAGTCCCGCTAATTATTTTTCCTTAACTCTTCTTACCTCTGTTCTCTCCTCTACTGTTCGCCTCCCTTCTTCTCCCTCACTTGATTGGTTCTCTTTCCTTTATCCCTCTGTCATTTTTTCTCCTCCCTGATGCCCTGGCAGACAGGGTTTCACTCAGTATGAAAAGCTCCTGAAGCTTTTGTGCCAAACAACGTGTGTTAACTGTATATATGTAAATAATTATTATGCATATGTGATTGACGAGTGAATGAGAGTGTGTTTGTGTTTGTCCCCTTAAGAGATCATCAGAGTCACGCAGCTGATTAGAGCAGTGTTGAGGAGGCCGTGGCTATGTGTGCAGAGAGGACAGCGATACACTTTTATCGTCTCAGTGTGCGTGTGCGCGTGCACTTGCGTGTGTGTATGTATGTGTGTCTTGCTGTGATCTATGAGTGCCTAGACGGATCATTTCCATTATTATCAACCCAGGCCTTTATTTTCTACTTTTTGCTTATTGTGCTAATAGAATCTGATCATAATTATAGACGTTTATTGTGGAGTTATCTGCCTCTTTTTTTTGCAGGGAGTGTTGCTACAATCCACAAATACACCCTCTAAATAGCTCCTCTATGTTTTAAATAGCTGTTTCTGAACAATTAATACATTAATACATTTAAAAATAAATCATTTCACGTCATAGTCATCTGACACACTTCATATGCATATTTATTTTTCTGGCTAGTGGCTGTGACTACTGCAACTACAATCCTGTTTCACGCCTGTATGTGTGTATGTATATTTATATTCTCACTCCTAACTCGTGAAATGCTCCGACCTCGAGCGTCTGTATGAGATGCACCGGGCCTTCAACTAACTCCAATGTGTAAACCAGCCCGTGTCATTATTAGAAGCTCAGAGCAACTGACATAGTATAAAGTGTGAGAAAGTCCACGTAGAGAAGGGGGTTGGAGAGGTGGTGGATGGGTCACACAAACACAGGACTTTGACCCAGGAGACGGCTGTTTGTGTCCCGTTTTGAAACTAAAAATAAACGCTGACATTTTGTCACATCAGTCATTCGTCACTGGAGTCGTAAGTAAGGCTGTCAAAGTTAATGTGATAAAAACGTTAACGGAAATTCATTTTAACGTCCCTAATGTATTTAATGCATTAACGCAACTTGCGATATTTAAGGTTGTAGCGGCTCAGTTTTAAAGCTAGAGTGAAGATACTGGTATCATCTGAACCTAGAACCTAAGGAACCCATCGGTACCAACCATGTCATACTAGCTTGTCGCCAAAGACGTTAAATAACGCTCCAAACTGGCATGTCCATTTTCAAAGGGTTCCCTTGACCTCTGACCTCCAGATATGTGAATGTAAATGGGTTCTATGGGTACCCACGAGTCTCCCCTTTACAGACATGCCCACTTTATAATAATCACATGCAGTTTGGGGCAAGTCATAGTCAAGTCAGCACACTGACACACTGACAGCTGTTGTTGCCTGTTGGGCTGCAGTTTGCCATGTTATGATCTGAGCATATTGTTTTATGCTAAATGCAGTACCTGTGAGGGTTTCTGGACAATATCTGTCATTGTTTTATGTTGTTATTTGACTTCTAATAATAAATATAAGGTACTTTTTGAACAGATAAATGTGCAATTAATTACATTTAACTATTTTAATCGATTGACAGCCCTAGTCGTAAGTCATTTGTTAGTCATGTTAGTCGTAAGTCAAGATAACATCAACCCCAATGTTATCCCTAACACTGCCTAAGTAGATCTGTTGCCTAAACCTAACTTCCTGTGAAGACGGAAGTTTATTTTGAAAAGGCACTATGTATGTAGCGAGCAGAAACTGACACGCTGTCCCTGACACGTCCAAAACTGACGCTACAGGGTTACCTAGCGCATCATAGTTTGAAGCCACTGACCAAGCCTCAGTAGCCTATTTGACGAGTTGGGGTGAGAATATGTTGTTTATATACATGCACCAAGTCTCCTTCTAAATGTTATGGGATAAGATGCTATACTAAATACAATAGGCAATACTTTTAAATATTCAAATGATGTTTCTTCGGCCCCGTCATGGTCATATGACTTTTGTTGTTGCCAACCCAGACCTGTCACAATCCTGTAGCTTTTACTCTTGATCTGTGTGTCATCTATTTCTTATCGTGTCTCTCTCTAAATGATAGGGGAAGATCTAAATATGACACGGAACAGTTTAAATATTCTAATGATAACATTTCTTCCAGTCCCATTATAGTCTTGTAACTCGTAACCTCGTCCCGTCCCGATCTTGCCACTTGTCCAGATTTTGTTAGGCTCCTGTGTGTGTTATCCATTCCTCATGTTGACTACAGAGTCTTCTGATGATTTATGATATAACGGTAGATCTAAATGCAAGAGGCAACATTTAAAATGTTCAAATAATAATGTTGATTCTGGTCCCACAAGTTTTACAACCACACGTCAGCCTCTATTGTTAATACACAATTTAATTAGCATTGTATCCATCGGGCCTGGCCAACATCAGCGGATTACCTACTACATGCAATCACTCTTGTCTTATACCTGTGTTGACGTGTTTCACTAGTTTGTAATGCCAGGTGAAGGTATAGTGGAGTCAGTACTGCTAAGAGACTGACAGTCTGCGGTTTGTATTCACTGGAAATACCACAAACATGAACATAGTTAGTTCACCTTAGTTTTAATAGCGTATCTACAACTACGTGGGCGTTACTGGGTGAACACGTGTCGTAAACACTTTTTGGTTTAACGGATGTTTCCTGTCCCCGGTGGATTGTATCGGTGAACAGCACTCCCTGCAAATGGAGAAGTTTGTAGGTCTACAGTCAAATAATGTTGGCTGAAACAATGAATATGGAAAACAAGGTCCACACTGAAAATAGGTAGGATTCAGCCATTCGGCCCTTTTTACATCAATTTTCAGCATTTTTAACTCTGACCGATCTCATACCAGCACTGTGGTTGAGTTACTGTGGGCAGGGTGGAAAAGCCTCTGACACAGGATTCACACAATGAGACACATCGGCCATAATGGCCAGCATCAACATCGGTCTTATAGCCGCATTTAATACCAGAGGTGGAAAGTAACTAAGTACTTTTAATTAAGTTGTGTAGAGTTTTATAGTTGAGGTTTTCCATTTGTTGGAGTTTGTTCTTTTACTTAACTACATTTTTGGACGACATATTTAAGTTTTTACATAAACACATTTATCTGTTTCACATTTCACTTTGCAGAATACCTTATTAAATGCAGACTAGATGACAAGCTTTACATAATGTGATGCATTCATAGAATTTAAACAAGACAATCTGGCAAATTTTTTATATTGAAAATTCCATTCAAATCAGGAAAAAGTCTGAGTCGTTGGCTTTTTATGTACAAATATTTTGATCAGCAGCACTATTATTTTGATAGACAGTAAATAATGAAAAGTGTTATTTTCCCCTTTTAAATCTCCATTAGAGGATGATTTGTAGTGAATGTGTCATCATGACTTGATTAGTAATGTCTTCCAGGGAACGTGTGCTCACCTGCCTCATACATTAGTCACAGTTACTATTTTTTAATGTGACGTGAACGCAGCACAAGAGCCTCGTGTCCGTTCAGTTTATTTATCCCCATTAAAGAGTAACAGTAGTAAGTTATGCTGTTAGACCAGCTACAACAATGACATTACTTTCTAAGGTTTATGAAACTCTCACTCACTAATTATTCAAGTCACTTCTACTTTTCAGTTTTTTTGCCTGCCGTCAATGCCACTGAACACTTCCTGTAAACATTACAAGCTGAATGACCAAACAAACAGGACTTTCACCCAAGAGACATCTTTTCAAAAGTCAACGTTGACTTTACGCTTGTTACGTAACGTCGTTACACGTCTCACGTAACGTAATGTAAGAAAGTTCGCTTATGCGTAGTTCACACTAGATGACCTCATTTAAAAAGCCTCAGGCAAATCCATGTTGGCTCGGCGCTCCCACATCGGCACTCGCACATCGGCATCGCCAAACAGGTAGAGCCCGAACAACACGACCTCCCCTTGACGCCAAATAGATAGAGCCAGAGCAACACGACCTCCTCTCCACGCCAACCAGATAGAGCCCGAGCAAAACGACCTCCTCTCCACGCCAGATAGGTAGAGCCAGAGCAACACGACCTCCTCTCCACGCCAGATAGGTAGAGCCCGAGCAAAACGACCTCCCCTCCACGCCAGATAGGTAGAGCCAGAGCAACACAACCTCCTCTCCACGCCAGATAGATAGAGCCAGAGCAACACAACCTCCTCTCCACGCCAGATAGATAGAGCCAGAGCAACACGACCTCCTCTCCACGCCAGATAGATAGAGCCAGAGCAACACAACCTCCTCTCCACCATGGAACTTAGAGAGAGGACAATATTTTTGTTATATCATAGACGAATTCCAGATATCTAGCAGTCTAAATATCTGGACCTGTCAGATCTTCTATCAGAGAGCTACAACCAATAGCCCCATTCACACAGAAATGTAAAGAAGATCTGCCGCTGAGCTGGCTTTGCTTTTTCACACTGAACGAAACAACGGCGGCATATTGCCGCCTCGGTGTGTGATTCTAGATAGCACGCCAGTATCCTAGGAGCAAAAGAGACCTGACGTTAAACACAAAAGCGCCGGCTTCTAGTGTGTGTGTGCTTGTAGTCCCACCGTGCCGGCTCGGCTCCGTGAATACCTCCGCTGCCGGCTCAGAGGTGGAGCAACTCTGTCCTCACATTCTGTCTCCGTGCCTTTCATACAGAACAGCGAGGCGGAATATCGGCGGAACATTCCCGCCTTCAATAGGCTGTGTGAAAGGAGCTAATGAGAGCACGACACGGGTTGAGGAGAAACCTGGCGGAAGGGTCGCCTGTAACACGAGGAACTTTACTGTGTTTACAATACAGACAAATTGCATGTAGGGTGTTGGATGTTTGCATGAATAAACATAACACATAACGCTGATGACTGATCTACATTGGGGAAGTAGGATATTACAGGATATTATGTGAACACGTGTGCCAACGACAACATCATAGCACGACTACGCTCACATCTCTCCTCCTGGTGAAAGGTCTTGTAGTGTGTGACTTCCTGTCTCCGGTCAGTCATGTAGTGTGACTCCAAGACTCCTGATTACAAGACAGTGAGTCGTGTAGTGTGAACAGTACAGCGATCTGACCACTTTGAAAGTCGTGTAGAGTGAACTTGGCTCAAGGGCGGCTGTTTTTTTTAAAATTTATTTACGCTAGGTACGTTACGTTGTTATTTTATGATTTTAACACAAACCATGATCTTTTTCCTAACCAATCGTTTCACAACATTAACCAAGTGGCATTGTGCGTTTCTTCAAGCGTGATACGAGGCTTATTTACGTATTTTCGGTTCAGAAACGTCAACTTTCTACGTATCCGTGGTTTGCAAAAACGTACAGTGCCAACATTTTTTCTTGCAACTGGGTTGACCAAAACCCCCCTCTCTCTCTCTCCGGGCTTTTAATGTGTACGAAGTTTTACTGACAGCAGCTAAGCACTGATCGAAAAACGGCAAAGTAGAAGTAATTGGAAATAGTGAGTGAGTAGAGTGTTGGTGCTCAAAAAAGCAACTCAGAGCAGCTGATTGGTTAGTATGACATTTTGAATGCACCCTTTTTCTTAAAATAATGGAGTTTTATTCCATTGTTGCATGATTTTTACTTGAGTAAAGTACTTTTTTTCCACTTCTGGAATATTATCCAACTAAAATGGATAGCACCTATTGAATAGCTTTAATAAGATAATCTGAGTGATACTTTTATGACACTCACACAGTGAGTAGTTATTGTCATAGTTATTTCCTGGTGTGCACATTAGAACAAATGAGTCAGAAACAAAAAAACAAGAACAGCAAAGTGGGAGCAAAACGATGGACTCTTCCTCTCTCTGCCTCTCAGTCCTTCTCTGCTCTGCCTCTGTTTGTCTTTGCATTCTGTTTCAGCCTCATTCCACTCGTTTTTTTTCCCCACTGCTCACCATCACTCCTCCTTCTCTTTCCTGTGGCACTAGATCCTCTATGGTTTGACTGAACCATCTTAAACATACATGCATGTAATATATGTGAATTATGAACATATATATCTGCAGATAATGGATGTATGTTTTTGTTTGTGATAGTAACATAATTATTTGTTGTGATGTTATGTATTTATGCATGGTTAGAGTTGCTAACACTATGCTAACAGCGTGGGCAGTTATGAAGGGCAAGTAGCAGATTGGTTTAAGATTGTGTCCAGCTTATCTCTTGGAATTGTTTTGTATGGAAGCTGCCTTAGATGTTAAAAAGCTAATGACAAAATGAAATATCTTACAGCATAATCGTCAGACAACATTGTAGGCTTGCCCTCTGTGTCATGTTGACTAAGGTGTACTAGTGCTGTCCCTGACTGCGGTTCCCCTCCCGTCCTGCAGGGCGTCACTGTGGAGCTCCTGTGTGGTTTTGCCCCTTCTGGCCCTCACATGGATGTCAGCCGTCCTCGCGATCACAGACCGGCGCTCTGCGCTCTTCCAGATCCTCTTTGCTGTCTTTGATTCACTGGAAGGCTTCGTCATTGTCATGGTGCACTGCATCCTGCGCAGAGAGGTACCTCACCACTGACTTTATATATGTACTTCTTCCTGGTTTTGTGTGAGGCTTTAAATGCTGTATATTTATTTATGTATTTATTTAAAAGGATCCCCATTAGCACCAGCTAGTCTTCCTCTGGGTCTGAAATCAAGTCACATCATATTCATCATATACAACTATAGCACGTTGACCTCCAACTGAGATTCTTTGTATACTGATGAGGAATTCAGCTTAAGCTTTTCCCATGAAAGTTAGCACAGCATCTACAACAAACATCTTGGTAGAGGACTGATTCAAATGTTTACCAGCGTATGAATAGCTATGTTGGTATGTCAGTTGGTCTGTCCATTCATTCCATCAACGCTTTGGTCTACGAATTTGGTCTACGAACATTTAAGGTTAGGCATTGACCTTGAATATTTAACGTTAGGCATTGACCATGAATGGTTGAAGTTAGGATAGGTCGTCAGGCAGCGAGTCTCGTGAGAGTTTTTGCAAGTTTTCTCAATTTCTGGGTTACCTTCTAGACACAACCCCTTTTAGTAGGGGTGGGGGGAAACATTTAAACAGCTTCGTATTGCGATATTTTGCGTGGCAATATCGTATCGATACATGGACGTCACACATTGATCTTTAATTATATAAACTATTAACCTCTTAACAATCTGACAGACTGAGATAGAGTGAAGATGGTTCATATGAAACCAAAAAACTAATAGTAAGTCTCTGAGACCAGCAAAATCTGTTATTGGTTTGTTTTTTGTGGTGTACTGAACATTGCAGCATCTAGGAGCCGCTACAAGGGCTCTAGACTTTTAGCCTTTTCTATTAAAGGCCACTCACTGACAGTAGTATCTGTTGTGAACTAGTGTATTTATATATCTTACCAGTACTGAGATCTGTGCTCTTCTGATTTGCTACAGGTTCAGGAGGCAGTGAAGTGCCGTGTGGTGGACCGCCAGGAGGACGCTAATGGAGATTCAGGAGGATCTTTCCAGAATGGCCATGCTCAGCTCATGGTATGAATATGAATTTGTTTGTTATTTTCACCTCTCAGGATTTATTATTCATATTTGGCACACTAAATACAATATTTATTCTGTCCTCAGACTGACTTTGAGAAAGACGTGGATATGGCCTGCAGATCAGGTAAGCTCCAGGTTGAGAGTGTGTTTGATTTTGTGTTTGTGTGTGCGTTTGACGTGACTTTGGGGACTGCTATACTAAAGCTACAGATGTCTCTTTGTGCCTCCTCTCTGTATTTTGACTGCTTCAAATTCCTCAGCGTTGTCGGAACAGATGTGAGGCATGTTCCCCCTCAGTTCTGCGCTTGTGTCTTACAATCAACATCACAGCAGCCTCCCTTCGCCAAGGAGCGCTTTTGACAAGAAATACAGCACATTACTGCTGCATAAGGCAGTTTAGTCGAGGCTGATGGGAGTGGGATGAACGTGTGCTGAGCAGTTATATGCAGATAAATAGGCTGTCTGAGTCTCTCCTACACTGCCGCTGTATAATTAAGTCCCTCCCGACAGTGCCGCATCAGATACTGGCTCTGCTCTGATATCCGCTGGGAGTGAAAATCTGATTATCTCTTGAGACAGGATATCAAGAAAAGCATCTGGAGCAGAAAAGCTATTGAGACACAGACATGGCTGATCGAGAAAACACAGAAAAGAACAGAGGGAGATGATTGTTGTTGTTTTTTTTCTTTCTTTTTATATGTCAAGTAGGAAGGGGGAGCACAGAGAGCGATAGTCAGATATTTAGTGTTGCGGATAGAGCGTTGTCTGATGTGGTTTACCAGCCAGGACATGGTATGGGATATGCATGCTGCCATACGCCAGCAGTTGTTATAGTGAAATGAGGTTTGGTCACAGGGTCAAGGCAAGCCCGATCTCAGCCATGTAGTCCCACTAGAGATGTTTCAACAAACAAGAACTTTCTAGAATTGTTGTTTTTTGGGAGATCTTGCTGTTGTCTCATCTGTCAGAGCCTCCAGGTACAGCTACAGGTTTGACTGATATGAGTGTTTTGAAGGGTGATTAACAGTTTAGATCATTTTGGTCACAAAACAATGACACATATTGTCCAGAAACCCTCACAGGTACTGCATTTAGCATAACAAATATGCTCAAATCATAACATGGCAAACTGCAGCCCAACAGGCAACAACAGCTGTCAGTGTGTCAGTGTGCTGACTTGCCCCTTTGAAAATGGCCATGCCAATTTTTCCTCGCCAAAATGATGCGTAAGTATGGAGCGTTATTTAGCCTCCTTTGCAACAAGTTAGGACATGTTTGGTACCAATGGATTACTTAGGTTTTCTAGTCCATATTATGCCAGTATCTTCACTCTAGCTTTAAAACTGATGTTTTTTTAACCGTTTTTTTTAATATTATGGTTATTATCGTGTTAACTTTGACAGCCCTACTCAAAACTTTTTTGTCACATCTGAACTACAATGCCTTCTTAGTTATCTGCTGATAGAAATACAGATACCAGTATATCTTTTCTTTTTGTCCTTTTAGGGCGTCCCATAGCTTAACCAGCGTTTACTGCTAAAAGTGTTGATTTACAATCCTACATGGTGGTCCTGTAGAGCTAGATAGTACAGATTAGACCACATTTGAGTCATAGGGCGTATTCACACCTGCCTTGTTTAGTTCGGTTGAACCGAACCCTGGAGTGTTTACCCTCTCGGTGCGGTTCGTTTGGGCAGGTGTGAACACGGCAATCACACTCGGGTGCAGCACCAAAACAAGCGAACTGAGACCTCATTGAAGGGGGGGTCTTGGTTCCAAAAGAACTGCGGTACGGTTCGGTACGGTTCGGTACGGTATGGTTCGGTACGCTTCGTTTGTGGTGAGAACATGATCCGACCTCGATCCGGCCCAACTGGAGAAAGCATTGCTAATCCTTTTTGGATTAAACGAGCTTCAGAAGCGAGCTGCGCTCTGCACGTCAACACCAGACACCAGACAACATTACTACAAAGAGCCTACGCTTGGCCTCGCTATTCACATCAGTACTAAACAGGTGTAACGTCAGGCTGTGTTGAAGACCACGGGATCTTCATTATGGGATCTGATGGATCTTCTGAAATATCTCCGGCCGATGAGCATGTCACAGTTTAGGAGGGTTAATGCACGCCTCCTCCTGAACTGTCTTGATATGCGCCTTCGGCGACTCCAGTGCATCAATACATTGTTTTCCAGTCGCAGCCGCGCCTCATTTTCAAGCTGTATCGTTGCCTTGAGTGAAAAATTGCTACGAGGTAAAAAAAAAAGATGACCAGGGCCAAGATCAAGCCGCGTAGTTGTCCCTCCATTGTTGCGTTCTGGAAGTCTGCTCTTCTTTGTTTACTTCCGGGAGTTTTCCAGCATGGAAATTCTGACCAATCAGAGAGCAGTTTCTTTGCGCACCAACATTTTGGTCCGCTTGTAAATTCTGCCGTGTGAACACAAACCAAACTGGAGGCAATATGCAGCATGGTAACAATTTGGTCCCTGATTCAGACCAGAGCAAACGAACTACAGGTGTGAAAACGCCCTTAGTAGAAGGTTGCTTCAGTATCTGTCCAACCTAAGGCTGGACTATTGACTGAGGAGAGCTGGCAGCTGCTGTAGGCCCCAGATCCCCGGAGCCCCAAAAACCCAAAGTTAACCCTGTGAGAAGTTGTACCACTTAATAACGGTATCAGCTAAGATAGCTGCTACAGCCTTCATCATCTTGAGACCCTGCCCTGTATCAGAATGTAGTTTTACACAGTGCACATTACTAAATACATTTGTATTCAGTTGTTTACTTGATGACAACACAATACATGTGTTATGAATGAATATTAATATTAATAAATCCAGCCATGGTTCAACTCTGTCTTTCTGTTGCCTCCAGGCGGGAAGCGCTCCTCTCTCCAGGGGGAGGAGAAGGCCTCCTCTGGGACCCTCACCCTTCAGAAGGGCTCTAACTTTAACACCATGCCGGCCAGCATGGCCAAGGTTCACCTCCAGAACGTGGCAGACTACACCAGCCACACTCTGACCCTGCGCAGGGAGAAGGGTCCCGCCAAGGGAATCAGCACGGAGCTGCCGGGCGCCAAATCCATCTACATCTGCGACGGCGAGCTCTTTAAGCAGCTGGACGGAGAGCTGCCGCGAGGAAACGGCGAGGGCAGCAGCTCCGAGGGCACCGGCAAAGGCCCGGGGTACGTCATTCTACCGACCAACAACACGGGAACCCTGAAGGCGGCCAAGGGGAAAGAGGAGCAGACGGCCAAGTATAACATCAGCATTGAGCAGCTGCCTCAGACCAGGCTCATTCACCTGGCTAACCCGGCCAGCGGAGAGCCGGTGCCTGGCTTCGGCCTGAAGAGCCTGCCTGCTGACCAGATCAGTGTGTCATGCTCTGACAGAGACTCACCTGCACACAATCTGCAGAGTATGCCCAGAGACTCCCAGGTAGCCAGCAGCATGTGTGACGGGGGAGACTCCGGAAACTCTGGTGTGATGTCCAAGAGCGAGACCGTCTCCACGCTGTCCATGAGCTCACTAGAGGTAAGACCACGAAACTGATCGGCACATTGTTGTCATAGTAACGCATCATCAGCCTCACACTCCATACTTAAAATCAGACATGCATGCAACTATGTGTTTTGTACTACTACTTACCATAAATTCTCAAGAACCAGGCCTTTATTTTGAAACTTGGCTCATGTAAGAGATTTAATTTGTAATTTCCCCTGTTTTTTTAAGTGTATTTTATTATATCTGAGTAAGAAGCCTCCTCATTCTCTGACCTTGTCCTGATAAATTCAGTATACTTTAAATTTACACAGCATTTTTCCCATCAGAAGAACATGTCATACTGACCCTTCTGCTGATCTCAGTTTCTCTTTTCAACATAATTCAAATCACTTCTGATTTGCTGTTTTTCTAGCACGGCTAAACTTCTGTCAATAAAACTCAACACTTCCTGCACACGTTATGCTGGTTTCAGACGACTCGATGTCAGCACAATAATAGCTAAACCAGACAGACGTAGGGTCTCAAGAGTGAAAAATGGGCGTTGGGGCGCAACGATTGATGGTTTTATCCCGTGTAGTGCATCATCGTAGATAACAACCGTCTCCACATCTGGGACGCCACACGACGTCCCGACAAAAAGACTCAGGATTTGCCTTCTCTCATCCAGTTTGACAGATCCCATGTTGTGTTCTGTGACGTTGACCAATAGGAGCTCTTCCACTGTAAACATGGCGAAGCGAAAGATGAAGGATGTGGTTGGTGACAGCCAGTATTAGACACACCGCTTTGGACGCCATTGTTTGTTTACATTATTGTTTCCAGAAATAGGTCTCTGGCACCTCCTTCCCGATGACATCATGACGCTCTGGGTGTCCCTCTAGCATCAGTTTTGGATGTGTCAGGGACGGCGTGTCAACTGTCCGCTCGTTACATGCATGGTGTCTTTTCAAAATAAACTTCCAACATTTCTTAGGTTTACTTACACAACAAAACTACTTGGTTAGGTTTAGGAAAACATTGTGGTTTGGGTTAAAACAGGGTTATGATTGTTATGTAAAATAGATATGTCTGTAAGTCTGTACCTGGCGTTAGTTAAGTATGTAAGTTATGTAACAAAACTGAGGTAAAATAAGTCAACGTTGACTTTTAGTTTGACACAGGACACGAACAGCGGCCTCCTGGGGGAAAGTTCTTTGTTTGTTTGAACCATTAATCCTCCTCTCCAACCCGCCCCACGCAGACTTTCTCGATCTATATACTCTGTCAGTTGCTCTGACTGTCTAATAATGACGCGGATGAGTTTATATCGGAGTTAGTTGAAAGCTCAGTGCGTCTTATACGGACGCTAAAGGGTGCCTCACTGCGTCGACTGGTCAAGCAGCAGTATTTATCGTGTTAAATTTGACAGCCCTACTTTTAATGTGAAACATCTGCAGGAAGTGTTTTTTATTGTCAGTATTGAAAAAACACCAAAGTTGAAGTAAATGGAATATATTAGTGGATAAAAACAACATGTGTGTTAAAGAGTTCTGTTAAAGTTGCTGTACTGATTGAATTAGTGCTGTGGAAAAGGACATTACTGAATGTACTGTGAAAGCCACTGTAGTTCTGCTAACCCTCCCCTCCTCAGTGTTTAGAACTTTAATGTGGAAACAACCTTTATTTGTTCAGTCCATTGCTATATTTGAATACTTTGAGAAATTACGGTAGAACCATTGTGGTGAACATCATTTTCTTCTCATCATTATGTCCTCTTTATTATCACTCTCTCAATACAGGGACATTACAACTGCTGTGTTTCTTTTTTTATCCATAGATCAATGTGAATGATGTCAGCTTACTGTTTTGGTCATCATCTTTTATTATTATTTTGCATGGACTGCAGCCACTCATGGGTGTTTCTGCAACTATGGGCATTTTTAAGTCCCAGCAATGAAATTTTTGATTTTTTAAAATTAAAATTTGCAGTGCAATTCTTGATAAATATATACACAGTCTTACGACCTATCTTAATATTAAAAAACAAAAATCCACTTTTTTCATGTCCCACAACTGTGGTGTTAATGTTAAGATACGTAAAATGAGCTAATTCAATAATATTTTTATAATTATATATTATAATATATATAATATTTAGTTTACACCATATTCAAATTTGTTCTTTCTTTACAAATCTTTTATTTGATGTTTTTCATCTAAACACTTCTGAGTCTTTACCGTGACACTGAACAAATACCATTGTAAAAGTTTTATTCAAAGCCAAACAAATCTAGTTTCTATGGAAACAGAAGTTAGCAGGTGAGCACTTGGATGACAGGTTGGGCCACCCACAAGGTCAAGAAAACAAGGTCAAGGTCACCTTCCCTTCTCAAGTATTTATTGTGTGTCCTTATTTTACAGCTTAGTGAGTGTGTATTTTGTACTACATTTAAAAATAAGTTAATATTACTGTTGAATTCATGTCTATTAGATGCTACGAGTCAAAGCTAATGTAGCAGTCCTTACTAGCTGCCATTTATCTGCAATATTAGTAAAAATTATCATTTCCGCAACATGTCCAACACCTAAAGCTGTTGCGGTAAAGACATTAGACATTAGAATTGCAATATCTGTCATAAAACACAACATATTTTATATTTGTTGTGTATGAAGACTGACATCTATGACTACTGAAAATCATGAAATCTCCCATTTTTAGAAAAATGTTTTTATATCAATATTTACAATGATGCACAAAACTTGATGAAAATTAATTTAAATGACTTAAAAATATTATAGAAATTTAAAAAGCAAAATGTATAAAATGAACGTTGTAATGTTACGGTAAGGACATTAAGGAGATGAAATCCATAAAAAAATAAACATGTTAAAGATTAAAATATTAATGATTATATGTAATTCTGTGTTTATATGTATAACATAATCTGATGGTTAAATTTAAAATTCATAGAGGTTGATTTTTTTAAATTTTTTTGGGAGAGTTAAAAGTGACCGTAGTTGCAGAAACACCCAAAGTTATACGTGCAATTGTATAATATTTTTTCCAGAACCATCTATGTGCCATGTATCGTGCCACAGGCTACATTTGACCAACACAGCATTAGTGCGCTCTCCATGGTGGAGAAATGATTAACACAGATGATCAACCGGGGAGCCACACATTAATAAACTGGATATTAATTCCTAAAAATAAATAAAAGGATCATTAATTAGGTCTCCACAGGGCAGCACTGTGCTCCATTTCTTGCATGCTCAGGTCATCCCCTCTGTGATGCTAAAAATCAGGCAACAAGCCCCCCCCTTATTTCATTCATAACAAACACTGCATCACAAGCAGTATCCCAGCATTGTCTGGCCCCATGTAAGGACAGCATCTTTGAAAAGGTTAGTTTTCACTCAGCTCCCAGTGCAGACAGCAGTGTCAGGATGAGACGACACAGTGACATCTGCCTGCTGGTATCTTTTCACTTCGGGGCAAAACACACTTCCATAATGGCGTGCGAGGCGGCAGCTGCCACAGCAACCGAGCAGCCTGAAGGTCAGGTTTTCCTTCAGCACTCCGTGATGGAGGACTTAAAGGTCATTCGGTCACAATCTGTTAACTGCAAACTAGTGCCAACAGGGTCAGAATGACCAGCAGCAAACCTTGTTTCCTCCCTCATGACTCACTGCTCTCCTCTGGCTACCAGAGACACCCTTCCTTCACTGGCTGATGGGGAGATACAGAATGAAACAGTTAAAGAATCACTTGAGCGTTTGCTCACAAGGCACACTATATCAAGACACATCTTTAATCTCTCTGTCTCATCTCCCCCCCCAGAGACGAAAATCACGCTATGCAGAGCTTGACTTTGAGGTAATTTTAGTCTCTTTGATTCCTACTGAGATTTTTTTTTAGATTTAGACCAAAAAGCTGATGTCTCTTAGTTATTCAGACCTCTAGATACTTGCATACAGATTTATTCAAAGCTTGGGTGTGACTGTAGTGTTGAGATTCGAGACATCATCAAATGTGAAGGGGGGTAAAGTAGGATTGATGGTAGCTCTTTGCTGTTTACCTTTTACGTAACGTGCAATGTTCCTGTGTAGAAGATTATGCACACCCGGAAACGCCACCAGGACATGTTTCAGGACCTGAACAGGAAGATTCACAGTGCAGACAAGGATAGAGAATCTCCACCTGTTGACGCCAAAGCTGCCAAAAGATGGAGTGTTTCCTCTGCCAGCAGCGACAAGACCAACATGAGTGTAAAGAGTTTAACTTTATTCTGTTCTGCCCCCTCCTCCCCCCCCTCTCCTATATTTAATGTTGTTTTCCCTTTCTCTTATCATTAGCACAAATCGCCACACTTCGGTGGAGTTGCCTGTTTAATTATTAGTGCAGCCATTTTAAAGATTGCATTTTTCATCTGCTTACAATGTCAGTGCCAGAAGAAATTAGCTGTGGGGGCATTAAGGGGCATAATTGTGGGTGAGCTATACAAACTACTAGTGTGCACATTAGCCGTGTTTCCATTCACATATTTTTATGCGCATTTGAAGTGTCGCATAGAAAAGCTGTATGGAATGGATTAAATATTTTAATCGATTGACAGCCCTAAAAATAACTGCTGTTGTCTGGAAGTTACATAATAGAAATAAGGTAGAACAAGTCAGCGTTGACTTGGTTTCACACGGGACACGAACAGCGGTCTCCTCGGTGAAAGTCCCGTGTTTGTTTGACCCGTCCCTCCTCCCTCCTCCCTCCTCCCTCCCACCTGCCCTACGTGGACGTTCTTGCTCTTTATACTACGTCAGTTGCTCTGACCATCGTAATATGGACGATGGGTTTACATTGGAGTTAGTTGAAAACCCAGTGCGTCCCATACAGACGATAAAGGTTGCCCTGGAACGTCGGTATCAGACGCCAAGGGACACTGACCAAGCGGCGGTATTTGACGCGTTGAAATATAAAAATACCCAACATGAAGCCAGCAAAGCAAATCAGAGAATTAAAGAATATATCTCTTCAAACACTCATCCTACTGATTATTAAGAGTTTCATGCTCAGAAAGCCCCAACTGCCAGTTAACTAACATTGCAAGAATGAACATGACTATTAATAATGTATAAATAATATCTTGTTGAGATTCAAGACTTTATTAGTATCTACATGGGGGTTGGGTTTTTTCTTGCTTGGCAAGGATATTAGCTAGCTAAATAATGATGCAAGCAGTTTCTTTGTCCCCACTAAACAATGGGAAACCAGGTTGGGACTGGATTAGCTGAAAACTAGTCCCTCAACAAAATCACCAACAGCAGGTACAAAAGGGAATCCATGTTGGCTTTGTAGCTGCAGTCATTCCATGGCAGCACATGATTTCCATTTCCTTCTGCTGCTAAAGTCCCTGATCTCTATTTGTTTCACAGCTTTGGAGTCGTGTCTTTTTTGGCATAGGGCCAAGTCCAACTTCACAGATCACCGGTGCGGTTATTTGACACTGATAGTTTCAGTGTCAGCCCTGCAGAATCACACAGCATTAGCTTCTTCCCAGAGACAAAAAAAAAACAAAAAAACATTTTGATGTATCATCAAGATTGATACAAGTGGAAGAGGCAGAGAGATCAACTTCTCCACTGTGGGTCCAAGATGTGTTTTGAGGATGTGCCTCAGCCACAATCATCAGTCCTTATTAGTTTATCTAGCTAGCTTTTTGTGCATACACTGTTGACTGAATCAGCAAGTTTATGGGGGTTTGCCAAAAGAGGTATTTATGGAATAGTTTGAAATTGTGGAAAATATGTGTGTATATGTTTATTTGTTTTCTTGCTGAGAGTTAGATGAGAACTCTTAAGAGGTAGCTTAGCATTAAGCTACCATAAAGACTGGAAAAAGGAGGAAGTCAGTCAGTGTGCCCAGATGTTGTTCACCAAAGTAATTCCAGCTTCTCGTAAAACCCAAAAATGTTTTTACACTTGTGTTTGTGTACAGTATAAAGCTGAATTTAGTGGTGTTGGTAGACTTTTTTTTTATTTTTACTCCCTGTTTCTAGTCTTTATGCTAAATTAAGCTAATTACCATAACCAAATAAACATATATTGCCAAGAAGTGAAAGTCAATTGTTCATTCCATTGCAACATTACCAACCAGCAGCAAAGCTATGCTTCCGCCATTTTGGACTGAAAGCGACTACCGGACGCCAGTAAAACATTGTGTTGTTTTACAAAAGTAAAACTAAATTATTTCTATTCTTTTGTCATAATTTTAATGTCTCTACCGAAATGGCCTTTGTTAAACAATAAAATTATTCTAAATATAATAATAAACATTTTCAGTCCAAAATGGCGGCAATGGCAAAAAAAACACCGGAGTTTCGTCTCTTTGCTTCTATACTCTTTGCCGTAGCTTCAGCTCCATACTTAACGACATGACAGTGGTGGTGATCTTCGCATTTAACGCTCAGCGAGAAACCGAATAAGCTTATTTTTTGAAATGTCAAACTATTCTTTTAAGAAATGTAGGAAATCACTGAGAGGCAGCCAGATGAGAAGCAGGGTCCACCAAAAGAACTCACAGTATATCTGAAATACATCACAGATTGTATCATCTCATTTTTCCCTCTGTCTTGTTCCCATCAGGACAAGCAGCAGACCCCGAGTAAGAGGGCGTGGGAGGGCATCAGGAAGCCCCACTCCCCCCCATCCTGGGTGAGGAAGGACCTGGAGACAGTGGCGGCGTCCCCTCTGGAGCTGCAGACGGTGGAGTGGGAGAAGACCAGCGCCACCATTCCTCTGGTGGGCCAGGAGATCATGGACCTTCAGACGGAGGTGTGACCAAGATTCCAGCCTCACACCGACAACTTCCGTTTTTTCCCCAGTGCTCTCAGACAAACAAGCAGACACACCACACACACACTGCCCTGCGCTGTATTTCTACTCAAACGCTGGATGAAGCCCGAGAATGTGATGGGGGGGGGGGAGGAGGACGAGGAGGAGAGAGAAGCGTCACAATATCAGAAAATTAATTCAACCAATTAAAGAGAGAACAGGAAAATATCTTTCTATGTTGTTTCATTTGATGTTTGGACGGTGTTTATGTCTGCAAAATACTGGTCATCTTCTTGTATATGGTCTCAGATACCACAGTGGCTCACATGGTGGAGAGATTGCCAAGGTAGGACTCAGCTACTATATGTGCATCATATAGTTATGTAATAAACTGCATAGCAAAGGTAATCATGCAATGTTTACCCCTGTATTAAATGAATACAATGTAATAATCATGATTATGTCTCTTTTTTCCACTGTTGAGTCGCTGTTCTGCTCTCTCTTCCTCATAATGAACGCTGTTGTTTACGGCTCCAGATGCTTCTGGACTTGTTTTTTCTTCAACATCCATCTCAAAAGAGAAAACGAACGAATGGGGCAGACTGCCAAACATACACCCATGTGGCCCTCAATGCAGTTCCCCCTCCCCCCCCCCAACAACTCACCCCAATCCTTTGTCCCCGTGATCCTGACGGGGCAAGGTCGGCCCTGCGGTGACAAGCGAAGGGAGGAGAGGGGGGTAAAGAAAAAAAAAAAAAATCAAAGACGTTTCCCTGAGCCAAATTGGCAAGTTGCCTTCTCATCGACGGACACCTCAGAGACGCCAGAGAGCGGGCCGGCGGGCTTTTGCGCTCTAATCGGCCCTCAACCTCAATGCCGCCCTACGGAGGGACAACATGGACAGCGTCACTGCGTCCAGAAGGAGTCACGTTCAACAATCTCATTCTGTTTGAGTTGGTTTCTCCATGTACAAGCAGGCTTGGTACAGTAAATGCAAAATATGATGGTGTTTCAAAGATGCGAAGTAAAAAGGTACTTGTGTGCGTGTGTGTGTGTGTGTGTGTGTGTGTGTGTGTGTGTGTGTGTGTGTGTGTGTGTGTTGAGTAGTGGAAGGTGTGTAAATGACTAGATCTATAAATATATGTGGTATGATGATTAAAGGTGATGATATAAAGAAGGCAGAGATGATCAGAGGGATGCTGGCTGCACACAGAGAAAGCACAAGGCTCATTTGGAGTCCTGATGTACAGCATTGTAATTATTTCAACAGAGTTCTACAGAATGGATTTTAGCCTATAAATATCTTTCTTACTGTGCTTGGGGATAGTTGTTATCATTATTATAAATATGAACATGATTATTCTGATATTGATCCTCCCATTCCCTCCTCGTCCTTTCAGGGTACTGGACTATACGAGTGTTCTGTATCGCAATGTAACAGTGTGTGTTTTGATATTACCGCCAGTCACTCCCTCCGATCTGTATTTGTTGAAGCCCTGACCTCCGACCTCTGACCCACTGATATGCGCCCCCAACCTACCACAGACACACACACACACACACACACACACACACACACACACACACACACCCCTCCCACCTCCCCTCACTCCCCTTTTTAATTTACTGGGGTCGCCTCTTTGTTAATGTACAGTTTTCAGAGCACAAAATGAATGTGTCTTATTTCTAATAAAAGCATATCTATATAATAAAACAACAGCAGCTCTTTCTCTTTTTTCCTCACATTTAATGACAGACAACATGATTCATCATGATACAGGCGGCGTGATGTTAGAGTATTTATCACTTAATGTATAACGTAGTATAACAGTAGTATAAGAATAGAAGAGTCAGTAGTGTCGCCAAACAGGTAGAGCCAGAGCAACACAACCTCCTCTCCACTCCAAACAGGTAGAGCCAGAGCAACACAACCTCCTCTCCACTCCAAACAGGTAGAGCCAGAGCAACACAACCTCCTCTCCACGCCAAACAGATAGAGCCAGGGCAACACAACCTCCTCTCCACGCCAAACAGATAGAGCCAGAGCAACACAACCTCCTCTCCACTCCAAACAGGTAGAGCCAAAGCAACACAACCTCCTCTCCATGCCAAAAAGATAGAGCCAGAGCAACACAACCTCCTCTCCACACCAGATAGATAGAGCCAGAGCAACACAACCTCTCCACGCCAAACAGATGGAGCCCGAGCAACACAACCTCCTCTCGACACCAGATAGGTAGAGCTAGAGTAACACAACCTTCTCTCAACGCCAGATAGGTAGAGTCAGAGCAACACGACCTCCTCTCCACGGCAACCAGATAGAGCCCGAGCAACACAACCTCCTCTAAACGCCAGATAGGTAAAGCCAGAGCAACGGTCATAAGCCACCAGTCATACCAGGCTTGAATGAATGTATGAATTCAAAATTTTCTGTAGGATAATTGTGTTCTTTCATCATTCAAAGTCTCAATTTAAACAAATTGTTTGACATTTGGGAACCAGGCTAAGTCAGAGATCGATACCACTCCCATGTCTGTGCTGTGTCTTGATGTAGAGTGCTACAGGGATGACGTATTTCTGTAGTCCAACAGGAAGTCAGCATCGCCCTTGTTCCCTCGACAAAAAGCCAACGGGATGTTTCCATTGGGTTTTGGATTATTGCAGAAAATCAGCTCTGTGGCAAACAAAAGTGTGTGATGCTGACACATTTTGTTCAGCAAGATAATATCCACAAATAAACACCACTTTTATGATATTTGAGTGTAAATGCGATCGCCAGAAGTAAAAAGCTAACGTTAGGCTATAAATGAACTACACCACGGTCACATGAACGCGATAAACACAACGAGGCTGTAAAGGAGGACGAGTCGGTGTGATGACGTTTAGTCGTCTCATTTAGCCACTTGTTAGCAACCACCTTTTTGAAGACACTTAAAGGCTTCAAAATTCTTGAGTGGGTATGTATTGATGCATTTTATGTTAAAATCTCTTCAGCTTGTGTTAACCACAGACCTTATTTCAGGCATCTAACTAAAAACCCATTGACTTCCAGACGAGGGAAGTGCTAAAATGCGAACCCATTTCTGGGTTTTAGGACTCATTCCAGTAGCACTCTATTAACTGACATTTTAATAGATTGGCAAGGGATAGCTTTGCAGTTCAAATTGAAAAACAACAACAAAAAAACGGAAATTGATGTTTCAAATGCAGTTTTAATGGTAAAGATCAATTCAGCCACTGTGGAGATATCAATGTCTTAAGTCAAGAAAAACTGTCTGCAAATTTGAGGGCGTATTGAGCAGTATAACATCAGTAGGCTGTAAGCTGTAGGTGGATGATTTCAACACATTGATCTAGGGAAACATACATTGAGCATTTGATCTACATTGCTCAGAACATATAGCCCTTTGAAAGGTCCCCTTAATGAGTCCTATTGAGAGGATACTGAGCTGGGGAACATAAGACTCTGAGACATATACGCTCCCCTATAGAGCCAGCAGGTGATGCAGTGAACTTAACCTTCCTAAAGAGTGGAAGAGCAAATAACCTTCCTAGCTCTGTCCACAGTTCCAAAAATACACACACCAACACCTTAAAGTGGCAGTAGGCAGTATATTTTTTGCATCATGGGGCAAAAATTCCATAATAACCTTTCAGCATATTGCAATTCAAGTGTTTCTGAAAACATCTGAGGAGAGAAATAGGCATTAACGTAACAGAATATTGATTCATATTTGATCAGCGCTGCCTAGTTTGACCGTTTCGTTGGGGTTCACTTGTGATTGACAGCCAGCTCTCATAGACAGCAGATGGACAGCAGATCTCAGAGTGATGAATGAAAAAAAAACACTGCATTGCTAAAATAGCCAAATTAGAAAGTCATAGTTCAAACAATTTGCAATGAGTCAAAAGCTGTCCAGCAGCAACACTCAATAAATAACAAATTAGAACAAATTTACATCAGTATTGTGTTACTGTCATAGTCATAAAATGTGCTGCTTGCAAATGACACAGTGATGCACAATTAACGTGGGTGTGCTGTTGTTCTGAATCAGTGGCCGTCATCCACACTGGCTCACAACTCTGCACTTTGATGTTTTTATTGGGGGTCTGACTCTGCAATGTTCTGGTATAAAAGGTGATGATGAAACAAAATTCGACAGAAGTAAACCCACACCATTTTCAGACATGAATCTCCGTAAAGGTCTGAAGTTAAGGTGGATGGTCTCTCTCTCTCTCTCTCTTTTTCTCTCTCTCTCTCTCTCTCTCTCTCTCTGATTAGAAATGGGTGTCTGTAAGTGTGTCTATAATGGCCTGAGAATTACTTACATCCCTCAACTGGAAACCAATCTAGACAACAAGATGGTGGGAGACTGCTAATAAAGATTTAAGCAGCCATAACTTGTCAGTTAAATAGGACATCACTGACAGTATGCTGTATGCTTAACATAAAATAAGCAACCTAGCAAATTACCTCAGGCACATTACCTACGTGGAATCACCCTTACTGTACCTGTTGCTGCTTAGTTGTTTTTTTTGTCAGTCAATGACTACAAGAGAGTGAATCTTTCACAGATAATGCTGAATGCATTTACAAAAAACTCAGCAAAGACTCGTCCTACTGCGCAAACTACAGAGTTTTGAGGTCAGCCAATGCACAGAGAATATCGATCCCTACTTGAGATTATACTCACTTTTACCATTGTTTCCTGGTTCGAGCACCTAAGTGTCAAAAGCAAGACAAAGCTTTCCAAAGTAGTCGTAGGTGCAAGTGATTGAGAGCTGCTTCCATTGAATGAACAGCCAATAGGAACGCTCTCTCTCTCTGAAATGACCTGTCATTGGTCAAAGTCTCCCGTCACAGGCTAGATTTTTTAAAGCCTGGAAACAGAGACATGAAGAGGTGCAGAAGTCTAGTTTTGTCTCAGAACACTTGAATTACAATATGCTGAAAGGTTATTATCCAATGATGCTAAAAATTTTGCCTACTGCAGCTTTAAGTGGAAAAATCTTAGATTACCACATCCATCCCTTAAATCACCACTTCCAGCTACTGCCCTCAGGGCAAAGGTTCAGATTCCCCTGTGCAAACAAAAATCATATATAAACACTGTTTGTCCCTGTTGCCATAAAGTATCTTAATATGTAGGGACAGACACTCTGAAGACAGCCTGCTACCTCAGCACACAGCACTTTATATCTATCTATTTAACCTTGATTCAGTCTTCACCATCCAGTACCTGGTGCTCCTGTTAATTTAGCTTCTATTAGTATATAGTGTCTTTATGTGAATGTGTTTTAATGTGTCCTGTCTTGATGGGATATGTTGTGTTTTAATATACCCTTTAATAGCAGTTTCTACAAAAAGCAGTCAATAAAGTATTTTCTATTCTATTCTATTCTATTCTAACATCCAGTCCTCTACAGAGATGCACTGTGATGATGAAGGTGATAAATTACTCACTGGTAGTGACATTTAGTCCCTTTAATTGAACAGAAAATATTAAATACTAAATCATGAGACAGCTTCATTATTGGTAGAGGTGTTACAACTATCAACTAGAGACCATCTTGTGATGGGATCACACCAGCTGCAACACCAAATCTGGCCAGGGGCATTAAGTGTGTGTGTGGGGGGGCTCAGGCCACACCCATCTTCTGACTCAGCCTTTGTGTTGATCTAAACTACACACCTGTAAAGTGCCACTAGTCTTAAAAAACTCCACAGGGTACCTTCAACACATTGTTGTGGAGACATGTTTTGAATGAGAAATTCTATTCAAGTATATGTGCCATGATAGACAATAATCTAGCATAGTCCATGCAGCTCTAAAAAAAAAAAAAACTATAAAAAATCTATAAAACAAAAGAAGCTGTGGGTGACTAAAGATGTCATTTTGTTTTGCATCATCATCTCGCCGTCTATTCATGTCTGACTCTGCTGGGATATGAAGGCAGTTTGACCTTTTGTAGATTTCACAGCACTTTGTTTGGAACAGTGACGCCTGTCATGACGACTATGTCAAACACGCCCACATATTCTTCTTTCCACTAATGAACTCCTGACTCATGGTGTGTAATAACTGTTTGAACTGCGATGACTCCACTTGATTTTCCTCAGTTCAGAGGCTCATTTTCGTCCGCGGTGCTTTCAGTGGTGTGGTGATGTAGCGTGAGGAAAAAGTGGCCTGTAACATCATTAGTATCCATCCAGACGCATTAACATCACGTCGTTAATTAGACCATCAACAAACATTAGCCTCTGCTTGTGCCTTGTCCTACACCGGCCTGACAATGGCCATTAATGGACTGGCACTGATGACATTTCCTGACACTTGTCGCTGATCTCTTCACCTGCCGTTGTGTTTCTGCAGCTGGAGGAGGAGGAAGAGCAGGATGCTGTTGACCAGCTGCAGTCCACCATCCTGAACCTTCAGGCTGCTGCCATCCAAATGACAAAGAAGCTTCTTCAAAAGGGGCATTAAGTACTGCGTAACTTTATCAACCTCTTCAACATGGTTCCTCCAGATCCTAAAAAAAAGTGATAAAACCTTTGTTTTGCTGTAAATTAGTGATATGATTTTTTTTGGATGAATCATGGTGAATATATTTTGAATATTTTAAAAATACACAATTACTGTTCTCTAAAGTATCTGCTTACAAATGTAATTACGATTTGACAAATACATTTCAAAATACTCAAAAGTAATAGCACGTAATTAAAATACATGTAAAAGAAATAGGATATTAAAGTATGTGATTGGAATCAAATTCTGAAGTGAGTTTGCTCAGTTGAAACCCGCTTATTGCGAAAAAATGTTTGGTGATTAGAACAACTTCTGTTGACCATTACAGGTTGCTCCTGGAGCTTTATTATACGCTACTGGAGTATACTGGAGAGCTATACAGTATATATCATCACTGCTGTTTACAAACAAGAAAACAAAATATACCAGATGTCTACTGAAGAAACACATAGGATTACATAGCTGCAGTGATGTAGGCAAAGTTTAATTCATAACCGTGTAAATAAAAAAATTTAAGTCAAATGATTTATCAGCTGGAGGGGATCTTCAACAACATGCACAGCAGTGAGTCACTTTCTAACATCTGTTAGTGTTTATTCCCTGAAAATCTGAACACAATGCTGTTATCCATCCAAAGAATCACTCTGTGTCCTCCATCGACCTGCAATTACACCAACAGGCAGCCGGACATACAGTTCTAGAGCAGCAAATAGTTACAAACTCAACATGAGCTTATACGTGTTTCCGTTACCTTAGAATGAGCCGTTAATATCTACATACAGAGCAGGTCCTCTTCACGGAGCCGGCCGCCATGTTTCTACAGCAGCCCAGAACGGACAAACCAAACAATGTCTCTAGAGAGGGACATTTGCGTTTCACGTCGGCCACCGTAGTTCTCCTACACGCTTGGCACACGGGAGAAGTTTCGGTCTGCAACCTCACCTCTAGATGTCGGCAGATTGTACAAACCAGAAGAGTGGAGGCTGTTATAGCAGCACATTAATGCTCATGCTGTCTGGAACACATGTTCAGCTATCAAATATAGATGAAATGTACATGTGTCCACATATATCTGTAGTCCACATGGCCAAACATCATCTCGACTGATCTAGATCATATAAGCTGTTCTTTGTTCTGTGAATGCATATACTTTTGTACTCTAGTTTTCAGTTTGGAGGCATTAAAGTCTCTAAAATTGAGAAACATGGATGTTCAGAAACATCCAAACTACCACACACACACACACACACACACACACACACACACACACACATCCATGTGGCCTTAGACATATTTTCTCATTAAGAGATGTAAGCTAGCTAGATATCTGGATTTATTTGGAATAAGAAAAACCCTCGGATACGGAAAAGCATGTTACATTATGGTGGTTTATCTCTCCCCAATTTTCAATTGTATTATTGGCCTGCTAACATAAGGGTTATGTTATATTGGAAGGAGTCTCCATTTAATGGTATTGTCCTTAAATGGTTACAATTGGAGAGTTTATCTTGTGGCCACACTTCCTTGTATGCCCTGCTTTGCTCAAAACTCCCCCTTTCTGAACCTCCGATTGTGAAACACTCTTTTAAGATCTGGACACAGATTAGGCTATTTTTTTCACTCAGCAACCTTTCAATCTGTGCTCCTATAGTGAGAATTCACCTATTTACACCATCAATTATAGATGGAGCTTTTAATGTTTGGGTTAAAAGTGGGGTTGTCACAATAGAGGATTTATTCATTGATAATGCTTTTATATCCTTTGACCAGTAAATGCTTAAGTTTAATATTCCTCGCTCTCATTTCTTTTTTAGATTTTGACAACTTTGTAGTTTTATATCAGCATCATCCACTTACTTTCCATCACAACCACCCAACTCTCTTTGAGATTCCATTTAGAAACTTAATCCATGCTCCGAAGGGTCTATTGGGGCAGTTCATTCCTTACTTAATTCACATAATTTGGAACCCTTGACATCATTAAGGAACCAGTGGGAGGAAGATTTGGGGACAGATTTTCTGATGAGGTTTGGACGACAGCTTTAGATAGGATACACTCCTCTTCAATTTGTTTACGACATACAATTATTCACTTCAAGTTTTACATCGATTTCACTGGTCTAAAGTGAAGTTAGCTAAGTTCACACCCAGTATCGACCCAATGTGTGACCGATGCAGGCAAGCAAAAGCCACCCTTTCACATTTGTTCTGGTCTTGTCCAAAACTACATATTTTCTGGTAGTCAATATTTAAAAGTATCCATAGAACCTTCTGCTATTACTCTCTTAGCTAGACTTATACTTCTTAAATAGAAGGAGAAGTACCCTCCAACCTTTACGATGTGGATTAAAGATCTCATACATCATTTGGTATCGGAGAAGATTCGCTATACTACAAAAGGGGTGTGCTCAGAAATTGTATGCTATATGGAGACCTTTTATAATCTATATAGAAAAAATGGATTCCACTGACATTGAAGTTTTAAACTGCTGACCCCATATTACATATAATTCATTGTTTTTTATTTTTTTTTATTTTTTTTATTTATCTTTTCCTCCCTTTTTTGTGTGTGTGTGTCTCATCTACGTTTCTATCGGATTGAATTCATTTATATGTATAAATGTAATAGTTTATTAAATTAACTCTGCTTATTTAATGGTGCAGTAATATTATTATAGGGATGAGCAGAACAATGGGGGGGTGGGGGTGGGGGTTATAATGTGTTTATACAGTTATTATTATTTGATCTATTGGATTTTGTACAGAAAACCAATAAAAAGACTCTGAGCAAAAAAAAAAAGAGATGTAAGCTGGCTAATTGGAGCAGACACCGAGCAGAAACAATAAGTGCAGAGGTAAATGTGTCACCAAAGGCTTTCAAGGCGCTCTGCTGTTTTGGCTTGAGAACGAGGCTTTTACACTTCACAGCTGAAATATGTTGTGACACCACTTCCCTCACTTGCTCGCTCATAGCACCGTCCTCCTTTGAACAGTTTCAAATAAGAAAAACCAAAGGATTCAGACATTTTTCCAAGAGAATACATGACCAGTTAAAAACATTTTAATATTTTAAAACCTTTGAAACCCTTACATTTTTACGTATTTCTTCATTACTTTATTTCCAACTGGCTCCGTGTACCCCTCCTGGTGAAGGCTGGTACTGTAGCAGTTTCGTGGAAGACTTGTGAAATCCAGGGAGTCCCCACCAAATGCATTTCAGCTGCGTTTTTCAGTTGTCCAACTCACCAGTGTGCTTAACTGTTCAAAATAATTTTGTACAATCATATATACAACTTCTTTATTTCATCTTTGTGTTGTAGTTTGCATCATCTTGGATTTGAATTATAGAAATGTGCCTCAAAGAGTACATAAACGTAAGCAAAGTGTTTTACAATAATATATTTATTAGGGCTGTCAATCAATTTAATATTTGATTAATCGCAAATTAATCACACATTTATTTATCCATTCATATTGTAGCTTAAAGGGAGATTTGTCAAGTATTTAATACTCTTATCAACATGGGAGTGGACAAATATGCTGCTTTATGCAAATGTATGTATATATTTATTATTGGAAATTAATTAACAACACAAAACAATGACAGATATTGTCCAGAAACCCTCACAGGTTCTGCATTTAGCATAAAACAATATGCTCAAATCATAACATGGCAAACTGCAGCCCAACAGGCAACAACAGCTGTCAGTGTGTCAGTGTGCTGACTTGACTATGACTTGCCCCAAACTGCATGTGATTATCATAAAGTGGGCATGTCTGTAAAGGGGAGACTCGTGGGTACCCATAGAACCCATTTACATTCACTGATCTGGAGGTCAGAGGTCAACGGTCTCCTCGCCAAAATTTAGTGTAAGTCTGGAGCGTTATTTAACCTCCTTCCTGACAAGCTAGTATGACATGGTATAGTGGCGTTAAAATGAATTTGCATTAATGCATTATCTTTGATAGCCCTAATATTTATACAAGAATAACATATTATTACACTATAATTATGCTAGGTGTTTGTGTTGTTAAATTCAGCCTATAAGAACATGCAGTATCTTTGTGGTAATTACACCGTTTGAATAGGATCAGGTCAGTTTGTGTTTGTGTTGAACAGCACAGGGACATCATGCTGATCCGACCCTGGGCACTGTGGGCAGCACCTGCTCTTCCTCGCTCATCTCCATCATCTTCTCTCTGTCTTTTTTCTCTCAGTCCCCTCATCTTGTCCCGTGTCTCTTTCCCTCCCAAAGCTGAGCTTTGATTGACTTTGATTGAGCTTTGATTGAGTCTTTTAATTTTTGAAAATAAATATATATATATGGGTGAAAATGAAACTAAGTAGCCGGCATCATGATGGACGGCCACTGTAATGTAGCGTGCACACAGGAGCTGTTCGTCAGATGATGTCTGAGGATGAATGGCATTGAACTACAAGCAGTCCACTAGTAAAATGATCTAGTTATCTGCTTCATCCTTCACATGGAATCAGCTGCCTGCCGAGCCTAAAGACAAGATCAGCTCATCATACTTGCCAACCCTCCCGATTTCCCCTGTTTCCTCCCGACGTCACAATCCTCACGTTTTTCTCCTGATTTATGACAAATCTTTTTTTCATTTACGTTATCACAGCCTGTTTCTGGCAGTGTACAGCATATATAAGCCCTGAGGTTTCCACCACAATCCACAATAAAGCTACACCAAATGTTGTTTCCTGGCAGAAGAGAGCTGCTCGCAACCTCCCGACACAACGGGGTTTGAGCTGCGCTCGCTGCTGCGTTCAGTGCACATCACAGCGTGCAGCCATCGTGGCACAGCGCAAGCCATTAGAAATAATGGGTTTAAGAGCGCAGTGGTGTCATTGTCATCGTTGTGTCTGAAAGGGTGATGGGGAGGAGCCCCAGACGCCCCGCTTTGGTTTTGAAATCCTCCCTATTTTTGAGGTCTCAAGGTTGGCAGCTACTTCACCACCCACACACACACAAACACAGGGTAATCTTGGCGTTGTACAATATCTTTGCCGCACCAAAGTAAAGTTATTTTCAGGCAAATATTTTACGACTTTTACGATATAAACCTCGGAGTAAATACCTCAATGGTGGGTATGGCCATGCGTGTAACCCCCTTGTACTTATACCCATGTAGCTGCAACCCAAAGTGTAGTTCTAGTTTATTCCAGCGTACACTTTGACTGGAAGCTGACGCTGATGAACAACTGAAGCTACTCCTGCTACTGATGTGCTGCTTTCACTACATAGCAACATTACAGTAAGACAGACAGTCAGTACTGGATGATTCTACAAAACCCTGGATTATGTTTAATGACAACATCATTACTTCCAGCCTCACTACATAAAGAGCACACTATTATACGCTAAGCTTTGGCACTGAATGTTGGTGTTGCACCTAAATCTTGAGGTGTGGAATTGTCCCTTATGGATGTAGTTCTTAGGACACTGGACTGGCTATATTATGAGCCATCACTGGGCCTATGTTCAGCTGTATTGATCAAAACTGAAGCAGTACAACACATCTTGTCCTCTGGATGGCTACTTTGTGGTTTCAATGTGTGTTTCCAGCCCAGTCGCACAGCAGTTTGTGAAATAGTCACAAAATGTAATGTATTGATTCGTATACATAGACACATACATAGAAATCAATTAATATGTAATCCGCGTAATTGTGAACTGGGAAGTATAAAGAGTGGTGAACGCCGTGTAGGGAGGAGGTCGGGGTGGATGTGTCGGTCAAAAACCACAGAGGCCGGCGCTCGTGCCCCATGTGAAACCGCAAGTCAAAGTTGATTTATTTGTCACGTAACTTCTGTACTTAAGTTACAGCACCTACAGGAGTTATTTTAACCCATACCGTGATCTTTTCCTAAAGCTAACTAAGTAGTTTGTTGCCTAACCTTTTGAAAAGACTGGAGCAGAAATTGACACATGCGTCACGTGTTGCTGGACATTCGTAGGACAACTCACAAAAAAAAGGGGAAATTTGTGTCTGGGTACACAAATCAAATTTCGTTATTAGAAGTGTGTTGGTGTTTCACAAAACAATCCAGATTTTGTGGTATTTTGTGGTATTTTGCCCATTTGTTTTTTTTTTACCAGATTGTGTCTCTTATCTCACACGTCATGAAGATCTTTGAGAGACTGGTTCTGCAGCACCTTAAGCCCCTTGTGAGCGACTCCCTGGACCGCCTGCAGTTTGCATACCAGGCAAACATCGGTGTGGATGATGCCATCATCTACATGCTCCACAGAGCCTACACACACCTGGAGAGGCCGCACAGCTCCGTAAGAATCATGTTCTTTGACTTCTCCAGCGCCTTTAACACAATCCAGCCACTCCGGCTATCTGAGAAGCTCTCAGCGATGCAGGTCGACCACGGCCTGGTGGCCTGGATTACAGACTACCTCACCAGCAGACCACAGTCTGTCAGACTGCAGGGCAGCCTGTCTGATGTGCTGGTGAGCAACACTGGCGCCTCCCAAGGAACCGTGCTGTCACCGTTCCTGTTCACCACCTACACCTCCGGCTTCCGCTTCAACTCGGGTACGTGCCACCTTCAGAAGTTCTCCGACGACTCCTCCATCGTCAGCTGCATCACAGATGACAACGAGGAGTACAGAGCCCTGGTGGAGAACTTCGTAGGGTGGTACGACAACAATCACCTCCAGCTCAACATCGGGAAGACCAAGGAGCTGGTGGTGGACTTCCAGCGGAGCAGGAAGAGGCCCCCCGACTCCCATCACCATCCGAGGGGAGGAGGTGGAGGTGGTGGACACCTACAAGTTCCTGGGGGTCCACCTGAACAACAAACTGGACTGGACCAACAACAGCGAGGCCCTATACAGGAAGGGACAGAGCAAACTGTTCTTCCTGAGGAGACTCAGGTCCTTTAATGTCTGCAACAGGCTGCTGCAGATGTTCTACCAGTCTGTGGTAGCCAGCGTCCTCTTTTTTGCTGTGGCGTGTTGGGGGGGAAATACCAACATAAGGGATACAAACAAACCAAACAGGCTGGTGAGGAAGGCTAGCTCCGTGGTTGGCTCAGAACTGGACAATCTGGAGGTGGTGGCAGAGGGGAGGATGAGGAGGAAGCTGGATGCCATCCTGGAGAACCCCCCCCACCCCCTCTATGAAGAGCTAGCCATGATGAGGAGCACCTTCAGTCACAGACTGATCCCCCCCCTCGGCACAACACAAAGCGCCTGGGTCAGTCCTTCTTGCTGGTAGCCATCAGGCTCCACAACCAAGGCTGACCCCCACACGAGAACTGCGAGGACTTTAAACTCCAAACACACACTATCTGAGCTATCTGGTCTATCTGCACTATCAACAAACACCTCTTCTTATCCACTGGTGCACTTTAAACCACAATTGTACATATACATCTATTTATTGTACAGTACATTTTTTATTGACGGACGATAAATACCATACTTACTCACCATGTATATTCTGTACTTCTATTTATTGTTTATTGCTTTTATAATTCTTGTACACCTGTACCTGTCTTTTGCTTTGCTGCTTTGACACCTGAATTTCCCCAAGGGGATTAATAAAGGTTCATCTTATCTTATCTTATCTTATTCTCTGTGTCTCTACACTATCTGCAATCATTTCTCCCGAAGCAAGAAACCTTCTGAAAAATAACTCATCACTTCACAAAGTTTGCACCTACTTTAGATATCTTACAGCAAAAGTTAAGAACTACAATTGGATGGCTGCTTCGTTCATATTCCACATATACTGTATTCTACAGGCTAAATGACTTGAATGTAACTGTGTAGACGTATTTCTGATGTACTGGTTGAGCCAGTAGTTTCCTCAGAGAGGGGGTTGTTAAGTCAGCTCATCACAAGGAATACTCAAAAATAGTTGAGAAGCGCTGCTCTAGATAACCTGTTGAAGCAATTCTGGAACTCACCCTGGCCTTTAATTTACAGATGTCTTTTCAAAACATCCAAAACCACTTTTCAGCCATTTCGCAGTGATTCTGATGGAGCCAGTTATTCCAGAGCCCGTGTTGTTAATTATTCGACGGACGCATTTCTGTCACTATTAATTTGCCACATCTAAAGACACGCCTGCTGCAGCTGGACGGGGAGAGGCAGTGAAAACAATGACTGGAGGCAGCATATTGCATGTTGAAGGAAGAATTAAATGAGCATAAGCCCCCTGGCTTCATGTCCTAGGTCATCTGTTAATTTTTCATGGGTGCCTCACTAATTCATGAGGACATCTGTTTTTGCATCTTCCATTTTATGAGTCCCATGTTCGGCAGTTATAAGAGACTCCAGCTGCAAACTGATTAGACGTGACTTCTGATGGAAACCCAAGCAGACGAAAACTTTGCACAAACACAACATAAACACAAAGACACATGCTGGCATATGTTGGCCTGTTACTATAAATTGCAAAACTAAAAGTTTAAGCCCAACCAGTGCTGCCTAGAGAATTTAGCCTACTAAAATACAAAATGAATGAATAACATACTGATGATTTATAATATTAGAGCCTTGCCAGTAGTGGGGCTAAAAGTGTTTGTCCTCAGAGTGGTGCTACAGGAAAGGTCATAGGGTCATTAAAAGCAAAGGGCTCCCAAGCATCCACTCTGTCAGGTGTCAGTAATAACCCTTTTTACATGTTTAGCCCCGCTCTCTGCATGACAACGGTATGCAACTTGCCCTTTGGGAGGAACTCTTTGGCAAAAAGGATTTTAATATCGGTGCAGCTGAAATGTTGAACCTGAAATTGTAATCTTTCTCATTTCTATTGTTACAAGTTTTCGCCATACTATCGCGGCAGGGCTCTTGGATAGCAATGTCTGTTGGCCGGGTGGTTGTTCCACCATTTTGGTCCAGACTCTAATATCTTAACTACGGGATGGATTACCATGAGGTTTTGTACATTCCTCTCACTTCCTCTAGCGCCACCAGCAGGTCGGAGTTTTCACTCATCCTGTGAAATATATCAGCATCTACTGGATGGATTGGCACAAAATGTTTCACAATCATTCATGGCTACCAGAAGATGAATCCTAATGACTTTGGTGACAGACTTCTCCTCTAGCGCCACCATGAGGTCAACATTTCCTTTTGTCCAATACTTTGGTTTATGACCATATACCTTCAAAGCTACATTCCCATCAGCCTCAGCTGTACTTTGTGTTTTGTGCTAATTAGCAAACGTTACCATGTTTGCTAATTGTTTGCCATGTTATACTAAGATGGCAAACATGGTAAACATTAACATCAGCATCTTAGCATTGTCATGCAAGCATTGTGAGCATCTTGGCATGCTGCCATTAGCATTTAGCTCAAAGCACCGCTGTACTCAAGTACAACCTCATAGAGCCGGTAGCATGGCTGTAGACTCTTGGCAGGACAGAATACAGCTCCTCATTAAAGATAAGATATTCCTTTATTAGGCCCACAGTGGGGAAATTTGCAGAATAGTGCAGGATAGTGCTGGAAAGTTATCACGCCGACAACTATTCTATCTTTTCGACACGAAGATTGCAAGGTACAGTAAACACTAGAAATACTTTTATCCTGTTACAAGGTAATCACACTAGGAACGTGCACCGCGTGACTTTGCGTTGCAGCAAAAGTTGAGCCAACCAAACAAGTTGTCATTGAACAGATTGAGATTGTGAGGGAAAAAAAATGTGGAACAATATGGTAAAAGGGCTGCATTTTTGCATTTATGTACCGTACACCACATGCCATCCCCTCACACACATTCGTACACTGATGGCAGAGGCTGCCATGCAAGGTGCCAACCTGCTCATCAGACTGTCTTTGTCATTGTGATCATTCACACATACTCACACACCAATGGCCCAGCCTTTGGTATCAGTATCTTGCTCAAGGAGACTTCGACATGCGGGACGAGCCGGGGATCGAACCGCCGATCTACCGATTAGTGCCACTACCCCTTGAGCCACATCCACGTCGTGGTCAATGCCTTAACCCATATGTCAGTAGCCCCCCCAATGCCAGCTCACTTTAAAACAAATTAGGGCCTGTTCAGACCTGGTATTAACATGCGTCCTGAGTGATCTGATCACAAGTGGACAGCTTTAAGTATGTCTGTTCACACCTAGCATTAGAATGCGTCTCCACATGCGTCTCCAGTGACCACTTGTGATCTGATCTCACTTCCCCGCTCTATATGCAAATAAACACGTAGTAAACACATGGCTAATACAGCAGACGTTGTGATGTAATATTACATGAATGTCAGCAGTAATATCCTACATATTTGTGAATTTGGGTACATTTTATTAACATCAAAATAAAAGGTTATTGTACCGGCGGTCCACGGGGACCTCCGTGCCGCCAGAACCGCCACCTTTGCCAGACAACTACCAGGTACAGAGCTTCAGAGCCGGGGTTGAGAGCGAGCGTACAAAGCACTGGAACAAAAACACTGACACGTCTCCGACAGTATGATAATAATGCACTTCCCGTGCCCAGTCTGATAGTCTGTAGATTATGTAGCCTATAAACAAGATATATTTCAATAAAATACAGTTGAGTAGGCGGTTCTTAATGTGGCTCAGGACACATTCGCGTACACACTGCTAAAAGAATGTGGCCATATGTGGCCCAGACCACCTCTGAATGTGGTCTGAGCGATCAGATCGTAATGTGTCTTGAGTGCGTTCACACCAGCAGTCCACTTGTGGTTCGATCACTCAGGACTCATGTTAATACCAGGTCTGAACGGGGCCATATAGAGTTTTCTGGTTCCTGTAACGGACGGAGCAGTTAAGCTAAATCCTTCAAAATCTGTGTAAGAGGTCACAGATGCTATAAATATATTTTTTGTTGTACCATGATAGTCTAAATGCAATTTCAGGGGTTCACGTTGTCACATTTGTAGACAATGAAAAATAAAATCAAAATATGAGCTATCTGCAGTTTCAGTCCCATACTGGTCAAACCCTAACTCACACACTTGTACACTGACACCCTTATCCATGTCCAGGCTGATGGAGTGGCTGGGTTATTACAGCAGGAGGAGATAAGGCCGTCAGACAGGCTGGATGCAGGCTGTCCTATAATAGCCATGAGCTTATCTCTGCAACAACGGCTCCAATGACGGAGAACAGCTCCAACCAGGAGAAGACCTGCTGCCATTGTCGCCCTTTTATTTCTCCAACTACAGCCATTTTAATCCCCAAACACACCATCGACGTGTGGTGTGGGGAGGACGCCACATATTCGTCCTAATAATGCAGAGCAGTTTTGCCGTGTGAGGAGTGCATGCTGACGTGTTTGTTGTAGTTCTCCTTATTGTTTACTAGTGTTAATAAGGGGGAGGCTTAATAATGCAATGTAGAGACACTGGCTGTGTTCACTCCACATGAGGAGACTAATTACTGTAAATCTAATCTGCAGGAGAGGTCTATATCCAATTACATGGAAATAAAGGCTCGGTGTGTTTCTGCCGTGCTGTTAGTCTGATTGTGCATGAACGGACATATACGCTCTCATCTCTCGCTCTGTTTCTCCCTGTATATCTGTGTGTGTGCATTTCCCCCCAGGCAGAATCCTATCCAGGACCTACATGTGTGTTCATCAAACAGAATCAATAAGATACAGCTGAAAATAGCAGCTTCTGTCTTCGCCGGTAGGATCCCGCTGACAATCCTCTAGATTCAAACAAAGGAAATAATGAAGAGGGAAAAACAGCTAATATTTGTTGTGGAGGGAGAGGGCGGGCAGAGAGTGTAGCCCCGGGTCAAGCCTCGGTAAAGACATCGGTACACAAGCCGTTATTAAAGCACATCAGCATCTGTGTCTTGTATGTATCTGTAACTTCATATACATTCAAAGAACACATGAAATACCGGCAGTGATCTCATGGAAGCAGTGTGTATAACAATGAACAGTTAAATATTATTGGCATGTGGAGGTTCTCTGGTCAAAACTGCTGTGGGACACACATGAAGAACTCAGAGAACTAGATGACATCACAATGAACCTCTGCCTCTCTACATCTCTGCTTTTTAGGAGCCCTTTGCTACAGAGAGAGTTACAGTAGTGCATTGGGGCTTCATGGGTAGGCTGTATGTCTCCATACACCTCCTCAAAAATGTAACCACACATCTCGGCTCTCGGTCGATAACGTTGTCGTGTTGTGGGCAAAGTGACGTGCTGTTATAGGTTTTCTGTCTTTAACAGTTTATGTAGCAACTTGCACTCTAACATCATGTTACAGTTTTTTTTTTTCTGAGCAGGATTTATAGTTGAGAAGGCTAAATTTAACACAGTAGATGTGCTTTCATACCACAGAGCCAGGTTCCAGATTTATAAACAACCACATATGTCATTTTTCATATTCAATTTGTAAAAAGAAACGCATTATTAGAAAACTTAATTTTAATTAATTGCTTTTGACATTTGGTGATCATGATGATTAAGAGAACGCTGCTGGTGGTTTACAGGTGGTGATTAATTAAAGATATTCATGTGTTTGTCTGCATCCATTTATAGGTTTCTGTGGGTGGACAAATAAGAGTAGAATGTGACACTGGCTGCGATTACATGCACACTTTATTTCAATCAGATTAAAATCATTCAGATTGAGGATTTTGGGTCAGCTGTTTACATGGAATGTGATCTAATACGATCTGGTGTTTACATGCACCGATGCATTTGATCTAGGGGTGACACGATTCTCCAAATCCACCATTCGATTCGATTTTTGATTATGGAGTCTTGATTCGTAAAGATCAACAGATCATTGGTTTAATGTCCTGACAACTGTCATTTACACTTTCAAATTCTTCTTTAAAAAGAGAACTTAACTCCCTTTTTTATTTAGAAAGTGTTTCTCTGATCACTGTTTGTCTCTGAGGGCGGAGGGGGAGCTTTGGAAAAACTTGTGTGCGGAGCTCAATCCCCCAGGAAGAGCGCCGGTCGTCGATCCCAACTTTCGTTGTGGCCAAACGGCGGTACTGCAACTTCCGTGTCACGTGATGCATTGGGCCCGAAAATACTTTTTCCAATATACTTACATTGGGAAAAAGGCGTCTAACTCAGCGGATTTTTTTTTTTTTAGGTGAATCAACTTCCCAGTACGAACACCTAAATAGCCCTTATTTTAAAAAAATAAGTATTTAAAGTTGTAAAAAGCACTAATGGCTGAATCCAGAGTTATTTCCCTTCCTGCGTTCATGTGAATGAGACCCAGACCAAGGCTGGAGCACCAAGCCCTGACGACGGCGTGACGATGGGACCCCGTGACCGAGTCATGTGACCTAGCGGACACTACTGCGCATGTTCCATGTGCCCAAGATCCGGGTACTTTTCCAGACGAAAGTCGAGCCATTTTTCCATTCTTCATGCTCTACTGAGCAACTTTCATAGGAGTGAACGGGGCCCCGCCTCCAACGCTGTATCCAGTTCTCTTAAAACATCCATGGTAGCAACAGGGACGGCCCACATCTAAGTTTGCTGTGTTATGTTCCAAAATGCAAATGTTACTTTTGTTAGTGTTTGTTTTAGTGTTTTGTTAGTCTAATGTAATGTGTCTGTTCAGAACATGGAGGCTTATGTTGGTGATTGTGATTTTTGTGCTGGTTTATAGTTCAAACCATGAGTGAGGTGGCTGTTACATTTCTTGAGGACAGCTGTATTTTCCCTTCACTGGCACGAGAGGAGGCGAGGTCAGAGAAAAACAAATACAATCCTCAATCCCGCTTTTGTTTTCGATGATCGAGATGGTAAGCCAATGTCAATCGATTTCCGATTTGGAATCAAAATCGTGACACCCTTAATTTGATCACAACAGCTGTGTGACATATGCATAAAGGTGGTTATCAACTTTCTCATTCTAGCTGTGACTGTGTTCACAACGAATAGGATTTTATGTTATTGTGGTATTATAAATGTAATTTATAGTGCGGTTAGATTGCTGCTAGACGGCCACGTTAATACCGGTGTGGGCCTGTTTTTGTGTGTGGCAAGCTTTTTGAAAGCAGTAAAAATGTTGTTTTTGAAAGTCTAAAGGCCAAACAATATGGAGAATATGAGAGAATTCTCAGATAAAAACATGTTGTAAATTTTGGTAATGATTACATCTATTTTTTTTCATTAAATTTTGACTTTTGGACCGAGACAATTCGCTTGCTGCATTTTGGACCATCTGAAGACGAGAAATGGTGGAATGGGTCAATCCCACGTCCAGGGAATTACAGTATCAACTGTTACCAGGTCCTGGTGAGATACAAACGGCTTTAATTTGGCTAACACTTTAAGCTGATAAAAGCTGCCCTTCACAACTGACTTGCTTGTTAATATCAATGAAGTGTCCAAGAAGACACCAAGAATTTGAACTTCATTGCGCAAATTTGCAAACAGGGGCCCAAGCACATTTGTTAGGCTGGAAACAGAGCTAGGAGGGCCGAAAATTATTACTTTTCTTTTGTTTTCATTTAGTTGGATGAAGTTCCTCGCCATCCAACATTTGATGTTGTGTAGACGATGAAGGAGGTTATTGAGTGAGCAGGCACTGTCAGGTGTAACTGAAAGGTAAAACTGTGTATCATCCGCAAAACGGTGAAACAAAATGTTGTATTTCTCAAAGATGGATCCAAGGGGAAGCATGTATAATTAAAATAAAAGAAATCCTAAAATTGAACCTTGGGGGATGCCGGGGAGCACGAGATGAAAAGCTCTTTCCTATTGTTAAAGAAAGGGTTCCTTCTCTCAGGTTGCAGGTGAACCATTTAACACAGGACCCCGTAGTCCGACTTCTCCCTCCAGGTGTTTCAAAAGAATGTCATGGTTGATTGTGTGATACGCTGCACTGAGATTGAGCAAGCCTAAAATGACACAGGAGCCAGAGTCGACAGAGAGAAGAATATCGTTATGCACCTTCAGCAGGATGGATTCAGTGCTATGGAGAGCTCTAAAACTGGATTGAAATTTGTCAAAGATGTTGAATGAATTCATTTAAGAAGAGACCTGGGAGAAGACAACTTTTTCCCATATCGTATTATCTTGTATATTCTTGAATGGTAGCTTGGAGATGGGCCTGTAATTATTATGGTCATTGGAGTCTAGGCTAGGTTTCTTTAGTAAGGGTTGTACAGTTGCATGTTTAAAACTAGATGGGATGACACCATGTGTTAATCAGTTATTTATTATAGCCAAAATAAGGAGGCAACCTAAACCTAACTGCATGCAGCCGTTACTGTAGTTTTGTTGCCTAAACATAACCACGACCATTTCTCTGTAATCACATGGCGTTAAATGACATGCAAAAAGCCGTTTCACAACATTAACCCATCGCAGGAAATGATGTGCGGAAAGCCTAAAATGTGTTATGATGACACGCGGAATGTCCTTAAAATGTTGTGCTATTTATATGCCTTCCCCCATCACATCAGGTTGATACATTCACAACAATTTCTCATAGCGACTGCTGAAGTGGAGCTGATTTGTCTTAGTATATGGAAAATATGGAAACCTCAGGAACACACTTCACTTTTCAGAGAGATGTAAATAAATGCTGAATGAGTGCATTGAGTTACAGAAGCTAGTGGCAGAGAAGCTATCCCTGACTATAATAGCATTAGTTACATTATTTATAATCAACTTTTTTGCAGAATTATATCATTTTGGTAAGAAATGTTTCATGGCCCCAAAGTGTGGTTGAGTAATTTTGAAGTCACATTAGTGACGTTTCTGACGTGTTTTCCGTACTTATGTTACGTTGTTTATGTACTTATTTTTAAGCCCAACCATGTTTTTCCTAAACCTAACTAAGTGGTTTTGTTGCTTAAACATAAGCGTGATCGTTTCACGGTGACAACATGGCGTTAAATGACAAAAAAAATCATTATCATGACGCGTCCTTAAAATGTCACGCTATTTATACGCCTTCCCGTGAGATCACGTTGGTTTTATATGGAGTAGAATTGTGTCATATGGCTTTATTTTAACCACTACAACTTCACTGATTGTGCTGTTTTTGTCACATCAACCACGTAGAGGTGTTTTACAGGATGTGTACTTGGAAGGCTGAAACATTTAGCAACACCAGTATGGTGTCAGTAATGCTTCACACTGCTAAAGAGCATTAAAAACACACCACACCAGTGGCAGACAGCTGTAAGAAGAATTGTGGTTTGGGTATTTTTTTTTTTTCCAAGCATTCAAGTGTTTATGACATTAGCCGCCGCCAACATCCGCCAAACCTGCCACTGATCCGACAAACAAACCCTGATTTACAGCCTGTCACTCCGGCGCTCTGACTGAGAAATGTTGCCAGCGGGGGCTGGACGCAAACCTTTCCACATTGATCTGTGTCTGCCCACAGTCAATGATTAATGTTCCCATCAGGAATCAACTGACACACACACACACACACACACACACACACACACACACAAATAGCTTTTCTTTAAAATGTTCAAATAAATCCTTCCACTTCTGAGAGCAAAACAGAACTTTTTCTTTCAATAAAAACAAATAAATGGTATGCTAATAGCGGAACAGAATGTGCTTTCATCCGCACCTGAATCCTGTTTTTTTGACTCCTCTTCTCAACGTATGGCCCAAGAGTCTCACTATGCTGCAGCTGAAAGCAGGAGTTGTACAGCACAGGCCTGCTTCACAGCCGGCTCTCATGGATAACTTCTAATGGGTATTATTGCTTGCATAATTGGAAAACTCATTAAAAATAAATCAACAATAGTGCTTAGCTCTACACAGTCATAATAGCTCAGCCATCAGTTGCCTGTTCATTCGAGACGCTATGGCTGTAGAGGAATAGAAAAGTTTACCCGACAAAAAAAAAAGCATGTCACAGTCATGAAAAATGAGCATTCCTCTTTAGTGGGGCATGTTCAGGAAATTAAAATAAACTGGTGGCATTCAGACCAAACTATACTATCAGTCCTGAGAAGCACAAGCTTGTTTTTCTTATCCTCCATAATCGGGTTCGCAATTGATTTGACCAAAGATTAATTTAAATTTCATATAAACTCACTTTTGGGTCATCACTTTTTTTAAGAGGCCAAAAGATTGCCGCTCAAGTGACCCATTTTTAAAGGCAAGAGGTAAACCCTACACTGATTACCTGTCCACTGCTCCAATATAAGGCTTGTTGCCGTTCATACAGATGTGTGTCTTCACCGGGGGGGTCTAAAGGAGGCCTCAGCCTTGGAGAAAGAGCTGTGCCAGAAAAGCTTTCATAGCAATAATGCTGATTAGAAATCACAGAAATGATATGAGTCACTGGGCTTCTCTGCTGGCTGAGCGAAGATGACTCGTGTTCCCCATAATGAGATCCAAACGACCCCCGGCTATTCCCAGCGCTCTTCTCAGGCTGAGTTTTCAAACTGATGAAGTGCTCCTTTAGATGGCGGTCGGCGCGCTCCCAGTTTGGAGAAGCAGACAGGAGTACCGGAACGAAAGCTAAGCAACGTACTGCTGTGTGGACACTGCGTTAGTTCAGAAAAAAAGTCACACAATTACACAATGCAGCGGTAGACCAGCAACTCCCGTGTTCTACATGGTAAAATTACTGTTTTTGTGAATGCAGTCTTGTGGCTTTGAAGACAGCGATATGATGGCTTCAGTTCCCCGTCGGAAAGGGCTCTCTGACGGCGAGGTAAAGCAGTGAACATATTCTAAATATAGCGTACACATAGGTTGATATAGATTTTCTGCTGTTCCAGTCCATACTTTACCTCACCATCAGACAGCCCTTTCCCGATGGAGAACTGAAGCCATTGTATCGCACTCATCAAAGCCACTAGACTACATTAACCGCCAGCAGCTTTGGGTTCACTTCTGACGCTTCGCTATAATGAGAACAGGCTGGAGCTTGAGATTGACGCCGTCGAGGACCCAGCTCCAGCCTCCAACACTCTGCCGCTGTCTCCAATCATCCATGCTGAGGCACCGGCTTCCTCTGCAGATGATGATGATGATGGCGATATCTCTTCGGTGTCCAGTACGGTCCGCGGAAGACCGCTACAGCGGCACGTGTTGGACTACAGCTACAGAGAGCAGGAAGCCTCCAACGCCGCTGTTGCATGACAGGGAGATGCTGGAATATTTCAACTGGGGGCGCAGCTAGCTGCAGCTGCTACTTGTGTGTGTTGGCCATTACGCTGATGTCTTCCCAGCTTAATGCCCCCGCCCTGGCGTCTCAGACTGACATTGTGGACTGTAGCTTTGGCCAAATGAGTACACTGATTCTGCAGCCGCGGGTCATGAGATGTGATTAGCCACAATGAGCTCTCGCCATGTGTTGCTGGGACTCACGACTCTTCTGCCGAAGGACAAATATGATCTCCTGGGAGCCCCCATCGCCATGGAAGGGCTCTTCGGATCGATTAGAATTTCATCTGTCATTCAGCGCTTTTTACGTCTGGATGAGGAGAAATCACAGCTTAAAGCTGCCACCGGTCCCTTGCTCATTATCATAATTGAGCTAAGATGAGGTGCATCAATGCAGTGGTGAGGAAAAAGAGAGCGTTGGTAGCACGGGACATGACCCAGGCTGCCCCCCAGTTTCCAGACTGCCTCTACAGAGGGCTCCTTCTCGGAGTGGACAGAGCAGGGATGGGAGTCGTTTGGAGTCGGCCTTACTGTGTTATTATAGAATGACGTACAAATCGTTCCCTGTTTTAACAGGTTTTTAACTGTATTGCCCAGCGGGGGAAATACTATAGATATCACTTATCTCCCTGGGGGGAGAAGTACTCTTGTGTCTGTTTCTCTAATCTAATGTAGATACCGTTAATACGACACACATACAGCCGGATATCTGTGTGATTTAAACAGCTGTCTGTGCAGATTATGCTTCACCAAGCACGAGAAAAAAACTTGAATGCTCTGATTAATAAATGTAAATAAATAATGCTTTGTTTAGTTTTAACAGCTATTACCTAGGCATTGTCCAATGTGCTCCAGGCTTTTGATTTACCAGGATTTATTTATTTTTGCAGTTATTTTTGTATTTATTTTATATCTATTTTAAAATGTATGTATTTATTTATGTGTTTGGGCATTCATTTATTTTTGCATGATTTGGCAGGTCTGCCATGTGGGCGCATTTACACTGCCTCTCTTTACAGTCATTTGACGGCAGCAGGTATCCGTTCCATCTAAAAAAAGCATGCTACAATTTGTGCCACCAGCATCAGACTGTGGTTATCCCTCTGTACATACTAAGACTGAAGCATGACACAACATGACACAATGCCCCCTCATTTGCATAATGAAGCAGAAATGCATGAAGAAATGTAAAAACAAATGTATGAATAAATGTATAAAGAAAATATTACAGAGATAGAGAGTCTGTGGAAATAAATAAAAAAGGGGTGAAATGCTAAGGGAAAATCATGCAGAAATAAATAAAGAAATGCTTAAACATAAATAAATACATACATTTAAAAATAAATATAAATGAATACAACAAATGCATAAATACATAATAAATAAATAAATGCAAAAATAAATAAATAAATTGAGAAATTCATAAAAAATAAATACATAAATAAAAGTAGAAATTAAACAGAATAGTAAATAAAAAAGACAAAAATATCAATTTGTCACATTACGTCAATTAATTAATGACTAAATATTTTTTTATTTTCGTTACTTTTAATGGCATATTTATTTATTTTTTTGAGACATTTATTTATTGATTAATTTATTTATTTTGTCTGTCCTCCATATTCAACAGGCTAACCCGCTAAAACAAAAGGACGTTATATGGAGCTGGAAGTCTGACTATCTTATTGTTACACACATTTTCTGATAGATGGAGCAGATTAAAGTGGCAGTAGGCAACAATTTTTGGGCATAATTTGGCAAAAATTCCATGATAACCTTTCAGCATATTGTAATTCAAGTGTTCTGAGAGAAAACTAGACTTCTGCTCCTCCTCATGGCTCTGTTTTCAGGCTTTAGAAAAATCTAGCCCGCGACGGCAGATTTTGACCAATCACAGGTCATTTCAGAGAGAGAGAGCGTTCCTATTGGCTGTGCTCCGGTCATGTGACCAGAACTTGGCTTCCTTCAACAGATTTTACAATGGCGGCTGCGTCACAAACTTTCTCATTTTACAGCTAAGCAGTAACTACAAGATGATTCTGAGAACATCTGAGGAGAGAAATAGGCATTACAGTAACATAATATTGATTCATATTTGATCAGCGCTGCCTAGTTTGACCGTTTGGTCGGAGTTCGCGAGTGATTGACAGCCGGCTCTCATAGACTGCAGCTGGACAGCGGACCTTGTTTTCCTCCGGTAAGTGAAATCCTTCAGATGCCGTTAGGAGCACCGGAGGACACAGTAGGACTCAGAGGAACAGGATTTATTTCAGGTTACCTGTTTCATGTACTACTGTCACTAAAAATAACTTTTTTAAATCGTATTTGTGCCAATATCGCATACTGCAGCTTTAAGGAGAGAGGAAGGTATTTCCTCATACTTTGGAAGTCACTAGACACACCGGGGACATACAGTATGTATGTTGAAAAGCCATGAAAATGCATAATATATATATATATATATATATATATATCCCCCCTAATAAGGTTACCAGGTTCATTTATTTGTCCTTTTACAACACAGGGTTGCACAGTGAAATAGAAGTTGTAGCCTCTTCACACTACATGCACATAGAACATATGGCCTACAAATATTTATATTAGAAGAATACAATAAAACAAACTAAATGAAAACAATATATACAGTTACTTACAGTATATACAAATTCTTATATACAGTACATATATACTTAGAGAGACTTTGATGTAGCAGTAATGAGGGTAGTGCAACAGGTACAGTAATGTGCAAAACCAGCATAATAGAAAGTTCCATCTCATTTATTTATGGTGGAGTGCAGAGGATGAGTGTCAAATATTGTGTTTCACATGCTCACTATACCAACATATAGACCAAAATATTAATAACATGCTACATAGGAAAGATTACAAATAGCATTTATCTGCATCCGCGTGGGTGGGGACTGAAACACCGGTGTGGATATCTGTCCATATGGAACTGTCCTCTTCACTCAGCCTTTATTGCTTCGACACGTGCTCAGTGTAATATGGAACACTGCTTTTAAGATGCTTTTCATCTCCCTGTTTCTACTCATCCATCACATCTTTAAAAATAATTTCCTGTCTCCATGCCAGCCTGTTGTCTGATACAAAGACCACCAGACAGGCAAATCTGTTGATCTGACGGGTGGACTCGCATTCAGGCTGCAGTAATAAGTGTTTTGGATCCAATGTCTATTCTGTTCTCTATTCATCCATTTTCTTTTTTGCCATCCAGGACCAAAGGGGGGCTGGAGCCTATCTCAGCATGCACTGGGTGAAAGGTAAAGAAAGCACTCTGTCTATCGCAGGGTTAACTCGTATGCAAATACTTTTCCCACTCAGAGTATTTTAGAGGCTGTGGAAGGGAAACTGCAACGAAAACATGTTAACAGAGTACGAACAGACGGAACCACAGCAGTTTAACTATGTCCTGAAAAATCCAGTACATTCAGTGAGCCTCACTGTGGATATTTTTGATTGACACAATGAAACAAAGGATGCTATCTTTAAAAAAAAACACAACTTTTAATAAAATCATCAATCAAAGTCATAAATTTAATTGTTTTTCATGCTCAGGAACAAAGGCGGATTATTAATGCAAGGCAGAACTGCCAAATCATGCATAAATAAATGCTTAAACGTAAAATGAAATACATACATTTAAAAATAAATACAAAAATAAATGCAAATATAAATACATAATTTTAAAAATTCATAAAAATAAATACATAAATAAATAAAAGTGGAAATTACATTGGTTTTGGTTTACCATAGACTGCAATCTTCTCACAAACGTTAACCACCATGCAGTTTTTGTGCCTTTGAGCCTAATCATAGTTTAACCACAGTGGTGGCAGATCAGAAAACATGGGAACATGAGAGCACATACTGTATATCAAGCAGCACTGAGCTCATACATGAAATGGAGGTGCAAGTGCAACACCGTGGGTTGGTTTTCCTCTTGTTCTCTCCAATTTTTTGAGTCACCAGCAGCCACTGGCACTAAGGCTCTTCAGATATAATAATATGTTGTGAACTTAATGTCTGGTGAATCATTTAATTTTGGTTGGTAAAAAGCTGAAACACTACATTTGATTTGCTGATGAAAAGAGAAGAGCATTTGTTAAGTGAGACCAAGTCAACTTTAAAGAGTTGGTCATTTAATTCTATCAAACAAAGAAAGAAAAAGGAAATAATCTCCTTGAATGATGTAGCCACCGTGTGCTTTCTATTTATTCTCTGTTTTCTTCTCCTCTCGTGCTCCTGTATGAGTAAAAGTGTCTCTGCGGGTTCTGGAAGATTATTTTTCCCCCACAAAATATAATATAATTAATCAACATGAGACACCTCGTCTTTATTAATTGCTTATATTTACCTAAGACAAGAAATATGACGGATACCAGATTCTGATACTGAGTAATATGGGCTAAACTGAGGCGTAATACATTAAAGTCACACACATTAGATATTTAATGTCTATTAACTCCTGCAGCGTGCCATAAATCTTAATTGCAGGCAACCGGCTATAGAGGTTACACATGATAGCTGCTTGGACCATCATTAGTCTTAATGGAGATATTGAGGACGTGTGTGTGTGTGTGTGTGTGTGTGTGTGTGTCCACTGTAAACAGCCACATAGGCTAAAAGCTGTAAATTAATAGGTGTTGCACTCATATTATGAATGTAGCTGTTAACATGCTGATTATGAATCGTGGTTGGGGGCGCTGCCACAACAAGATTAACAGCACCTTACTGCAGCACGAGCTGAACGCCGGCCCATTATTAACATGTTGGTAATTCAGGTATTTATTTTCTAAATATATGAATATAATAAGTCACACCTTGCTTTACATGCCAGCAGTTCTTGCCATTCTCACTGGGTACCTATAGTAGAACCACAGTCGTCTGGTCACTGAGCAGTTCTACCAATGCATAGGGACTTCAGTGCCTGGCTCAAAGGCACCTTGGCAGTAGTTGAAGAAGGAAAGAGAAGTATTCCTGAGGAGTTTAATCATAAGGAAGGAGATTAGTTAAGTTTAGGTTATGAATATCAGGGAAAACCAACCGTAGGCAGAGTAGAGCGGGTCATGCCTTCACCATGGTATGAAAATAAATATCACCATGGGGAAGGTCCGATGATGTCATTTGCATAATAATTATCCATGTGCTTCTGTTCAGGATAACGGGGCTGTTGGGACACTTTTCGGACGACTGGGATTTTCTGAATAAAGGGCCGTCGGAACAATGGTATGGCACCCACCTGATTTGGGGTGAATGCAGCCTAAGGATACATGGTACACACCGGTGTCCACTAAGCTATTAGACAGTCAAATGTTATGAAATGAGACAACTTATGTACTTTGTCAGAAAACCATGAAATGTTAAATAAGCCTTTTATCTACTCAAACACTTGCACAAGTTGTCCGAATAGTGGAGAAATGTATTGCTAGAAGATGTTATAAAAAAATAGAAATGTAGAAAAAAGACACATGCTTGAGAGCTGCAAAATCTGGCAACAAAAACGGATATTGACAAGAATCAGTCTGTAGGTTTGTAGAGATAGTGGTAGATTGAGATACTGGACATTCTGACAATCATAAAAAAAAATAGACATTTGTCTGTAGACATAAATCGGATGTCTCTCATTTTTCTTTTGATTTGAGCAAAAACACGTTTCCGGAGTAAAACACTTTGAACTGATTATTAGTGGAACAGCAACTTTATAGACCTTGAAACCATTAAACTTTAACATCGGTGAGTCCCAACACATTATTACCTCTGATATCAGTGTGCTGCAGATAACTGTACTGTATTGATTGTGAATTCCCTCCACTAACCTGCAAGCAATCAAACTCATGGTGTGTGTGTTGGGAGATCAATGACAACAGTGGCAGAACCCCCCCTCGGGGACTCAGTAGAGGTCAGTACTGATGTGGGTGGTTGGTAGAGGAGACAGTCTTTCAGTGTCCCCCCACAGGGTGTTTATTTGTGTGTGTGTGCGTGTGTGTGTGTGTATGTGTGTGTGTGTGTGTGTGTGTAGCAGTAACTGGCTGATGGGATTCAGTCAGTCAGTGACAGGATAGCTGTATAGCCACTGAGAAGCTTCTCAGTTGTCATTCCCCATGGCTGTGAAACTGCAGTTTGTTGCTGGGTGACGGAGATGAGATGATGAACATCCATTAGATCCAGTGTCGGGTGTATATCTGCAACGATGCTTCTGTGTGCAGATGTATAATTTGCCTCACTCATCCCCCTCAGCTTTTTAAAGCTGCATAATCCTATGTTTTTATGTAACAAAAGTTGTTTGGCCCTGCTGGTTCAACTACAATCTGAGTACATTTGTATCATGACACCCCACTATATGTATATATATCTATATCTATATATATATCTGTATATATACAGAAAGGTGCAAACAGCATACTGATGATTCTTCTCTTCTTAAGGCTAAACATATCTGTCCTGGATAGCGCCAGATGAAAGGTCATGGGGTCATTAAAATAATAGAAAATAAATCATCCCCTTGGCAGGAGGAATGTACTCAGTAAATGTTGTGTCAATCTGTATGTTTGATTATGAGATATCTTGCTTGCAAGACATTTTGGCCTGAGGGTGAAACAACAGGAAGGCTCATAGTGTAGAACGTGGAAAGCTCCTTGTTTCAATTGTTATTTTTTTGTGCATATAAGTGAAGTTTTTGGCCTAATGGTGGCACTAGAGCAGTGGTTCCCAGGGTACTGCCAATTGTTCCAAAATACACACTCTCAGTGCAACAAACAGAAGCACATAGCTAATTATTATGCAGAATGACATCATCGGCCTTCCCCTCTTGTTGCTCTGAATGCCTTCATTGGTTGGGTTGGTTAGGTTTAGGCATAATGAGTGAGATTAGTTAAGTTTAGGGTACGAATATCAAGGAAAGCCAACCAGAGGCAGAGTAGGGCGGGTCATGCCTTCGCCATGGTAGGAAAATAAATATCTCGACTGGTAAGTCCGATTTTTCATAATAATACGCCATGTGCTTCTGTTCGGGATAACGGGCTGTCAGGACATTTTTCGGACTATTGGACTTTTCGGAACAATGGCATGGCACCAGTTCTCAACCCCTAGGCCGCAAACTGGTGCCAGGCCTTGGAACATTTCCTACCAAAATGATATGATTCTGCCAAAAGTAGCTGAATATCAACAATGTAACTAATTAAAGGCAAAAGAGAGCAGAAGTCATGGCATACTTCCACTAGCTTCTGTAACTCAATGCAATGTCTTATTCAGCATTTGTTTCATCTGTCTGAAAAAACACAAGCATGTTCCTGAGGTCATAAACTTTAAACTTCATTAGATTCATCATATACAGGTACATGGATGAAGTTTGACCTCTGTGTTTAACCAACTTGGGGTTCAGTGACTCGCTCAAGGACACGTTGTCATGCAGACAGTAGAGGACGGGGATCGAACTGCTAACTAGCCAAATCATATTAAATATAAATTATCAAATTAAAACAAAAAAGAAATCATTCATCCCCATGCTCTATTATGTCTCATAGATTGTTGCAGCAATTTTGGGGTTGATACCATTTGTTACACATATTTGATGCTAAATTTATCAATTTTTACCACTGGAGAATTAATAAGAATGATCAATAATCCCTCCAAAATGCCACATTAAGAGACCAAGACCTTGAGGAACACCATAGAAAAAGCCATGCTGTGATTTGGTATCAAAAACTTTTGACATTTGGAGATTTCTGCAAGAATTGCATTTTTTGCTGATTGGATGGCGAGCACATCTGTTGTGGAAACTGCTCAGAAACCCCCTTATTGTCTCTAAGTTTCTAGTTTGATCCATCCATCCTCTGAATGCTCTAGGTCTCTAGTTTGATCCATCCATCCTCTGAATGCTCTAGGTCTCTAGTTTGTGGCTGTAAAGTTTCATGAGGCTGTGATTATCCTAGAGGTCACCACAGGTAATTTTATACAGTGAGGACAAGTTTTTAAAAAGTGGTCTCACTACAATGAAATGTCTCCTATGGGGACTAACATCATCACACATAAATACAGTTGGACTCATTGGATCCACAAGAGTCTCAGCTTTACAGTGAAACCCTATTTATGGAATTCAAGACTGTTTCGGGACCCCAGTATGCAGAAATATTCAGATACACCATTTTAGAATAGGAGAAAATAACACATTTATACTGCATTCAAAAAACTGCATGTGATGATCATAAATGTCTGTAAAGGGGAGACTCGTGGGTACCCATAGAACCCATTTTCATTCACATATCTTGAGGTCAGAGGTCAAGGGACCCCTTTGAATATCACATGCCAGTTTTTCCTCACTAAAATTTAGCTTAACTTTGTAGCTTTATTTAGTTTTGTGACATGGTTGGTACCAATGGATTCCTTAGATTTTTTAGTTTCATATTTTACCAGTAGTCACTCTAGCTTGAAAATTCAGCCCACAACAATCTCTGAAAATCAGAATAGCGGCTGCCGTCTGAGTGTTAAGGGGTTTTAAGCGCCCCCCCCCTCAAGAAAAAACACTTGAATATTTAGCCAAAATTGTCTTTTTCACACAGAGAACACTGCGGCCCTGAAGGCTACTGTGGTTTCAGACCTCTAGTTTTGTTTGTGTATAACAGAAAACACTTATTTCATCTTGTGTTTGTTTGCACATACAGAAAAGAGAACAGTCCCTCAGTGAGTCCCTGTGAAGATAAAGGTGAAATCCATGAAATGGAATAAATCTCCCCGCAGAAAACCTGAAAAATGTTTACATTTGACGGCTGCAGAGGTCTCGCTCGTTCTCTCTCTCTCCCTTTCACACGTATGCACACACAGTCAGCCCTGGGTTGAGATGCTAATGGTGCACCATGAGCCATTGACCTCTCAGTGCCATTCAGAGAGCAACCACTCACCGTGAACTGCTGAATAATACATTGACAGTATGTGAAGTACAAAGCGGAGCACCTCTGCTTGGGAGAGCGACTACGATGAATCACACATGCGTGGCAGTTTGCTGCATCTTTAAAAGTCAAACTCCTCCGACTGTCTGTTTGCATTGCTCAAGTCTTCTCCACAGAAACACCCTCGACTGAAAATGCAAGCAGCTGCAGAATTGAAGTGTTTACTTATGCCTCTGAGTGGGTTGGATCAGGAGAAGTAGGATGGGTCTTTGCTGACATGAAATGGCCACTGATCATAGAGCTGCTGGGACGAACAGTCAAACAGCTTTTGGGGAATGTGAGGATGTGAGGAGAGGAAACTACAGTAGAGAAGGGCACCTGTCTCCACCTTTTCTTTGATGTATTTTGTATTGTGAAGCACATAACTGGGAGACAAGATGATGATTTCACCCTTAATTGTCCAGATAGCAAAACAATTAACATGGTTTTGATCCACACATTAACCTGTTTCTATCTCACCTGTCAGAAAACGTATAACTAAAAACAAAATTATAGCAGGGGAAATGAGAAATAAAGCTCCCGTTCTCTCTGCCACTAATTTAAATATAGGCACTACTTTACATTACATACAATTTCACAGTTGAATGTAGAAGTTACTATAGGCTTATGGTTAAATATATACTCTTGGTAGTGTTATGGCTGGCCCAAATTAAAAGATTTTTCAAATCTTAACAGATGTTGAAAATGTGAGAGCCCACACATAACGACATGTTATGTTAAATTTCACAGTTTTGTTCCTATAGTGTGTGGAGAGCAACGGTTTGGCCAAAACAGAATAACACACACTAACAGATTCATTCATGAACAACAAGAGTAACGACTAAAAAAAAAAACTATAAATCTCGCAAAAATATCTCGCGATCAAACTTGACTTTAGTGTAAACAAACATGGTGGATGACGGGCAGGAAGAATTAGCGATATTTTTTTTTTTGCACTACTTGTACTGCAAATTCAGGAACAAGACAGAAACATAATGGATGACGTCATGGAGACATGTTAAATAAAATCAACAAGTCGGTCCTCCTTTGCTTAGCTCCATCTTACTACTACTTTATGCTTTGCTTTTACCTCGTGCATTACGTGACAGCGGTGGTTGTCCTTCAGCTTGGTTCCCAACTGGCTATCGTTCTTTCCCACGTGACTGCGTCATCGGCTGTCCTCGGGGTTCCCCACACACAACAGGATATCCGAACGTAAATATTGAATATGTTAAAAGGTATGTTAAAACACTCTTAACATACCTCACACCACAGGAATGTCTGGAAAGGTAATCTTTACAACCATCAAAAATTCGGGTCTTTGCTGACCATTGTCAGGAGGGGGGAATGGGGCACAAAATCGACTTGATTCTCGTGTAGTGTACCCGGCATTAGTCAATGGCTCATGGTGCACCAGGCTCTTGTCATCTCGCTCCTTGAATACTGCAACTCACTCCCGGCTGGTGTGCCTGCATGTGCCATCCAACCTCTGCAGTTCATCCAGAATAGAGCAGCCGGTTGGTCATCAACCTCCCCAGGTTCTCCCACACTTCCCAGCTCCTCCTACCTGCACTGGCTCTTGATCGCTGCTGGAATCCAATTCAAGACACAGACAGAAACAAACATAACATTTTGGGGTGTTTCAACTGGAAATTAGCATAAGTTGATTCATTCAAGTGAATAAACATAAAAAAAAATAAAATTGAATGCTTTTTCAGTGTCCTAATCATGCCTGTTCCTGGTCATGTCCTAGTGGGTAACAACACCTCTCTGGCTGTCATTTTAACACACACATTTCATTTCTCAATGTTCCATGCAACAAGATAAGAATCCCTCTGTGTTGGTTGAATCGTGTCCCAGTGTGTGATTTCCACTGGTAGCAAGCGGGGTCTTCTAAATCTATAATTCCTCCTCTTTGTTGCGTGTGTGTGTGTTTATGGAACCTATGAATCATTGATATCTTCGAAGTGCAAGGCCATGTAATGCTTTGTAAATTAGAGGCAGGACTTTATAATTAATACATGCATTTACAGAGAGCTCTGACTGTATTCATCATGGAGACTTTATTTTTGTATGGTGAGCCATCTGGTTTGCAGTAACAGCTTTGAAAAGCCATTTTTTGTTATCCTGTTAAACATTTAAACATAGAGGCAAGATACCAACTCATTAGCATTGTGTGTATTGCTAGTGGAACAGCAGAACCCCAGGTGTCCCCTCCTCTGCGTCTCTGGGGACATGAAGTCCAGCCCTCCCCTATCTCTACCCCCCTGAATACCTGCTGGCATTAGCATAGCAAAGGGAGACAGCATATGTCTCATTTTCTCTAGGGCTCCTCACTGGACGTCGCTTCCACTGATGCGTCACTGCAAGGTTCATCAGTTCCATCACTTCTCTTCACTTCCATTGTTCTTAACAACCCCACCTCCTCCTCTGTGCTTTCTATGCAATCTCCTCATTCCAGCCTCACTTCTCCCTCTGTCACCTGTCACCTGTCCCCCCCCCGTCCCCCCTGTCCCCCCCCCCTCAACCTTGTCCTCCTCACTGTATCCTTTTTTATCTTATTTTTTCTGCTACCTCCTCACTTCAGTTGTAATATGTCAACCGAGAACTACTACGAAAATCTACTACAAACAAAACACAATTGATGAACTGCATTTTTCTGGTATTTTCCACATGTAATATTTACATTTACATATCACATGTAAAATATGTGATTTTTCCTGTTACCTTATTTTAGGACCTTAAGTGTCCAGACATGTACATGACCATAGAGCCTTATTCCACTGGATACATTAATAGTATTTCATAAAGCGGCCTGTTTAAAGGTGCTCAATACGAAATTCAGAGCATTTCTATTGCCTCCACACGGCTCTCAACATGGCGAACAGTGCCAACAACGGCAACAGTGCTGACAGAACTAACAGTGTTAACCTGGGGGGGGAACCGTAACCAAAGAACGTATATTGATAGGAAGTGAAAGTCAGTTGTTCGTTCCATTGCAACGTCAGCTCCCAGCAGCAGAGCTACGCTTCTGCCATTTTGGACTGAAAGCAACTACCGGACGCCAGTAAAACGTCCGCCTACAAAGTGCCGTACAAAAGTAAAACTAAATTATTTCTATTCTATCGTATTAATTTAATGTCACTACGGAAATGGCCTGTGTTGAACAATACAAATATTACAAATATGCATACTATTAAACTATTTACTTACTTTTTTGCCGGCTGCTTCCCAGAAGTTGCTGCTGATGAAAACCCAACATTTACTGATTTTGCTGCTTCAAAATAACTTAGCTTTTAAATAACAAAATAACGGGGAACTTTTATTGTGAAGAATTTATAGGAAATTAAATGTGTTTATCACCGAATCAATGGGGCTTTGTTAGTGGCTATTTTTCAATGAAAGAAGGCTATTAATGTAGGGAGGAAGAGTATGCAGCAAAAATAATGTTGGACTTTTATTGTGAAGAATTTATAGGAAATGAAATGTGTTTATTCACCGTTTTTACAGCCGCTCACACGGCTGTGGACACACTTATGTGGACACAGCTGAGTTCCAATCACAAAAGTCACATTTAAAAGACCATGGCCACACTTACCTACAACCTGACGGTGCACAACGCCCCCAAATCTTACATGGAGCTGCACTTATCAATATTTTTATAAGAGCATTGGATCAAATAATTGTCTAGTATAAAAAGGGTCAGTTGTACCGACAAACCCACAGAGAATTATCACCAACTCAGCAGTCCGCCTCAGCTCTACAGAGCTTTTCAGTGTCATTGTTTTGGTTCAGTCCCACCGCTCACATTAACCTGGTTTCCAGCAGCAGGTAGCCGTTTTCAGTAAAACAGCTCTGAAAAACCAACTGCACACTACCTGCCCAGCACCAAACAGCAGAAAGTCAAAGTTAGAAACTAGCTAGTGAACATAGAGAAGCATTTAGCAGCTAAAGAGACAGATATTTTTCTCATGAGCTGGTGGAGACAAAAAACAGAGCTAAAAGAGAGTGAATATTGGATTTGAATTAATCAGGTGACCAGACTGAATGAATGCTGATGTCACTCCTTGTCTGCTGGATGCGTAAACAGGCAACAGTTTGACCTGTTTGACACCTTCGCTACAGCCACCTTATAGGTGTCAATGTTGTGTTAGCTTGTTGTGCTTCCCCGAATGAGAAATCTATTAATAGCTATACAGCTAAGTGATGTTTCAGCTGTGAAGCTGTCAGATTTTAAATTCAAATTCAAAAAAGCAACAGCAAATTCTCTGTATTTCAGCTCAGTGATTAATTGACAGCTTTGTTCAATGCTACATGGTAATTTGAGAGTATAATTTGACATAGACTGTCACAACAGCTTGTCAGACACCACTAAATGAGAACATCACTATTTTTAACTGGATAGTGGGAGGACGTTTCCCGGAACAATATGAGCCATTCACTTTAATTGAATAAACTATCATTATATTTACTGCGCTACCGTTCATTCCAATGTCTTATATTTCTTTCAGATCTTATGTCATGAATACAAACTTTCAGATATTTGCATTGCTCAAAAAGAGATGACTTTCATATGTGTTGTCAGTTGGAGGGGTGTGGAGATGTCATACTTGAATTTAGATGTCATGGTGGAAGGGTTGTAATCCTTGTAAACCCTGACCCTGCAATTAACTCCTGCTGGATGGCTAAAACAAGAGTCAATTACACCATTTAGTGCTTTTACTCTGTAAACACACAGATAAATGGGCTTCCACAGTGTTATATCACACAACAGGGGAACAAACTCACCCTCAATTTAGAGTCAACAATTAACCTGCATGTCTTTGGACTGTGGGAGGAAACCTGAGACCCCGGAGAAAACCCACGCCATGCCAGATCTAACAACATTAATATTAGGAGAGGGAGCTAGAGTAGAAATCATTTAAGGTAGCTGTGTGCACCAGAGGAACTACTACGTGCATGAGCTGCATTAGTTCAGATAGCATATATCTATCTATCTATCTAACTACCACAGCTCAATTGGGATATGTTACTGCTGTCAATGTCAGTGGAGTTTATTAAGGTACTTAATGTATTGAAGAGAACCCTTGGTTGGATGGTGTTTTTCTAACAAATCTGAAAAATATCTTGTTCTTGCAGACTCAACAGCCTCTTGAAAAACAGTTGAGTATTTTAAAATCTCTCTCAATATACATGCATATATCTCTAAAAATACTTATAGCTTATCTTTCTTCTACTTTTTTTGCCTAATTGCTTCAGTGGTGTTATCAAACCGAGGCTGAGACTTGACTTTAGGTCGCATAAACTTAAGGGGGGGCCACTGAGTCAAGGATGGTTTATCAGGAGGAGTTAAAGGTGCCATGCCATTGTCCCAACGGCCCAATAGTCAGAAAATTGTCCCATTGGACCGAAAGCCCGTTTGTCCTACAGGCTTACAGTTATTCCAGAAACAAACCACCATTGTTCCGAAAGCCTGTTGCTCCAAAAACACAAACTGTCTAGTTAATTATTATACAGAATGACGTCGATGGACCTTCCCCATGCTGGTCTGTTTAATACATTAAAAGAGGTTGGGTAAGAGGCAAAGGGAACAGAAGGCTTAAGTGTCAGTGTTTCATAATTGCATCGTTTCATCACTTTTATTGTGTCTTTCACTCTAATAAAGTGACCTACTTTCTTGATGACAGCAACGTAGAAGACCATTCACATTACCAATTAGTCCATAGGTACCTTGGGAAGCCGAGGCAGTCAACTTGCTCCTTTTTTTATGTAAAAGTGACTTATTTAGGAATTTAAATGCAACATTTAAATCTCTGTTTTGTGAGTGTATTAGGCAAGAAGCACTACTGCAGGTTTGTATTTCCCCGACCTTGCAATACACTTTACTCATTTGTATCATTATGCAGAGAGAGCAGGGACTATGGCAAAGAGATGACACAAGATTTTATTAATGTTATGTACCCCTAAGTTATAACTTATGTGTGTGTGGGTGTTCAATTCTGGAAGGATAATGAAGTTGCTCTACGTCCACCTGCTACTCACACATCCTGTTAGTGCGCCCTGCACTCTTATAGCCTTTCCATTACTATTGTGAAGTGGCTGCAATGCTTTACTGACAAAGAAGACTGCAGTACATAACAACTAATAGTTGCGATAGCTGTCACACCCACAATTCTGATCTGCCCACAGCAGCCACATTCAGCCCCTTAATGGCACATTCATGATTGGATAGTGTCTCACCCGGGGCTGACGATAAACATGTATGAAATGGCAAGGTTGTACCCAGGTAGCAAGAGTCTTCAACTACCAATCAGGCACCTACTGAATTGTCAGCCTGCTGGTACAATAATGCAACTTTCTTTCTGATTTGTAAATACACTGAACAGATTTTGTTTGTGGAAGACAAATGGAAAAATAATTATAGATGATTTGCGCTCCACAAGAAGAGAAAGTGTTTAAGTCAAATAAATCAGTTGTTTGTTTTATACATCGTATTGGCCCAACAATCCTGACAATAAGGCTCCCTCCCTTTTGCATCAGCTGGTTTTGGATTGTGACTTTCTCAGAATCAGAATCAGCTTTACTGGCCAAGTTTGTGTACACATTACACAATCAAGGAATGTGGCTCCAGTTTCTAGAAGCTCTTTATAGGCCTGTAACAATATTTACTATATGGACTTATCGTACGATATATGGACATGACCTTGATCATTTTTACGATATCAACTTATCCTACAATACATGGACATGACCTCACTACTTTTTAAGTTATCGACGCATCGTACATTATATGGACATGACCTTGATAACTTTTCCGATATCAACTTATCCTACAATATATGAACATGGACTCACTACTTTTTAAGTTATTGGCGCAACGTACGTTATATGGACATGACCTTGATCATTTTTACGATATCAACTTATCCTACAATATATGGACATGACCTCACTACTTTTTACGTTATCGGCGCAACATATGTTATATGGACATGACCTCACCACTTTTTACGTTATCGGCGCAATGTACGTTATATGGACATGACCTCAATAACCTTTACGATATCAACTTATCGTACAATACATGGACATGACCTCACTACTTTTTACATTATCGGCGCAACGTACATTATATGGACATGACCTCAATATCTTTTACGATATCAACTTATCCTCAAATATATGAATATGACCTCGCTACTTTTTACGTTTTCGGCGCAACGTATGTTTTATGGACATGACCTCAATAACTTTTACGATATCAACTTATCGTACAATACATGGATATGACCTCACTACTTTTTACGTTATCGACGCATCGTACGTTATAAGGACATGACCTAATTATTTTACGATATCAACTTATCGTACGTTATATGGATATGACCTCACTAACTTTTACGATATCAACTTATAGTACAATATATGGACATGACCTCAATAACTTTTACGATATCAACTTACCGTACAATATATGGACATGACCTCACTACTTTTTACGTTATCTGCTCATCGTACGTTATATGGACATGACCTCACTACTTTTTACGTTATCTGCTCATCGTACGTTATATGGACATGACCTAAGCTATGTGTGCTCCCTCTGTGGTAGAACTACAAACCTGACTGAATCTTTATGCAGCAGAATCCTTCTCTGTCTCCACAATTTGCTTTTAAAATTACTTCATCTGAGAGGAATTATTAATATGCTCTCTCTGTGTCTCTATATCTCCCTCCTTCTTTATCTATCTCACTGTATTTCTCTCTCTCTCAAAACAAACAAAAATGTAATTTGCTATGCACTTACTGTATGTGTTTCTTCATGCACCTGCAAGCACTCGTGGCACTTGTGTTAGATGGAATGTAGAACTGAGTGTTACAGCACTTATTCTCGAAGGCTTCTCCTTGATCGGACTGGATTGGACCTCATTTGCAGTCACTTTGGATAAAAGTGTCTACCAAATTACTAAATGTACATGTAAAATATTTGTAGTTTGGTGAAGCCCAGCCAGTCTGCATCTCACGAATAATTCCCTCTGAATGTACAGTTAGTATCTTAGACAGCAGAGTACACGTCAAAAGAAAATTCAGTTTGGGTATTAGCTATCAACCCTACACACAGATTAGTAGATTGATGATGTTTTTACAAACTATTTAAATGTAAAGAGGTTGAACCATTTGCTGTCGCAGAGGTGGATAAAGTCTTGAAATGTCATTAGGCAAACATGCCTCACAAAACATGTTTTGGCCATAACTTAAAAATTCATATGCTTATAATTATGACAATTTGACACAAATGTCTAACAGGATAAAATGATGAAGTGATGACATTTTGGACAGACATGGAGGTATACAATCACAAGACAGTAATTCTAGTTTAATATGAATCTAGATTTTAAAAAAAATTCCATTCCATGACACGAAAAACACTCGTAGAAGGCTTATAGGTGAGTTTAGGTGTGTAGCCAGTGTCTCCAATATTATTGAAACTGTCTTAACAGTAAAATAAAATCAACATTTTGAGTGTTTGACTTTAACTTGAATGGCCACATTGGTGTGTGTTTATCAGTGTTGTAAACAGCCTGTAAACCTTTGTTGTATCACTTGCAGCATTTCTGTTTTCTATTTACAGCGTGTTTCTTTACGTTGGAATTGTATCGTCAAATTGGTGAATGCATTTCTTATTTTGCTCGTGTTTTATTCATCTAAAGCTTTTTATTGAATGCAATGTATTTTTTTTTTTTTCAATTGCAGTGCGTTGAGCTCTCACAAACATATAAATAGGGATAAATAAAGAGCTTCAGGCAGACAGGAGGGTAAATCTGCTCCTCTGTGTGCTCCATTTGGTATTTGTGGGGTGCAGATCAAATTTACAAAGGATTATTTGCTGGAGACTGCAGTAAAAATATCTGATACCATCTGACTTTTAGCCCAAAGTCAATTTGTCTCAGGCATCAGAGAAAACCTCAGAGGGATGCAATTAAAAGTTTTATCAAGGCTGTCACAGCACGTAATGGTTCAGGCTGAAATGAGATCCACCGGGTTGACTCCATCAGTAGAGAGGTGCAGGTCTGGGATTTTATTGGCTTCAGTTTGTTGCCCTGTTTACTGTAATGCTACACAACATATCACCACTATTTACTGCAACCTTGAAAGTGACTTTACCAATGCCTCTAAACAGAGATGTAAAAAAAGAAAAGAAACAAAAGACACTGAGTCTGTCTTTGAGTACCTGGTGATCATAAGGAGACACAAATCTGTATGATTAGAAATATTATTTTCATAACTTATTAGTTTATTGATTCTTGAATAGCAGTAAATCAAGCCCAAACCACAGCCTTACATTTGTCCACAATTTAAAGGTTTTCTATACAATATCCAGAGCATTAACAAGAGCAAACAACTACTGGCTGTGTAAAGATATAGAGGAGTAATGTCTACCTGAGCAGAGAATGAAGTCTCTCTCCCTCTGTGTGTGTTGTAATCAGAGTTCTCTAATTCAGACAGCTCGCCTATTTTCCCCATTTTCAGTTCGAGAAGAGAACAATTGCATAGTGTACTAATAGAGCAACATGGCATGCAATGGGTCAAACAGAAAGGGCATTTGAGGAGCGCCCCGGCTGGACTACAAGGACTGTTGAATTAATGAATTTACAATGACATAAGTTATTAAACATATTAATGAAAAATTACATAAATACATATCAAATGAAATATATACATATGGATAAGTACACAATAAATAGGTAATTAACTATATATCCAAATAAATCAGTATCACAGAAATTAATAAACATATATTTATTTTAAAACTCCTTTCTAGCTTTTTTATTTATTTCATTGCACTTTTTTTTTTTATCCTGCAAAGGCCTCTTTTATTTATTTCATGGCACATTTATTTGAGGATGACACTCGCTTGTCAATTAACCTCTGGGGACGAGATCAACAATTATGATTGGATGCTCCATCACTCAGTCAAACCGATTTGAAACTGAAATGAAAAAGAAAGAAACATTCAGATGCAGGACCCGACATTCTCTATGGGGGGTCCCTTCACAGGATTACTAGGAGGTCCACCCCTATAGCACCAGCGCTAAGGCTGCATTCACACTAAATCAGGTGTAGGGTTGTGTGGTGGTGAGAGTGTCACTTAATCGCCCATTAACGCCAAGAGACCGCTCGTCAATTATCGTCTTTTGTTCTCTCATGGCTGGGTTGTACAGCCCTGGATCACCGGTCACATGATTGGCAATCGCAGCGTGATGTTGGGTTGCGTTTTCCAAAAAATGTATCCTGTTTCAACTTTTCGCTGAAGGGTGCTGAGTTGTTGTTTTTCCCCACTGCCACAGGTTAAATGCACTAACCACATGCAAATGAATGGGAGGACTGTTTTTATCTCCTCAACACCGGATTTGGTGTTGATGCAGCCTAACTCCAGGTGGAGGAAACCAACCTTGAGTTCCTTGTACGGTGGTATCGAACGCCGACAGCCGTCACAAAGCGTCAGTATTTGACGCCCTGGCAATGAGAACGGGCTAGGATTCAAGTCTAATGTAAGTAAGGTACATAAGCCAAGCTTTTAAAGTTATATTGTTTAAATGATTTCTAACAAAGCTGTTGTCATTCTTGTTCTACTTACGGGCAAACCCGTTATGTGGGGATAGCCCTGTCCTTGCAAGGTCACATGGCCCTGAGTGTGAGAAAACAACAATACGCATGCCCAAAGCCAAGTGCGGCTGATTGCCTCTTTCCTCGCTGCAATTTGATTGGCAATTTGCCAAGTAGTGACGGCAGAAACTAGTATTTCTTTGAAAGAAGATAGTAACTGTGGTCACCCTGAACAATGTGGATTATCTTCCACAGCACAAATTTGAAAGTCTGCCCTTTGCAGAAAAAAATGAGATTAAACACCCCAGTGCCCTCCAGCTGACAGATATTGTTACAAACCCGGTATCTGCTGGTAAAAATGATAAGATTTAGCCTTACTAGGCTTACAGGATCTCACACATTTTTCTGAGAGGATTACCAAAGCAAGACAACGCTGTAAAATTGTTCTTGTAAGGCAGAACAAACATAGATACCCAAACTGACTGAATTCAGTAGCATAACGGCAGGTTGAGGACAGGTATGTGCCCGGTGGGACTGTAACCTGCGTTACATTGATTTCAGCTACACCATAAAATCTGTGTGCAATGCCAGTACTCCATAACCAATGTACTAGAACTAGGTTCTGACTGTCTCTGCCAAGTGACAGAGCAACCAGTCGTTGGAGTTTTAAATTAATAAACATGTATAAACCTTTTTTTATTTCAGTGGATACTGCCTCATTTACACACACACACACACACACACACACACACACACACACACACATATATACATTTTGGCGAGGAAAAACTGGCATGGCCATTTTCAAAGGGGTCCCTTGACCTCTGACCTCAAGATATGTGAATGAAAATGGGTTCTATGGGTACCCACGAGTCTCCCCTTTACAGACATGCCCACTTTATGATAATCACATGCAGTTTGTATGCATTATAAATGTGTTATTTTCTCCTATTCTAAAATGGTGTATTTGAATATTTCTGCATACTGGGGTCCCTAAACAGTCTTAAATAATAAATTGGGCATCACTGTAAAGCTGAGACTCTTGTGGATCTAATGTTAGTCCCCATAGTAGACATTTCATTGTAGTGAGACATTTTTTTTATTTAAAACCTCACCTCATTGTATAAAATGACCTGTGGTGACCTCTAGGATAATCACAGCCTTGTGAAATTTTACAGCCACAAACTAGAGACCTAGAGCATTCAGAGGATGGATGGATCAAACTAGAGACCTAGAGCATTCAGAGGATGGATGGATCAAACTAGAGACCTAGAGCATTCAGAGGATGGATGGATCAAACTAGAGACCTAGAGCATTCAGAGGATGGATGGCTTTCCTAGGTAGAATGACAATAAGGGGGTTTCTGAGCGGCTTCCACAACAGAGGTGCTCGCTGTCCAATCTGTGTTTATTATCTACGTCACAAGTTACATAAAAGTTACTACGAGTATGCATATACATTTGGCTGAATGTCACCAGATAACACTGTCACTTGTTAAAGGGAAACACCTGTACATTGAGGAACAGAAGCCTCAGGAGCAGGAGAAAGAAGTTCAGCCATCATTCTCAACCAGATAGTGAAATGTGTTTGTGTTTTGTGTGAGAGTGAATCTCTTTGTCTGGTGAGGATCTTTGTTTCTCCATCTAAGTGCTCTCTCTCTGATTGGCTGGAGGTGTGGGTTCGGTCTGGGGTGTGTCGGCTGCTGATTGGTCCAACCATCATCTCTGCAGTTTAAAAATGCTCAGGTAGTCTGACAGCAGTTTGACAGCAGTCTTGTTCTGTCCTCAGCCTCCAAACCTTTGTGTTAAAGCTGTGATATACAGTTGAATTAGTAGCCTTGGTGCCTTAGAACTGCCCTCCTCACCCTACCCATAACAAGGCCTACTGGTGAAAGACTCTTTTCAACTGTCAGTTGAATAAAAACTGGCATCAGGGCATCACATCAGACTGAACTCTTTGTCCCTGCTCACCTTTGAAAGGAACTATGAAGTAATTTCAGTGTTCAACACCAAGAAGCCCTGTTGTCTCCTGCTGGAATCATCAAAAGTAAGATTATTTACAATTATGGGCTAATGACCTATTTCATTATTATTGTTTATTGGGTATAGTTTATGTTCCGTGTACAAATTGGATTTTTATGCTGATGTTGCGGCCAGCTGTGTCTATTAATATGTGGCCACCGTGCCAGGCTATGTTAAATTGTATGTTTTAACGTTAATGCAGGTGATCTATCCATACGCTTGATTAAACTGTGTGTGTGAATATGTGGCCGCTGTGCCAGGCTATGCTATGCTATGCTATGCTATGCTATGCTATGCTATGCTATGCTATGTTATGCTATGCTATGCTGTTTATGTTTGTCTTGTTGGATCAGAATCAGCTTGATTGTCCAGGTATGAGTAGACCTACACACATAGAGGCTACCAGGAGTTTGACTCTGGTTATTTTGCTCTCATTGTACGACGGAAATAGAAATGCAGCTAAAAACAAGGTCAACAAATCTGAACAAGTGTGAAGAAAGAAGATAAGTAAACATGTCAGGTGCCTGTAACATTACCTCTGATGATGATGATGTATAAAGCTTGTAGGATTAAACTGTGGTGCATGGCCTATTTGGTTAACATATGCTTTTCAGACGTAGATGTTTGGTTTTGGACGGGACAGGCCCATCTGATTTTCTCTGTGCCCACCCACACTGTGATTTCTGCCTACGCCACTGTTCTGTAGTGGCCGGTATCAGTCAACAGAGTTCCTGAAAGGCTCAGTTGTGTAACGGGCTAATGGGACTCATTTGTTATTACACAGTTGTTTTCATATGAAGCACATGTCCTGTCTTTGGATACCGCCTGTTAGGACGCGCAGTGTAGCATCACTCCGAACATCGACCCTCCATCTGAAAGGTTCAGATCACTAACCAGTCCGTCGGCTCAGATCATGCGAAAGGTTGTGACCTTCAAATTGGTATTTCACTGACTTTCATGCCTCTCTCCTCGAAAATAATCACTCCGCTTTCCACACGACCACAGTAGATCAGAAAGCTATCCAACCGGTATCACACCTGCTGATGCACTTTATTTCCTGGACTGTTATTTATGAAATGGCCTTAGTGAAGAGTATATAATGCCAACGTGATAAGGTGCGCAAACTGTGAATATAATTGCTGTTTCACTAAACTGCCGTGCAAAACAAAATCTGACAGATATGATCTATTTTTTTTATGAAACTACTTACCTGCTTCCCTTTCTGTACTCCACGTCAGGTGTGATCCTCGGGGCTGTCGGCGTTGTGACGGGCTGTAAAGTGAAGTAATAAGTCTGCTGCCTCCTGGTAAGTCTATGTGGCTACATCTCTGTGGGCCTCAAAATCAAGATAAAATCACAGCCAAGGCTGCACACAGACAGAGAGGGATCAATGAGTTATACTGGATCAATATCCAAGCCATAATTCCTCTTAAGGACAGATTGTCCATAATTACTTCAAAATATTAGAAACAATAAGATTGGAACAGCCACAATGCGGGTAGACGGGTATATAGACGGGTTTCTTGAATAAAAACATTACGGGGTACGTGTGCATTCAGGGGGCAAAACCGCTTTGGCAGCCAGTCACAGCTGGTTAGAATCAACGTAGATTTTGCATTGTTTGTACATTCACGTTGACTATACTAGACCCCTGCAGTCCAAACACCAGATACCATTATCATATGACGTATTAATATGACATTTGTTTATTATTATCACCTGTTATGTAGTGAGGGGAAATAGGAACGTGAGATTGGCCGGAGAATCGGAGCAGCGGTGGGGCGGTATTGCATTCGCTTTACCGCACCGTTGTGACGAAGAGAGAGCTGAGCCGGAAGGCAAAGCTCCCGATCTACCGGTCAATCTTCGTTCCTACTCTCACCTATGGTCATGAGGGGGGGGGGGGGTCATGACCCAAAGAACTAGATCGCGGGTACAAGCGGCCGAAATGGGTTTCCTCAGGAGGGTGGCTGGCGTCTCCCTTAGAGATAGGGTGAGAAGCTCAGTGATCTGTGAGGGACTCGGAGTAGAGCCGCTGCTCCTTTGCGTTGAAAGGAGCCAGTTGAGGTGGTTCGGGCATCTAGTAAGGATGCCCCCTGGGCGCCTCCCTAGGGAGGCCCACACTGGCCTGGGAACGCCTCGGGATCCCCCAGTCAGAGCTGGTTAATGTGGCCCGGGAAAGGGAAGTTTGGGGTCCCCTGCTGGAGCTGTTGCCCCCGCGACCCGACCCCGGATAAGCGGTTGAAGATGGGTGAGTGAGTGACCTGTTATGTAATGGGAAAAGTTGGATCAGACATAAGTGTGATTTGACTGGGGGACCAGGCTCTGTTTGGTTGACACTCCGGTCGGAGTTCAAGTTACATGAGTCCCTCTTGATGGCCGCCGCCGGACACTTTTTCTTCAGCGATTCCTCAACAGATATAACGTTAATATAAAACTGGAGACTTGGATTTTGGTCTTGTTATTAGTCCAACCAGTCACACAGCAGCTCTTTGTATGTCGGGCAGGTGAACATTAACATTGGACCCCTGATGGCTCTCTGTTAAATAGAGATGGTTGCTAGCTAACGTTAGCGGTTAGCCCTCAGTCAGAAACGTAACGCCAAAAGTCAATAAAATATTGCTGATATGTCTGATTCAAATTTAAACAAAGTTTAAAGGTTAGCTAACGCTAGCTTCCACGGCTGCTTGTTGTTGTGACCGCGGGGGAGGAGAAGCGGCTGCCCCGGTAGACTACCGGACGTCTTCCATTCAAAACGTAACATGACGGCATACCGCAGTGAGCTGACACGCAGCCGCGTCTCTTCTAGAGATTCGAGGTCTCGCCTATTTTAAACGCGAGCCGCGCACGGTTCACAACAACAACAACAGACAGCGAAAGTGATCATTTGACTGTATATTGACATCATACCAGCAACATTACTACAGTTTTGATGTCTAGACATCTGTACAATATGTCACTGACATGAAAAAAAGATTTATTTTTTAATTAACACTTCTTGCTTTCATTTCAAAATATAAGCCCTCAAGTTTTTTTTCTGTGGACAGAATTCCTTCATTTGTTAACACAAGGCTTTTATTCTGAAGTATTTATAGGACAGTGTTGTAGAACATGCAGTGACTTGCAGAGCTCCATGAATGAATAAAGCATGGGGTTTTAATTGTGGATTATTACTATTATTTACAAATGAGCACACACTTCTTAAACATTTCCTGTCTAAAGTAAATATAAATGACATTTATAATGAAATGAAATGGCAATTATGAAAGGCAAACTCCATGTAGAAAGAAAGAGCTGACAGCAGCAGCAGCAGAAACGCAGCAGACACACAGGTGGTGTTGAAGCACCCGACGCGTGAATCACGCAGCAGTTCAGCGAGGCAGCCGTCAGGCGCTGCTCACGCGGGCGGTCTGCACAAGGCGTTAGGAGACCAGGCTGCTCTCTGACAATCTGAAGAGAACTGATGTTACTGACAGTAAAGTGAAATGCAATGACAGGTCAGCTGGGATGATGCAGATGGTGCAGTAACATAAGTGAACTAAATCTTACCTCCTCCCTCCTCTGTGGGGATTGGACAGTTGAAGTTTATTAATCAGTAAACACCAGCAATGTGTATCTCGCAAAGTGTGTTCAGACTGACAGTGAAACAAATTTTAGAGGGAGTATGACTGTATAGTCAATGCAAAGACGTAAGTTGACGTGAATTTGGGCTTGGCAACACAAATAGAGGTGATGATGTGGAGCAGTGGCAGACGCCTGTAATCTGGGAAGTTGAGGTTGTCGGAGCTCAGAGCTGCAGTGGACTATATCAATCAGGTGTCCCCACTATGGCATCAGTATGGTGCATCTGGGGAACCTCAGCAGCTCGGAGCTGCAGTGGATCAGCTGTCAAATCAGCTGGAAAGTTACTGCGTTTGGTACAGTGAAAATGGGACTTGACGTGAACACGGGACATGAATGAACAGCTGATTATAACGTGAAAGTGAAACCCGTCTCCTGGATGAAAGCCTGCATAATAGTTAGCCATGTGCTTCTGGTTGTTGTAGTGAGAGTGTGTATTTTTTGGTGCAAAGGGCCTTCAGAACAATGGGCGTTGTTTTCGGGCATTTTAACCAATTTGATATTATTGGACTAATGGTGTTTCACAATAATGGGTCGTTGGAACAAAGGCGTGGCACCAAACGCTGCTACTGTATATTGTTTACCTCTGTTCCCAGGTCAGTGTGTTATCCATCTGAAGTTGGTATTTGCCAGTAGTATATTTTATGAGACCTTTGCATATTTTGCAGATTGCTAAGGCAGTGTGTAGATTTACCGACAGAACTTTTCAGGAAGGATCGTATTTTCACGAAGTGGTTGGCTCGAAGTAGGTCTGTGATTGGTAGCAATTTGGTGAAGGCTGGATAACACACAAAGACACACAAACACAGTGCTTGATTTCATAAGTTCTTCCTTTTTATTCCCTAATATAATTTGCCAGAAACAGGACATTATTTTCTGGATGTAATAATGAGACTTTATATCTTGGAATGTTTTTTTTCCCGTTTATTTTCAATGTTTTGATGAAATGTCCTGGATTTTGTGGAGCACGTTGTCATCCCAACTTGTCACATACTCACGCTTTGTCAGACCGCTCGGCGTCACTTTTAACGCTGTGAATTAAAAAAAAAACACTTAAATTTTAGGAAAAAACAACATGGTTGGGTTTAAAATCACTATGTTTAACAACTGAGGAAGATTTATCAAATTTTGCCACTTCCATATAGCTTTTCTAATGTGATACTTCAGATACACATAAAAATACATGAATGGAACACTGAATTTTGGAGAGAAAATGCAATCATACATGCTTATTGTTATGCATTTTTCATTGCAGTTCCCAGAGATGACTTGTCTAATAGTTTGGACAGAACTATGACTTTTTTTCCCCTTATTTTGTTTTTCTGTTTAGTTTTGGTGGTTGGTGCTGATTGTGATGAGTACAGCAAACGAAAAGTAATAACAGATCTTCTTTCTGCCGTGATATGGTTTTTCCACAAAGGCACTGTGGTCTGCTCTCCTTTGCTCTTCAGTAGAACACATCTCAGGTCTTAATTGTGGCACTAAAATTGAAATACAGCTGGAAATAGGCCTGTGATTTTCCTTGAGGGAATGGCACGATGCACAGTTTCCATGGTGCTGATGTCATTTTAATCACTGCTGCCTGCTCACAGAGCTGCCTGTTAGGAGCACCAGGCAGCGCTGAATGTCTTTCTCTGGGATGGCCCAGACATCAGCAGGACCACAGCAGTTTGCTTTTATTGGTCCTAGGTGTACAGCTGCATGTGGGTGGGTGAGGTGAGGAACTTCTGTTCTTGTTTCAGCCAGTTGCCGGTATACACTCTTGAGAGACAAGGATTAAAGGATCATTGCAATGGTTTTACATGTCTTAGCCCATTTACCACCACTGTCTCACTGCCAGCCATTTTTCAGATGCCATGCCTGCCATGCCTTTCCTAGCTGGCTCATAGCCACTGCTTCCTATTCGTTTTAGTATGGTAGGAACATTAACCATGTAAAAGGCTGTCAGTAGATGTGATAAAATGTATTAAATGCACGGATGCAAAAACATCTCAATTGTATAAATTGCTGTCAGATAGGACTTTAGTTGAGCTTCCTATTGGAATTGTTAGAAATAAGAATACATTTAAGCTGTTGTTAATGCAGGTGTAAATGCTCTTTGCAATTACAATTGATGACTCAGGTGAATATTATGAACGAAGGGCAACGTCGGGTGGAAATCAGCAATACTATTAGCAAGCTAAGCTAACTAGGTACCACTTTCCAAGTGGAATACAAACTTAATAACATGATATGGATCCTCTTTAATTCTGAATGTAGTAAAGGACTGGATTGAAAGGACAGACACAGAGGTTAGAGACACCATGCATTTTCTAAAAATTTAGAAAATCAGATAGAATACATTGAGAGTTTGCAAAATACCATTAAATGAAGATGACTAGAATACCAGCGCTAGAGTGAGGCATTTCATTTGTTCAATTCTTAATTTTATTTATCTTTTCTATTTGTTGGGGGAGAGGATTTGGTCGGGTATACCTTTCATAAATGTAACAATTTGGATAATGCAGCTGTTCTATGCTTGTATATACTTTCATTTCTAATATATGCTGCAAACAAATGTATGATTGGAACCAATAAAAACTGTTAAACAAATGGAAATGTTTCCACAAATAACAGTTTTGTCCTATTTTGAAAATGGACAAATATAACTGCAGTACCCTTATAGTGTATATTGCTTTACACAAAAAGTGAGAATTCAAAATTCAGTTTGATTCAGTTCACCTAACTCCACGAGCCCTTCCTCTGACTTGGGAAAATAAGTAGAGCCCATACAGCAGCAACGTTTCCTTTGACCAAGCATCATGGATGTAGTGAGAGAGCTGGATACATTGCTGCCCTTTAGCCGTGCTGCCTATCGACAGCCGTGCTACTACAACAAAAAAGCTTTCTCCCCATAGGCCTCTTTCATAAAAAGATATCTGTAAATCAAGGTCAGTCATGAACTTTTTAACTGTACAGATTTTATACGTGCAAAACTTTCCCAGAGCCTAAAAAAGTGTGCGAGATGTCACCCTATAGTGTAAAGTGTGTGGGCTGAGAGAGGCTGAACAGGCACTAATATGCATGTGTAGTGGGCCACACAATGGAGAAACAAACCAAAAACAGAGACATGTTTTGGCTCATGCTCTGCAGTGAGCTTCTGTATTTACATTAAAGTAAGTGACTGCTGTCTTGGAAACAAGTATACAGTTCTAATATTATGTCCAAGCCGACTTTTATCCAGATCCAGATCACGTTAATACCAGGAAATGGAGCGATACAGTCATTGTTCCATAATGTTGTTCGGGGTGCTGGTGCAGTCGCATTATCTCACTGTGAATCTCTCTCTCTCTCTTGTGTCCTATTGCTTACATCTTCATTATCATAGCAAGATATTTTACTTGTGAGTGTGTGCGGTAAAGGCTGATGTATCAGCATACACTGCCCTGCAGAGGGATATGGGGATTTGGTCGGGAAGACGGAGGTCAGCTGGAGGTCAATGATCCTATACCTGATTACAAGCCTTACTGTATGTATGAGTGCAGTCTGCCGTTAATACAATTTTTATGTCTTTATTCAGGAGTGGGCTGTGTTTCTCCAAAGTCAGTTCATTATTACTCGTCTACTACACCAGAGGGACAGATGTTCTGCCATACTTTATTCTAACCTTGTCTTTTCGGCCGTTAAAAACAGTTTGGGGAAAGTGGTTGTGCTTTGTGTGTAAAACTGTATGTCAATGTCAATGTCAAAGCAAAGAATTATAACTGAGGGGGAGTATCAGTAGTGCTGGTTTATGGGCAGTGGTGGCAGGCTGGTTCATTGAGGTCAGTTTTTGGCGGCTCTAGTCTGCCCGTGTTGGAGGTTTTTCAGCTGATTCAGCATGTTGAATCGGCACGTGGAGCCCGTCGCTGAGAGAAATCACTCTGATTGGCTGTTCAGCTCAAACGAATCAGTGCACGAGAAGAGAAACGGAAGTGAGGAAAGCAAGTAAACGAGGAAAAACACAGAAGGCTCTTCTCATGTTTCATCTTCATCTCATCTGATCGTTCGGATATTTTCACCACGACATGAACATCTGGAATGAAGCTAAGTGGTGAGTGAGTGGTGTGAAAATGGTCGGCAAACTCCGCTTTGTTTCATGTACGTATCATAACAACGGCTTGTATATCCGCCGTCCTCGGTCTTCCTGTTTCCCTTTTTGAATGATGAAGACAGACTACCGCCTGCTGGTGTGGAGAGTTACTTCTTCTCACGCAGGCGCAGAACGTACGTGCTAACTGTCCATCGGCTGTAGTCTTTACGGTGTGTTCGAATGAAACTTGTCTTGCTAGTTCTTTGATGACAAATAATCAAGAGGGAGAGGGAGAAAGATAAATATGAATGAAAGACTTGCAGCATTGAGTCTAATAACACTACTGTTCAAATTGCGATGGCCTGCCTACTTTCGTATAATTACATGTAGTACGTCAGTGTGTGTGTGTGTTTGGGCATTTATATGCAAGGATGTGTTTGTGAGTGACTAGATTTGAAGGTACAGCTGTGTTTGACAAAAATGACCATAATTGTGGACTAGTTTGGCCAACAACCCCGTACGCAGTGTGGAGATCAAAGCTGATGTAAGTCTAAGATGTCCATTGTGCCTCACTGTTAATTTCAGCAATAAAAATTTATTAATTAATTAATTTTGACCAACAAATGAATACAAAATAATAATATAAAAGACAACATGAACAAATTAACTGCTGTGACCTGTTGCACTAATTAGCAGCATCTTGTATTTTCAGTAACGTCATCCGCAAGTAATGTTAGCTGATTTATGGACTAAACTCATCCACAGTCCAACTGAAAATTAATAAATGGCAACAAAACGGCACAAATACATGCAGGCAACACGCCAACATTTACAAAAGGTAACGCAACACATTCTAATCACACACATACATGCATGTGTATATATACAGTGTATATATATATATATATATATATATATATATATATAAGGTGAAGTGAATAACATTGATAATCTCGTTACCATGGCACCTGGCAGTGGGGGGGATATATTAGACAGCAAGTGAACATTTTGTCCTTGAAGTTGATGTTTTGGAAGCAGAAAAAATGGGCCAGCGTAAGAATGTGAGCGACTTTGACAAGGACCAGATAGTGCTGGCTAGACGACTGGGTCAGAGCATCTCCAGAACTGCAGCTCTTGTGGGATGTTCCCGGTCTGCAGTGGTCAGGACCGACCAAAAGTGGTCCAAGGAAGGAAAACCGGTGAACCGGCGACAGGGTCAGACCCGAGGCTCATTGATGCACGTGGGGAGCGAAGGCTGGCCCGTGTTGTCCGATCCAATAGAAGAGCTACTGGAGCTCAAACTGCTGAAAAAATGAATGCTGTTAGTTCTGGGAAGCTTCCCAAAGAACTACATACCTTCAAGGGCTTTTTTTTCTGTTTGCATTCGCACCGCCGATAAGGATAAAAACATGTTGTGAATTCTGGAGATGATTACATCTTTCTTTTTGAAATTCATTTTGACTTTTGAACTGAAGACTGAGACAATTACAGAGACGGACTGATCGCTGCCCTCGCTGTGTGTGTGTGTGTGTGAGAGACACAGAGAAGGGGGACTATTGCACACAATGTTTCTGTAATTTATTAATAATAATAATTTGAATGTCAACATTATGAATGAAACTTCGAAGCTTCAAACTATTCGGTAAAGCCCTAATTATGTATGTGTATAGCGCACACATGGGTCACAACTTATATAGTTCGACAAAAAGTGTGATATTTTACACATATGATAGGGTGAGTACTGTGGGCCGACATACATTAGTGTGGTTATAAGTGATAATAAGTGCATGTGAGTCAATATTGGCGTGCAAATTAGTTCCTATATCCTATTCATCGTCTTAATGCGTATATCAATTTGTCTGCCGGAAGAGAGTACCAACGTTAATCAGCGCTCCTCCTGGGGACTAAAGGGGGCTTTTGTCGTGAAAAAAAAAACCTACCAAAAACCCATCTATTTCTTTTTTTAAATGTTATGCTATCATTATGATAATACAGGCTTGTGTAGAATAGGTATTGAGGAAAAATCAGGGCAGGAGGGAAACATCATACACAGTGACGGAATAATTAATAACTTTGGAACCACAAAGTAAAATGGACTATGTCCGTCCTTGTGTTACTGCTGTGCCGGAGCAAATACCCTGATTTGTTTTGTTGCTAGTATATTTCAGCCCAGTCACACAGCAGTTCGTGACTTAGTCACAAAATCGAATGTATTGATTTGTGTACATAGACGCAAAGTTCGCATTTTTTTCGTAATGATCAGCACGAAATCAATTCGTATGTAATCCACGTACAGTAATGGTGAACCGGGAAGCGTAAAGAGCGGCGAACGCTGCATAGGGAGGAGGTCGGGGTTGAGGGGGGGGTCAAATAACATCAGACTTTCACCCAGGAGACTGGTGTTCGTGTTCCGTGTGAAACCACAAGTCAAAGTTGATTTATTTTTCACGTAACTTCCGTACTTAAGTTATAGCACTTCCGGTGTTATTTTAACCCAAACCACCATCTTTTCCTGAAGCTATCTAAGTAGTTTTGTTGCCTGAACCTAACCAAGTCCATCTATTCCTACACCTAACTAAGTAGTTTTATTCACATGTCACATGTTGCTGGACATTCGTAGGAAAACGCACGAAAAATACGTTGTTGAAAGTCGTGCTGAGTGTCACGAGAAAAAAAGGGAAATTTGATTCTATGTACACGAATCAAATACATTAAATTTCGTGACTATTTCATGAACTGCCGTGAGACTGTGTTGTTTATTTCCACCTTGAGCGTGCAAGTTATTGAGTGTCAGAATGATGTCTGACTGATAAAGTAGACGGCTGGATCGGTAGGTTAGAGGCTATAACTTAACATTCGTCCCTCGGTGCCCTTTTGGCTCCCGCAGAGTATCAGGCAGGGTGGGAGATTGCCCTTTGGAGGCACTGTCTGAGGCAAATTGTCAGAGGGCTCGTCCACCTTTTTCTATCAATTTACAGACCTTTTGTGCGCAGGCAGCTCGGCTCTCATTACCACAGCCCTCGGTTCACACGCAATCTTTTAGATTCAATTAGCTCAGATGCGCAGCAAAATATCGAAGGGCATTTTGCTCGAGCAAAGCCTCAAGGAAACTAGAAAAGGTCATGCCTCCGACTTCCTCTCTGAGAGGTACAGGGAGGTAGATGGAAGGAAACATGTCACGTTCAATGGGATAAAATGGCATTTCATTCTCTGCACTATTCCTCTACAGTGACCAAACTTCGTTTCCCTTCTGAAAATATGCTGCCTGGAGCAACCGATTCTTTCCATTTAATACTTAGAACAGTGGTCTTTTAATATCCCATGTATATTGTTCAAAGTTTAGCACTTCATTAATATTCACTCTCCAGCTCCTAGCCATTCCTCACCGCAATGAAAAAGGCTGTCACCGCTCCTGCTACAGTAAAAGCACAAACCAGGAGGTGTCACTCTGTGAAAACCTCTCAGCATAGTACTACAGTACATGGAACAAACCCAGCTGTGCCATTAAAACTGGAGCCATTATTTTTTCCTGAAGAAAGTGTCCCCTTTTGATAAGACATTTAACATAGAAATGCGGTATTATGCATGCAAATCAGGCAGCCCTCTTGTTCCGTGTGCAGAACCTTATTGAGGATGACCTTGGTGGACGACAGGTGTTGGAGGGGGAATAATACGCCTCCTGTCACCTGCAGGTGACATAAAATTCCCAATTAAACTTTAAGATGTCTGGATTCATGTGAACTAAACAAAACGTGCATGGCATCAATGATAAGGGTGACTTTTCTTTTTTTTTTATGTAAGTCACTGAGGGTAATGGAATTTAGCTGTGTTACAGTAAAGATCTGAAAGAGTGAAGAAAATAATGTTACAGCAAAGTTATGCTTTACGATACTGTTGGGTAAGCTCTCAGGTGATTAGGATCAGGTGGGCGTGAGACGGAGAGCCAAACAGTTTTTGACCGTGCCGAGCCTCGCCGTGTGTAACTGTATGTTACAATGTTGAATTAGATTCCGCTGAATGGAAACAGGGGAAGAACAACATATAGATATCTGCATTAGGGTGAGATGTGAAACTGTAAATAAATGTAAGTGATCCAACGTTATACAGCGCACTGGACATTGGGTTCTGTTTAGAGCACGCGTCCGAACAAGTTCTCCCGTCCGCCCCTCAGTGGCTTATAGATACATTATTTCGTTGTTAAAAGTCACTACAATTAAGTCAAAAATTGGCTTTATTTGAACTCCTGTGGATCATCGTTGGATTAAACAGCTGATAGACTCGACATCGTTGGATTAAACAGCTGATAGACTCGACATCGTTGGATTAAACAGCTGATAGACTCGACATCGTTGGATTAAACAGTTGATAGACTCGACATCGTTGGATTAAACAGCTGATAGACTCGACATCGTTGGATTAAACAGCTGATAGACTCGACATCATTGGATTAAACAGCCGATAGACTCGACATCGTTGGATTAAACAGTTGATAGACTCGACATCGTTGGATTAAACAGCTGATAAGACTCTACATCGTCGGATTCAACAGCTGATTGATATCAGGAGATTGAACAGCTGATCGATTGGACATCGTTGGATTTCTTTGTTTCGCTCGTGGATTAAAGTTGGACAAGGGACCACCGCCGGGACACAAACAACTTTTTGCGGACCAACGGACAGTGAATGGACGGAGGTATGCAGCGCTTCCAACAGTGCATGGCCATCAATTAAAGTTGTGTGCATACTTTTATTTTGGGTATAAATCCAATGCATTGTTTTCCAACTTGTATCCCTAAGATACAATATGTGGTGTGGTTTATCTGTGAACTGTATTTGATTGATGATGGATTTAGATATAAGGGTTCAAAATCAAGATTCTGTTGTTAGTGAGCCCGCCGCGGTTGAAACACAGTTCAATGTGGGCGCGGCAAACGGTGAAATGGAAAAACAATCTGTCACTAAACGTTCTATTAAACTGACACAAAAGGCATTAATGGACAAACTGGACAAGCTACAAAAGGAGAGAAAGTCCAAACTAAACAAAGCATCTAACCTAAAAAGGACAATTCAAGACCTAATGCATGACAGAGAATATGAAACGGTGGTGCATTGTACTTTTGATAAATACAAAGCGTTGTGCAACGAAGCAAAGCAAACACATGAATCTCTGTCGCAACTTTTACCTCATGAAGACAAGGAGAAACATGAGATATGGTTCAAGGCAAAAATGTTGAGTGTAAATGAATTTACTGATGCTGTGAATAAGTGGTTGTCAAGTGCAGACATTTCCAAACCTGCTGAACATGATGACGGTAATGAAAGTGAAGTAAAACCCAGTGACAGCATTTCCAATGTTGAAACAAATGTTTCCAGTGAGAAATCAAGCCGGAAAAGTCACACCAGTTCAAGAACCGGCAAATCCAGTAAATCCTCCACTTCATCTGCACGCATTCAAGCAAAGGAAGAGAGAGGCGAACTTGTAGTTCGCGCTGCAGCATTAAAGGAGAAACATGCGCTGGAGGAGCAAGCAGAGTTGCTGAGGAAGAGAAAGTTAGAGCTGGAGCTTGATAGAGAAGTGGCAGCTACTGCTGTTAAATTAGCAGTGTTAACAGCCTCCAGTCACCAAGCTTTCTCAAATACACCATCAAATGGAATCATACTTTGAAAAAGGAGCAAGGTTAAAGGAAACCTCCACCACTCTCAGCCCACATGCCAAAGAATATCAACCAACATATGTGGACTCACAACAACAACAACAACAAAAACATGCATATAGGAATGCAACACAAGACAACCATCAGGACAGTCAACTGAATAAAACATTAAAACTGGAAAAACACACAACAAGCAAACCTCTCATGGACCACCCTCATGTGCAGCTAACAAATCCAAATGTCATTCAGTCTCAACTTTCTCAAGGAAATGATGAAACATCAGCTCTCTACAACTTACTGCAAAGACAACATGAAATAACAACATTGCTAATACAACAACAAATCTCTCATTTACTACCACCGAGAGAACTTCCACTTTTTGATGGGGATCCTTTGCAGTACAGAACATTTATCAGAGCCTTTGAATATTGTGTGGAATGCAAGCAACAGAGGGGACTGTCTGTATATCTTGGATAAGTACACAAGAGGTCAACCAAGAGAGCTAGTCCGTAGCTGTCAACATATGGCTCCAGAGAGAAGCTACGCTACAGCTAAGGATTTGCTACAGAAACACAAACTCACTGCAGCATATACGGAGAAAGCCCTCTGCTGGCCAGTAGTGAAACCTGAGGATGTAAAATCTCTTCAAGCCTATGCCCTCTTTCTGCGTGAGTGCTATAATGCAATGGACGACATACAGTACATGATAGAACTGGATATGCCAGCGAATATGAGAACAGTGATTCTGAAGCTTCCATACAAGTTAAGAGAAAAATGGAGAACTTCTGCCTGCGAGCTGTTGGAAAGACTCATTTGCAGGGCACAGTTCACTGATATTGTCACATTCGTCGAGCGTCAAGTCAAAATACTGTCTGACCCAATCTTCGGGGACATTCACAACACACGACAGTGTACAGTAAGCAAAAATGCGAACAGAATGAAATCACACCTACAATCAAGATTCAAAGGACACAGTTTTGTAACTACCGTTACCACCATTGAAACCCCTGCATTTGAAAAATCCATAAAGTCGAGCCAGGATAAACGGCAAAGTGGTTCATCTGCAAATAACAGCAGCTTTTGTATGTGTTGCTCTCGAGGCCACACACTGGAGCAGTGTCCACGGTTGGAGGAGAAGACACACAGGGACAAGATTAACTTTTTAAAGGAAAAAGGAATCTGTTTTGGCCGCCTTCACATTGGACGTAGGAGCAAGGACTGTGATAAGCGCTTGACTTGCAAGGAGTGTGGCCAAAACCATCCCAGTAGCGTCCGCTAGGTCACGGGGTCACAGTCGTCACGCCTTGCAAACTTCGCCTCCCAGCCCTCGCTCCAGCCTCGGTCTGGGTCTCATTCACATGAACGGAGAAAGGGAAATAACTCTGGATTTGACTATTAGTGCATTTTACAACTTTTAGGACCTAATAATTTAAATAAGGTCTATTCAAGTGTGGCCCAATGGCATCACATGACAGACACGGAAGTTGTAGTACCACCGTTTGTCCAATACGAAAATTGGCATCAACAACCGGCGCTCTTCCTGGGGGGCTTGGTCCAGGCTCCCCCCTTAGAACTGCCATTGAAAACTTCAGAGCCGTTCTGAAATCTCTGTTCATCTATAATTGCTCATCCTGTCCCTTGGCGACAGTGAGTATTAGCCAATTTGAGGTTGTAGGTGGGATGTGAGCATTATTTTTCTTTAATTTTTGTCCAAATTTGTAATAATTTGTAATGTCAACAAAGCACAGAGAAACTCTGATTACAACACACGCAGAGGGAGAGAGACTTCATTCTCTGCTCAGGTAGACATTACTCATATAGCTTAACTGAGACAATAGTTGTTTGATGATATCGAATTTATTGCCTTTTACTGTGTCCTCTTGCCTTTTCTGCACATTTATGTTTGAAGAAAGGATTGGATAATATCAGGGTTTCCCAGCGGCCACTTCACCGAGCACAGCCCCTCTGTCTGCCTCATTACCACAGATTAAAAGGTTGGGCGGAACATCTGCGTGAGTCAAGAAGAGTCAGATGAAGCCAAATGAATTGCCAAAGAACAGCGATGAAGAGCTATTTGGAAAACCTTCCACCTCCTGTTTAAGCTTGGCAGGCTGTGCTCGGGCTCCACACAGCCCTTACTCCTCCTCCTAACTTTGAGAAATGTTGCTGCATGGAGGAACATTTCAACAGAAAAAAACAGACAGTCATTTCATTTCACTGATTAGTCACAAATAATGCAGTACCCGTTGAAAACATGCCTGCTCAGAAAGGGCTGAATGCTTGGCCTGTGGTGTTGCTGCCTACAGCTCTCTGGAGAACTGCTCATACAAGCAACTTCACTCTCAACACTGCACTTTCCATCCTCAGCAATACACCTGCCATGATACATTTGCGTCACACACCAAGTCGCGGTTAAAAACACCGGTGAAATACACCAGTGGCAGACTTAACCGTTACAGAAGGTGGTCAACTGCCTAACTGGAAACAGGAACAAGAACTAGACGACTGCTATGACTTATCTTCCAGCAGGTGTCACTGTTTGTTTGCTGATAGCGATGTTTTGTTGCTGTTTATTTAGCTGTTATTTATTCCCCCTTTGTTGCCCGGGAAACAAAGACATCTTCATTATAAAAAGAAATAACTGAACTGTCTTCACTCTTAAAGTCAATCAGCCCTTCACTCATATCTTAAATGAGCACAAATTAAAGCAGCAGTGGGTAGAAATGAGGCAAATATGATTAAATGGGGGCGGCAGTAGCTCAGTCCATAGGGACTTGGCTTGGGAACCGGAGGGTCGCCGGTTCAAGTCCCCGCATGGACCAAGTACTGAGTGTGAACTAGTAGCTAGAGAGAAGCCAGTTTGCCTCTTGGGCACTGCCGAGGTGCCCTTGAGCAAGGCACCAAACCCCCAACTGCTCGGGGCGCCTGTCATGGGCAGCCCCCTCGCTCTGACATCTCTCCATTAAATGCATGTATATAGGTCCTGTTTGTGCATGTGTGTGAATTCAGGCCTGTGTGTACTATGTATCTGTAAAATATAATAGAGTGAAAAATTGAATTTCCCCTAGGGGATTAATAAAGTGCCTTTCTTCTTCTTCTAAATGTTGTTGTTTTTTATAAATTGGTCCCTATATCCTGACAGTAGTACATGAGACAGGGAATCTGAAAAATAACACATGTGCCTCTGAGTCCTCCGGTGATCCTAATGACATCTGCAAGATTTCACAGACCGGAGGAAAACAACCAGTCAGAGCTGATCTGGAGCCTGCTGTCCATCTGCTGTCTGAGAGCCGGCTGTCAATCACTCGCGAACTCCGACCAAACGGTCAAACTAGGCAGCGCTGATCAAATATGAATCAATATTCTGTTACTGTAATGCCTATTTCTCTCCTCAAATGTTTTCAGAATCATCTTGTAGTTACTGTTTAGCTGTAAAATGAGAAAGTTGGTGACCCGACAGCCATGTTGAAATCACTTCAGTAAATACGAAGCACCGCCCACCAGCTCAATAGGAACGCTCTCTCTCTCTCTGAAATGACCTGTGATTAGCCAAAGTCTCCAGTCTGTCTAGATTTGTTTAAAGTCTTAAAACAGAGACATGAGGAGGAGCAGAAGTCTAGTTTTCTCTCAGAACACTTGAATTACAAAATGCTGAAAGGTTATTATGGAATTTTTGCCCAATGATGCCAAAAATATACTGCCTACTGCCACAAATTAATGAAACAAGCTTTAAAATAACCTTCTTTCACATAAAAAAATAACTGCTTCAAAAGCCCCTTTAGCTTGTATATAACTACCTACTCAATGAGGGGAATTTATTTTTCAGTACATTTCCCAATAAAAACATTTTGTGAAACGTAAATTGATTTTATTTTTGATAGGGATGATGAAACTCTTGTCCCTAGTTGGGCTTTTACATGTACATTGTAATTAAAATATCCAGCTTTCTATATGATAAAACCACAATACACTACAAATATGGAAATACAATAAAATACACGTCAAACAATACACATACCACAACACGGTAATACACTTACACCAATACACATTGGTATTAAATGTAATCAAATCAGCAGCTAACAACACAAAATGAACGCAACACAACATATAAACATTGGCCAATGCCATCGGTGAATGTCATCTTATATGATAAGACTGACTGATTGCAGTCAACGAGGCGAAAATTGTCCGATACCGATGTTCAGCCAATAAATCGTTGCATCCCTAAGTTGTATGATTAAAACCAATAGCATACATAAGCTTCTAATGTAAGGACATCCAGCTGACTGTACATACTGTAAGCTTTGATTCAGACAGTGATTCTCATAATAAGTAGGACTGATGAACGTCTCTCCGTTGCTTCATTTGCCAGATGTTCAACACTGTTAACAGATTAATTATCAACTGTAATTGTGACAACTCAATTGTCAGTGGAAGTCTTTGAGTCTGAACTTGATTTGTTTCTGTGAAATGAGTCAAAGCGGCGCTCTATTCCACCTCTCTGGGAAGACTTCATTTTTGTGTCATTTATTCATATGAATTCTTCTTTGCTCCCAGTTGCCTCTTTATCACCTAGTGATGATCAGAGTGATTCATCCAAAATGGATCTTAAGAAAGAGTGGCACATTCAAGACTTGTAATGGGTTTTTCCACAGCGAGATGCTCTGCAATCTTAAATGTGGGTGAACTAATTAAACTAATTGTATTCATGCGCATAAAAGAATCCAGTTCTTCTCAATGCTGTAAAGGGCAGCGCAAAATAGTGCTGTCAAATATAATGAGCACTTGTTGTACAGGCTGCAGCACTGAGCACTAAGTCTGTGTGCTTATCACAAGTGTTCACTTGGCTCACCATATGGTGTTACATGAAGAGCCTTAAATATGTTCTTTAATGATATACTGATCAGTAAATCATATTTCTGTAAGCCTTCTACTAAAATGTGAAGAATAACCGCAGCAGAGAGTCAGAAAGGTCAAAGCGAGGGTGTTTGGAAGGTAAACTGTGATATCGTAGTGTCTAGACACATCAATTTCTCTGAGACTCTGAGTTCAAATATATTGTGGAAAAGGTGCAACTTGAATATAGTCCATACCTTTCAGGTAGGTTCACAATGCTTGGGTGAAAGCTGAAGAGCAGTACTCATTACAGTATGTTGCCCAATCGCTAGTACTGAAACCAGAGACACTGGGCCTTTCTCAAAACGCCCCCCCTACACCCTCTCCCCACCCACTACAACTCCGTTCGCGTGGAGGGTCCGCCATATTACGCCGGGAACGCACTGGCTGCATGGTGGTTGCGTGGCGGCTGCGTCGCGTGGCAGCTGCGTGATTGACACGTCGGTTATCCACACCAGCTGCGTTTCAGCTGCGTTTCTGCTGCTGCTGCTGTCAGCTCTTTCTTTCTACATAGAGTTTTCCTTTCATAATAGCCATTTCATTTCATTATAAATGTCATTTATATTTATTTTAGACAGAGAAAGGTTAAGAAACGTGTGGTAATTTGTAAATAATAGTAATAATCCAAAATTAAAACCTGTACTACATTCATTCATGGAGCTCTCCAAGTCACTGCATGTTCCACAGCACTGTCTGCACATATTTCAGAATAAAAGCCTTGTGTTAACAAATGAAGGACTTCTGTCCACAGAAAAAACGCTTGAGGGCTTTTATTTTGAAATTAAAGCAGGAAGTGTTGATTTAAAAATAAGTCTTTACTTTTTTTCATCTCCGTAACATTTTCTACAGATAGAGACATGTAAACTGTAGTAATCTTGCTGATATGATGTTAATATGCAGTCAATAGATCACCTTCACTGTCTGTGACATATTCTACAGATGTCTAGATATTGAAACTGTAGTAATGTTGCTGGTATGATGTTAATATATTGTCAATAGATCACTTTCTCTGTATGTTGCTGCTGTGAAACACGCGCGGCTCGCGTCAAAAAAAGGCGAGACCTCGAATCTCTAGAAGAGACGCAGCTGAGACGAGCGTCTCACGCGGGCAGTGTGGATGCTCTAACCTGTTAACACGGACACCGAAATAAAAAACAACAGGTAACGCAGCCGCCACTCGGCCAGTGCGTTCCCGGCGTTAAGTGCCATCCCAAACCAATTAGCGGGGAGTGGAAGCGGGTTACATAACCCTCCAACAGCGAGCCTGCATCGATGTCAACCTATTGGCCATGTGCAACGGTGTTTGTGTTCGTCATGGAAGAAGCTCCGTACAAATGTAAGTTCTGTGCAACTACTCGTACCAGCGTAAACTGCTCAAACTAAGATAGACGTTTAATATGATTATAAAGACGTTAACAACTTAAAGGTTATATTGTATTCGGGATCAAATGTTTATTCTAGAAAATGTGGTAATTTGATTGTAAAGTGCTTAGAGTTTAAAACGAGAAGATGATTACAAAAAAAGAAATGGCACCAAAGAAGCATGGGAGTAAGTTTTATTTTTTATTTTTAGTTTCTCTCTAATTTGCATTTTCTTTTTATTATTAATATTGTGAACCTTTGCACATCCCCTAGAACATATATTTGCACATTCCTACCAAGCTCTTTTATTTGTAACAGATACATTGTACTTTTTTTTTAAAAGAGTAGGCCTATTTTTTTAAATATTTCTTGTTCATGCACCAAAACACAAAAGCAAATTCTTTGTATGTGGAAACCTACTTGGCAATAAATTCTATATGGAGTGAATGTAATGTGTCTGCCACCTCACTGCCCACACTGTTACTTATTATTTTAGTTTATAACAGTTGCCGCTTGATACAAAATCATGGTTACAAAACGTTACAACAGTTTCTGTTTCCGTCGGAGAGAGAGAAGTTGGTCCCAAAGCTTGCCGCTGTATTTATACCCTACCCCTTAAAGAAGGGGCCTTCATTGAGCTGTGAGTGGGACTACAAACAGAGTTCACTCTGTCACGGAGTGGGTCAAACATTTCGCGTGGTGCGAATACAAAGTCAATGCAAAGATGCGAATAAACGCAAATTTGAAGACGTGAATGGCACGAATGACGTGACGTGAACACGCGTCAATCGCGGGAGTTTAAATATTTCAACTCAAGAGAGGTGAGAGGTGTTTCAATTTTTTATTAGACCTAATTCTGATAATGCAGGAGTCATGAGTCGATTTGGGGAGTTTGTGATCAGATCAGAAATATGTATTTATTGGGTTACAGCCTGTAACGTGGGCTAATGTAGGTGGTAGTAGCAGGCTTAGTTTAATAGCTAGAGTGAAGATACAGACATATGAAAATATAAACTATATAAATTAAACTAAGAAATCCATTGTTACCAACCATGTCATGCCAGCTTGTCGGGAAGAACATTAAATAACGCTACAAATATTTTCAAAATTTTGGCGAGGAAAAACTGGCATAGCCATTTTCAAAGGGGTCCCTTGACCTCTGACCTCAAGATATGTGAATGAAAGCAGGTTCTATGGGTACCCACGAGTCTCCCCTTTACAGACATGCCCACTTTATGATAATCACATGCAGTTTTTTGAATGCAGTATAAAAATGTTATTTTCGCCTGAGACTCTTGTGGATCCAATGAGCCCAATTATATTCATGTGTAACGATGTTACTCCCGATATTGAAACTTGACCTCACTGTATAAAATAGCCTGTGGTGACCTCTAGGATAATCACAGCCTCATGAAACTTTACAGCCACAAACTAGAGACCTCGAGCATTCAGAGGATGGATGGATCAAACTAGAGACCTAGAGCATTCAGAGGATGGATGGATCAAACTAGAGATCTAGAGCATTCAGAGGATGGATGGATCAAACTAGAGACCTCGAGCATTCAGAGGATGGATGGATCTAACTAGAGACCTAGAGCCTTCAGAGGATGGATGGATCAAACTAGAGATCTAGAGCATTCAGAGGATGGATGGATCAAACTAGAGACCTAGAGCATTCAGAGGATGGATGGATCAAACTAGAGATCTAGAGCATTCAGAGGATGGATGGATCAAACTAGAGACCTCGAGCATTCAGAGGATGGATGGATCTAACTAGAGACCTAGAGCCTTCAGAGGATGGATGGATCAAACTAGAGATCTAGAGCATTCAGAGGATGGATGGATCAAACTAGAGACCTAGAGCATTCAGAGGATGGATGGATCAAACTAGAGACCTAGAGCATTCAGAGGATTTGATCAAACTAGAGATCTAGAGCATTCAGAGGATGGATGGATCAAACTAGAGACCTAGAGCATTCAGAGGATGGATGGCTTTAGGTAGATTGACAATGCAGCGGTTTCTGAGCAGTTTCCAGAACAGAAGTGCTCGCTATTCAATCACAGCGTGGGCCCTACGCTACCGCGACAGCGCGGTCCTGCCACCGTGGGTCGGGGGACAGCGTTATCTGCGGTAACCGCTATATGAGCGCTGTGTGGCGCGGCAATTAGCTAGCAAGTGGGACACACATACAGCTGCCATTCCCATGATGGGTATCGAATGAAGTAATCTATTGGTATCGTTATCACTTTAAGGGTACTGGTATTGGTACTGACATCATCATTTTTAAACAATACCTAGCACAACTATTACTCAGTTGTTTACCATTACTCTGTTCACTTGTACAGTCTGTCTGGGCTTACCTAATATTTCATATTCTGTAATACGGGGATGAAGAAAACTTTATTACCTGTATTACCCCAAATCGTTTTAGTTTTTAAGTCCTTAAATGACCCCCCTGTATTATCACGCATGTACATCACGTCTGAAAAGCAGCCAGCTGAAATAATTAGATCTAGATGCAGGAAGCAGCTCACAGGAGCATTTCCCTGTTGGCAATCGCAACTCATTTTAAAGTAATGCATTCAAAGAAAGCACAATATGAATTGTGGAACTGTTGACTCCAAAAACTAAGATGAGAAATGTGTTGAGTCGGAGGTGCGAGTTTGGAGTAGATACAAGAACACATTATTTCTTTTGTTATTCCTTGAAAATGTCACAGCGAGTGTAGATGGAAGTTGCAAGGGCGGAAAGCTGGTGCCAATATAGCTCTTAAAGGTTGGGATATATTAAGCATAGGGCATTTTACAAAGGTTAAACACTTGCATTATGAACTAACATGATTCCCACAATGAAGGTGCATTGATGGTAAAATGGCCAAAAAGACATGAAACAACTTTTGAAGTTTGATATTGGGATTCATGCAAACTAACAATAAACACATTCCTTGTGTTATTCACTTTTGGACCTCTTAATAGTATCAGGACATCATTTAAATCAATACAGAAATGAGAACTGTGTAAATACTTACTTTTTTTTTGTTAAAACAGCAATTGTCATTCATTTTTTGTGAGGAAATTTTCATTTATTTAAAGGTACAATTGATAACATTCAGTCACTAGATGTCACATTTTCCCTCCCCCATTCCATTGCATGCACTTCACAGCAAGTGGTTGCCAGCTCGTATCTACATTTTATGGTTGAGTGGAATGACTCAGACAGTCATGTCAATGTATGTGTGGCGTGGCAGACACACCTCCTCCCCCGCTGCCATAGTTTCAACTAGTCTCTGCCGCTACTAGCAGCAGAATATTGACAAACACACTTAAGTCAAACTAGACAAACAAAATAAAACTCCCCAAAACCATCTTGGTTAATCTTTCTAACAATCACCATCTCTGGTTCGGTCCGACCCACCACTAAATCCCCTCTGATGTGCATCTTTGCATCGGCGCTGGAATAGGGGGGGGACAACAAGACTTTTTGTCCCCCCACTTTCAGGTGTAGGTAATAAAGTGGTAACGTCTATGCCAGGTATTACGGTCATAGAACGTTAGTGATAATGTCTATATGGCGTCTAACATGGACCTTTATCATAATCAACCATTGGGGGGCGGGAGTAGCTCAGTCTGTGGACCTGGCTTGGGAACCAGAGGTTCACCGGTTCAAGTTCCCGCACGGACCAACTACGGAGTGTGGACTGCTTGCCAGGTAGGTGTCAGTTCACCCCTGGGCACTGCCGAGATGCCTTTGAGCAAGACACCGACCCCCCCCCCCCCCAAACTACTCCCCGAACGCTCTAGTGTCTGCCCACTGCTCCTAATATACTAGAATGGGTGAAATGCAGCAGCTACATTTCACCGTGTGCTGTGCTGCCGAGTGACACGTCATCCTTCTCAACAGGTGGGCTGGCTCACACATTGTTTGGTGAGCCGCGACAGACTTTAATCAGCTTGGAGAGTCCCAGAGTGAAAGTGTCTCCCGGCTCTGACTGTGAGTTTTACAGCACCCCTCGACTTGACCTCGCCACTTCCCAGGGCCGTGGAGTGCTCACTGCACAGTGCGCCCTCTCTCCCTACTCCGTCTCGTTTAACATGCTTATCACATCCATATAACTTTATAAATTTTGCAGTGCAGCAGATTGATGCAGTTAATTTTAAAATGTTCAACATTTTCTGACCAGGCGTTATGAATCCACTTGACGAGGGCGGCTTCAACCACAGGTGCTTTCCCCGTGCGCATTCGTTTTTCATTCAGAGTAGCCAACTGGAAAGCAGACGGTCCGCGAGGCAAAGTATCAAGGGAGTAAAGTAAAAAAAACAAAACAAAAAGTCAACTAATGTTAGACTGACACAGTTTTAAAATGTTTTTACGCATGTTGTCATGTATGAAAAGACCCAAAATGAACACTGTAAGCGGACTACTTGATTACTAGAAGCCAAATATTTAACCAGCATTTATAAAGGAATGATTCTGTCCCAAGCTTTTTGATTCATAAGCGGTTGCTGTATAACGTTAGGTAACTCAACGCAACTGTCACTAATGCTATGATTCTTACGTAGCTCCTCAAGGATTGAAGCTGTTATTTTTCTAATTTTGACAATCTACCCGGTGACATGTTAGTTAAGGTTGTAAGGACTATGGCTGTTTGTAGCTGTTGTTACTGTGGTGCCCTTTGTTAGTTTTGTTTAAATATGCCGAATTGTAATTTTCTGGGTTATTGTTGTTCGGAAGATTAAGCTAAGACAGCTAGTATGTGCTAACGTCAGTTGTCACTTGTTGCCATGGTAAATATTCATGTATATTGTAGCCTGATGGAGACACAGTGTCAAACTCAGCCATTTATCCCTTTTTTCCACACTAATGGCGACACAGAGATATCAGCATTTCAAAGACTTTTCATCCACGTTTGCCCTACAGTTGAGCATGATTACTTTCTTGACCTTGAACACAGGAGGTCAATTCAAAAATAAAAAAACAAAACAATGTTATTGTGTAATTGAAAATCTCCAAACATTGTTCACTTACTTGCTTCTGCCCTGGAGCTTTCGTTTCTGACAACTGAGCCAATTCCATCTGTTGATAAAGTTGATGAGAGTAAGTGGACTTTGAGTGTCAGCTGCTGTTTCCAAGGCCAAGATTGAACTGTCAAGATCAATTTATAAGTATGCTATAGTATATCTTTGAGTAAAAATGGTAAATGAGCACCACATAAGATATGACTATTAGAAAGTATACTGATTATAATCATAAGTCAAAGAGTAAATAATGTCAGCTTCACTGAAGTATGGATTAATTGTCGTGTGAATTATGTAAAAGACTGATCAACTTGAATTCTGGACATTTCTGTATTTGAGCTGTTTTGCTGTCTGAGATGTTTCCACAGCTAACTGTGAATATAAACACAACTAATTATTTGGCAAAATGTGTCGCTGCCTATATACTCTATAGTCTATTTCAATGAAGACGAAGCTGTCATTAAAAGTAATTACACAAATGTAAAAAAAAAAAAAGGTTTTCCATCAAAAGCCTGTGTGGTAATTGTGATTAAGTGCAAAGCATTTATGTCTGCAGACACAGCGCTGCTGTTTCCCTCTTGTTATTCCACCTAAACCCAACACGCTCGGTTTAAGAAAGCTGAGGGGTCACGCCAGTCAATGGGAAAACAAATCGAAAATTTTAGAAGGTTTGACTCGTCTTTGTGGGAGAGAAAGGGAGGTTAGGCTGTCTTTAGCTTTTGTCCTCTCCTCTCTGGTCCATCTTTGATGGTGAGGAGGAAAAAGAGGGGCTTTTAAGCTACCATCAGGGGACTGAGAAAAATCCATGGTGGGTCAGCTTGTCAGAGGTAACCTATTGGGATTTCAGATGCGCTGCAGTAGAGTAAAGCCCCCTCCCAGAGAAGAAAAGACAACCAGTGAGTGACACACTCACATTGCTTTCATGGCAATGAACAGCAGTGACTCACACATTGTTAAAATGACCAGGATTGCTGCGGTTGCACACCAGGTGGCCCACATGAAGGGAAGGAGGCAAGAGCAAACACAAGCCATGGCATATCCAAATGGCGTATGAGTGACAGTTATTTGTGAGTCATTTTTGCGTGCAATCACAACGCCTGTTGCATTTGGCGTTTCATGTGTACGCCATGTAGTCTCTACTGATCTCAATGCAAACTCATCCGTTTAAAGAAGCTATGCTAAGAGCTAGTGACGTAGAATAAAAAGTGAGAGAGACTGCTTACGTCGGGTAGGAGCGGAGGAGAGGTGGATGGGTCCGTCAACACAGGTCTTTCAATCATGGGACCGGTGTTTCAGATTCAGATTCAGACAACTTTATTTATCCCAGAAGGGCAATTCAGTTTTTATAATCTACCCAGACCATACACAAACTCACAGACAGCAGCAGTCACCAGTATGTCAGAGACAGCAGATAAGTGAGTAAATAAATAACTCAGTCCATGGTCAGCGATGCACACTGGCACCGCGTGTGGCCCAGTGCATACTGACTCGAGGACCAACACGAGGACCACGCGAAGAATAAAAATTCACATAATAATAGAATAAATGAATAAATAAAAAAACATTTTATGCATTGCACATACATTACTACATTCAATGAATGTATAGGCTTACCGGCCATGTGAAGAAAAACAGACATCGTAAACCGACTATTGTGGTTTAAGAACAAAATAATTAATTCAAAAAGGCTCCTATCAACATTTAGCAGGCTGATAGCAGAAGGAATGAAGGACTTCGAATAACGATTTGTTTTCCTAGGGGGGGCTTTGTAGCGCCGGCCTGAGGGCATTAAAGGCCGTGTAAAGGAAATTCAGAGTTTTGTTTCTAAACACATTATAAATGTTGAAATATAATTACTGAAAACATGTGCAAAGGCTGTGAACATTGTAGTACTGGATTGTGGAGTTAGACTGTGTTCAGTCACCTCTGTGTTCAGGATTTTTTAGGCGGGGCTAAATACCGACTCAATGACGCGCTACAGTCATCCTTAACATAACTCCACCCATCTTCACAAACCTAAAAGCCAAATAGAAACACGGACAACAGATGATAGTTATAATGGCTAGCTCAGTCAATAGAGCGTGTGACTCATGATATCAGGATCGTGTGTTCAAATCCAACTATAATCATTGGCATTTTTCATCACTGTTTTTGTTCTGTATTGTATTTTTATGATTGTAATCCATCCCATGTCCTATGTATATTTATTCCGGGCGGGGGGGCGCTGTAAAGCATCGCGGCCACCCTCGCCCCGACCCTTTCCAAGCCGACCGGACGCCTCGGATGAAATGCGCCCGGCGGGGGCAAGCCAGCGCCGGGGAGAGGAGATCCGCGAGGGGATCCTCCCACACCTAGCGGCCGTTCCTAACCGAGTTGAATCACCCGTGGAAATACGCGACGGGAGCCGTTACTGGCCTCACACCGTCCACGGGCTGAGCCTCGATCAGAAGGACTCAGGCCACATTTCCCCAATCCGCCCGTCGGAGCGTGATTCGGCGCTGGGCACTTCCCTCTTCGCTCGCCACTGTGTGGTTTCAGCCATGGATGTATTAAGAGAGCTTTCAGGTTTCAGCGCCTTCAGCGACACGCCCCCAGCGTCTCAGAGCAGAGAATACTGCCAATTTTTACATGATTTTGAAAGCTAATTTATATACTTGGCGATTTTTTTAATCATTCAAATTTGGCTGGGTGGTTAGTAACACATTTTTCTGTGGTGTGACAAACCCAGAATGTATATTTATTTTTGCTTTACACAGACTTTAAAGTGAATTCACTAGACAGGGCGTGGTCGGATTGGCTAATAATTCCTTTTGCTCTCTGGGCTACGTGTTTCTCCCAGAGGGAGCACAATCACTCTGCTGGAGCAGACCTTAACGATACTATTGAGACTGTTTCTGTCTTTCACAGACAACCCATTAAACCAACAAATAAAAGAAAAAACTTAAAAGACTTTAAATAAATGACTGATAAAAAATGCTTAAGATAGTGTTAAAGACTTTAAAAGAGTTCCGCAGCAGGTATATTCTTTGTTGTCCACGCTTGACAATCGACTTTAGTTGGGAGTCAAACAAAGTTCCCAGATACTTATAAGTATCTACAATTTCAACGTCCATGTCATGTATAGTGCTAGCTTTGGGTTTATCGTTATTTTTCCTGAAATCAATGATCAGTTCCTTAGTTTTTGTCACGTTCAGGTCAAGGAAGTTAGCATCGCACCAGTTAACAAAGGCAGGTATAGGGCACAACAATGTCCTGACTCAGCTCTGAAGAAGAGACAAAATTGCAGTATCGTCAGAGAAATTTCACCAGGTAGCTACTGTAGCGTGAATGGTGCCTGCTACTTTGAGAAGCATCTTATCTCATCCTGCATCTACTGGGATGAGAAAAACACATTCTTGTGTCCAACAAGATTTGGTCATTTACAGATGGAGGTCTCCAAAGAAAGAACAATTTGTTTGGATAAAGGGCCATAAACTCTTTTATCGACCATCGAGTGTCAGTTTTGACACTGTCCAGGAGGATAATAACTTTTAAAACTGTGGGAAGGGTTTTCTCCCCACTTAAACCAACAAGAACTGATAACTTTTCCTGACTTCAAAGTGATCCGTTTGGTCAAAAACACACACACACACACACACTCCCCTGTCCATCTTACATTCCACAGCCTAGGTTTCTTAACCTTTCGGTGACCCAGAGATTCACTCCAGCGGTGAAGCGTCAACCCCACCTAGTTTTCATCTGTGGTAATGTGACCAATAATTAAAGTGTTTAGAAGTCATCATGAGTTAGATTATTGACTTCTTTGTGTATAATCATTAATGGTATTGTAATACGTTTTAATGTTTTATCAGTGATGTTCAATAGATGTAATACCTTAAGTTTAAAGTTGTTAAAAAGGAGTTATAACTTGAACTTAGAATTACATTTTTACAATCTTGATACTAATGTTTGATTAAAACATTAGTGGTTTTATAGTTTTTGATATGTATCTGTCTCGTGCAAAGGAAAGGAAAAATTAGTAAAGAGGGAATTCTGATTTTGCGCGTGTAAAGGTTTTTCAATAATGAATCGATCAGAGAAAGAGAGGGTCTCGACCCCTCCCTCCCAGAGGGGGTTAAAGAAGAGATGACACAGAGTCAGAAGTGCTGTTGTTAGAGGAAGTTGAAAAAGTTGTCCGCAGGGAGATTACTCCAGCGGGAGCTCTCCAGAATTTACATACATACATTTCATTTGTATGTTTATTTTCTACCTCATGTTCATTTTTCTGAGTCAAGTGACTTCTAAAGGACAGCATTTTTAAAGATCTTTTGTTTATCTCGCGTGATTTAAATGCTAAGTGCTCAGCCAGCATTTCCAGTTTTTCCGTGAAATAGATAAATTCTAAAGCTTCAGAAGATAATCCGACTTCAGCTTTTTGATCTCTTTCAACGAGTAATCAGCCAACGGACTTCAACCCTTCAATTTCTGACGGGTGAAATAGATAAATTTCCCTAAAGCCCCCCTCAAGGGAAAAGATTCAGCTTTTGATTTTTTCCCACGTTTTATTTTTGATTAATTACACACAGCAAGTCCATCCCAATTAAAACACATTGCTCAACTATTCTCCAGTACATTATGCTTTATTCAACTAACATTTTGGGCTATCTTGCCTAACAGTTCATTAATCAGTTATTAGGAGGATGTATGCAATAATAATAATGCATGTTTTGTATATTTGTTAAGTGTAGTGATCTACTACTTATATGACTGTATAAGGAACCCTGAACATTTTTCAATATTAATGTATTAGTTGCAGTGCACAAGTCTTGCATTAAAATTATATCTAGAGTCAATTCAAGTTTACACGGGCAACACAAACAATTTTTTACTGCATATTATAAACTTCTACCCTGCCGGAGACGAGATTCGAACCGCCGCTCAAGTGGATATGTATTCTTCCCCCTAAAAAGCACAAAATATAATATATTTATTCTTTATAAAAATACTGTGGTGTATAAAGACTTTAAAACACCATGTGGGTGAAAAAAGGAGCTACAGAATTGTGTTGTCTTCTCCTTTTCTCTCTTTTTCTTTCTTTTCCTCCCTTTTCCTCCTCTTTTCTTCTCCCCCCTTTCTCCCCCTTTTTCCTCCTCCTTCCCCCGCCCACCCACACTATTGTTCCCCAGCTTTTGCGGAGTCAATAGAGCGTGTGACTCATGATATCAGGTTCGTGTGTTCAAATCCCACTATAATCATTGGCATTTTCATCACTGTTTTTGTTCTGTATTGTATTTTTATGATTGTAATCCATCCCATGTCCTATGTATATCTATTCCGGGCGGGGGGCGCTGTAAAGCATCACGGCCGCGAGCCACCCTCGCCCCGAGCCTTTCCAAGCCGACCGAACGCCTCGGATGAAATGCGCCCGGCGGGGGCCAGCCAGCGCCAGGGAGAGGAGATCCGCGATGGGATCCTCCCACACCGAGCGGCCGTTCCTAACCGAGTTGAATCACCCGGGGAAATACGCGACGGGAGCCGTTACTGGCCTCACACTGTCCACGGGCTGAGCCTCAATCAGAAGGACTCAGGCCAAATTTCCCCAATCCGCCCGTCGGATTGTGATTCGGCGCTGGGCACTTCCCTCTGCGCTCGCCACTGTGTGGTTTCAGCCATGGATGTATTAAGAGAGGTTTCAGGTTTCAGCGTCTTCAGCGACACACCCCCAGCGTCTCAGAGCAGAGAATACTGTCGATTTTTACATGATTTTGAAAGCTAATTTTATATACTTGGCGATTTTTTTTAATCATTCAAATTTGGCTGGGTGGTTAGTAACACATTTTTTTGTGGTGTGACAAACCCAGAATGTATATTTATTTTTGCTTTACACAGACTAAATTGAATTCACTAGACAGGGCGTGGTCGGATTGGCTAATAATTCCTTTTGCTCTCTGGGCTACGTGTTTCTCCCCAGGGAGCACAATCTCTCTGCTGGAGCAGACCTTAACGATACTATTGAGACTGTTTCTGTCTTTCAAAGACAACCCATTAAACCAACAAATAAAAGAACAAACTTAAAAGACTTTAAATAAATGACTGATAAAAAATGCTTAAGATAGTGTTAAAGACTTTAAAAGAGTTCCGCAGCAGGTATATTCTTTGTTGTCCACGCTTGACAATCGACTTTAGTTGGGAGTCAAACAAAGTTCCCAGATACTTATAAGTATCTACAATTTCAGCGTCCATGTCATGTATAGTGCTAGCTTTGGGTTTATCGTTATTTTTCCTGAAATGATCAGTTCCTTAGTTTTTGTCACGTTCAGGTCAAGGAAGTTAGCATCGCACCAGTTAACAAAGGCAGGTATAGGGCACAACAATGTCCTGACTCTGAGCTCTGAAGAAGAGACAAAATTGCAGTATCGTCAGAGAAATTTCACCAGGTAGCTACCATCTTTAGGAGACCTGCAGCTGTCCGTGTACAAGATAAAAAGCAAGAGGAAAAGAACACAACCCTGGGGTGAACCCATGTTTGAGACCAGGGCGTTGGTCATGACGCCATTTACTAAAACCTGCTGGATTCTGTCTGTTAAAAAGTTTAGAAGCAATAATAAAAGCTGATCAGGCAAGTTAAAACAGGAAGCAAGCTGATGAATTGAAATGTGAGGTTGCATTTTGTTAAAGCCGAAGAAAAGTCGGCAAATAAAAGCCTCACATGAGAATTGGGTTTCTTCAAGTGCTTATATGTGTAACTGGTGGAGTTCTGCGTTGTGTTAGGTTAGTTAGAAAGGACGCTGTGACACCGGGATCTCTTCATATATGGCCTCTGTTTATTCTCTGCCAAACACACAGGCAAACAGAACCTCCATGTCAAATCACATTCCCGCTCCAGCTCCTTTCCCACAGGATAGTTGTACTAAAGGGCAGAGGGGATTTATAGTAAGGACCACAGAAGAAGAAACGAAGGAGGAAGGGCTCTGAACTTCACATATCCTGGAGTTTGGAGCTTCTCCTATTCAAAATAAAGTGCAACTACATCCATTTTGTGTAACTATAAAAACCAGAGAACAAGATAGACATAGGGTACATAATGACCCTGTTACTTTCAGCCCTCTAGAATTACACAAAGTCACAAAACATAAAACAAAACTCTCCCATTACAACCATTAGGTAACACTGGCCACAAATACAGTCAAACCACATAAACAGTGGAGCAAATCAGCAATAGCAGCTACCCTAAAAAAAAGGTTAAGAGAGCAGAGACATGCTCGGCGCCTAGCAAAATATCAGGATACACTATAGACAAAATGAGGTGCCATTTACACCACACAATTAGGCCATACACAATGGGCAATTAGGGCATACACTTAAAAGAAATTAAGTTCCATTACCATATTAAGAACAAACAAGTATAATCATGACAGATGTATACCTTGCATACACATTTAAACAGAATCACTCATGTATAACAGGAGACTGAACTTGTTCAACACCAAGAAGTGTCTCAACCTGAGTCATCGACTCAATCAAATGACACACTGGTCTGATGACTCTACCAAATTGGTTGGTGAGCCTACGGCTCATCTCTGACTCTACAGGCACTGCAGAGTGGGCAGGGAGGGGATGCGACTCAGTGTGAGAGTTCGCAGGGGCACCATCACCAACCTGCCCACCAAGGAGAGGGGAGGGTGTCAAAGATGGGGGGTGTAGATCAGTGTCAGGGACTGTTCCTCCACCCACGATGCTGTGCGGTCGACATCATGCTCACTGACACAGGAGAGGGAGTCGGCGAGAGAGGGCTCAACCGATGCAGCTCTTGACAAAACAGTCTCAGCAAGACCAGACATAGAGGATCCAGGGGTCACACTGGCAACAGAATGAGTGTCATCATCATCCAGAGTCACATCCATAGGCAAAAAGTTGACCTGAAGAAGCAAGTTGCGGTGCAACACTCGCTATGTTCCTTCCCTGTCCCTGATCCGGTAGATATGAAGAGCCGGTTTCGAGGCCACCACTGTGTAGATAACAGGATCCCATTAGTCAGAAAGCTTTCGCTTGCCCCTGATTCCCTTGTTCGCCACCAGCCCCTGGTCACCCAGTGAAAGAGGTAGACCTTTAGCCTTTTTATTTTACTGGTCAGACTGGTGTTTCTACTCCACTGTACTGTTTTCCTGGGCCAATAGCATGGCAGAGTCATACACCAGCGAGTTGACCCAGGTGTTGTAGTCACACACGGTGTCATCATGAAGGACGTTCTGAAACATGAGGTCGACCAGCAATCTGGGAACCCGCCCAAACATCAAGTAGAATGGCGCGAAACCTGTCGTCTCATGGGCTGTACAATTGTACACAAAGGTCATTGACTGAATCATCTGAGGCCATTTCAGTTTCGATCATGGGGGGAGGATGCATGTTGCCAAGGGTGCGGTTAAATCTCTCTGTGGTTCCATTCCCCATGGGGTAGTAAGGCGAGGTGCGAGATTTGTCAACACCACTCAACTCCAGAAGCTCGGCAACCAACTCGCTCTCAAAATTTGCTCCCTGGTCAGAGTGAATGCGCTGGGGAAAGCCATAAACACAGAAGAATCCATCCCAAAGCTTCTTTGCCACTCTTTTAGCAGTCTGGTCTTGGCATTGGAATGCATGTGCCAACTTTGTGAAGTGATCAGTGATCACAAGAACATCCACAGACTTGTTGTTGCTGTCCTCAGCTGACCAGAAGTCAATATACACAAGTTCCAGTGGAGCACTGGTCTTAATTTTTTCCAAAGGGGCTCTTGCAGCTGGCTCTGGGGTCTTACTGAGGATACATCTGTGGCAGTTCCGCACGTGGTTGCGCACATCCTTTTCCATGTCATACCAGAAGAAGCGCTGACGAGCTAAGGAGAGTGTACGTGGCTGAACTTGATGACCAGCATGGTCATGGACGCCAGACAGCGCTTCAGGGAACCAGGCACGACAAACTGGAACCTCTTGCGTTTGGTCAGTGGATCCTTCACAACCCTGTAGAGGATGCCATAAAGCAATACAAACTTGTTCCATTGTTTCAGAATCTTCCGTGTTTGCTGACTGTCATTACAGCGCTCAAGTCTGGAGGGCCTACGCTTCCGCTCAACATAATAGGCAACCCCAGAAACAATGGGGTTCAGTTTCTGGTGGGACAGGAGGTCAGCCTGGGACAACACAGGAGAGTCACCATCGCCAGGTGTAGTCAGCATCGTCAGGTGATCAGCCAGAGACGCAGCACGTTGCCTTGGAGCAGAATCACAGTCGCTGAGAGAGGACAGACTTTGCAAGACAGGTTGGACTCAACATCAACATCTCCAAAACTCAAGTGATGTGTGTAAACTCAACCCCCACAGCACCCATTCTTGTAAATGGGGCACCACTTGAGTTTGTGGAAGACTTCACCTACCTGGGCAGCCTCATCAGTAAAGACAGCGCAGTGCATAAAGACATCAAAACAAGGCTGGGAAAGGCTCAGGGTGCCTTCTCCCAACTCCGTTCCATCTGGAGGTCCAAACAATACAGCCTTAAAACAAATATGCTCTTGTACAACAGCAATGTCGAGTCTGTTCTGCTATATGGCTCAGATAGTTGGCGAGTGGTCAAAACTGATATGAGGAGAGTGGAAGTTTTTCACAATGGATGCCTCAGACGAATATGCCAGATCTTTTGGCCAAACAAAATCTCCAATCACCAACTGTACAAGAAAACCAGTAGCCGGAGCGTCACCAAGGAAATTACACACAGACGTCTCAGATGGCTAGGCCATGTGCTGAGAATGGAGCAGGACCGGATCCCGAGAGTCGCCTTAAGATGGACACCACCAGGCAAAAGAAAACCTGGGAGGCCCAAATCCACCTGGCATAGAACTGTGATCCAGGAGCTGGACAAGATGAACTTGTCATGGGGAGAGGCCCAACATGCTGGCAAGGACCGAATGCAATGGAGAGAGCTCATTAAAGCCTTATGTCCCATAAGGTATGAAGAGGAGTGAGTGAGTGAGAGAGGACAGAACAGACGGAACATCATCCTCCGACAAGGAGACATTAACAACAACTGAGAGGGGAGGAAGAAGGGTGAGACGCCGGCACACCTGTCACTGTGACAGGCGATGGTACGCCAGGGTGAGGATGGCAAGTAACATCAGCAGGACTCTGACTGAGGGCAGGAAGACACATTGCATGTTGTGAATGAACCACAGTTCTTTTAATTTTTCTCACATGGCTATCCAAACGGTCCAAACGGTATTGCCTACCCCTTCCAAAACACAACGAAGCAATTTGCTGACCTCTCCCCACACCAATAAGTGACCTGATGCCCCACATAGTATTGCTCAAACATAGTACTGGCGGCATCAGTTATCTCCAGACATATTGAAGAGAATTGCTCATAACATACAATAGCAGAAAAATATAACCACACTGCAAGGTGGTATGCAAAGCTAAACAATATCACATAAGGTTATTAACTTCAGCAAAGAGCATGCAAGTAATTAATATGCCCAGAAAGAAACAGTGTGTAATTCACATTACTCTCAACAACTCGTGCAAAATAGTAAATGTGACAAAATAGCTTGGCAAAACTCTAGCATCATTACAAGTGTCTCACAAATGTATGAAATGTATAAACAAAAACACAAATACCAAAGTTATAGCTTTTTGAGTGCAATGTCCCTTTAAGGTTAGGTTAGCTACGTGCTACGTCCGCAGAATCCCGCAGAGCAGTTGATCGCTGATCACGATGTGACGGGTCGAACGGCACCAAGTGTAACCGGTGGACTTCTGCGTTGTGTTGGGTTAGTTAGAAAGGACACCGTGACACCGGGATCTCTTCATATAGCCTCTGTTTATTCTCTGCCAAACACACAGGCAAACAGAACCTCCATGTCAAATCTCATTCGTGCTCCAGCTCCTCTCCCACAGGATAGTTGTACAAAAGGGCAAAGGGGATTTATAGTAAGGACCACAGAAGAAGAAACAAAGGTGGAAGGGCTCAGGAAAACCCATTTGTCCAACGAAAACTAACGCCCTTATTCTTCCCTGAACCTAATCTTGCTCCTCATGCCTTAACCTAACCAACCCAATCAACAAAGGCAACGAGTACTAGTCTGTCTGTTATCGGATATTTTTAACGATATCTCAAAAGGTCATAGACAGATTTTAAAATGGGCCAGGGATGATGCGGAGGGAATATGGGACTGACTCCTTTACATGCCTTCCCATGAGATCGGGTTGATCCAAGTCAGGAGGGGAAGGGAATAATATATAGCATTTTATTTAACACGACATGTTTCATCTCATAAATACAATGAATGAGGCTGGCAGTTCCAGGCTGAAATGCGTTTTCAGAGGTCTCTGTAATGAAATTGATATAATGCTGTTATGCACCGTGTGCTGATTTTATTTCTTTGGGGGGAGGAAGACATGACTTTTTTTATTGTTTGTTACGTTGATTCAGGTGTCTGCGTCAAACTGTTCAGAGCTTTTGCAGCATTTTAGAGAAACTTGACTTTTGGACCATAATTATCTCATTTGCATTCATTTACGGCCTATGAAAATAGGCAGATTGAATCCATTGCAATTTGCTTCACTCTGCTCATCTTGTGCAGGATGGGCAGCAGACCTTCACCAAATCAGAATTTAAATTAGCTTCTTCAACAAAATGCTATCAACAATTTGGAAGCATAAAAAGGATTTTATTTGCTGGGGGATTTGTCAAGGACAATCAAAAAGTAATTTACCACGTATTTGCTGACCATATATATGTTTTTGTTTAATTTGCTTGAATAGCAAAAAAAAGAAATGCTCCTATCTATAATTTTAATACAAGGATGGATATGAAGTGGCACATTCCTATCTTTGTGGACTTACATGTAGAAATGATGATTTCATTCAAGTGACTGTCCTACAATTCAGTTTTTGAATGCCTTTATTTGCACATCATAATCTACAGCATTGTATTGGTGCTATTTTAATCCCTGTAACAAGGACTGAGGTCCTGAGCAGCCAGGGATTATAGATTTTTACTTCTCCAGGTCTCTGAGCGAGCTGCTATCAGGGTGAACAGCAGAGCCTACAGACTGCTGCATCAGCTCTCCAACTTACTTTTTTTAATAGAGAAACATAACAATTGCCCAGCAACTATTGCTATACTGAAACAGCGCAACAGGACATGTACATGTTTAAGATGACATAGTCGATGGTAGCTAACTCCTACTGCAGCCTGCAACTCTGCAGAGTATCGTGGGAATGATTTATTTACCATTTATGGGAGTGAGTCCCTCCTGTGTCCAGCATGACCTTTTGTTGCACAGATTTGGAGTTGCCAGGATACATTTTCTACTGTGCTTAATAACAGAGAACAATGAGATGTCAGAATTTTCTCTTCTTCATATGTGTGCAAATAAACTCACAGATTTATGTATCACCAGTGGGTTCACAGCAGAGTGAAGTGAAGTGAGTGAATAGTAAAAACTGTGGTAGGTGCACAGTGATTTCTTATTATTTGGTGGTCAGGCAGACTGAAACCCCAACTGCAGGGAGTCTAGATTGTATAAATATAATTATAACTAGAATGGCACTCGGAGAGCGCAGACCTCCGCCAAGGTGCGTGACTTTAAAAACAGATCACAGATCACAGCTGGCGGTACCGTGAGGTGGTCGGCTTATTATTAACACGGTGTGTTTCCGTGTAACGTATCGGCGGATGCCTCTCTCATTCAGCAGCCTTGTTATGTCTGTATAACGTTACACTACGTTCTCTCTCATCCCGTCATCTACAGCCTTTTTTTCTTTCTCACCGCGGACGGCCAGCAGCTCCCGCACCTCGATGTCTCGCCACACACGTATCTCTCTGCTGAAAGAAGGAGGAAGAAGGCGGGGTCATGCGTCATCAACGCGGCATCAGTTACACTGCGCATGTGTTATACCCTGTGGTCTTAATGCTCATGCTGATCGGAAATCTTAAAAAAATTCTTGAATCCGGATCATGATCTGGATCGCCACCAAAATCTAATGGATTGTTCATTGTGCTACACCCCACTCCTCCAAAAAATGTAATTCAAATCCATCGCAAAATTTTGGAGGACAGACAGACAGACGGCGGTGAAAACAAAACCTCCCTCCAATGCCTCTGGCCTTGGCTGAGGTAATAATAATGTTATTATTATACAAAAAAAATGATTGTGTGTAGACTCCAGGACATTTTAACATGACTGTTGGAAGAAATGAAAGCTGTTTTACAAAAGATGAAACATAAAGGATAAAAGGTGTAACCCTGTGTCCTACAATATTACCATCCCATGCAACTAAACTGCATTCGCAATTACTTTTTAAGGGAAACATATTTTCTTCTGGATTTAAGATGAGTTTTTGGGCTTTTTTGCCTTTATTATATAGGCTCACCCCGTTCTCACTCCCAGTTTGTGAAATACCGCCGTCTGGTCACCTTTAGCAACCGTATGTGACAAGACGGGCTATCAACTATCTTGAATGTAAACCCACCCGTGGAGTTATTCAACAGTCGGAGCAAGTGACCTAGAATTAATAGGGTGGGTCGGAGGGCTGGTGGATGGGTCAAACAAACAAGACTTTCAACCAGGAGATCGGTGTTCGTGTGAAACTAAAAGTAACGTTGAAATATTTTGAAACTTCAGTTGAAGTCACATGAGTCGCTAGTCAGTGAAGTTAACGTCAACCACGACCGTTTCCTAACCCCACCTAAGTGGTTGTGTTGCCGTCCAAAAGTAACGCAAGAGGGTTACCCCGTGCGTCGATCTCTGATGCCGAGGGGCACTGACCAAGCGGCAGGACGAGTTGGGAGGGAGAAGGGCCGCGGGTCAGATTCTAACCTGGGCCTTAGTACCAGGTGAGCTAAACATGTGGTTAACGTTGTAAATTGAAATCAAACAACAACTACTTAAAGTTTAATGAAACCTCATGGTTTGGCTTAAAATAATTATGTTTGTTATGTTATTTAAATTACAGTCAATGTTGACTTTTGGTTTAACAGCCAACAACAGTTGGTTAGGTGCAGCTAAATGCTGCAAAATTACAGATGTTTTCACAAGGGAGGAACATGGTTAGCGTTAAAAACAAAACAAAACATGCCGGCAGGGCCGCTCTCAGCATGTCATAATATCACAACTACCATCCCAAGTTGATTATATGTTTTAGAAAACTAATAAATGACATGGACATTTAATTATTCCATATGAAAGCAGGAGATGTTTATGGAAATAATTTTGAAAATAAAGAGCTGTATACATGTTTCTGTCAGGTGAAAGTACCTCCAGTTATTGTACTGAACTGTTATGCTACTCCGGCCCTGGCATACCGTGATGAATTATGGGATACAGTTAGCTCTGAATATCACGCCAAAGCTTTGTTAGAATAAGTGTGCATGAAGTGTAGGTGAAGGGAATGGACATTTTTCTGACATGAAGAGTGTGAGAGTTGGGACCGACCCTGAGACAGGCGAGAAATACAGGCAGGAGCAGGTGACAGCTTTATAAATGAGGAATACCGTACTACATAGCACACTGTGTTTTATTGAGTAAGTATAATAGTGAGAAATCTGAAGGTCTAAATTTGAAGCTGAGAGCCAAAGCAGGAAGTAATGCAATGTTTCTGTGGCAAGCTGAAAAGTAAAGGGTAACACACACCAGCAGCATATGACTGGTGTCAAAACACCTGCTCCATTATTTTCTGTTGGCCCAAACCCTGCCTGGGTCCTGACACTGTACCACTGCAGGTTGATGCAACTCTCTGGCACTCTGATCTCATTTGCTCCCCGTATCGGCACTTCCCAGCTACTGTACCTTGATTACTTCTTATGTCTGTTTGACACCTTATTGGGCAGTTCTTGCCTTTATTAGAGAGTTGACAGTCGAAAGATGACAGGAAATTAGTGGAGAGTGGATGACATGCAACAAAGGTCCGTGGTTCAAGGTTGGCACCTTAAACCCCCCAGGACACGTGAGCACCCCTAGTTGCCTCATCTTTACTATACCATTTATTGGCATGGGTAAGATCCGTTTACATTACTAAGCAACTGTGAATTATAAACAAAAATCTGGTCTTCTCTCAGGGTTCCATGGTGGAGAGGAGGTCGTGTTGTTCTGGCTCTATCTATTTGGCGTGGAGAGGAGGTCGTGTTGCTCTGGCTCTATCTATCTGGCGTGGAGAGGAGATTGTGTTGCTCTGGCTCTATCTATCTGGCGTGGAGAGGAGATCGTGTTGCTCTGGCTCTATCTATCTGGCGTGGAGATGAGGTCGTGTTGCTCTGGCTCTATCTATCTGGCGTGGAGAGGAGGTTGTGTTGCTCTGGCTCTATCTGTCTGGCGTGGAGAGGAGGTTGTGTTGCTCTGGCTCTATCTGGCGTGGAGAGGAGGTCGTGTTGCTCTGGCTCTATCTGGTTGGCGTGGAGAGGAGGTTGTGTTGCTCTGGGTCTATCTGTTTGGCGTGGAGAGGAGGTTGTGTTGCTCTGGCTCTATCTATTTGGCGACGCCGGGAAGCTGCTTGACATCCTCCTGGATCCACCTTCTCGCATATGTTCACATTATATGTATTATTTTTTGTCATATGGATTGTCTATGTTGTATTTTCATTATGGTGTTACTCTGTACAGACGATATCTATTGTACGTCTGTCCATCCTGGAAGGGGGATCCCTCCTCTGTTGCTCGTCCTGAGGTTTCTAACATTTTTTCTTTTTATCCTGTTAAAAGTTTTTTTTGGTCCTTATCCGATGAGAGGGTCGTACTGTAAAGGACAGAGGGTGTCGTATCCTGTACAGATTGTAAAGCCCCCTGAGGCAAATTTGTGATTTGTGATTTTGGGCTATACAAATAAAATTGACTTGACTTGACTTGACATACCTTAAAGCGGCTATAATGGATATTTTCACAACAACGATGTACCAAATGACAATGTGGAAAAAAATGTGACAATATGAAAAGCCAGAGTACACTACCTGCTCAGCAGACAGACACAGTTAGAGACTAGCAGGTGAACATAGTGGAGCATTTAGCAGCTAAAGAGATAGATACTTTTATCAGGAGATGGTGGAGACCAAAAACAGAGCTAAAAGAGAGCAAATATTGGACTTACATTCATCAGGTGACACAAACAGGATTCAAGATGAATGCTAATGTTGCCCCGTAACTGCTGAATGTTTAAAAAGCAACTGTTTGATAACAAGTTCACTATATCAACTTAAAAAGGTGATGATATGTCAGTGTTGTGTTTACTAATTGTTTCTGTTGCCCCCAAGTGGCCAAAATATCATATTTGTGTATCACACTTTTTTGATTACCATAACTTTATTTCCCTAACCGTAACACAGTTGTATGAGCCAAACATTAATCATGCTGTAATTTATGAAAAGATATAAAATAAGTAATTTATAAATAATAGCAAGAACAATGAAAGATGGCGTCATTGATATTGAACAATTCATTAAGTTCAGTCTGAGTTCAGTTGATATTCCTGGCTACCTTTCAATCATCATACAGTGTCTATAAAAATATGATAAAGTTGACCTGAAAGTGTCCAAAGTAGAAAAGGTTTTATCTCATAATTTGATCACAATCTGCTCATACATTTTGATATGTAAAGTTAAAAACACTGCATGAAGTAAAGGTCAGAGGGTCACCAAAATCATTACAAATAATTCACTGGGAACATGAATAACCATAGCAAATGTCATGATAGTATGGCCAGTAGTTTGTGTGATATCTTACTCTGGACCAAAGTGTCAAATGCACTACCGACAGATTATCATCCTCTGCAAGCCCTTAAACCCAGTGTAACATCCTCACCCTCTCACTATACACCCTTGTGTCCCTGCCTCGCCTCATGTTGGATTTCTCCAGTTGCACTTTGATAGTGGTGATCCTAATTGCTTTGGAATTATCCCCGGTCATCCCTCGCTCTTTCTTATCTACCATCTCACCTTCAGTCATTCACCTCTTGTCAGACTCTCAGCCAATGAACAACCTGTCCACTAATTGCCTCATATTTTGCAATTCCCCTTAATGAAAATTACTATTCTGGACAATGGCAGCAAATTGCATTACATTTGAGCAATTGATGACTGGCTCTTTAGCCCTGCCAGCCCTCCCCTGACTCCCCCCTGCCCCCATTCCACCACTGCCCACCCTCCACAAAGCCTCTGATGGAACATCTGTAAAGATGGATTTAGCTTTAGAGATCATTTTTCTAATTAAACCACACAATATTTAATTAAGAACCAGTGTAGTTTAATTGTAGAGATTTTTCTTTTCCTCCTTCCTCTCTCTCTCTCTCTCTCTATCTCTCTCTCTCTCTCTCTCTCTCTCTCTCTCTCATTCGTGATAAGGTAGGAGTTTGGAGTTTTTGCAGACCAGAAAAGGCTCATCTGTTGAAATGATTGAATATATTTTTAATGAATGTTGACCCAATGTTGCCACAGCTCAGCCCTGGTACAGAGGGCTGTCATTTCTTCTTTCCTCCTCTGATCTCAAACTGATCCATCACACCTTTTATCAGAAAAATTGGGCGTACTGTATCAGGAGCTGCTTGAACTTTGAAGAAAACATGTTAACAACCAGACAGAGCTGAGTTTTGTCCAGTGCAAATAAAGCTATCTTATTTTATATATCTAAAAAAAACAACTAGCATAAACAATATTACAATTTTAGAAGTTGTAGTGAAATAAAAACATTATTTGTTTGTTGTTTGTATTTCTGTTACATCACAGAATAAGGCCAATATAACCTACTACAAGCTACCAGAAAGCCAATAACCACCTCAGTAACGGAACACTAGTTTCCTGAGGCCATCTGACTATTTGTTAATGAGTCCATGAAGCTATCGATGGTAATTACATGATGTTGCTGAGAGATATTGATCTTGGCTAGAGTCTTAGACTTGAGAGCAGAGAGCACTGTTGTCACCACTGTCCATTATGATAGGTTTAAAGGGGAATTCATTATGTTTTTTAGCAACATTCAATTTTTTTTTCAGTTTTGGTTATGATCTTACCAACCGTGTGGTTAAAAAAAGTAAAATTTGGTGGTAAGCTTATCAGATACAACCAGTCATGTTTACTTCCCTGGGGGCATGAATGTGCTCAGAAAAGTTTATGGCTATCTGGTTAATAGATTATGAGGTGTCTGTTGTGCAAATGGAACATTTTGTGGCTCAGAGGGTGCAAATGTCAGGGGGTCACCAAACCCATTAGGACTCGCATTATATTTTCAGGTTGTCCATCTGTCCGTCCGTATTTACGTCCGTATGCCCGTCCAACCCATTCTCGTGAACGTGATATCTCAGGAACTCTGTAGGGAATATCTTCAAATTTGGCACAAACGTCTACTTGGACTCAAGGATGAACTGATTTGATTTTGGTGGTCAGAGGTTAAAGGTCTCTGTGACCTCACAAAACACGTTTTTGGCCATAACTCAATAATTCAAATGCTAATTATGTCAATTAGACAGAAATGTCTAACAGGATAAAATGATGAAATGTTGACATTTTGGACAGACGTGGATGTAAACTGTATCTTGACTGGTTGGTGGAGGCATACAACCGCGAGGCGGTAATTCTAGTTAAGAAAAAAAAAACATGAAGTGTTGAAAAAGGAGCGATTTATCCTCTGGGGAGCATGCATGTTCTCAGTAAATGTAATGGTTTCTGTCCATTGAATTTTGATATCATCTAACAAAATGGAAGTCTGTCCTTCGAGTGTCTTGACAACCGTTCATCCGTTCAACTTCACACTTGGCGGGTGTATTGCTCAGAAGCGGTGGAAGCGGCTCCTATGAGAAAGGAACGCCCCGAGTACAGTTCGGGAGAAATTCTGGATCTGTGCAAGATTTGGTGAAAGTAATGATGAAACCAGAAGTGTGTGACCGCCTGGCCTGTCTCTGAGATGAACAGAGGGTCTTGAGGAGAAGCTTGACTGGCTAGTCTCAGGTATAAGTATTCGCGGAAGGGTTCAAATGGTCTCAGGTACGAGTATAGTCGAAAGAGGTGGACGGGTTGTGGTAAATCGGAATGGTTGGTTTTGCTGCGTTTGAGGTGGTAGATGAACGTGTCAGAGGAGTGGATGGAAATGGTTGCGTGTCGAGATGGATGGAAGTTGAGGGCAGGAGTGGTGAACTCTGAGCAATGTAGAAAACTGAAGAATGCCAGTAGGAACATGGATTCTAAGACTTTGTCTGTGTGGATTGCAGTGCGGATGCAGCTGGCAAGAAGGTCTAAAGTGAGGGGCAAGGGATTTGGTGAGAAACGAAGTTCAGTCTTACGGAGACCTTTGATTAGCACGATGATGTGAGAGTGGGACAAGGCTGGGCACGGAGCTCCTGAGGCCAGTTTCGTGAAGAAATGAATTCTGCTGATGTAGACACAAATGGTGGAATATTTAATCATTAGAATGGAATGGGCGTTCGTGATGAAGCTGGAGAGTGCTGAGGGAGGCACGGAAAGCTTTAAAGCAAATCTATCCGGTCAGGTATGATGAAAGTGTTCGGGAAGCGCTGCTGTTGAGGATGGCATGTTGTGATGTGGTGACCCCAGCTGCGGGGGTCAGTTGAATACGGTGGCTGAAAATGGTGGGACTGAACTCGGAAGAGGTTTGGAGGCTGGTGCCACTTGTCTGAATTTCTGGAATGTGAAACGAGAAAGGGAGTCAGCTATTGAGTTTTTGTGACCTGAGATGTGAGAGTCTCGAATGATGAACTGGTGCAGGGCAGAAACCAGGGTGAGCCTCCGCATGAACTGCATTATGTCTAGACACTGCAGCTGTCCTTTGTTTGTGATGTCTACGACGGCGCTGTTGTTGGAGTAGATGGTGATGGGATTTTTGGACCATTCATGCCCCCGAAGAGTGGCTGCTATGATGACTAGGTACATTTCGAAGATGGTGGAGGAAGGAGAAAGGGATGAGATTTTGGGTGGCCATGCAGCTGAGAACCACCTGCCGTCGTAGTTGCCACCGAAGAGCTTGAAGAGGATGGAATACAACATGGCCCTCTGCAAGGGTTGATGTGGAGGGATGGGCCTCTCTGGCCGTGGGATGAGCTGCTACATCATCGGCATAACGGCAGACGGACTCACTGGTGTTTTTCAGTGACTCTGTAAACAGTTTGAAAAGTTTAGCTTTTTTGTCAGAGTGATGGAAAGAGATGTTTCGTTGGATGAGTGTGTAGCGTTAACCACTCTACATGTAATTATTGATTTGCACTCGTTAAATAAAGAAATACTCAATTCGGGGCACCACCACTTTTTATAGGAAAAGCAGAAACTATTGTGATAGAAGTATTGATCATTAATCAATCTCAAGTCTGAAGTATAAGTTCTGAATTCATTGATCTACAGTTCTGCTTTGAAATACACACACAGACATGACGTAGTGATAAAGTGAAACATTTATTTACCATAAATCGTGATAATTGAATAAATGAAGTGATGAATATATAAATGACTAATTAACACTGGTAATTAATTAATTAATTAATGAATGAATGAATGAATGAAATGAAAATTCAATGAAGCAATTCTGATTGGAACTTTAGTAGTGAGGGAAAGTCTGATTATTCTCTCTAAGCTATAAAAGTTGCAGTTAATAATTTGGAAGATTAGGAAATTTAGAAGATATGTCTGACAAACAACTATTGATCATAAAGCCACGGAACATTCACTTATCGCTGCAGTTGGTTCTGTGGGTCCAGAGGCCGTTTCCTCACACGTTGTCTGGATAGACAAGCCCCTTGGATGGGTTGGATGAGATCGGTTCAGCTGGCCCGGGATACCAAACAGCAAAGCGTGGAGAACATTCAACTTTCTCGTCAGAACATTGAATGTGGGAGTTGAAGTCCGTTGGCTGATTACTCGTTGAAAGAGATCAAAAAGCTGAAGTCGGATTATCTTCTGAAGCTTTAGAATTTATCTATTTCACGGAAAAACTGGAAATGCTGGCAGAGCACTTAGCATTTAAATCACGCGAGATAAACAAAAGATCTTTAAAAATACTGTCCTTTAGAAGTCACTTGACTCAGAAAAAATGAACATGAGGTAGAAAATAAACATACAAATGAAATGTATGTATGTAAATTCTGGAGAGCTCCTGCTGGAGTCATCTCCCTGCGGACAACTTTCTCAACTTCTTCCTGACAACAGCCCTTCTGACTCTGTGTCATCTCTTCTTTAACCCCCTCTGGGAGGGAGGGGTCGAGACCCTCTCTTTCTCTGATCGATTCTTTAATGAAAAACCTTTACACGCGCAAAATCAGAATTCCCTCTTTACTAATTTTTCCTTTCTTTTGCACGAGACAGATACATATCAAAAACTATAAAACCACTAATGTTTTAATCAAACATTAGTATCAAGATTGTAAAAATGTAATTCTAAGTTCAAGTTATAACTCCTTTTTAACATCTTTAAACTTAAGGTATTACATCTATTGAACATCACTGATAAAACATTAAAACGTATTACAATACCATTAATGATTATACACAAAGAAGTCAATAATCTAACTCATGATGATTCAAGCAATTACCCTACTTTAGACATTTTGAAACAAAACAACTGACATGCGAGGCGGTAATTCTAGTTAAGAAAAAAAAAACATGAAGTGTTGAAAAAGGAGCGATTTATCCTCTGGGGAGCATGCATGTTCTCAGTAAATGTAATGGTTTCTGTCCATTGAATTTTGATATCATCTAACAAAATGGAAGTCTGTCCTTCGAGTGTCTTGACAACCGTTCATCCGTTCAACTTCACACTTGGCGGGTGTATTGCTCAGAAGCGGTGGAAGCGGCTCCTATGAGAAAGGAACGCCCCGAGTACAGTTCGGGAGAAATTCTGGATCTGTGCAAGATTTGGTGAAAGTAATGATGAAAACAGAAGTGTGTGACCGCCTGGCCTGTCTCTGAGATGAACAGAGGGTCTTGAGGAGAAGCTTGACTGGCTAGTCTCAGGTATAAGTATTCGCGGAAGGGTTCAAATGGTCTCAGGTACGAGTATAGTCGAAAGAGGTGGACGGGTTGTGGTAAATCGGAATGGTTGGTTTTGCTGCGTTTGAGGTGGTAGATGAACGTGTCAGAGGAGTGGATGGAAATGGTTGCGTGTCGAGATGGATGGAAGTTGAGGGCAGGAGTGGTGAACTCTGAGCAGTGTAGAAAACTGAAGAATGCCAGTAGGAACATGGATTCTAAGACTTTGTCTGTGTGGATTGCAGTGCAGATGCAGCGGGCAAGAAGGTCTAAGGTGAGGGGCAAGGGATTTGGTGAGGAACGAAGTTCAGTCTTACGGAGACCTTTGATTAGCACGATGATGTGAGAGTGGGACAAGGCTGGGCACGGAGCTCCTGAGGCCAGTTTCGTGAAGAAATGAATTCTGCTGATGTAGACACAAATGGTGGAATATTTAATCATTAGAATGGAATGGGCGTTCGTGATGAAGCTGGAGAGGGCTGAGGGAGGCACGGAAAGCTTTAAAGCAAATCTATCCGGTCAGGTATGATGAAAGTGTTCGGGAAGCGATGCTGTTGAGGATGGCATGTTGTGATGTGGTGACCCCAGCTGCGGGGGTCAGTTGAATACGGTGGCTGAAAATGGTGGGACTGAACTCGGAAGAGGTTTGGAGGCTGGTGCCACTTGTCTGAATTTCTGGAATGTGAAACGAGAAAGGGAGTCAGCTATTGAGTTTTTGTGACCTGAGATGTGAGAGTCTCGAATGATGAACTGGTGCAGGGCAGAAACCAGGGTGAGCCTCCGCATGAACTGCATTATGTCTAGACACTGCGGCTGTCCTTTGTTTGTGATGTCTACGACGGCGCTGTTGTTGGAGTAGATGGTGATGGGATTTTTGGACCGTTCATGCCCCCGAAGAGTGGCTGCTATGATGACTAGGTACATTTCGAAGATGGTGGAGGAAGGAGAAAGGGATGAGTTTTGGGTGGCCATGCAGCTGAGAACCACCTGCCGTCGTAGTTGCCACCGAAGAGCTTGAAGAGGATGGAATACAACATGGCCCTCTGCAAGGGTTGATGTGGAGGGCTGGGCCTCTCTGACCGTGGGATGAGCTGCTACATCATCGGCATAACGGCAGACGGACTCACTGGTGTTTTTCAGTGACTCTGTAAACAGTTTGAAAAGTTTAGCTTTTTTGTCAGAGTGATGGAAAGGGATGTTTCGTTGGATGAGTGCGTGCTTCAGACAGGTGACTGTTCACTCGGATATGTTTTTAGCAGATGGCGAGTCGGAGTGTCGGCGTGGTGAATGCGGGCTGTGGTGATCTCGCCCGTTGTTTGCGCGCCTGGATCTCGGGGCGATTCGGAGAGAGGCGTCTGGAAGGGATGACATCCCTCAGACGTCGAAGTTGTGATCTTCCCCCGGAGCTGCTGGAAGGCGAGGGACCGACGGCGATTGAGTTGGTTGGAGGGTGGACGCCAAGAGTGAAAGGGAACGTGGATAGCTGAGCACAATTGGGGTCGCTGGTGGCATAAGGTGTTTGGAGATGGAGAGGATTCCCGGGACTTCAGGAGTTTGTGGATCTTCTTCAAACAGATCGGTGTCTCAGGGATTGAGAAAGAGCTCCTGGTCCATGGTTTGAAGTAAGCTGTTTTTTGTTTTTGTACTTGTCTGTCGCTGTCACAGGTCATATGAAAACTGAGTCAAGAGGAAGTGAACGGATCAGGTGTGGTTAACTACTTTTGTGCTTTTTTTGGATGTGTTTGAGGCATGGTCTTTGTTCCCGAACTTAGTTATAAAATATTGAAATAGAGTAAAAATGTGACTTGATGTTGTGAACACGGGACACAAACGAACAACTGATTGTAACGTGAAAGTGAAATTCACGGGGCACAAACAGCGGTCTCCTGGATGGCAGCCTTGTTTTGTTGGACCCATCCACCTCCGCTCCCAACCACCCTGTTTGTCGCTTTCGCTCTTTAAACTACGTCACCGCAGCACTTTCTCTGAGCGTTTACTGTTGCCGCGGATGTGTTCAAATTATGGTTAATTGAAAGCCTGGTGTGTCTCATACTGCCGTTAAAGGGTGCCCTGTTCATTGGTAACACTTGCCAATGGGCGTGAAAAAGTGTTGCTAATTTGCGCTCTGGGAATGAGAACAGGCTGGAAGTTTGGTAACCATCTGTAAGTAGAACTCTCGATCTACTTTATCTCAATGCGACTCTGTGTTGGTGGATTAAACCAAAACGGCTTCAGGAGGTCTTCATGTAACAGACGTGCAAATCACAGCTCCCACACATACATCCTCTTGTGCAGAGAGAAGTAGCTGCACCAGCAGCACACGGAGATATGAAGTTAATTAAACTGCCAGTCCCTGTGAGGACCTTGACAGCTAGAGAAGACCTGTGGCTGGATTAGAACAGAGGAGCGGGGGAGTTGGAGGGTGGGGGTAGGGGTGAAGCAATCTGCAGTGTGTCATTAATTCTATTCAGAAACCAAATAGGCAATATGTGAATCACAGCTTTTGTATTTATGTAACAGCATCAGTTAAATTGAGAGGTGTTTTTACAGTGTATGTGAATAGGATGCGCAGAAATTGTGAGAAGAAGAGGAGATTTTAGTTCAGATAGTTCAGACTTTGAACAACTGCGTCATTCAGACTGATAAGACAGTGCTTTTCCCTTCGACCCTTGACCCCTCGGGAGCTTGGGGAGTTGGCCAGGGGGCTGGAAAAATCAATGCTGATATGAGGAAATTATGAGTGAAAACTGGCAAGCAAATAACATCAGTCTATCAAAAATGTCACTGCAGAAACAATGAAACTTGTGACTGCTTTCACTGCACGTATTGACGAATGCAGTCGGTCATGTGTGGACAAAAACGTGATAGAGCAGCGCTGGTATTAGCTGGGGAAGTGTTCTCTGGTGGCTCGTAGAGTAGCAGTGTTTTTCCAATGGCTCCCTCTCAGCAGAGCACACAGAACGAGACGAGGAGAAACAACGGGGAATATCCATTTTCAGACCCAAATGTGATCTGCTTTTGTTGAAATTAAATCAGTGTGGTCGCACTATTTGTCAACATAAATGAATGATTTCTTGCTGTGTTGGAGCATGGAGGATTCTAAAGCTTCAGTCTGTCGCTACTCTGTGTTTTCTATCTCTAACATGATAAAAAAAAATGTTATCAAGAAAAGAGATGTGGACAAAGTTACCCCAAGGGCCATGAATACACCGATTCAAGATAGGAAACTACTCATCTTCATTCTGTCATTGGAGAATACAAACTTAATCAAACAGGACTAATATTAACCGGGGGCCAGCTGGGATTTTTAGTAAAAGGGAAAGTAGGCAAACTGGCCCGATGTGAAACCTCTGCTGTTACCGACAGTTTACAGACATGAAACCAGAGGCTTATTCAATATTTAACCGAAACTTAAACTTTATTAGATTCATCATATACATACAGGTGCATACATGAAATTTGACCTCTGCATTCAACCCATCTTTAGGAGCAGTGGGCTGCCGTAAAGCGCCGGGGACTTGGGGTTCAGTGTCTCGCTCAAGAACACTTTGACATGCAAACAGTAGGAACCGCCAACCTTGTGATCAAAGGACAACCCGCTCTACCCACTGAGCAGTACAGCTGCCCCAAACCACCATTTGTCACATTTTACCACAAGTGTTTTAGTGGTAAACCTCACAATAAGTGGGACGCATGAACCCCAGATTCCTTCAAACTCTTGAGCTTTGTATGCCCAACCATGCCCTCTGATCTTCTCCCTATGATGTATGTACAATGTAAGGATGTCACATTCTTACATTTTTGGATTGAAAAAAAAAAACTACTCCAGGGAAAATAATCATGGCGGCATCTAGTGGTGAAGTTGCAGATTGCAACCAACTGAAACTTCTCCTGTATGCCAAGCGTGTCAGAGAACTACAGTAACCGACGGGAAAACGCAAATGTCTCTATCTAGAGCCAGTGTTTGGTTTGTCCATTCCGGGCTACTGGTGTCAGCTCCATGAAGAGGACCCTCTGTATGTAGATATAAACGGCTGATTCTAAGGTAACGAAAACAGCAATTTTTATTTTCAGGTGATTATACAATGAAGAAAACATATTTAATATTAGGCTATCTTCCATTGATAGATAGAACACTGATAAAGAAAGCTGACCTTGGATCATGGATCATTTCAATCAATAAACCAATCATCAATTGGATCTGTATTTTGTAAAATAGGGTACAATTTTTGCAATGTACTTGTTTCATAGTTTTATAATGTTTTCTCTGGGTATGGAGGGAGCGTTGTAATTTTTTTTTATTTTCTCAGACATCCTAAAGTCTGTCATTGTCTACAAATTTTCTAGTTTTTGGACAAAGACTGACAAAAGATGCTGTTTGTTGCATCATGGGAAATGTAGGATCTCTTGGATCTTGACACATATCAGGGACTAAAAGTCAGAATATTATTGTCTGTTGCTTCGGTATTGGTCATGTCCTCAGATTTTATGTCCATAGTGCAGCTCAAACACGGGTTTGTGTGATGAATATTCAACCCAGTCACCAGAAAAATGTTGACATTGGATGTTTCTGTAAACCACGAATATGTTGAATGGTGACGTTTCTGAACCAAAAATACATTTCATAAATATGTTTCATATCAGCCTCGTATCACACAACACCACGTGGTAAAGGTTGTGAAATGATTGGTTAGGCTTAGACAACAAAACTACTTGGTTAACAGATCAGGGTTTGTGTTCAAATAATAATGTAACAACATAACAACGTAACGTAGGCTAACAACCGAAGCAACGCAACAAAAAACACTGTAGTTCGGCTTACAAAATAACTCCATGGTTGGGCTTTAAACTACTACGTTTGTACAGTGAAAATGAAACTGAACGTTGTGAACACGGGGCACGAACACCGATCTCCTGGATGAAAGCCTTGTGTTTGTTGGACCTGTCCGCCCGCCGGGTTTGTGTCTTTTCGCTTTTTAAACTACTTTACCTACTCTGACCAAATTGTCGACATTCATCATATCCCTGGTTTGCTGAAACATCAACATTGTTTCCTGGTAACTAGGCTGGAATATTTAGCTTCAATACAGAACAATTTTTTTACAACACTGCCAATCTTGTCTTTATGTAAATATGGTTCATCGTGATCAATTCATAGTGCTGTGCTCTAACCCGCATAGGTTTAATTTATACAGCTATAAAGAAGCGGCAAGAAATATTGATTTTCATCAGTGAAACTCTGCACTGGAGTTGAGTTTACTAAACTGTCAAACTGTGGGCCATGGCCTGTTTTTATATGGTACATGACCTGGAGCACATTTACATGACTATGTACCGTCACTGCTAATATTTATTTTTTTAAACTCCACATTAAAGTGTGTTTCCCTGAACCAAACTAAAAAAGCATACATGCTCTTTGGAAAGTTTAAGGACAGCAGTATGCTAATCAACTCCCACGGCTGTAACCTTCTCCCCTCCCCTCCCTCGTTCACCATGTCCCTCCTTTGTCTGACTCTGTCTGTCTGTCTGTCTCTCTCCATCTGTCTCCAACTCTTCAAGGCTTCCCGAAGAGGGAAGCACACAGCCGCTCCCTCCTCAACTTCCTACATATTCAGCTCCTCTTCCCACTTCCCTCCTAAAACATAATAGGATTTAGGGCCAGAGGGGGGGACTGGGTGTTTCTACAAAGGTAAGGAGTTTGTTTGAGGGTGATGTACAGTGTGAAGTTCTCCCTCAGACCTAAGAGGCTGCATGTACAAGTCCCTGTGGCACCAAAACCTAATTCAGCTGCATGCTGACGTTGTCCAACACACCAAAGTATCATGGAGACTGGATAATTCATTGTGCTACATATTGTATTAGAAATAGAAAAAAGGAATGCTTCCAAAGCGTTACAAAAAAAAATAATGATGTTGTGGAAAAAAAGGGTTCAAAGTATTAGTCTGGTGGCCTGATATATCTTATTCCTCTATGTCATAGAGCTCCATTATTTTCCAAAAACGATTTCAGCCTGATCTCACAGATATATGTGAAATGACCACTACCTCTTAACAGCACATTATGTGGTGGTGGCATGTTGGCACCATGTAAACATAGTCAATGGAAAGTCAATTAGGATTTGTCCTAATAATTGACCAGATAAGAAGAAGAAGTTCAACAGAAATACGTGTTGATCGAAGTCTGCATAGGGAGGAGGTTGGGGTGGATGGGTGGGACAAACACAAGACCTTCACCCTGGAGACTAGTGGTGTCAAAACCAAAAGGCAACATTGAGTTACTTTAAATAACGTCAGCTACGTAAGAAGTTATATAACAAATGTAGTTCCATGATCTTTTTTTTCCTAGTCTCATCAAATGGCATATGAATGACATGTCAATTTGTAAGTCATTTTGTGTGCAATAACAATGCCGTTGGGGTAACAGTTGACGCCATGTAGTCTGTGCTGACTGCAATGTAAACGCATCCGTGTGAATATGCTACGCTCAGAGCTAGTGACGCAGAATAAAAGGTGAGAAAGACTGCTTACGGTGGGAAGGGCCAACATACACAGGACTTTCAACCAGGAGACCCGGTAGTGTCCCAAAGTGTTGTTGAGTTATTTCAAAGTTACGTTAGTGATGTTTGTGACGTGTTTTCAGTACTTACTTTACTTAGTTTACGTACGTATTTTACATAGTTTCAATACTTATTTTAAGCCCAACCGTGATGTTCTTCCTAAACAACAATGACACACGGAAAGCCTAAAATGCATTATCATGACACACATTTTTCCCTAAAATGTCATGCTATTTATACGCCTCTCCATGAGATTGACGTACAACCGCAACCCAGTCTCACGGCAGTCCATGAAATAGTCACGAAATTTAATCTGATTCGTCTACATAGACAAGAATTTTCCTTTTTTTTGGTGACGCTCAGCACGACTTTCAACAATGTATTTTTTGTGCGTTTTCCTACGAAATTCCACCACCACTGAATGCACTGTTAAGAGGTCGTGGTCATTTCTCGTATTTATGTGAGATTACGTTGAACTATTTACAAGACTGAAGGTCTATAACCACGGTAGCAGATCTGTAATGATATTTAGCGGATATAATGATGTTTACCATCCTGCTATACATGCTAACATATGCTAGCACAAAACACAAAACCCCAGCCGTACTGAGGATGATGGGAATGTCATTAGTTTTGCAGGTATTTGGTCATAAACCAAAGTATTGGACAAATTTAAACCTAAAGATGGCGCTGGATGAAAAGTGAGAGGATCAAGACAGTTATTATAATTCATCCTGAAGGGAACATGAATGTTTGAATATTTTGTGTCATTTTGCTTTAAGACTTCTGGTGTTTAGACGCATTCATAAAGATTATTGCATTAATGGAAAGATGCATTAACAGTGATTTAAATTCACGAGTTTCAAATGCTTTAATGGTCCTTTCATTCAGCGTATCCACTAGCACACTGACAGGGTGTGACTCAATCAACGTGTTCGGCACCACCTACTTCCTGTTAGTCATTCTATCTGAATGGACAAATGCTCAATGGCATTTGCAGAGTGGGGATGTACTGATGACACATCTAACCTTGCCTTAAAAGCAAAGCTTCTCTACCGGCTGGAATTGTAAAAGCTACAGTGTGTGTGTGTGTGTGTGTGTGTGTGTGTGTGTGTGTGTGCTGGCTTTTTAGCCTTTTGCACCATATTACCACTATCAAAACTTGTGAGTCATGTTTAGGTGCTTGTGTAAAGGCTGCATTAAGAGATAACGTCAGTCTTATCTCCCTAAATTACCTCAAATCAACACACGGGAGCATTTTAGGAACACCGTCATAATAAGCATAAAGTCGCTGAAAACCATGCATCAACATTTTAGTTTGAGTGCAACTTGCTTAAGGGTAAAGCTGGTAGATAAGTGATAAATACTAAAATTACAAATTGTTTATCTAAAAGCTCCGGAAAAGCCAGTAAGTGGACCCACGGACCAAGATTTTTCATTCATTGCCGAAATGATCAATAGCTATTACACACCAGTATTCCACGTTAATATGTTAGTTCTTATTCTGGGGCACCCTGGGTTGCCTACGGGTTTAAGGCCTGACCATGTACTGCAACGTCCCTGGTTCGTGTATGGCCCAGCACCTTTTTCTGGTATGTCAGATATATTTTTCAACAGTGATTGTAACAATTTTGCATGGCTCAGACAGCTGCTGATAGTGGCGTCAGTTCAGAAATCACTTTTGTGTCGTACAAGAGGGCATGGAAAAACAACCTATTGTGTCTTTTAATTTGGAGGACTTGTAAGACACAGGTCAAGTCAATATACACAAGTCAATATATCAGGGCCAGAAAAATGCAAACAGTCCCAAATGAATGGAAACACTAACAAATATGTTACTGAAAACTTTCCATACATCTAATTAATAAAGTAATATAATCAATGTAATGTTTTGATGTCACTCTATCATCACTGCAAATGAATTCAGTGACAAGTGTAACATCATACTGAGGAGATAGATAAGGTATGGCTTCAGTTTGTGATGGAAGTGACATATGGACACTGGCTGCCGTCCAGCTGAGTCCTTCAGCTCTTTCACGCATCACTGACCTTTGTCAATAACACAAACACAGCTCCCCGCGTGAATTCTGCCGATGATTTTGTCTGCCTTAGGCAAGCTTTCTGTTTAAATACAAAACACAACAGCTTTACAACTGCAAAACCACTAAGCTTGTGGAGTGAAAGCAAATGTTGGGTAATGACAAGGTGCGACACAATACAGTAGCAATCCAACCAACCACACCTGAGTAGTGTGAAATGTCTTAAAACTAAATGTCCAGTGGGCTTTTGCTTTAGGTGTAATGCCTGTATACAGTAACACCTTGTTTCACACATTCACAGAGGGAACTGCATAATCAGCACAAGCACTGAGCTGAACTGGGTGCTGAAATAAGCAGGTCCGGACGCTTTTGTGGTGACATCATGCTGGGACAAAGCTTTGATTTTAGTGAATTGACGTCTCTTTGTTCCTAAAGCCCACTTGGCACCATCGGTGGATACTTACACCAATCAGCCATAACATTATGACCACCTGCCTAATATTCAGTAGGTCCCCCTTTTGCCGCCAAAACAGCTCTGACCCGTCGAGGCATGAACTCCACTAGACCTCTGAAGGTCTGCTGTGGTATCTGGCACCAAGCCGTCAGTAGCAGATCCTTTAAGTCCTGTAAGTTGCGAGGTGGGGCCTCCGTGGATCGGACTTGTTTGTCCAGCACATCCCACAGATGCTCCATTGGATTGAGATCTGGAGAATTTGGAGGCCGAGTCAACACCTCCAACTCGTTGCTATCCACATGATGTAAAAGAAAACGTGAGTCATCAGACCGGGCCACCTTCTTCCATCGCTCCGTGGTCCAGTTCTGATGCTCACGTGCCCATTGTAGGCGCTTATGGCGGTGGACACGGGTCAGTACGGGCACCCTGACCGGTCTGCGGCTACCAATTGCGATGCACTGTGTGTTCTGACACCTTTCTATCAGAACCAGCATTAACTTTTTCAGCAGTTTGAGCTCCAGTAGCTCTTCTATTGGATCGGGCAACACGGGCCAGCCTTCGCTCCCCACGTGCATCAATGAGCCTCGGGTCTGACCCTGTCTCCGGTTCACCGGTTTTCCTTCCTTGGACCACTTTTGGTCGGTCCTGACCACTGCAGACCGGGAACATCCCACAAGAGCTGCAGTTCTGGAGATGCTCTGACCCAGTCGTCTAGCCAGCACTATTTGACCCTTGTCAAAGTCGCTCACATCCTTACGCTGGCCCATTTTTTCTGCTTCCAACACATCGATGACACATCTAATATATCCCCCCCACTGCCAGGTGCCATTGTAATGAGATAATCCATGTTATTCACTTCACCTCTCAGTGGTCTTAATGTTATGGCTGATCAGTGTACTTGTTGCCAACCACATGGCTCACTCAGTGTCTTTTAAGTACACTGTGATCACATTGGTAAAGTGGTGGCTTTGGCTCAGGAGGTAGAGCGGTCATCCACTTATCAGAAGGTCGGTGGTTCCATCCTGGCCCCTGCAGTCTGCGTGTGTGTCCTTGGGCAAGACACTGAACCCCAAATTGTGTGAGTATGAATGTGAATTTTTGTCGCTCCTGATGAGCAGGTGGCACCTTGTATGGCAGCCTCTGCCACCAGTCTATGAATGTGTGTGTGAATGGGTGAATGCTGGCTTGTCTTGTAAAGCGCTTTGAGTGGTCGGAAGACTAGAAAAGGGCTATATAAATGCAGTCCATTTACCATTTAACATCCATTCAGCTACTCAGGCATTCACACTTACCAAGGATAATGACTGTGGGAGCCAATTAACCGATTGCAAACTATAATTAATATTACAAGTGAGGGGTTCAGCTTGCTTGAAACAAACTAATTTGTACGGCGTCGTCCAACCATGGCTAAAAACAAAAGTGTATCCCAGGGCCAAAGGCTACTGTCATAGTCTTCTTACTGAAATGCACCTTGGGGTATGTAGTTAACTTCTCTCCTTCTGTTCTTATGTACACAGTCTTATACCTTTGACTTTATCAAAGAACCAGATATTTTCTAACTTATTCAGCTGGGAGAGGTTGGTCTAAATCTTGAAGAGCTCCAGCTGTCCTCTAATGCCACTAATTTCTTTAACGCATTAAGACAACTTGTGTTTTTTTTTTTTTTTTTGCAGCTCAGTTTTTTAGCTAGACTGAAGACGCTGGCATCATATGAATCTAGAAAACCTAAGGAATCCATTAGTACCAACAATGTCATACTAGCTTGTCAGCAAGGAGGGTAAATAACGCTCCAAACTTACGCTGGCAAAAAAAAAAACTGGCATGGCCATTTTCAAAGGGGTCTCTTGACCTCTGACCTCAAGATATGTGAATGAAAATGGGTTCTATGGGTACCCACGAGTCTCCCCTTTACAGACATGCCCACTTTATGATAATCACAGGTTAATTGATTTCCAGTACTAAATATATATACATACATGTGCATAAAGCAGCATATTTGTCCACTCCTATGTTGATGAGAGTATTAAGTAATTGACAAATCTCCCTTTAAGGTACATTTTGAAAAGATAAAAAATGTGTGAATAATTTGCGATTAATTGCCATTAACTATGGACAATCATGCGATTAAATATTTTAATCAATTGACAGCCCTAATTATTATTATTATTTTTATTTATTTTTTTGCAAATAAAAAGGTGCCTCTGCTCTTCATGTGTCCCACATATTGACATTTCAGTATGAGGTTGTGCTGTGTGACATAAATGTGTCCTGTGTCTGAGTAAGAGCAGAGTGGTTATTAAAAAATGTCAGGAGGAGCTTTATTGTTGCCCAGTGATCCTTCCGGTACACAGTCCCTCCAAGTGTTTGCAGGGTGAAGCTGGAATACAGGGGGTTGAGGAGGATAGCCCCCCCGACCTCCTCCTCCCTATTGAAACTAATCTTCCTCCTTCAATGAGCCTTGTGTCCATCTCTTTGCCCACAATCCTCTAAATCTCTGCAGTGTCACGGCTGCTTGGATACAGCCAGCTGGAGAGGCCGAGGCTTTGGCAAAGAATCAGACCGGGGAAGGTTGGGTTAAAAACAAACTCTTTACAACCACACAGTCCTACTTGTTGTGTCAGTGTACGTGGGTGTGTGTATTTTTACATGCATGTGTATGTATGTGTGTATTAGTGTGTGTGTGTGTGTGTGTGTGTCGGAGCGTGGGTTCCTCTGTATATATGTGCATGTATGTGTGTGGAGCTGCAGGAGGATGGTGTATATTCATATGACAGCCTGCTCATGCAGCTCCAGCAGCACATGACTGCCACCAGTTGTCAGTGACTTGCTACTACAGAGAGGGAGATCACTCTGTTCATCCTGCTGGCACCGCACGGGGCTTTTTCCTCAGCTCGGAGAGCTCCACGGGGACTCTGTGCTGCTGGTAATCACATGACTCAGGGTTCAAATCTAACTTTCAGTTTATTTCACTTTGGGGTTAAATCACTGTGGGTTCATGTAAGGTTTCTGATTGATTGAAGCTAATGTTTTGTGCTGGCACTGGATTTCTTCTTTAATGCCACGGCATGTACATATATTTTAATTATACATTATGATCATATTACAGCATGGAAGGACCTTCTTTATATGTGTTTTTTTTTTAAGAATATTAGAGAATCAACAGATTACATGAAATGAAGGGAGAGAGATGGGGATGTTGTGGTGTGTGTAAACAACATGCTAGTAGTGTAGAATCACACAGGTTTGCAGCATTAATAAACTATGTATTTTGACAAAAAGTCTCAACTCAAGGTCCACTTACTAGCTTGTTCTGGAGCTTTCAACCACCACTCACTGTCTTCCTCAGCGATGGAGTTCAAACTCAAGTAAACGAGTAAGTGGACCTTGATTTGTCAAACTACTGATTAGTTTGTCTGATATCACTTTGAAATGTCATTAAATGGAACCCAACATTTACTACTTAAGGCTTGATTTGGTAACTCAACACATTCTCACTCCCAACCAATCAAATACCGCCACTTGGGTACCCCTAGCGTTATTTTTGGACGGACCAAGGACGGCGTGTCGAGATACGCTCGTTACATGTAGTTAGGGATAGGATACAGTTGAGGTTGACATTAACTTCACTGACTAGTGACTCAGAGGTCTGACGACACAAACACTGGTCTCCTGGTTAAAAGTCTTGTGTGTGTTTGGAACCTTGAAACCTGAGTGTTAGAAGATAAAAATGTATTTGGAACATGTAAATCTATGACATGGTCCCAGCTGTACATCGGTTCTGTACGTTGGTTCTGACTGCAGTGAAATGGCTCTGGGCTTGTTTTGGCTGAATATAGTACAAGACAAAACTCATCTTTCACCACTGGAGCAAGACCAGAAAATCAAGCTTATTGGATTCAGTTTTGTCCACTCCACTGTCAGAGGGGTGTTTCAATGAGGAGAGTACAACGGCTTATTCGAAAAAGCCAAACAAGGTGAACCAGAGTCGAGTTGTTCTAGAAAGCTGATGCTGAGCTAATGTGATGAAGTCTGGTTTAATAACTAGAGACCCAAGCCATCAAACATACATCATATTACTTACAATGAAGACAACTTAATCACAAAGAGAAAACAGAGACGTTCATAGCCAAAGAGCAGCAGAAGAAATACTACAGTCAAAACAGGCAAAGCCATAGTGAACTAATGCCAGCATGTTGTAGACCAGCAGTGCGCAGACTCTGAGCCATCGCTGAACCCTCCTTAGCTGTGTGTGGCATTACAACACAGTCTCACGGAGGTTCATGGAGTAGTAATTTTCGTGACACTCGGCACGACTTTCAACAACGTACTTTTCGTGCGTTTTCCTATGAATGTCCAGCAACTCAATTTCCGCTCCAGTCCTTTCAAAATAAAACTTCCTAGTTAGGTTTAAGAAAATATCGCGGTTTGGGTTAAGTGCTGTAACTTATGTACGGACATAACATTTTTGACAATTTCACGAACTGCTGTGTGACTTAGAACTTCGTCATCTTGGGTTCAAGAAGTATAATGTAAATGTGTAAACCCTGGAAACATTATGTATATTTTCTAGCGGGATGATTAGCTGTCAAAAAGTTGGATCATGCTTCTTGTTACATAATGGTCTCCAACTTATCTGTTTATCTTATATTAGTTAAAGTTAAGCCTGAAAATGTGCCTCACCGGGACCAGTTAAGTCTGAAAAGATACATTTTCCTAGTAACTTAGTTCAAACTAAAACCTGCTTCATGAAACGTTCATTGCTGCAAATGAGGCTGCTTTTCTGAAGCAATCCTGGTTTAACTAGTAGTCTTGCTCTCTGAAACACTCCTCACACCTCTGTACCTCTCTCTGTTCCAGCTCCTTGTGCCCCCCTTCCACAATATCACCATGTTCTCTCAAAAAAAGCTCTTTTTTCTGTCAAAGGTGACTCAAGATTCAAGCATCTTATGACCCATAAACTGCAAAAAGGAACCGTGCAACATGTTTCTTTAATGTGCCCTTCCTTTTACATACGGCACAAGAATACTGGTACTTTCACCACTAATGTGTGTTTACATCATGTGGAGGTTACCCAGTTAATTCCATTTTTTTTTCACTTGTTAATACCATTTTACGTTGACATTCAAGTGGCAGTTGTCAATATAAGTAGTTATTTTCCTGAAGCTCTGAGTGGTGGTAAATTATATATTATTATATGGAAGTAAAGCAAAAAAACATTGATTGACAAAGTACATTGCTAGATGAGAGAACTAAACCCAATTATTACCCATAATGTCATTTTTGACGTAGTTAAAGGGTCACTTTAACAATCTTTAATTTTCTGAAGCCACCTCGGTGAATCTAATACAACAGAGGTGGAGGTCAGAGTCTGCAGCCATGATAGCAGCTCTGTGAGGCTGTACTCATGCACAGTGGTGCTTTGTGCTAAATGCTTCATCCAGCATGCTAACATGCTCACAAAGACAATGCTAACATGCTGATGCTAAGTAGGCATAATGTTTACCATGCTCACCATCTTAGTTAAAGCTGCAGTTGGTAACTTTGAGCGAATATGATAAAAAGTTTTGTAAAACTGTCCCTATATCCTGACAGTAGTGCATGAGACAGGTAAGCAGGTTCCTCTGCCTCCTCTTAGTGCTTCTAACGGCAAGATTTCACGGTGTCGAAGGAAAACAACCAATCAGAGCCGAGCAGTCTCTACAGTCGCTGACAATCACTGCTCATGAAACTCGAGGACTCCGATCACTCAACTGTCAAACTAGGCAGCGCTGATCACATATGAATCAAGAATCTGTTACTGTGAGAGAAAGTTTGCTCCGGCCGCTGGGCCGTTCTTTGTTTTGGCTCGATTGTTTCCAACATGGCGGCTGAGTCACAAACTTTCTCATTTTACAGCTAAATAGTGAACTAATATATGTTTCTGAAAACATTTGAGGAGAGAAATAGGCATTACAGTAACAGAATATTGATTCATAGTTGCTGCCTAGTTTGACAGTTTGATCGTAGGTTCACGAGCAGTGATTGACAGTTGCGTTAAAGACAGCGCGGCTCTGATTGGTTGTTTTTCTTCAGGCGCGGTGGAATCTTGCAAATACCATTACGAGCACCAGGAGGACGCAGAGGAACAGTATTTGTTTCCCAGATTATCTGTCTCATGCACTACTGTCAGGATATAGTGACATCAAATTTGCTGAAAATCACCATGTTAGCATGCTAACATTTTCTAATTAGTAATAAGCACAAATCACAGGTGATGCTGATGTCATTAGTTGTATTTGGACAAACAAAAATACTGGTCAGGGAGAGAGGTCAGGGGGTCAAAGTTGTTACAGTTTATCCTCTAGGGACCATAAATGTCTGTACAACATTTCATGTCAATCCATCCAATAGTTGTGGTGGACCTGCCAAGTGACATTGGCATCCTTAGAGCGATGATGCTAGCATGGCTAAAACTCACAGCAATGTGCCTTTCCAATTAAAAAAAAACAAAAAACACAATTAAGACATTGGCAACAACACAACTTCTGATTTATTCAATGTGACAAAGTTACAGAACATGTATTTGCTGCCCACTTGATGTAGAGGTGAAAAGTGTGTTAAGTGTACCTGAGTGTCAGCATAATGTGTGCTCTGCTCTCCTTCATGATGACACCGCTCCGCTGTCTGTGTGTGTGTCTGACGTACCTGTCTGTCTGCTTAAAGCTCGCACTGACGGATCTCAGCTCTCTGAAGCACACACTGCTTTGATCATATGTATTAGAGCTGAACGTTCAACCCTCGACAGCCTGTTTGTTTCTCTGAGCTGAGGACACAAACTCAAAGGGAAGAAAAAGGAGCATTATCAGAGAACATGAACACAGAGATTGAAAGAAAAGAAGATGAGAAGTGGAGATGCTAAAAGTTAAACCTTTACACTCCCACAGAGGTAAGGAAGAGCTGTACTGTATTTTGCAACAGTATCTGATCTTTTAAAATACACAAGGAAAGCATTTACATGACTTAAAGTTACTTAGTTAGGGGAATATACTGAGGTGAGTTTAGAAAAGCTCATAATGCCATTACAAAATGTGGGATTTTACTACATTAAAAGAAAACATTATGAGTGCTTTTGAGCTTGATGAGACTGGCTCACTGTGTGAGCATTGACAACACAATATTACTCCTCCACTTCTGCCACTGTCAGTTTGTGCTCGAAGAGCCTATTTTTCTTGTTTTGTGCCATAAAACAATCTCAGTAAATTTTACACCTATAGAGACTCACAATACAAAAGGCAGTGAGAGCTGCATTCTTACAATCCTCTCAAAGAGATAATGTCACATTTGCTTAAATGATAAGGCTGGCATTATTCTATATTTTTGTCAACAAATACCATACCATACCTCACAGGTACTGCATTTAGCATAAAACAATATGCTCAAATCATAACATGGCAAACTGCAGCCCAACAGGCAACAACAGCTGTCAGTGTGTCAGTGTGCTGACTTGACTATGACTTGCCCCAAACTGCATGTGATTATCATAAATTGAGCATGTCTGTAAAGGGGAGACTCGTGGGTACCCATAGAACCCATTTTCATTCAAATATCTTAAGGTCAAAGGTCAAAGGACCCCCTTGAAAATGGGCATGACAGGTTTTCCTCGCCAAAATTTAGCGTAAGTTTGGTGCGTTATGTAGCCTCCTTCATGACAAGCTAGTATGACATGGTTGGTACCAATGGATTCTTTCGGCTTTTTAGTTTCATATATCAGTATCTTCACTTCACAGATTTAAAACTGAGCCCGCTACAACCTACAAATCGCAAGTTACCTTATGTTCCCCATAAAACTAAGCTTTATATGGAAACAGCTCTCCAGAGCCTACATGTGTCTGTCAGATGATGCTGGATGTCAGTGTAGTCGAGCACATAATACAACTAACATATGTATCTATTTCTCTTGTCATTCTTGACTGTATGAGTATAAAACATTAGTTTGTTGACGTTGTCAGTGTATATTAGCGTACACTTAAATGGTGTTAATATCCTTTAGCCCAGATAGAGCACCGCCCATTATATGTTCAGCTGAACAAACCAGTCTTTACAGGGCCTCGCTGTTCGGTGCTGTTACTGAACCAGACACTGATACATTATCAGAAAATGCTTATCTTGAATCTTGCTGCAAAACTTTCTTCGTAAAGATATTTCATTTCTTCTCCTACAATATCTGCTCCTGTTGACTAAAGCACTTGTTTGAGGTAAGAGTACATATTTTCAGCAGTGGTGGCTGCCCTGGATACGTGCACACAGTGTACTTGTACGTAAAACCATCAACCCTGTATCCTAAAAGCCGCGTTCCCATCCAACTAAAGTGCATTCTCAATAATATTACGAGGGAAACGTATTTTCTCCTAGATTACGTTCTCAGTGTAAACACATGGATAACGTTGTGAATTTAATTTTTTTTTTAAATGAATAAATAAGTATGTTGGTTATGTAACGTTAAACGTTTAAAGTATTGTTAAAATAAGTCAAAGTTGACTTTTGGTTTCACACGGGACACAAACAGCGGTCTCCTGGGTGAAAGTCCGGTGTTGACCCATCGGTCCACCCCGACCTCCTCCCTACGCAGACTTCCGTCGACTATGATTAGAAACGTATTTGTGATACGTCAAAAACAAATGTAATCCGGGAGAAAATATGTTTCCCTCGAAACGGAATTGACGATGTAGTTTCGTTGTACGGGAACGTCATTTTTAGGAGACCAGGCCACCTCCTTAAGTAAAAGTAATACGTTTGGAATGATGAAATACTGTTTAATACCACTGTGACAACAGTCTCTGACAACTTTATACTGTAAAGCAATATTCTGTTATTATTGGCCATGTTTTTAGAGCTCTGTCCATGCCTTTAGCCATGCTAGCGGTGTGCCAATGTCGGTCATGCTGATGTTTGCTTTTAGCTCAAGTACAGCTTCACAGAGCCAGCATGGCTGTAGACTCTTAGTCTTGTTATATCAAATCAAATCAAATCAATTTTATTTGTATAGCCCAAAATCACAAATCACAAATTTGCCTCGGGGGGCTTTACAATCTGTACAGAATACAACACCCTCTGTCCTTTACAGTGCGACCCTCACATCGGCTAAGGAAAAACTTAACCACAAAAAAACCCTTTTAACAGGGAGGAAAAATGGAAGAAACCTCAGGAAGAGCGGCAGAGGAGGGATCCCCCTTCCAGGATGGACAGACGTGCAATAGATGTCGCGTGTACAGAGTAACCACAAAATGAAAACACAACATAGACAATTTATGACAAAAATGAATACATCTAATGTGAATATATGTGAGAAGGTGGGTCCAGGAGGATGTCAAGCAGCTTCCAGGCGACACCAAACAGATAGAGCCAGAGCAACACGACCTCCTCTTGACGTCAAAACCAGTAGAGCCAGAGCAGCACGACTTCCACTCCACGCCAATCAGATAGAGCCTTAGCTGCGTAACCTCCTCTCAACGCCATAAAGGTAGAGCCTGAGCAACGCAACCTCCTCTCCATGCCAGATCGATAAAGCCAGAGCAACACGACCTCCTCTCCACATCACGATAGATAGAGCCCGAGCAACACGACCTCCTCTCTACCATGCACCACCAGAGAGTCAGAGCAACGTCACAGAGCGACTGATGGTCCATCACGGGGAAGCCTTATTCAAAGGAGAGAGAGGGGAGAGAGAGAGAGAGAGAGAGAGAGCGAGGCACACAGCAGTGCTTGTGGGACATCAACAACAGAGGGTTATAGAGAGGCAGCGGCTTAAAATTAATAATGTTCTCGTCGGCAGGACTGCTAGGCTGAAATAATAAATTGAGACTGAAACCGACCCACCAGCTAATTAATTGAAAGTTAGGGCAAAAAGATGGGTTTTAAGTTTGGATTTAAAGACATCCACAGAGTCTGACTGTCTGATGTCTATAGGGAGGTTATTCCAGAGGAAAGGGGCTCGGTAAGAAAAGGCCCTTTCGCCTGCTGATTTCTTTTTCACTCTGGGGACAGACAGGAGTCCTGTATTCTGAGAGCGGAGAGTCCTGGTTGGAGTATAAGATTTAAGTAGATCAGACAAGTAGGAAGGGGCGTACCCATTTACAATTTTATAGGTCATCAGAAGCACTTTAAAATCTGATCTAACATGGATCGGGAGCCAGTGTAATGAAGCTAAAACTGGTGTAATATGGTCAAATTTTCTAGTTTTAGTTAAGATTCTAGCTGCAGTGTTCTGAACCATTTGAAGGCTTCTGGTACTAGAACGAGGCAGACCTGAGAGCAAAGCGTTACAGTAATCCAGTCTGGAAGATACAAAGGCGTGGATTAGAATCTCTGCATCGGCCATGGATAAAGAAGACCTGATTTTAGCGATGTTGCGTAGGTGAAAGAAAGCGATCTTTGTGATGTCTTTAATGTGCTGATCAAAAGAGAGAGTTGAATCAAACATGACGCCAAGGTTCTTAACTGTTGAACTCTGGGATATCACACAGTTATCTAGAGTTACTGTTACCTGGTCAAATTTATGTCTGTGTCGAGCAGGTCCAATGACCAGCATCTCCGTTTTATCCGAATTTAGGAGCAAGAAATTACTTGACATCCAGTTTTTCACCGCAGACAGGCAGGCCTCTAATTTAACAATTTGTGATCGATCCTCCGCTTTTATCGGCAAATACAGCTGTGTATCATCAGCGTAACAGTGGAAATCAATTCCATAACTACGTATAATTTGGCCCAGAGGTGCGATGTAAAGAGAGAAGAGCAAAGGGCCAAGAACAGAGCCCTGAGGTACGCCATATTTCACCTCAGAGAATATTGATGTCGAATTATTAAAAGAGACACACTGCGTTCTTTCAGATAGATAAGATTGTAGCCATGCTAGAGCAAGCCCAGAGATGCCAAATGTGTTCTCTAGTCGGTCAAGGAGTATACGATGATCAATAGTGTCAAAAGCTGCACTTAGATCCAGCAATAAAAGTACCGAGGTGGAATCTGAATCCATGTTTAGGAGCAGATCATTTACGACTTTAGTAAGCGCAGTTTCGGTGGAATGGCAGGCCCTAAAGGCAGATTGAAAGGGTTCGAAAAGATCACTAAATAATATATGGTCAGAAAGTTGCTGAGACACCACTCTTTCTAGAACTTTAGAAAAGAATGGAAGGTTTGAGACTGGTCGATAGTTATTTAGAGACCCTGGTTCAAGATGCGGTTTTTTAAGTAGAGGTTTAACAATGGCTGTCTTGAAACTAGTGGGGACAGTACCAGTCGTAAGAGACACGTTGACAATATTCAACATTGTTGGTCCCAGCCATGGCCATAGATCTTTAAAAAGTTTAGCTGGTAAGGGGTCGAGGAGGCAGGTGGTAGGTTTAGAAGCGGAGACCAGTTTAGACAGAGTTTCAAGAGAGACGGTCTCAAAATGTGTAAAGACAGAGGCTAATTGGGACTCGACGCACGGAGATTGCATTGCAAAATTTACAGATGTAGCTGGGAGCGAAGAACTAATTTTATATCTAATCTCATCTATTTTTCTGCAAAAGAAATCTAAGAAATCATGTGCTGTAAAGGATGAGCTATTAGTAGTCGGCTGTTTTTGGGTGAGTTTGGCTACAGTGTCAAAGAGAAATCTAGGATTGTGTTTATTGTTACTGATTAATCGAGAGAAATAAGCTGTTTTGGCAGCGGACAGAGCACGCTTGTAAATTAAGACACACTCATGCCATGGTAGGTAGTTTACTTGCAGTTTTGATTTACGCCATTTGCGTTCCGATCTCCTGCAGGCTTGTTTAAGAGCGCGTGTTTCATCATTAAACCACGGTGTAGACCTCTGTGACCGTCTGGTTTTAGTAGTAAGAGGTGCAACTGAATCTAGAAGATTAGAAAGGGCTGTGTTTAAGTCAGTAGTACAGTTTTCAACAGGACCTGTCGCTGTAATGAAAGGAGCCAGAACCACAGGTAATCGCTCACCAAGTTCAGTTATAGTCGACGGACCGATATGGCGAGTGGTAACTACATCAGCACCCGTATTACGTGGACAGGCTGATGATGCTTCGAATTTAAGAAGAAAATGATCCGACATCACCGATGTGACGGGAGAGACAGTCACGGCAGTTACATCAATTCCACGAGACAGTATCAGATCAAGGGTGTTACCACTGGAATGAGTGGGTTCATGTACAGACTGAATGAAACCAAAAGTATCGAGGAGGGCCAAAAAGGCTTTACATAGAGGATCATCAGCCTTATTCAGGTGAATATTGAAATCACCAATAATTACAATCTCATCAGAGTGAGTGATAATGTCTGAGAGAAATTCTCCGAATTCTTCTAAAAACTGTGAATAAGGGCCAGGCGGTCTGTAAAGTACCACAAGATGGAGCCTGCTGCCCCGGACACGGCAATTCATGGTTAATGGGGATGATTTTAATACAAGAGACTCAAATGAGTTAAATTTAGTATCAAGTGTGGAGGATAAATTAAAAAGGGATTTGTAGACTAAGGCAACACCTCCACCTTGTTTAGTATCCCTGGCAACATGGGCATAAGTGAAGTTTGGTGGGGAAGCTTCATTTAATGGTAAGAAAACATTTGGTTTCAGCCACGTTTCACATAGCCCTATCATATCCAGGTCATGTTGAAGAATCAGATCATTTATCAGTAGGGCTTTGGTAGACAACGATCTGATATTTAGAAAACCAAATTTGAGGGTTGTTTTAGAGCTGCAGCTTTCAGTGATAGCGTTGGCATCAGATGAGCTAGTGATTTTAATAAGGTTTCTTGTGACATTAGTTTGAGGGATTAGTGGCCTGCGTACGCGACGGCGCGGTGATACAACTAGGATTTTATTAGGTATTGTGTTTTGTGAGACAGGATCAGGTGCTTCATGAGACAGCTCACAACCACCAGTGGTCGGGATGATTAACAGGTTTTTGTGGTTCACATATTTCTTTGGTAGAGGAAGTTTGTGAGTACGCGGCCGGGGGAAGGAGACAGTCTCAATGTTGTAAACTAAGCTATCAGTCTGGTAATCTATACTATCTAGGTTTCCCTGTCTAGATAAATTTAGTAAGCTAATGGACTCCAAAACCGCACTAGCTATAGACCTAGCAGGCTCTCTAATCACCTGTGACCTACCGAGCGCTGAATCACTAGTGTCAAACTCGCCGTAAGCACCTGTCTATATTCCTCGACAAAAGAGCAGCGCCTGCTCCAGTAGGATGCAGGCCGTCCGCTCTCAGCAGCTCGGGGTGGCCCCAGAAGGAAGGCCAGTTATCTACAAAACCTAAACCCTGCTCCCTACAGTAGCACGCCAGCCAGCGGTTCATAGCTGAAAGTCTGCTATACATCTCATCATTCCCCCGCACAGGCAAGGGACCAGAGACAACTACTCGATGCCGACCCATCTTTCTAGCGCAGTTCAGCATACTAACTACACTAGCTTTTGTTAACTCTGACTGCCTCAGCCTAGCATTATTGGTGCCGACATGAATAGCAATGTTCCTGTAGCTAGTGATGTGCTGTGCCTTCGTCCCCTGCTTCTCCCTGTGTGATGCCAGCACCCTCAGGTTAGCTTCAACGTCGGAAGCTCTGGCCCCAGGTAGACAGTACACATCGGCTGGTGTGGCTAATCTGATATTGCGGGTGATGGAATCCCCTATCACTAGCGTACGTTGCCTGTCCCTGTCATCAGGAGTGGAGGAGACGCACGGACCCGAAGGATTACGAACAAGAGCAGAAAACCGGTTTGCAGTCGGGAGAGGCGACCGCAAACCGGGCAGCACAGTCGGCTGCGAGCTCCGGCGATTCCTCCTACGCCGTCTGACAGTGACAAACTCCGCAGGCTCTGCCGACGAGGCTAAGCTAGAGCTATCGCTAGCAGGCACGCTAACCGGCCTGCGGCTAATGCTATCTGGAGTGCCCGTGACATCTAAGCTAAAGCTAAGCGCGACAAGCTTCTCTAAATCCCGGACACGTCTCTCTAGCAGAGACATCCTATCTGCACACCCCGCGCAAGCCATGGGTATCACGCTAATATGAAATGAAGTAATTAACAGGAAAGCAGAATATGGTTAGCAGTGGGTAAGCTAAGCAGGTATGCTACGCTAACAGATAACAATATGAACAGCAGCAGCTGTCGTAACCGCCACTGATAGACGTTTCACAACAAATAACAATCTAGAGATTCTATGAAATCAATGCAGCTAGAGTAACAAAGTAGAGATAAAAGATCGATACAGTGTTAACACAGAGAAAAGTGGGCAGCAGTGTACGATCTCACGGAAAGTTTTGGGAAGTGCGTCACAGAAGCTGGTCCGTCACAGAAGCTGGTCCGTCACAGAAGCTCAATGTGGGTTTGATGCAGAAAGCAAGAACCGAGGTCAGTCAGGTCTGAAATGTACCCTTATGTTATACAGTACTATACTTTGTAAAATGCCTTTGGCTGTAGAGAAGTCTTTCATCCTTTGAAAACAGACTTTTCTTTGGCCATAAGTACAGACAAGGAGAATGACAGATAATCTGGACCAGTGATGTTTCTGACTTTAACAGTTTGGTTTCATTAATCTGACGGTGTTTACTGCTTTAGTTCGGTTAAGTTTGATAAGTGACAGCCATGCTATTCCAAACTGACCAAAGAGCCGCCCAGTCCTGTTCCAAGTAATCCAACAGTGCTCTTACCTGCCTTGTTTGACACAGAGGTCGTGGTTATTTCACGTATGTTCATAAAACATTGTTTGCAGTAAACTGCCCTCTTGAGCTACTCTTGTAGTAGTACTCTAGTAGTAATTATAGGTCAATAATTCAGGGTCAGGTCAATATTGTAAGCATAACAAAGATACAAGTTAAATAAAGCTTCATTTTCATAATGGCAATGGCAAATAGTCAATTAGATCTAACTGCTATTATTGTTTGGAATTCGGCTAAGGAAGCATACTGAATTCATACCAATAAAACAATCGATTGAACTCCTTCTGAATTGTATATCAACACATTATCAGAGGTTTCTCTTCAACAGAATGTCAATACGGTTTTTCATCCACTTATTGAATCTGTCCATATAAATCCAGAGCTCTGGACAAACACACACTGATCTACCCCGTAATAAAATGAAAAAAACAAACATCCATGTGTACACAGAGGTTAGCTTAGTTCAGTCACTAACTGGACAAACCATGTCTGTTTAGTGGAGCAGTTGACACTCTGACAGAGGACATTCAATAAATGAACGACCATACCTTCCACCATTTAGGACTCATCAGCTCTCCGTTCCAACAAAGGTCATCTCTGTCAAGAAGCCTTGCTATTGGTCCACGGTGCAATTTGCAAAGTTGAACTCAACAAAGATTTATTTTGCCCCCGCGACTGAATCTACCAATTGCAACGATTCCATAGGAATGAATTTATTTTGGTGCAATTTTTAGTTTTAAAAGTAAGAGTGTAGGATTTGTTGGCATATAGCGGCATGCAGATTGCAACCAACTGCAACCAATCCCTCTGCTCATTCCTCCCTATTCGAGACTGCTGTAACGTGAGCCGCCGAATGTAAAACCGTGGCAACGCCGTTGACCTCGCTCAGAGGCCATCCTTACCATAATAACACTTCTCTATGCTGGCGGTACCACGGTTTAGCACTCTGCGGCTCACGTTACCGCAGTTTCACAAGCGTGTCAGAGAACTACTGTGTCAGGTAACATCAAATCGTGAAGGAGCCAGTGTTTGGTTTGTCCGTTCAGGGCAACTGTAGAAACATGGCGGACTCCGTGAAGAAGACCCGCCCCTTATGTAAATAGGAAGGGCTCATTCTCAGCTAACAAAAACACAACAATTCTTAATTCCAGGTGATTATACAATAGTGAAAACATAGTTATTGAATATAATTTTCCATTTCTGCTAATAGATCCCTTGGAATGCTACACACTGGCCCTTTAAAGGCTTGTGTGACCAGGTCTCTAGTAAGACCACCAGAGAGGATAATAATCTACAATGTGGTATGTGATCTCTGAGACCTGCATTTCCCCTAAAAAACAAACACGTTAGCGCAACACTTTCAGTTCATACCTGTTAAATTGGATTGAAATGTCTTCTCTCTTTCTGATGTAAACCTTGAAATTGTTACTGTTTCCCTCGAGCACAGTTTTCTTCATACTACAACACTATACACATGTCCTTCGCACAATGTGCCTACTGTTTACACCTACTTACTGTAAAACTATGTACCAAAACAAAGCTCTTTGTCCATCAGCCCTTATCTTATCACTAGCCCAGTGTGTAACAGTTGCCTCTGGCTGCGGTTCAGAGTGTCCTCGACTTCAATTCAGACAGAGCAAGCTCAGTGTATTTCAGTGTTTTGATGGCTTTCCAGGGTCAGGGCACTTGTCTGCTCCTTTGTCTCTTCATCTTCAACCAGCAGTGGGTGGTATGACTCACACTAAAACACATTCACTGTCATCAGCGCTAGCTTTTTCTGTCCCTCTCAAAAAAGGAAAAAAAGAAAAATATTCAAACAGACTTGTACCTTTGGCACGCAAGGCTTCCAGCATCCTCCATTCAAATGCAAATAGATTATTTGTTGGAGGAATTTTCGACAACATGTCACACTACAATTACAATGAGAGAAGCTTGTTAACCGTGTGGCTTAGTGCACCATGGGAGACAGAGTGCACAGTCTCCCACAGGAGCTTGTTCTGCATAACAGATCAGTATGTATTTTGTAATTCATATTATAAAGGTTATAGTCAGGTTATCTCATCTGGTTCAATTAACAAGCAAATATTTGCTAACGTTGTGATATTACTGTTGTAGGCTACCAACTATTACAAAAATACATCTTAATGGATATATCATTCTTATGCAGGCGTTTGTAATCTTGCTATTGCAAGAAGTACATATAAGAACTGTGGAACTAGAATAATGATTGTTAATGCTGCAAATTACCAACACATTCTCACTCCCAACTCGTCAAATACCGCCGCTTGGTCAGCGCCCCTCGGCATCGGAGACGACACACGGGTTACCCTCTTGGGTTACTTTTGGATGGACCAGGGACGGCGTGTCAATATACGCTCATTCCATGCATAGTGTCCTTTCAAAATAAACTTCCATTTTCACAGGAAGTTACGTTTAGGCAACAAAACCACTTAGTAAGGGTGAGGAAACCGTTGTGGTTGACGTTAACTTCAGCGACTAACGACTCACGGGACTGAGGATGCCGATGAGTCACGTGACTAAAGACTGACGTGAAATGACAAAATACGTCAACGATACTTTTATTTCACACGGGACACGAACAGCGGTCTCCTGGTTTTCACAGGAGTTTCATCTCGGAGATCGCTTTTCGTGCCTCGTGCGTTACGTTACAATCACCTCTTTGTTCATGTCCTGTGTTCACAACATTCATTCAGTTTCATTTTCACTGTACAAATATAGTAAACTATAGTGGTTTTGTTGCCTAATCCTGAAGGGTCGACAAGGGTAAATATTGATGTCGAATATATAGTGACGCCAAAAGACGTGACAAAGTGGCGATATGTGACCAGCTGGGATGAGAATGTGTTGGCGACGGACTACAGTTCTGAGTGACTGTATCTGCCTCGTGTCGTTTCCCGCTTTGATTTACACATTTCATTTAGCATTTTTAACACTGGCCTGACTCTCCGTGCCAATCAGCTGACCAGGCAACCAGGGATTCTCCCAGTACTCCCGATGGCCTGAATATTGGTCTGTACTGTTGAAGGTACCGCTTGTAAGTGACAAGCCCACAGTGAATTATCACCAGTTCCCCTCAGCTCTATTAAGCATAGCGTCTTTCAGCTCATTGTTTTGGTTTTACAGGCCACAAATGTACTGTTTGGTTAACCTCATTTCCCAGCAGCAGCAGGCAGCAGTCGCTCTAAAAGCCCACTGTACACTACCTGCCCAGCTCTGACCAGCAAATAAGACTGCTTATCTCTGACTAACACTAAGAGACAGACGTTGGTGGAAACCAGAACAGGAGAGTAAATAACTATTTTTAGAGCTGAATCATATGTCAATATGAATGCCCCATCATAACAGATTTCTTTATAACACAAAAAAGGTTACGAAATGTATTAACATTTCATAGAAAGCTTTTGTTAATTAAATTATTTTATCACACACAAAACTCAGTAGATGATGGTGGGACTGGTAGTGAGGGAGAGATACAGCAGCAGACAGTTCACTGTGACTCATATAATGTTACATACCACAAACCTCTGAGGATGAAAAACATCTGGATCAGCTCCAGGTAGAGAAGAAGATGAACTGATCTAATGACTTCAACTAAACGGAGGTACAGCAGCACTTTGTGACCTTGCCCTCTACATTGTTGGAGGCACATTTTTAGCTAGTCAAGCATATGTTATAAAATGTTGTGATGAATAGTAATGAAAAGAAAAGGTCTCCAATCCTCAACGCTTTTATTTGCACATTTGGAACGTGGTAGCCAGTGGCCACGAGCAGAGGGGAAGGGTTGGAGGGATGGCAGACGGCGGAGGGAGTGTGCAACTGTACAGTAGTGAGTCAATAGGGAGTGGCAGACTGGAGAGGAGGAAAGGAGGCGAGGGAGATGAAAAGAGAGGGATGGAAAGAGAGGCAGAGAGGAAAGGGGAAAGGAAAATCAATAAAGTCATCAAACATGCATTGCGCGCTGAAATGACTTCTTAAGTCCCATCAGGAAAGCGAGTGGGAGGTGAGATTCAGTAGGGAACCTGGACGCCGACTTCTATGTGTCCTTCAACAGCACTGACTCAATCACAGAACTCACCTCTGTTCCACGCTCACACTGCAGGGACGCCTCTTCTCTTTCCTTCTATTAAACTATAAACTATGTTTTCTCTCATGTGGAATCTTTTGACTTTAATCATAAATTGATCTAGCGCAATCATCAGGTATTGAAAATGTTCTTCTTTCTTTCTCCCAACTTCTGGAAGAATCTATTCCACTGTTATTCCGAATATGACAATATTCAGAATTTGATATGGGTCATGTTAACAGCATATTCCGTTTCGATATTCCGTATTCGAATGGAGCATTTTCCGATTAAGACATGAGGAATATGCTGATAACATTCAGGTTTTAGGAGCATTCTTTGGACATATATACAGCACATTCACAATATGCGTCTCAATTGGGGTTTTTACCGCAGTTTGCGGCACACGGCCTCTCGCGTGTTCACGACTCTTTACGTTCTTCAGAACACGGTTTTACAAAACTTGCAGCACTGTGACAGCAAGGGAACACCACAGGAGCAACATGACTACCACTGGAAAAGGAGGGAACTTAATGTTATTAGTAGGATGTAGGTCATAGGGGCGTTCCACGTTATCCGGAGTACGCATGTCTGCATGTAAACAGGAATATTAGTGGAATATTTATTTTCATTAGCCATACCATAGTAGGAATAATGTATTTTTTGGACTTATGGCAAAAAACTGAATATTCTGTGCATGTAAACTTGCTCAATGATTAAAATTTGTCTGAAGCTGTTTACCTGGTTGGAAAACAAGCAAGCTAATCAGAGTTTTGTAGGCAGGATTAAGATCGGACGTGTCGCCTTTCCTGTGCCAGAGTCAGTTTTTTACAGTTTTAATTGCTACTAGTAATTGCTAACGCTAACCGCCTCAGTTGCAAAAATGACGTGACAGATGTGTCACTACTGACCCGTCACGGAAAAGAGAAAGCAGAACATGAACTGACATCCCAGTCACACAGCAGTTTGTGAAAGTCACAAAATGTAATGCATTGATTTGTGTACATAGACATGACTCACACAATTTTTGATGTGATGGTCAGCAAGAAATCAATTGAATTGTAATCCACGTAATCGGGAATCGGGAAGTAAAGAGAGAAGCGAACGAAGGAGCGGAAGAGGTCGGGGTGGATCGGTGGGTCAAAAAACACAAAACTTTCACCCAGGAGAGTCGTGTGAAACCACAAGTCAGAGTTGATTTATTTGTCACGTAACTTCCGTACTTAAGTTACAGCACTTCCGGAGTTATTTTAACCCAGACCGCGATCTTTTCTTAAACCAGACTAAGACTTGAAATTGACACATGCGTCATGTGTTGCTGGACATTCGTAGGAAAACGCACAAAAAATACGTTGTTGAAAGAGTCACGAAATAAAAGTGAAATTCATGTCTATGTACACGAATCAAATAGATTAAATTTCACAAACTGCCATGAGACTGGGTTGGAACTGTACAAAACAGGGAAAATAAAATGGCTGTTCCGTCTAACTACCAGGCCAGATCTAATGAGGTCAGAGGCATGAATAGGCATTTTACTCTAAATTCTAAAATTACTGTAAATTCACTTTAGGAACGTCATTTTTAGTGTTTCTGTCTGATTTTGCCAAGAGTTTGAGGTTTTTTGTTATAGTTTAGTTTGAACAAGCCGATGTATATACTGCCAGTTTTTTCTGTTTATTTAATCCCCTGCTTTCTGTCATCCCTAGCTCATTCTGTCATTTGTTTTCCTTCCTCTCTGTCACGTTCCAGCCTCTCCATAGCTCTTCTCTCGGGTTAGTGTATTGCTTGGAGTGTCCAGAGGGCTGTGTGTTTGCTCGAGGGCCAAAGTCATCATTTCTGTTGGAACTGGGTCCATGCCTTTGAGGCTGAGGGGCTGGTGGCGGTGATGGGCTCGTAGACGCTGCTTCACACAAGTGCTGAATACTGACAGGAATGGGCCGTTCGAGGGTTCACACTCCAAATGAGGTCGCAGCGCCTCAGCCGTTCAGCTGGCATTCAGACAGCCCGGCTCTCATTCTTATTCAGCCCTCAGCTTTCAGTACAGGCTGCCATTGTTGACCAGCCTAATGGCTTTCTCACAGAGTCCAGGATACGTCTTTGATGAGTCAATAAAAACACTTTGCATTGCCAAACAAGCCAAGCCAAAATCTCATCAGGGAAGTATTGCATTGTATCTTTTCTGCATTATGCTGCATATTCACCTTTCTCTCTGCATTATCTCCAGTAGCCTCTGACATACCGAGGTCGGAATAGCATACTGTGAATAACATAGAGCAGGTTCATACTGATAACAACTAATCTCCATGAGATGGCTCCATTTAGATAACGGTCATTGTCTCCATCATACAAATGCTGTGTGTTAAAGGGAATGAACAACACACCGGTAGTTTTGCCAGTAGTAGGGCTAGGACTTTAAAATTTTGTCCTGAGGTTGGTGTGACCTCACCATGAGCAAAGTTGACATTTTGACCTTAAGACTTTAACCCCAAAATGACCATTTGTAAATCAATTACTCACCTGGTGTTATCTTCCGCCCCTTTGGACCAGACTGAAATATTTCAACTATTGGATGGATTTCCATCAAATGCTGTGCAGGTTCCCAGATGATAAATCCTATTGACTCTGGTGATCCACTTTTCATCTAGCACCAACATCAGGTCAACATTTCAAATTGTCCAATACTTTGGCTTAAAAAACTAATGACATTCCCATCAGCCTCAGCTGTACATGCTAACATGCTAAAGTAAAATTGAACATCCATACATCCATTATCTGTAACCACTTTATTCGGGGTCGCGGGGGGGCTGGAGCCGATCCCAGCTGACATTGGGTGAAGGCGGGGTTCACCCTGGATAGGTCTCCAGACTATCACAGGACTGACACATAGAGACAGACAACCATTCACACTCACATTCACACCTACGGGACATTTAGAGTCAACAATGAACCTAACCTGCATGTCTTTAGACTGTGGGAGGAAGCCGGAGAACCCGGAGAAAACCCACGCTAACACGGGGAGAACATGCAAACTCCACACAGAAGGACCCCAAGACGGATTCAAACCTGCGACCCTCTTACTGTGAGGCGACAGCGCTGACCAATGCACCTCCGTGTAGCCCAAAATGAAACATGAACATCATAGAAATTATTCCTGCATAACATTTTGGTGTAATGCACATTGGCATCGTCATTGTGAGCATGTTAGCATTTAGCTCAAAGCATAGTCTCACACTGTCGACTGTAGACTCTTAGTATTGCTATCCAATAATTTGTCAATTGGATTCAGATGTTAAAGGAAATTCTTATTTATTAGAAACTGGTTTAATTTGTGTACCTTTGTTCATCATTTCTATCAGTTATGATAACTTTGTTACCACAAAAGTAATTGCTGAGATCTGAGTCCGTTGCTGCAAAGGGACAGGAAACACGATGGGTCGAACAATCAGACAGGTTGTGGCGAGATTATCTGAACCACTTTATTTGGAGGTAAAACTGGGCGTTATGTCTACTGTATGTCTATGTTTTAAATATGTTTGAAATATGTTTTATCATTTTAATGTTTGCCTCTGTGTTCTTTTCCTAATACATTTAACCGACCTGGAGGATTGTTGAAAAAAAAAAAAAGTTTGACTGCTTGTGTTTTTTGCCCTGTAGGACTTCTTTTTGGCTGTTTAACCACATTTCAGCAATTAAGTTGGTGGACACAATATAATTACCATTGATACAAATGATGGCCAAAACTACAAAAATAAGATCCAAGTTGTGTGAAAGCAGAATTTTCTATTTAAAGTGTCTTGTGCACATTAAGAAATGTTGGTCTTATGGTATATGGTGCAAAGTGTTGGACCAACTAACATCATCCTTAGGATGCGTCATCAGGACATAAATGGTCATGGACTTTTATTTCATTCACCTTAAATGACAGTAGCATTGTTGCTTTTCTGCATAACTCAGGCACAGTAATGGTGAGCAAAACATTAGAGGGCAAGAGAGGTAGGTGTTATTCATAGAACAGAGGTAAATAGAGGTCATGTCTAGTCAAACCTATGAAAGGCTCGTGAGTGTGGGAGAGACGTCTGCTGTATTCACTGCTTGTGTCTTTCAAGGAAAAGCTTCGCCTTCCCACAAACGCAATTCTGTTTGGGAGCATTCAATGAGCTGTTGTAGCGAGAGACCGAGGAACAGGAAATAACAGGGAGAAATGTCTTTTGCTCTTACAACCAAACCAGTATGCAGATATACAAACAAGCACACAGGCACTAACAAAAAAACATGTCCCATCTGTCACTCTGAGTAATTCAATGCATCCAGGCATCAACTTTTTTTTTTCGGTCTAGAAAAAAAGCGTTGTTTTCAAGTGCAACTGACTGGAGAAAAGGAAACTAGGACATTTGTGTGATTTGATGGGAAAGTTGGGTTGGGGAACTTTGTGTGAAAGAGTTAATGTTAATATGTAAATTTAAATATATTCATATGCATAGGTTCAATGTGACTGAGGCCAATGTTAAAAGAGGGGTGGGCCAATGTGAAGTAGTCTATCACACATGAATCAGGAGGGGGAGGCAAGCACAGAGCATAGTGACACACTTACAATGGTGTGAGAGTTAGAGTTCAAGAGGCAGGAAGGCCTGATTAACTGGTAGGTTGGTCTGGAATGAGACCGAATAGACAATGATGTCAGTTAATAAAGAAGAAGGAGGAGGAGGAGGAGGAGGAGGAGGAGGCTGAGGAAGTAAAAACATTATAAAATCACTTCAGATGGGGAATCGGCTACATTGTTCTCCTAGTTTGTTATCAAAGTGGTCAAATGAGTTTGCCGAGATGTAAATAGAGCTACATCATCAAATGCACTGTAATATAATGGCCAATAGAGGAAGCTCAGAGGAGCTAAATAGATTAAGCCCACACCCAGCAGCGCAAGCATATTTTCTACTGCTCTCACCAGAAGCAAGTGAGGCTTTTTACAGCTGTCTTTATCGGGGATTTTACGCTTACAAAATGACCAGCTCAGCAAAGGACAGAGATGGGAGACAGGGACAAAAGAAAAGAAAAGAAGGCAGACAAATAACATTGGAAAGGCTGACTGAGAATGGTACTGTGGGACTATAACTTGACTGGTTGAACCATACAGATGTGAAGATAAGTGGAGATAAAGAAACAGCTGCTGTACTTGACTGAATTATTAAATAAAGTATGACAAAATAAACCTATATTACCCCTAGGATTACACATGCATACATACACGTACATGTAGTATATGAACATACTTTATATCCATGTGACCCTCAATAGGAATAGGGGGTCAAAAACCGAAATATTTACAAATCATGTCCTATTGAAGGAAGGAAAAAGCTTTGATTGTGTAATCTCTAGCCAATGTGCCAAATACTGACAAACTGCAATAGTAAAGGTGGTGGAAGGTGGATGTTGCTGACTGGAATCGGCACAGACAGAAACTTAAAGCATGAGTTCAACATTTTGGAAAATACACTTACTCACTTTCTTGCCAAGAATTAAATGAGAAAATCGATACCACCCTCATATCTGTACACTAAATATGAAGCTACCCCCAGCAGCCAGCTAGCTTAGCTTAGCATAAAGAACAGAAACAGAGGGAAATAGCTAGCCTGGCTCTGTCCAAAGGTAAAGCAGTTAGCATAGCAGCACCTGTAAAGCTCACTGATTAACACAATATGTCTTGTTTGTGTCATCTGTACATGAACACCCTTATATTTCATATGATTTCTATGGAACAGAGGCCGGTCACTCCAGAAGGCGGTACAGCAAAATTAATTTGTGCATCCTCGTGAAATAATTGGTGCTGGAAGCCTGGCGACTTACCGAATACTCGCAGGTCATTTAGAAGAGGGTTATAGATACTGTAAGAATTGTATGGTTCAACATAGTAGGCCCGTGACCTTCCTCAATTTCTTCTCAAAGTTCTCTCAAAGGTCACCACCTTCAAGGGGTTTGCAGCTGAACAACGGAGTGTCGAAGTTAACCAAAGTTGAACCCTACACACAAGCACTATCTTCAAGTTCAAGACCTTTATTTGTCCCTGAGGGGCAATTGGTTTTGCTGCAGTAGCTTCAACAATAACAACAACAACATCTCATCACAATAAGACAAAATACACATACATCCCCACATACTAAAACAATAAAAAAAAAGGTGACACCTTTAAGTACAAAAATGTTAAAAGAGTTACAATATTACCATATAATTTAGTGAAAAGAATAAAGAACAGGCATGGGCGGAAGTGCTGATACTACCTATACTTTACAGAGTTGAGCAGTGAAATTGCAGAGGGTATGAAAGAGAATTTATATTGGTTAGTTTTGACTGATGGTTGTCTGAGGCGGGAACATGAGGGCAGAAACTTAAATTCTGAATGCAGCGGGTGGGTACTGTCCGAAATTATGGATTCTGCTTTCTTTACCAGCTGTTTGTTGTACAGGTCAGACAGACATTTCTGCTGAGTGCCGACGATTTTTGCTGCTGATTTTTATCACCCTTGTTAATGAGTTTTTCTGTTTGAGGTTGAGGGATGCATACCAGCAAATAAAAGCAAAAGTGTAAACTGACTCAATAAAAGATTTATAAAAGAGTGTCATCTGGGATTTGTCAACCAGGAACTTGGCTAGCTTCCTCAAACAAAAGAGATACTGCTGGCTTTTCTTGCATAGCATATCTGTGTTCTATGTGAATTTGCTTCATCTCTGTGAGCAAATCTCAACCCTATCACCAGACCAGAATGTCAATGTTTTTATTCTCCAAAACCCCGGAGTACACTTCCAACGGCAAAGTTTGTAAAATTCTTGCATGGCAACTATGGTGAAGTTATAGTTAAAGAATGTGATTATGGTAAATAAGTTATGGTTAAGGTTAGGCAACTAAAACACTTTGTTGAGGTTAAGGAAAGATTGTGATTTCCCTTAATAAAAATGCAAACATTAATCGCAGGCTCTTAACAGGAGACAAACTCAGACTGCATGAAAGTTCGACATACTATGCTCCCATTCACACCGACCTCCACACGTTTACTGTCCGCCTCACTACATAAAGGACACTCTACTGCCTGCCTGAACGTTGGCATTGGAAGTAAATCGTGAGGTGCGGAATGGTCCAATATGGATATAATTCCTAGGTATACTGAGCTGGCGACTAATTGCAGCAATGCCACTGAAATGAATAATGCCGGTGTGACCTAGCCCTCAGTCATGGGGGGGGGGGGTCTGTCTGTAATATCCAGAATACTTACCAGCTTTCTGTAATGCTGTAGGGTGTAACAGCGTTTTTTGCCACCATCTATTGATGTTTTCTTCAGCCGATTAACTACAGGGAAGGTTTTCTCTTTTCTTTCATTTTTTTTTATCCACCTCAGGGAAGATAGAGGGCATCAGTCGGCTGTTGGAGTACAGAACACATTTCTAAAAGCCAAGATAACTTGAGTTTACCCTCCGAATGTTTCACAGTCTGTAACATGTTGCTGGGGTCAAAGTGTGTTTTTATGAGCCAGGGTCAACAGCTGAGAAAACGCAATCCAGAGAAGCAAAGGTTCGGGTTCCTCAGGCCAGGCAGCAGCACAGCTAGCTGGCTGAAAAATGTAGCTGCCGGACCCCATCATTGTGACCCCTTTACATGCACTGAGCACTTATTCTGTGTGTGGGTGTTTGGGGCACAGTGACTTAAAAGCTTTCTGAAAAGATAAAATGGGAAAAAAAATGCCCAATAGTAATGAGGTGGCAGTTGACTACTACTGTCTGTATTTTGTTTAAAAAACTTTCCTGGGAAATACACTTATTGGCTTTCTTACAGAGAGTTAGATGGCAAAGTATGGAGCGAGTGACAGGAGGCAATTAGCTTAGCTTAGCATAAACACTGGAAGATGTGGGAAACAGCTAGCCGGGCTCTGGCCTAAGTTCAACCAGTGCCTCTAAACTCACTAATGAGCATGTTGTATCTGCTTTGTTCAATCTCTTCACAAACAGAAGACATTTGCTTTTAGGGGGTTATGTGCTGTGACAATTTCTTGGTGAACCACAGCCAGGTAGTGTTACTTCTTGTTGTCACAATGAGGTTGCCACATTTGATATCATTGAGCCCATACAGAAAACAGCCTGTTTGCATGAAAAGGCGTATAGATGCCACGATAATGCCCAAGGTGTTTAGCGTGCAACATGTACGCCTTTCTTGATTTCTGCGTGTCATTTGTACGCCATGTATCCTGTACTGACTGCAATGTAAATGCATCCGCGTATAAATGCTACAGTAAGAGTTTGTGACGTAGTATAAAAAGCAAGAAAGACCACTTATGGTGAGCAGGAAGGGAGGTCGATGGGTCCAACAAACACCGGACCAGGAGACCTGTGTTCGAGACCGTTGTTGACCGCTGTTTTGTTTGTCCGTGGTCTGGCTTTCAAGACACAAACACGTTACTTGAAGCCTGACAAGATGGATTTTAGTGATATGTGATCCCGCGATTCTCGCATGATTCCAACTACCATGCAAGGTAGTATTTTTTTTTAAATTGTTAAATTAATACCCATGACTACTGCAGTCATTTGTCCCTGGAATGAAAACAGACTTTAACCTTTCCCACTGAAGACAAAAGCCAGATGTTAGTATTTTTTTTTTGTCTAGTGGGAAAGGGGTTTAATAATACTGTGTTAGAGAGAATACTGCTGTGTGTAAGAGTGTGATGTTTCATATAGGACAGGGGTCGGCAACCTTTACTATCCAAAGAGCCATTTTGCTCCCTCTTCCACCAAATAAAATTTGTCTGGAGCTGCAAAACATATTTGATAACACAGCTTATAACGTTTTATATATAGTTATACTATATATACAAAAACTATAGTTTGTTGCACCTCCCCGACGGTGCAGCCGGCCCTCACTTTCATTGCGCTACGGGGTTTTGCTTGCACCCTCTGACTCGCACGTGCGTTAGACTCCTTGGTCCGTGTTTCAAGACGGGTCGGATAGGTTGCCGACATGTCCACAGATCCCTGGTGCCTTTTACGTGGGCCGAGCCCCGCCCTGGCGGCACGACGCGGTTGGGTCGCACTGAGGAAAGTCTGCTCCGGTCGATACTGGATGCTCCATGGTGTATTTTACTCTGTGTAACGGGAGGCTCCATGGGTAAAGACGCAATGGCGCTGGTGTTTTTTATTCTGTGAAACAAGCTAACAAACTATAGGTTAACTATCATTTCAACTAACATTGACAATAATAAAATTAGAATGAAATGAATGTACTCTAAATCAGATTAATCTTTCTCCATCTGTCCATTGTTCATACTGAATCTTCCATCGTTTCTCAGACAAACAGAAGCACATGGCTACTTTATTATGCAGAATGATGTCATCGGACCTTCACGGGGCAACTACTGTCTCGCAGTAGGATATTTAATCTAACAATCCTTCTTGGTTGGCATCATATAGCGTTCCATGCAGCAGTGATACGAGCGAGGGCTATACTCAATATTACACAATAATATAACATCCTTGATTTTACTTTAGGTCCTCTGGCTACGGACGTTTTGAAAGCCCTTCCCTCGGATCCCTTCATATCAGTCAGGCAGTCAGTCGGTAAGACAAACAGATTTCAGTCACGTATACAGCTGCTAGAAAAAAAAAATCTCTCTCTCCTGGCAGGTTGTGTCTGAGTAAAAAACACCAGCGCAGTTGCGTCTTTACGCATGGAGCCTCTCGTTGCGCGGAGTAAAATACACCATGGAGCATCCTGTTGGCCTTTGAATTATATTTTTATTTTTCTTCCCCCGGAGCATCGTGGGCCCTTTTACGTGGTCGGGTCCGGGGGCTTGAGCCCCGGTTAGCCCGTGCAGGGAAAGGCGCGGCCCGTCGACGTAGTAGGATGTGACGCATACTTTAGTTGACTAAATATTAAAACATTTTTTTATTTTCAGTGTCACAGTATCACCTCAAACTCTAAGATAAGAAGTGTTCCCTTTGAAAGATTGTCCACTGTGCAAAAAAAAACAAAAAACGTTATTTATTTCCAATTTTTTTTGTTGTTTTTTTGTCAAAGCTACAGGGAGCCACTGCAGAGGGGCTAAAGAGCCGCATGCGGCTCCAGAGCCGCGGGTTGCCGACCCCTGATATAGGAGGATATTTCTGTGTGCATGACTAGTAATCTGTCGAGGAGTGTATGATAGTAAATAAAGGAAAGCATGACTGTACATGAAAGAGGTTGTGTACTGGGAATAAAGGAATAAGTCTAACCAAGTCGATCTTTTCCTAAAGCGAACTAATTAGTCTGTTGCATAAGCCTAACCAAGTTGATTTTCTCCTAAACCTAACTAAGTAGTTTTATTTTGAAAAAGAATGGAGTGGAAATTGACACGTGTTACATTCGTAGGAAAAAGCACAAAAAAAACGTTGTTGAAAGTTCTGCTGAGCGTCACGAAAAAAAGGGAAATGTGTCTTGGTACACAAATCAAATTGATGAAATTTCGTGACTACTTCACAAACTGCCCAGTGCTTTGTGTCTCATGTGTTTGATTCATTAGCTCACAATGGAGAATGGACCAACAGAGGAATGTGTTGCCATGTGCTACATGCTGAACTCCTCCTCTGATGGGAAGATTGTGGCAGAAACCAAAGAAACAGACTGGAGCGAGAAGACAGAGGAATGTGTGGAACAAAAAGAGAGGAGTCTGGGGAGAGAATCCCAAAAGCCTGAGATCTGCTGCCTCATTGGCAGCTTAATGGTCTGTGTCATAAATGGTGTCACCACCTCATCTCCACTTGCCCCCCCAAACCTTCATCTCTACACCCCCTCCTCCACCCGCCCCATCCTCATCTCTATCCACACAATTTCCCCCTCCGCTGATGCCTCGCTCTTTATCCTGAGTCTGGCAGATAATATTTCCAGTCCCACAGCAGAAGATCCTATCTCCTTCTGCTCAGCACCTGCGAGCATTAGCCGAGATTTACACATTTTGTTTGGGGAAGAAAACAAAGTCTATCTTCTAGCCACTCAAGTCACCATTTTCTAAGATATCTAAAAATATTGAGCAGTGTACAGGCCCTTTAAAGTCTAGTAAAGGGCACAAAGGTCAAGACCACTAAAATACATATGAGGTGTACTGTCAAGAGAAAAAACATAAATTGAGGGGGGAAAATGACTCGACATTGAGAAGTAGATTTACTGACTTCATGAGGACCTGCAGACTAACTACTCCAACTTTATTCTCAAACACATCGGAGACTTCAACAATCTGTCCACGTTCAAATCACAAATCAATACTCACCTTTTTAAAACAGCTTTATTGTTGTGTGTTTTAGATATTATGTTGTTTTTTATGATCATTTTAACTTGTGTAAAGTGTCTTTGAGTTCTGTGAAAAGCACTCTATAAATAAATAAAAGGCATTAAACAAAATCCCTCTTTCATTTCTTGACACAGCTGTAACAAATGAGTCACACCTGAAGCGCCCGGCCTCTTGTGGGCGGGAGCATGAATCAGCCGTCAACCTGCGGCCAGACAGGGAGACGACTGTCATGTGACCTGTCTGGAGATACTTGGATGGAGAGTGAGATGTTGTGTGTTAAGAGTCGACAGATGTGAGGGTTTGAAGGCCAATACCGATATATTTTGGATTCTAATAGCCAACTCGGTGGGTATGTAGCATGTATGAATGAGTTGTGAAAATTATCGAAAGTTGGAAGCGTTATAGTTTCAGTTATTTTGGGTGTCCAGGTTTCAGAAAGTAAAGGTCCCGTTCTTTTTCTGCATAGACGATGTTAGGGAACTGGCAGTTGGAGCTCTCCCAACACAACACGATGGATGTGTTGAAAATATACACAACTTGTCACGGTGCGAGGAGACAGCAGGATGACTTCAATGTTTTAATGAGTGTGTGCGTGTGCGTCCGTCCACAGCTAATCTCGCATACTGGACCCATTGCCTACAATTTTTGTGCTCATTTATGATTGTGTGCTCAAGGACCTCTCGTGGTTAGAAAGCCACATTTTTGCTAAAAAAATGACATCCATAAAAATGTTTGGTGTCATTTTGAACCGGGGCATCTGTAGATTAATTCCATACCCGATTATGTTATGATCCACTAAAGTTAGGCACAATACGAGATAAATAAATCCTTGTTTTTGTTATCTTTGCCACCGTCTTGACTGTAAGGGTGGCAATCAGGGCTGTCAATTGATAAAATATTTAATCATAATTAATCGCAAATTAATTGCACATTTTTATCTGTTCAAAATGTACCTCAAAGGGAGATTTGTCAAGTATTTAATCCTCTTATCAACATGGGAGTGGACAAATATGCTGCTTTATGCAAATGTATGTATATATTTATTATTGGAAATCAATTAACAACACGAAGCAAGACAGATATTGTCCAGAAACCCTCACAGGTACTGCATTTAGCATAAAAAATATGCTGTCAGTGTGACTATGACTTGCCCCAAACTGCATGTGATTATCGTAAAGTGGGCATGTCTGTAAAGGGGAGACTCGTGGGTACCCGATAGAAACCATTTTCATTCACATATCTTGAGGTCAGAGGTCAAGGGACCCCTTTGTAAATGGCCATGCTAGTTTTCCTCACCAAAATTTAGTGTAAATTTGGAGCGTTATTTAACCTCATTTGGTATCAATGGATTCATTAGGTTGTCTATTTTCATATGATACCAGTATCTTCACTCTTGCTTTAAAACTGAGCTCGCTACAACCTAAAAATAGCAAGTTGCGTTAATGCATTAAAAAAACAGTGTTAAAACGAATATACGTTAATGCGTTATTATTACGTTAACTTTGACAGCCCTAGTGGCAATATTTTTTTTTCTTCGGATGGCAAAGACATGACCCGCTTTACATTGCCTCTGATTGGTTTACCATGATAGTCTTACCCTAACCTATGTCACTCCTCATGGCTAAACCTAACCAACAAAGGCAACAAGTACTAGCCAATGAGAGGCAGAGTTTCTGCTCTGGACTACAAGGTTCAGACACAGATTCTCTCCAAGTTACACTGTTACACTAAAAATTGGTTTCTGTAACTGGTATATATATAGGCTTTATACAACTCCTGTTGATTAGCAATACCTTAATGATGATAGCAGACAGAGCACAATCACAGACACCTGTTGACCATTTTGACAATGTTGATCTTTGAGAGAACCGAAAAGTCCAAAATGAAGGAAGCTGTCAACGTCTCTGTGTTGCACCATCCAATTATATTTAATCCTGTTCTCCTGGAGTACAAACTGATCCACAAAAGTGTACAAATACAAATACATTCCCTGGAAATATCTGTGTTGACTTGTTGTCTGCTCAGTAGCATCTATGTTGTGAGGAATGTTACTTTACCATTTCTACAAGTACAGTAGGATGACAACAAGGTATAGAGAGAGTGCAGTGGGAGTAATCAATGGATGACTTACTTGCTGGTGTTGAGGCACTGCAGGGGCGAAGTATCGAGGTGCCACAGGTGACAGACGTGAAACAGGACACCCGCAGGGACAGGAAGTATGCCTGTGAATTCAAGCCAACCAGAGGATATTACCCATCAGCCAGAAAATGGTGCCAAAGAGCTTAGGGAGGTTTAATGGATTGGCGGAGAGTGAGAGGGAGATCATCATGCAAAGGGATAGACAAAATTAAAGACTTTATTCTTCAATGTTTTACTGGATTCCCCTCTTGAAGATGGAATCATGGTAAGTACAGGCTAAAATGTGTGGACTCCGCAGCAATGGTGCAAAATGCAAATAACGTGTTGTGCATTGATAATAAGACAAATATGTGGAAAAGATTTTTACTACAACAGGTGGTTTTTACTCATTGAAAATGCATGATAGTAGGAAATAACCCTACTGTAATAACCCTGTACCCTTAACCTTTATTTATCCAAGGAAAGCTGGGTTTATACTTGATGCACGTGGTTGAAGGCAGTCTCGCTGCGCATATACAGTATAGTTATAGCACCGCCATAACACGGAAAAGATGTATTGTACATAATCGGGCCCTGTGTTTGCATTCTTTCATTCAGTTTTTGATACAGAGCGATGATGGGAAGGTTTGTTCTGTCTCATTACCACAGAAAGAGAGAGAGAGAGAGGGAATAGAGATAGACTTTTGCTGTGCAGTCGCTGTTTATTTTCTGTCTTTCACCATGACAGAGTGGTGACTATGCTGAGCAGATGGTTTACAGTGGATATGTCTTGTGTGTTTCTGAAAAGGAGAAGATTACTGAACAATCTTTAACAGCATCAATGACTTGTGGGAAAGCCAGCTGACCAATCACAGTTCTTGCTCTCTCCATCCATGTGTCTCTGTAGCCCAGACATGTAGTTACATTTTTGAAGGGTGCATAGCAGCTATGGTATAGCTACAGCTGCTGTGTACGTTGGCTCCATAGCCAGACCAGAACCCCTTAAAAGAGAAATTTGACAAATTGTATGTGGATGTCCAATTAGTGTTGATGGTAAATGTAGTCGATTGAAGCAATAAATTCCTCAGTGCGTAGGGGACTGAGTAAGCTGCAGTTCTATAGCTGCAAATCTGTAGTTCTTCCATAAACCAGTGACGTGACAGTGACGTACTTGGTGTACAGAAGAACTACAGAGTGCTACTTCAGCTTTGGGAGCTGTGGGGTGCATTGCTGCTCAAAAACGTCTTTGTTCTCTTCACTTGTGTTACGTTTTCAACAGCGAAAATGAAATCCCAGTGCAGTGCAGAGGATGTTATGGACGAGGATTTTTTTACAGTAACAGAAACGGAATCAGTCTGCTGTAATGAATGTCAGCGTGGGATGCTGTCGCCGACGACAACCCAGAGAGAGAGAGCCGTGTGTGTGTTACTATGCCTGATATTTGTCCTCCTCACTGGGGCAGAGGAGTGCTGGAGACCTCCTTCATGATCCCAAAGATTAACTGGAGAAGACAACCAAGACCACCAGGGCGATTTTGGTTGTTGGATTTTACTAATTTAATGGTCGGCCCACCAACCCTAACCCTAACGGCAGAGAGATACAGCCGGGAGAGTCTGTAAAGCCGGCATATTTTCAGATCTTACTCTGTGAATTCAGGATTTATTTCGACCAAACCAGATTTGCTGGTTTTTGGAACAGTGGAAAGACTAACGGACTGATGGTTTTTGTGAGTTTTATTTTGTTTCTATCCGTTTGAATGAAGTGTATTTTACGATGAGTAAACAAGGCAATTAAGCCCGTCTTAGTTTTGGTGTAAGAGAGAAACTTGAATTCAGACGGTGTACGGTTGTATTTTTCTGTTTAGGTGTAAGAATATTTCCTTCATTGACATTTTGTGAGTTTATTTTGTCTAAAATATCTAAAATATGTAGCCAACTCGCTGCTCGGGCACAATGCATCCTGGTACATGAGCCGGCATTATTTCTTCAGTGGACTACGTTTACTATCAGCACTGTTTTGACATCCACATAAAAGGTGACACATTTTCCCTTTAATGCACAGCAATAAATTCCCATTATGTTTCACTTTCCTCACCTAGTAAGGTATAGATAGATTTACAAGTCTGTCTTTAAATAATAGTCAGGTGCTCATATGAAGATAAAGGAGGTTTTGCTTGCTATAATCATTAAGAAATCCCTTTCTAATGCACTTTCATCATAAGTGATTGGTGACAAAATCCACAGTCCTCGCTCTGTGCAAAAATGTATTATAATGTTATATGTGTGATATTAATTTGAGGCTTCAGCAGTCTGAGTTACTCAAGTTCATATATGAACACAAGGAATGATTACAGAAAGCAAAACCTGTTTCAATGTTGATATGGGCACCGGACTATTGTTTTAACATCCGCACAACACAAGAAACATTGTGGACCTAGCTTTTAAGATCACTGTACCTTGTTGTTCCAGATGCCCAACAGCAAGCTCCCTCCACTCCATCAGAAAGCTATTGAGTTGGTTCAGTTGGCTAATTGCTGTGGTCAGTTAGTTGGCCATTCTGGCAGTAGCTTTTAATGAATCATGTTAGCTTCAGCATAGGTCTATATATAGTTTTTCAGTTGTCTGAAATGACATATACACGTGATGTGTTACTTCCTGCATCCAGTTAGTATCTGTTTCCAGGTGTCAGGGAGTACCACTGAAATGTGAAAAAAGTAATATAAAGCCTTTAGTGTGTCCAGAGGGAGCTGTGTGAAGTCTGATAAATGTCCTCAAGTGATGTCACTTGAGTCAGCGTCAGTTGGGGCTGAAGACTGCAAATTTGAAGATGAAAAAATGCCCGCTGCTCATCTCTGCTGGAGGCTACAGGCTCAAGGCTGCAATAGCCGCTATAGAGTGCTACAGGCATAAGTCCTAAAACCCGGAAATGAGTTAGCATTTAGCACGTCTGGTTCCTTCGTCTGGAAGTCAATGGGTTTTTAGTTAGCTGCCTGAAATAGGGTCTGTGGTTAACATAAGCTGAAGAGATTTTAATGTTTTAAGTCAGTAAATACCCCACTCATTAATTTTGAAGCCTTTGTGTCTTATAAAAGGTGGCTGCTAACAAGTGGCTAAATGAGACTACTAAACGTCATCACGCCGACTCGTCTGCCTTCACAGCCTCGTTGTTTATACTCACGCTCATGTGACCGTTGTGTAGTTAGTTTATAGCCTAACGTTAGTTTTTTACTTCTGGCAATTGCATTCACACTTCAAAATTCATAAAAGTGGTGTTCATTTGGAAGATTATCTTACTGAACAAAACATGTAAGTATCATAAATGTTTGTTTGCCACAGAACTTATTTTCTGCAATAATCCAAAACTCAATGGAACAATCCCATGGATTTTTGTCGATGGAACCAGGGCAATGCTAACTTCCTGGTTGGCCTACAAAAATACGGGAGCATGTGTCCAACTGAACTGTTGGCAGTCAAGTTGCATGTACTGTAGACTGTTGCACTGTAGACGCCAGGTTTTGACAAGGAAGAAGAATGTGTGGAATAAAAATGGAAATATCTCTGGTTTTGCTGCTTCGATTTTTTTATCCTTTTTTTTTTTAAACTGTCCGAAAGAACTCGACTACTTTCACACAATCCTTACATGAATTGATGTCTGTAATCTTCCAGATCAGAATCAATAAGGCAAAATTAAAGACTGGCTTTTTGACCCTCTTGACCCATCCAGTCAGATTAAACAGGCCTGAATCACCTCCATCAGCGGTTTCCTCTTCACTAGGTGGAAGCCGACCCGAAGAACTGCCACAGCCAGACTGAAAAAAAAATACCAAATGACTGAGAATGACGAGGAAACTCAACACTGCATCAAAAGATATTGATCGCTAATGATTAATCAATCCAGATATGCAATGCTGAACGCTTGCTCAGAGTAAGATCCGTTTATGGATTTTCCGGCAGCTTGACTTTTGTTCTGCTTGATAAGGCTGTCACAATGCTACCACTCAATCATTTTGGCTATGCTTCATACACCGTCAATACAACATTGTGCAACAACAATAAGACCCAGATCAATACTTCCAATCAAATGTAACTGCAAATGCATTTATGGAGAGGACCTCGAGGTCACTCGGAGACAACGGGAGTCGTTGCAGGAGCTGTGACAGACAAATGGACTCATAAAGTTCCAGTAAATGCTCAATAGAAGGGCGGTTTCTGGTCACAGCACACAGCACTGAGCTGCTGTGCAGTTTCACATGTGTTAATGGTAATTTGCATGAATATGCAGCACCGACAAGACATGATCGGTGACATTGTCAATCATCTCATGTAAATGTTTCTAATTTTATAACATCCTCACTTGTTCACGGCTGAGCTGGTGACTAATGACTGTGCTCTGAACGCTATCACAGAGCTTCATTGATGGTGTATTGATCAGACAAATAATGGCACATCTGTGGCATCGGATATACATATGCTCAGAACACAAACACACTAGAAAAAAAAAAGTGTGGACTTTAAATGCAAACGCATGCATCTTTCAGGGATTTACACAACCATAAAATGTCCAATCAGGTTTATTAGCATCAGAGTCACCAGAGAGGCTGTATGTACAGTATGTGAGGGCGAGAGAGACAACAGAGTGGGAGGGAGAGAGAGGATATAGCAGCACACATTACCCTGCGTCTGTTGTTGTTCACTGAGCATGTTTTACAACCACTCCCTCAATTACATTTTAATAGACTTGGTCTCACACAGAGTGAATGAGGGGAAGTGTTTGGACTGCTTTTATCAGCTCTCAAAGAAGCATGCTCATACTGTATCCCATAAACGTGTCCCTCATCCCATGATCACCCAAGAGAGGTGAACACAATGTTATCACAGTAAAACACAATATTCTGTATGAAAGACAAAACTGCAGTCAAATCACTCATACCGGGTCAAAATGATAGTATTGATTTTAGGCTAGATGATTAATATGTGTGTGTAATGATAATGGTGCTGTAGGACTCGTGTGTGGTTGAGATAAAGGTTGTCTTTGACTGGAGGATAATGTCAGGCTCTAAGAGCAGTCATTTCTCCCTTTTACAGGCTATAGTAATTTCACCTCACTGTTTCTGTGCCTGGTTGGAGCCATTATACACTTGTGGTTTGTATCAGAAGGGTCGACAACTGCCACTGATACTGACTTGCTCTGAATTTGGGTCTAGGAGTTATTTTGACGCTGGTTTAGGTGGATCAGATTCTGCTGGGTCATTACTGGGTTTTCTCTAAATCCCCACAAATGTACGAGACAATAGGGTGACTCTGCTGTAACTAGGCTCGTCTGCTGGGTATTTACTGGACCATGGTCCTGGATATGGCAGCACAGTGTGACACACTGACAATCATCTGCAAAAACAGTTTCACCAGAACAACAAGACATCTGAGAAAATACAAATGACCTTGTGCTTCCATGAAGTGGGCTGTTATCAAGACAAAATTGATATTGGCAAACAAAAACAAAACAACAAAATCATTTTGTTTCAATGGAATTGCTGCAATTTGCTCGCTTGTGCTCTCGACACTGCCGTGTTCAGAGGGAATGGAGACACGGAGAGTCCAAAATGGAAGATGCTATCATGGTTGTGTTGCACCATTCACCTTTATATAACCTCGCTGTGAGTATAAAGTACTCCGCAAAAGAGATGCAACGAGGTCTTCAATCCATTGTGAGACGTTCATGGTACAAATCTTGGATAAACTGTGTTAGCATATTGTCCAGTCAGCAACTGAGCAGTAAGCTAACCTGCTACAGTATTTCACTGCTATTTTGGGAGGAAGCACAAATCAATTTCCACTTTATAGTGTGACCAGGCACTAATATTGCAGATGAAAAAAGAGTAGACGATGATATCCACCAAAGTGATGTCGTCTCGAGATAACTTCTGTTACGATTTGACGCTATATAAAAATAAATTGAATTGAGTTGACCGGCCGATTAAGTGTTTAAGAAGTCCTCTTCATCCAAACCTCTTTGTGACTTGCTTTTGCATCGACTCCCAAAGTGCTACAGGCTCTGACCAGGAGAGATAAAATACATGATAGCAACAGCATGGTTGGGAAGAGGGTTTATATTTGGACCCACTTCACTTATAATGCTTGGTTAATGAAAAGTGATTGTTTCCAAGTTTTGTGGTTCTACAATATCTGGAAGTAGGGGCGATATATCAAATATACTCAATGTATTCTGGCTTGTTCTATGTAGGATGTAGTAAACGACTATATCACCAACATCGAGTATAAATATATTAATTGTCATTTTTTTAAGCTGCCGACATCTCGCTTTGGCATTTTGCATGGATGTGCATGTGTTTTTGTATCTGGAGGGAACTACAAAAGAGCCTGGAGAGAGTGAAAGAAGTGAAGTGCCAAAGTTTATACGTGTTGAGGTCGGAACAGGTGATGAAAGATGCCAGCCTCCACTTCAAACTGCTTTTAATAATCGCCACAGTCTCTGAACATGAGACAGAAGAATGAACATGTCCATTCTGGATGAAAAGCTCTGTTATCGCTGTCTACTTTTCTCTTTTTAGAGCACGCAACTTATTGCTCCGACAGTTGTCTTTTGTCGTGTCACTATACCAAAATTATGACTTCGATGTGATACCCTGCCTAAATATCTGAATATCGATACTGAAACGATACCACGGCAAAAACCTAAAACATTAGGAAAAGTAATGGAATAATAGATTTACGGGAATTAAAATTATTTTTTATGTTAAAATGTGTGGCGACCCCTGCTGTCGCCTATATAGTAGGGTTCCTGTTAACCTGCCATTAGGGCCTTCTTGGAACACCTGGGCCCAGTATTCCCAGCCTATGAAGCCTAGGCTCATGACTCATTCTCTCTCTCTCTCTCTTTCCCCGCAGACACCATCGTCGGGCATGTGGCGGCCTTAGGTTCTCCTTGGTTAATCTTTTGCTTGTTTTATACATTTTACAACATGCACACACCATTTACACTCTCCATGCACACCTTACACTACTGATACTACTGATATTCACACTCCATACCTTTTGATCCTTTTGTTCTGCATAATTTACTCTACGTTTGTTAAATAAATTAATTGATGTGTCTTCCTATTTGTCATGGCCTTGAGAGCCAGGTTGTGACAAATTGGGGGCTCGTCCGGGACTTGAACCCGGGACATCTTGCACGCGAAGCATGACTCATACCCCTAGACTATTAAAAAAAATTACATGATATGCAGTAAAATGTACTTTAGTTTATGTTATTCATTTGATATTCAATTAAACAGTGTTTAATACGTCTTTTTTTGTAGAACAGTGCTCCTGCCGGCGCATCAGTGACAGTTCAGGCAGAGAGTGGTACTGCAGCACAGGAGACGGCAAGAGGCTTCCAAAACAAAAACTCACAAGATGATGCTATATTCAGATGAAGCTCTGTGAGAAGTTGATGATGGAAAAGCTGCTAACATCTGGAAGACACCACAGTAACTGTAAGAAGCACACACACGTTTCTACAGTAGCCCAGAATGGACAAACCAAACACTGCACCTTTAAGCTTATTATTGTACTGATAGCTAAGTCTAAGCTAAAATGATGAAAGATTTTTTTTGTAATTTTATATTAACAAATGTGCCACTCAGAGTATTTCATGTTTTCACTGAGTCACTTTAAAATGTACAACCCTCATACGAGCTGTTATTTCATGGTCCATTTTCAGAATAGTTTTTTAGCCTACACATACATTATATCTTTAGGGGATTCTAAGTCGGAGGCAGTTTGCTGAACCTAGACTACAATGCTCGTACTTGGTCTTGACTAAACATTTTCAAAAAGTTTTTAGTTATTCTTTTAATGGAAATTATGAAATCAATAATTAGACTATATGTCTATGGTTCTGACAGCTAGAAATTGACAAAAAAAAGGTAAGAATAAACCAAAAGCATTAAAACCTACCAACTATGACAGCTGCTCTCTATACTTAAAAAAAATAATAACATTGATTTTGATGATAGCATTATACGGCCTGACAATAACACATCCACAGAGCATTACACTGACAATCAACAGGTTCAATCCTGCACTGACTTGGATGGTTTACATTGACCCTGTGCATCTATGGCTGGACTGCTGCAACACCTTGACAGTGAAGCATAAATCCAGCTTGAGAGATGCTTTATATCTTGTTTTTCTGCGGTTTAACTCAAATGTAGTGTAACGAGTGAATCACCAACTGATATAAGTATTTTTATTGTGACCTCTACATTCATTGTTCCAGTAAAACTCAGTCTTATAAAACTATGCCTTGGTTATATAGAGCCTCAGAAAGGCATCTCTGCTGATTGTTGCTTAATTAATGTTGCAGTGGAGACGTTATCATCTCCCAGCAGCACACCACCTGTCTGGGAACACTTCTTCATTTATTATCATGTAAATGACCACCACCTCTCACCTGTCACAGTCTACCTGTGGGCACAGTAATCACAAGATCCACTCAACTGTTTGAACAATAATCCCTCCGCATGTTTAGAAGCCTTTCTCTTGTGTTTTACAATAAAAGAGTATTCAGCCCTCCCAGGACTTTCCCATGTTTTACTGTTTCACAACTTCACTATCCAACTCACAGGGGATGCAGGTTTTCTGACAGTGGTGAAGCCAGTTGTTTTCAGAAGTCACATTATAAATTCAATTGAGATAATCTGTGTAATCAAAGGGTGACACGTGATTTCAGCCAATATGCCCTTTTCACAGCAGCCATATTGACATGTCATAGCAGGGTAAACACAGGTGTAATTGATAACATTAATTATGGTCCCATTCCATTTAGTGTTTCACAGTCATTCCATTGGAGACAGGTCTGAACCTCCGACACGGGCAGACAAGAGCTGAAGGTGCAGGACACACCGCAAGAACTAAGACGCTCACCGACGGCAACAAACTGTCCTACGGCCGACCGTCGGCTTGGTGTGCCAGGGCCTTTAGGCTTTTTTCTTGCTTTTTTCTTAACATTGTCAAACCTCTCTCCTCTAGAACTTGTCAGTGGTCTATTCTCTTTTTGAGCTCTGCTAAGGTGAGGATTCTGGCATCTCATTTAAAAGCCAGTAACTCCCCACTGGGAAGGCCAACACTCCCAGGTGAGCTGGGATTCTGAGGATAGTGTTTAAGTAGTCGAGGCAAATCTGTCAGGAAAAGCTGCTCAAACTCAGCACCACAGGGACCACACATCTCCCACACAGTATCACAGCTTCACTCCACTTTCTGTTAGGTTACATTCAATCCAATATATATAAGCACAGTCTACACAGCTGCCTTCTACTTCTCCCTGTTTCCTCCTTCTACTCCTCTCTTCAGGTTTTGCATATGAATGGTATTTATATAAATGAGTCAATTAGGCAGACAGGTGATACAACGCTGTTACAGAGGTCAGATGCTTGATTGACATTGTGCTCTGGCTCTTGCAGCTCCACATCAACTAGAGACCATGCAGTATGTTAATCTCAAATCAAATGTGCTGACATGCTCAGATGACCTTTGAATGTCAGTATCTGACATTTTACAGGCCCACTAACAAACTAGAGAGCCTTCCCACAACAACTCATCAACAATGTCCTCCACTTTTCTTAATTGGCTTTTATTAAATCGTTCCATTTTAGCTTAAATGTCCCTAACTGGCAACTTGCTGCATGACGGAGAAAGTCTCCAACTACTACTAAAACAGGGGAGCAATCTGGATACAGATGGCACTGAATTTACATTTACAGGTAGCTACAACTGATATCAGTCATCATAACCCCAAATTAGATTGATATTGTTTTGGAGCCAGCGCCCAATAAGGAGTCAATAACAGAGTTGGACAGGTAGCATCCGAGCGTAATGGGGATTTATGCTGGGACCCAACACAGCACTCACGGCTTGTCAATTTGCAGCAGATGGATCGGCTCTGCTGGACTGTGAATAGAGCCCCCCATAGGCCAGCCTGGCTCCTGCTTGGCTGAGGCCCAATGATGCAGCGCTATGATGACCGATGAGGCAGGTCGACACTGACTAGATGGGTTGTGGCCCCTGATGACGACTTTTGGTGTTAGTTGCATAAAGCTAATTTGAGGAGATGTTTTCCAGTTGTGCCTCGTCTGGATGCGACTGAACCATAAAGATAAGAGATGACACATCATTAATCAAACACTGAGAACTTCCATTTCTAACTCAACAGAAAACCAAAGAAGTTGGACTAGCCTGAAGCAATAAAAGCAATAAGTAAAATAAAATATAGCCATGCCTTGGCAAAGGCACAATACTCTAAAAACAGTTCTCTCTATAAACAGGGCTCTGCCATAAATACCTCTTTGAAGGGGCTGGGGTGATTGTACTCAGCCCTGCGATACTTCAGCCTCATATTTCACTTCAATTTGACACAGACTCCAATGAACTGCTTGACCTAATTCTGTAACCCCGAGGTTCAAGGCAGTGGAATGAATGGACGGGGATGGAGAGGTTAACAATGTTGCTGCTACAGTCAAACTAGGCCGAGCTGACAGGGGCGAGGGAACTGAGGGAAATAAGACGGAATGATGCATATTAAGTGAATTATCTTCGAGCTAAGAGCAACAGTGTCTGTGATCAGCCGCCCCCGTCATTTGGACTCCCATCTCCAATGAATCCGATATACATTCATACCATAGTCTTTGAAGTCCAAGCCTTGTCTGTTCTCATTGGCATGAGCTGATAATGGGGCCATAGTTGGAGTTGATTTATGGCAGTGCCGGGCAGATTGCTGTGACAGTATGCCAGAGGTTGTGCCCTGTAATACAGAGGGCTGTAATGAGTGGCCCGTTTGCAGTATGAAGGGGGTCTAGCCCTGGTCCTGGCTCAAAGGTAATGAATTGATATGCAAAATGGGTACCCTCTACGCCTCGGAGCATGAAGACACAATGTGTGGTCAGACGAAAATGAATTTAACAAGCTCTAATGCGACTTGGAAGCATCACTTGCACCACTGTCTCTCATGTTTGTGTCTGTATTTTAGTCTCTCCCTTTCTTCTTCTGCCTTTACTCAGACGGAGAGATTAACAGAGACAGGTTTTAGATGTATCATACGCAGGGCGCTTACCTTAAATCCATCTATGTGGTGTGGTTTGTAACTATTAACAAGACATATGAGCAATTTAGAAAAATCGCTGCCAACTATTATAGTCCTCTGAAAGCAAGCGCCAGATATTAATGCAGATGGTCATTGGTATTCTGATGGTAATGCTGGAGCTTCATGAGGCTGAGGTGTGCTGTTAAGCAGCATGTGGGATACCTAATTATACCTCTTACATATGGACAATCAAGAACACACTCACCTTGAGCTGCTGTTTTACTGCTGAATGGAAAACTGATATGAGGCATTATACAGTATACACAGTCTAAAATACGGATATAGGAGCTGTACAATGTGGAAGTGATGGGCTCTCGTGAGACAAGAAACCTTTTGATCCACCGTAAAGGTGCAAACTAGTTTTGGGTACGGTTCTGTACCTAATGAGGCGAAATTAAGAGAAGGCTGTCCTCAGCAAACAAAAATGACAGTAGTTAGAATAAACCCAGTTCATGATTTTTAGGCATAGGCTCAACTTCTCCCTATCCCTACAAAATGTGTTTGTAAACTGGTACTTTGGTTTGTCCGATACGTTTTGTGACTTAATCACTGCAAGGATTACCTTCACTGGTAATGTTCTTTTCTAGTCCAGAAAGTGTGACAGCCTTAGGACCCCGTCTGACCAGCATTTATGACCGTGCCATCTGAAACTAAATCAATGGATTTCAATGGATTTGTTGCAATCAGTGGATTCACTTGCAGAGGCAAAGTAACTCTACGCTGAAACATACTTGCCAACCTTGAGACCTTATAAATATGGAGGATTTGAAAACCGAAGCGGGGGTCTGGGTGTCCTCCCCCAGAAAAATTTGAGTTTCAGAGACTTTTTTTCCTGCATTCTGATTGCGTAATCTCATCTGTGGCGTAAACTTGGCGTGTAAATCTCTAGCGTAAACTACTATTCATCAGTTTTTATTCATTTTTTGCCCATGCTTGATTTGGTTATTTTTTTCCGTTAGCTCTCTTCATTTCTCTCTCACTCACTGAAGGTCCTTTCAGACACAACGCAACGACCGCACCACTGCGCTCTGAACCCCGTTATTTCCAATGGCTTCGCCACGCCACGGTGGCTTTTCGCTACCCGAGCAAAGCCCAACCTTGGGCGCTGCGCGCTGTGATGTGCGCTTAACGGTGAGCGAACCTCAAACTTGAGCTCAAACTGCGTTAAGTTGCAAGTATAGACTGCTCTCTTCTGCCGGGAAACGACATTTGGTGTAGCTCTGGGTGGAAACAGTATGGATTATACACGTTGTACAGTGCCAGAAACAGGTTTAGTATGAAAATTTGCCATAAATTGTGAGAAATATGGGAGAATTGTGACCGGGAGAGGGCTATGAAAAAACGGGAGTCTCCTGGGAAAACCGGGAGGGTTGGCAAGTATGTGCTGAACCTTTATTTACAGTTCAACTTTGGTAGACTTTGACATACAAGTTTGCGCCATTGAGCAATAACAAACTGTCTTGACAGTGCTGACATTTGAGGTAAAAGAGAGCCAGAAAGTCCAAAGTAAAGGAAGATGTCAGGTTAGCTGTGTTGCACTGTCCACTTATTTAACCCTGCTTTGTGCGGAGTATAAACTGCTCAACAAAAATAATGTTTCACAGTTAGTTGTGAGTAAGGAGATGATAGTTCTAATGTCTCTTGAATAAACTGTGTTCAAGTTTTTCTATTTAGTGACCCAGCTAACTACTTTGCTAATTAGCAGTCGGTAAGCCAGCTAGAGTGGTAGGCTATTGTGGCTGGCTAGCGCTACTATGTTTCTGGCTATAGCATGCCACTGGTTAGCTTGCCAGCAACAGTAGTTCCCAAAATAGCTTCACATTTAGTCACTACGTTACCAAGCTTCCAGCACCACCTTTTTTACAAAAGTGCAGCAAGGGACCACTTGTGCTGTGCCACTTTTTGGTGTAGCATTTATGCTACAGAGAAGTCATAGTCCCACACTGCTGATGCCCAGGCTAACGTACTCCCTGTAAGTAATACCATAATGTATGATATTTTAGCTCTCTCAGTAGTAAAGGTACAAGGCTGCACTGGATTAAAAATGACCTACATGTCCCTAAATACCGGCATAGCGCTCCGGCTCAGGGATAGGAAGCTGGCTTGGCTGGAGACTGTACAGGTTCGGGAGGGGAGGTCGGGACTTCAGGGGCTGTTGCGGCGAGATGATGGGAAACCTGGTCGAGTTGCTGTCCCATGAGAGCCACGTTGGTGGAGAGCGACTTGAGGGTCTCCATAATGTCGCGTGGTGCTTGGTCGTGGTGTCCAACAAGGGCCTGGCAGAGGGAGTCCTGGTCTGCTGGATCCATGTTTTGCAGATCGTTCTGTTACGCTCACATGTGGATGGGACCCAGACGCAGACACGGACAACTGAAGTTGGTAGCTGGCAGAACCAGATACAGTATGTCATATGAGCGTGCATTTTTACTACTTTTACAACTTCTAGGACATAATGATTTAAATGAGGGCTATTGAAGTGTTCGTACTGGGCAGTTGATTTACCTCAAAAAATTATCCTCTGATTTACAGACGTTTCTTTATGCATCCATGACCACAGACTCAATGGTGTTTTCAGTCCAAAATAGTGGCAGCAACTGGCCATCTGTCTATACAGTGAGTAATGCATTCATAATATGCAACCAAATGTAGCCGTCCTTCTCACCCTCATCACTCAAACATGCAATTGCACACATGGCAGTAAAAATATTAGCATTACTGAAATGTCTGTGTATATACTGTAGGTGTGTGTGTGTGTGTGTGTGTGTGTGTGTGTGTGTGTGTGTGAGAGAGAGTGGGGGCCGTATGCCAGGCGAGTAAGTGAGTTGACAGAGGTGTGGAAGTGGAAGTTGCAGCTGCGTTTTCTTGTTGTTCGTCTGTGAATGATGGCAGGTGTTTGAGAAGTAAAAAGTCCCTCTAATGAGCAGGAGCAGCCCTTCTCCGGCAGGGTCGGGATGGGTTGAGGGGTGTTGTGGGGGGCAGCAGTAAAGGTCACCTTCTCTGAATCTTGTTGGGCCTGCCATGGAAAACAGAAACCAGCAGGTAAATAGCCGAGGCTGGCGTGAACTACTGCACTGTAGTCAGGGTGTAAACTGATGAGGGGATTTGAAAGATACCGATATTGAATTCTTGTCGCGAAGCTGCCAATGGATGACGCTTCACGCCAATATTTAGCAGTGCTAGTACTTCTAGTAGTATTAATTGGTACTAATAATACTAATTTGTATGAAATCTGATCCAAATATCAATGTAGTAAACTGTCTGTAATAAAAGAATATTTTGCAGCTCTTTAAGTGGAGGTTTCTTAGTTTCTAACAGACAATAGAATAAAATCCTCCTCCGCCATACTGTTGAGATTTCTCTGAGCTGAGCTCTGCCTGTCTGTCTGGATTCCAGCTGCGGACCCTAATATCCATCTACCGATATGCTTCCAAGGTTCCAGGTTAGCGACAGTAAATTAGTATGCTGATAAGATTCTTCACATTAAGACCCAGCATCTGTTTTATTGGTTTAATAAAGCCAGTTTTATTAGTGTAATCGTGCCCGTCCTTCATGGCTATATTTAAACACAAATGTAATTATTCGTTCTTTTTTTTATTGGTACACACTTATCCTACAATGGAGTATCCGCATTGTATCCGGATCCGAGTATCCGCATGTTTTTAGCCCTAGGTAAAAACATCACAATTCCCTAAACAACTGCACAAAGCTTTAATATCTGCTGTCTGAATGAACTGAAATCTGAAATCTGTGTGTGTGTGTCTGTGTGTGTGTGTGTGTATATATATATATATATATATATATATATATATATATATATATGTTTGTATTTGACTTGGAAGAGCCTGATCCGATTCAATGACAATTGAAAGCTCTCCTTTAATATTTGACCCTGATCATAACCTTTCTCTAACAACTATTTCTATATACTGTAATCACACTTTAAACATACAGTTACTTACTTTAGTAGTTTTATTTGCCTAGACTATTTCATAACTGGACTTTAATGGATATTGTTTTAATAACCTGTTGATAAATGTTAAAGTAATCTGGGGTTGGCAGCTGTGCAGGCATTCTCTTATGCGAAATACACTTGAAAACAACGTGTACCTTATAGATGTCATTAAGGAACTGCTAATAAATCACTAAGACTATCAGCAAATGGATTTTTAAACTAAATAAAAATACCACACAATTTAAACAATGTATTATATATTTACCAGGTAACACTGCAGAAAAAAATCAGTCTCTACTCTAAATTGATTTATTTTGAGCCTGAGATGCTTTGATTTCAGGCCAGAGAGATAAAGAGTTTCCAGTGACACAGATGTTCAGCGTTTAACACTGCATGTTCTTCCAGCTGTGGCGTGGGTAGCCACCCATCGTCTATAGTCTTGTAGCTCAGGTGTAAAAGTCTTAACTGCATATAGATCTGAGGTATGAAAGTGCTTGTTTGACTATGTGTTAGTCCTGTAATGAGCTGGTATCTTGACCAAGGGGGTTCGCTGCCTTCTACCCACTGCATTCTGTGACAGGCTACAGCTACAAATAGTGTACTTTCTTGTACTGTATTATCATGTACTGTAGAGGTAATCCTGCCATTGGCATCACACACTGATTGTTACATATGTAAGCTTCAGTGTGACTGTGAAGGCAGCAGACACAAACAGGTTCAGATTAGTGCCGACAGGTATTATTGCAGGCAGCAAAGTTCTACCACCACATTCTGTAAGGTATGAATTGTGTTCAGCTCCTGTCAACCATCTGAGTCATGATTTCCCAGCATTTGTCACTCAAAGGAGAACAGCAGTTTCACAGAAACAGAAGACATTGGTTTAGAATTCCCAGAAGGCTTCCACCTAACAGTATGAAAGCACAGGGATGAACTTTTACATGATTTAGCTATTCTCACAGCCTCAGGAATTGGACTAAAAGTCAAAAACTTGCTTTTAGGGTGGCAATACAGAAAGGCTAAGAGAATATTAAAATCAAAAGGGTTTATCATCTGGGGAGTAAGAATGTGTTCAGTACATTTATGCAATTATGACGAATCATGTATGCAAAGTTAACATTTTGTCCTGTTGATACCGATTATGGACCATGGTGGAGAGGAGGTCGTGTTGCTCTGGCTCTATCTGTTTGGCGTGCCGGGAAGCCGCTTGACATCCTCCTGGATCCACCTTCTCACATATGTTCACATAATATGTATTATTTTTTGTCATATGGATTGTCTATGTTGTATTTTCATTATGCTGTTACTCTGTACACTCGACATCTATTGCACGTCTGTCCATCTTGGAAGGGGGATCCCTCCTCTGTTGCTCTTCCTGTGGTTTCTTCCATTTTTTTCCCTGTTAAAAGGGTTTTTATTGGTTAAGTTTTTCCTTATCTGATGAGAGGGTCGTACTGTAAAGGACAGAGGGTGTCGTATCCTGTACAGATTGTAAAGCCCCCTGAGGCAAATTTGTGCTTTGTGATTTTGGGCTATACAAATAAAATTGACTTGACTTGTCTTGACTATTGGCAGACCATTTTGGACTGTCCAAACTGATGCTTCATTGAGCCCTGCCTCCTGTTGTATACCTGTCAAGCTTTCCATTCTTGCACAGCATACACACAGTTCACAATGACAATTATGGCGGAATACCTCTCAGTATTCTTAGGATTTTTTAAACTATGGGTCCTTGATCCCAGAAAAAAAGTAGACAAAAGTGGTGAAGCCCATGACCTGGGACGTACTGCGACTGAAATTCAGCCCGGAGGCTGAAAAAAATGTTGGCTGTAATTTTAACACTACATTAACTATTATATATTAACTATTATAACACTACAGTTTTTGTGGTATAAAGAGAATCTGATGATGCTGACCTTCAAGACACTTTAGGATGTCTTGCTGACACCTGCCTCCTCAGTTTGTGTAGCACTACACTGAATCAAAACAAGACCGGCCAGGCAAGCCTCACAGTTCATCACCTTCACAATGAATATGACTGAGCCAACCATATTTCAACAAAAAGGAGGATCAGTCCAAATTGGGAGAAGCTGCTCGTATCCCCCCTCAATATTTTAAGTATTAGATTGGCCCAGTCTGACGGGCAGTGTTCCGCTCTGTGCTGTCTGCAGCTGCGAGGGCCAGGCTGGCCCATGCCACAGCCGAGGACCATACAGTAACTACTGACATCAGAAATAGAAAAATAAAAACTCTATGATCACCGCCGTTTCAGCCTGGAATGGATCAGCTTTATGGGAGTTTTCCTGAACTTCCTAATGGCCAGTCTGCCTCTGCCCGTGACCATACATTTTGTCGACTGAAACGAAAGCTGGCGAATTTAATCAGTGCTAGCTAATTACTACAAACTTCATCTTCGGCTCAATGCTCTCTCTTGTTTTAAAACAAGAACATGTCATACATATTATGTAAAAAGACTGAGGCTAAAGCTACATGTCCCAGGTAAAAAAGTAATCTTCCTCACCAGTTGATGATCCATGATGAAGACATGGAACTTAACGAACTTGCTGGATAACCAGTTAGCTCCGGTATCAACGGTACACTTTTCTTACTCTCCCTTACATTTAAGGGAAAATGTAGGGGCTGCTGAGGCTCGAGAGGTAGAGCAGGTCGTCCACTAATCAAAAGATTGGCGGTTCATTTCCCGGCATGTCAAAGTGTCCTTCAGCAAGATACTGAACCCCAAGTTGCTCCTGAAGGCTGAGCCATTGGTGTATGAATGAGTATTTAGATTAGATCCTGATGGGCAGGTTGGCTCCTTGCATGGCAGCCTCTACCATCAGTGTATGAATGTATGTGTGAATGGGTGAATGCTGACATGTAGTGTAAAGTGCTTTGAGTGGTCGAAAGACTAGAAAGGTTCTATATAAATGCAAGTCCATTTACCATTTTACCATTCATCATTACCCTGCTTTTACGTTACAGAACTGTATTTGGATCCAACAGAGAAACATACTTTGACAAGCAACCCAAGTTGGATGTGTTCTTAATTGTTCATATTTTCAATTATTTTTTTCCCTTTACAGGAGAAAGGGCTTGCAGGATAAGGACTAATCAATGAATTTGGCAAACATATCGCTATCTTGGGTAATAAGTTTGACTGGGGTATATCCAATAAAAAGCAGGATGGAGGTGCTAACGTTATGATAGTAGCATCCAGGGAACATAATGCCATTGGCTGATGATATGCTAATTCTTGGCCTTGTAGGTAATGCTAGGTTGGTCCTGTAATAAGCAAATGTTCTAACATTTGAAACTCATACCGTTCAATCTGTTTACCATTCAACCTCTTTAGTTATCATATTGAGCCCGATGCACAACGCTTCAGGAAGATGAGAAACCCAAAGCTTTACAGTTAGTTATGATTGCTTCAACTGGACAATCGTTGTTTGGGGTAGGAGTGCAAAAGGTTAATCCTCTTGGCAGCTTAGCTGTTCTCGATAAGTTTCATGGCAATCTTTTGAACAGATTTTGATATTTTTTGTATACAAGTGGACATTTTGATTTGTGACACAACAGGAAAGGTCAAAGTATCACCAAAATTACTAGGAATCATCATCTGGGGAGCATGAGTGTGCATTCCATCAAATACCATGGCAATCTGGCAAGTAGTTGAACAACAAATGAAAGCCCCAACCAACAACAGCATCCTCAGCTAGTGGATCAAAAAACAAAGACAACAACAAAATATATGTACATTCCTACTGAAATATACTGGAGGTGACAGTAGCCTGGAGGTTAAGGAAATAGGCTTGTAAAACTTGCTGGTCTGAATCCCTGGCCAGTACTGGTAGACTTGTCAGGGCCAATTCAGAGTCTTTACCACACATTGCTCACTTTTAATTTCAAACTAAACACAAGCTGGCAGGTCGGATCTGTAGGGAGCAAGCTAGCTGCTGAGCAGCTCCCAGTATGAAGGCGACTGTTGAAGTTATGACAGCACATGTTTTTTATGAACCTTCCTTAACCTGAGCTCAGGAACACAAGCATGTCTGCATTTTACAGACAATATTCTGGATTGTATAGACAATGCTACACTATGTTACCATTAACAGCACCCAATTCATGTAAAAAAAAATAAAAAAAAATAGCAGTTCAGGGTTGTGTCTAGAAGGGAGCCCGCAAATTGCGAAATCTGATCTGAGATCAGCAAAAACTTTTGCAAGCCTTGCTGCCCGATGACTTATCCTAACCTTATCTATTGAAGATCAGTGCCTAACCTTAACAATCTTGTGAGATTGTTAAGGTTAGGCATTGATCTTTTAGCTCTGTTTTTGGTCCTCACCAACTCCTGATAGAAATATCTGTCTCTTTAGCTGCTAAATGCTCCACTATGTTCACCAGCTAGTCTCTAACTGTGTCTGTCTGCTGTTTGCTGCTGAGCAGGTAGGGTACAGTGGGTTGTTAGAGCTTTTTTTACTGAAAGCAGCTGCTATGAGAGCGGTGAGAGTTTATCAGAGCAGTGAAGTTGTTGGCCGGACAGCTAAACAATGAGCTGACACTCACTATAAAGCTCTGTAAATCTGAGGTGAGCTGCAGATTCAGCTGATAATACTGATAAACTGATAGTAATCATGTATGTGGAGATATTCACAAGTTACAAAAGTTTCTGAAACAGCATACAACTTAAAGCTGAGTGCATGGCATGGTCTTTTCTAAAGGTCTCAACAAGTCTCACAACAACATCTAAGGGGCTGCAATGGATCATATTCAAAATACCATCTTTAAACATGCAACGGCACATTCTCTGTATAGGTTCATCACTATGAGTGACCCCTTTCGCATTGTTGCAGTGTTTTCACAGTCATTTGATACATCGTTAATATTAAAATACAGTTTATAGTCGCTTGAACTTGACACAAGTCACAGGTAGTCATAATAATGATATGCCTGAGAACATACCTACAGTATATGTCTGCTGCTGTATGGTTAAAAGGCAAAAATGTGTTGCTTAGAAAAAGTTCTGGAGCTCTGTTGCAGTTGACTTTTCCTTGATAAAAAAGGTCAAGGATTTCCAGAACACCTGTTCCACAGTCCAATCACAACACAGGCTAAAAAATGAATGACACAAAAGATTAACTGCTCACTCATCATCCCTCGTTTTAATCAACCGTCAGAAGTTTTTAAATGAGTAAAACATGTTTTCATCCCAGGTATTCACTTTGAATCCAACGTGATGCAGCAACAGCGACGCACTGTAGATTGTTCTGTTTAAAATACATCCCTCGTATACACCGGTGATGTGCCTCAAGGGCATTAATGAAGTGCAGACTACGAGGGCAACCGGTCCATCTGCGACGGAGCACACTGAGACATATGGTAACTTCTTAAGTTCAAAATTAAAGCAAAAAAATCATCGAACCTGATTGGCTGTGATGTGAAGCGGAGTAGAGTAGATTAGAATATCAACACAGACAAATGTATGTGCATTCATAAACATCAACACACACACACATTTGTAAATGAGTACTCCAAAGCAAACACACACATGCAAATGAGGAAACCAGACGTAACACACACACACACACACACACACACACACACACACACACACATACACATGCTAATTAATAGAAAACAAACAGTTACTCAGGCGGTCTGCAGGGACTGGATTATACTGTCTCTCCTTGCTGAACAAATTGCTCTCTAAATTCAATCAAACACACCAAGCTCTTCTGTGAGTCTACGGGAGGCTGTAATCAGCGTGGTGGAGACTGAAGATGGAAAAAAGGACAGAACAAAAACACAACAAACAAATAAGAAAAAAAAAAAAAGCCAGTGCCCTCAAACTATCCAGAGAACTGTTTGTTTGGCAGAGAGAGTTAGCAGTCTACAGGAACAATGTCTTGATTAAGTGCAATTGATATTTGCCTACAGAGAGCTTCAGGCTTCCACAAAGAGCAGCGAGCAGCTCTTTGTGGAAGCTGCACTCATTAGCTGCAAAAATTCAAAACACTTATCCCACTAACTCAACCTCTTTACCCAGTTTAGCCATCTCATTGGCTTTTGGAGTAATAGAGCAGAGAGTATTGGGAAATTCATTTGGCTGGGTTAACTGGGAACATTGCCATTGAAAAGCACAAGTGAGTTGACTCTGATATTGGAGGGTTTTCAGCTTTATTTTCTGTTGACAGGCAAGGCAATTTTACGAGAGACTTGTGCCAGGTGAGGAAAGGGAAGCATTTCTATGGGACGATGTGGCGTTTCACCCTTCTCTTCCAGTCACAGACAGATTACAGCCCATCCCAGGACGGTGTCACTTTCCCTTCACTTTACCCTCCATTCCCCAACCACATGGAGGTGGAAGGTGTTTGACCACCAGCCATGTGATCAGATGTCCTTCTTGGACACAATGAAGGCTGGATGTGTGGAAATGTCTGCCAGGGATGGATCAGACATGCAAATGATTCTTTCCCAGGTGTGTTGCAACAGAGGACAGAAGGTGTGATGTGGATGACAACTTGTGGCCAAATGCAGAAGACAGGGTTGACTAGCACTGTTGTAGTTCTATATCTGCAGCTGTCCTGTACTGTACAAGTATGTATAGTGAATATGTGTACTTTTGTATTGTGTGACTAGAATTACTTTGGTTTCATTCTGTACACTTGGATTTACTCTATGCAGTAAATCTCCAGGACAAATGATTCATCAGCTGAGGAAGGCTGAAGATGTGTAAGATGATGTCCGATGTGTTTGGAAGCTTCAGAAACACTAAATAAGTGGACGTTGTATACTATGTAAAAACAGCAGGTAAAAAAAACTACTCAGTTGAACAGACAGCTAATGGTGATCAAATAATAGTGTAATAATAGTTTGCATAACAAACTACATGTTTTACGATAAGGCTGGCAGTAGGCTTAGTACAGTGTAGCTTAGCTTAGCACTAGTGCTAGCTCAGTTACTGTCTCATGTTAGCAGTCCCAGACTCCCATCAGTGGGGGGGGAACCTTTTAGTAAATGATCTAAACAGACTACTGTGGGCAGCTCCTTGTTAATGTAGTAGTGAGTTACTGTATATTGTGTTACTTAAATCCCACACATAGCCCATGCGCCTTGATTTTTTTTTTCTTTTTCCACCACGATGTTTTAGATGTTTTCTTCTATCAATAACTGAGTAATTGGAGGACCAAGGAAAAAGACAAAAAAAATAATTATGCCTGCACAATTAAGCAGGAGATCCCAAAGCTTCTGTCTGTCCCTTGTGATATTCAATCATGGACTCAAATTGTTTCTGCCACTCACATATTGATTTAATTCTCTCATCTACTGTGTTAATTAACAAGGTATGACAGCTGAAGTCAGACGCTTCCAGTGTGAGCATGCCCCCTTAAGTTTAATTATAACAGTGCACTACACTGGCTTATTAAACAGCAATCCAAAGTAAAACAATGGAAACTAAAACGACGTATTAGGGCCATGGTAGGAAAAAAATAAAATAATAATTACGTTCTGAGAAAAAAGTCGTAAATTTATGAAAAAAAAAACACTTAATTTAAGAGAAAAAACTTATTTCACATTCTTCCTGTGTTCCTTTATGAACATAATGCTGACATCAGTATGTTAGCCCTGTTTTTGCCAATGGGTTATCAGATAAATCCTAAAGATTGGTGTTTCCGATATCTTCTCTGAGCGAGGTGAAAGTCCTGAAAGATACAAATACATGTTTTCTTTCTGTGTTCTTTTATGAACATGAGGAAATACTAATATTGTAGAAGTTACAGGACAGTAGAGACGAACAACTTCAATCTTTGACTACACAAAGGTGACTTGTGTCTATTATTTCAGCACAGCTAAAAACCAACAGGTTGAGAAGACTATGAACACACTGCCCAACATCAAACACAAGGCTTTCATACAGGAGACAACTGTTTGTGTCACGTGCGTCACGTTACATCAGCTGGTTGACCGTGTCTCGTGTTCACAACGTCAAGTCAAATTTTCACTTTGCAAACCGCGATAATAACGCGTTAACACAAATTTGTTTTAACGCCACTAATTTCTTTAACGCATTAACACAATCGATCTTTCGGGTTGTAGCGGGCTCAGTTTTAAAGCTATAGTAAAGATACTGGTATCATATGGAACTGGAATCCAGTGGAAATCTGTTTGTACCAACCATATTATACTAGCTTGTTGCGAAGGAGGCTACATAACGCTCCAAACATGCGCTAAATCTTGGCAAGGAAAAACCACCATGGGCATTTTCATCAGAAGTCAAGGGGTCCCTTGACCTCTGACCTCCAGATATGTGAATGTAAATGGGTTCTATGGGTACCCACGAGTCTCCCCTTTACAGACATGCCCACTTTATGATAATCACATGCAGTTTGGGGCAAGTCATAGTCAAGTCAGCACACTGACACACTGACAGCTGTTGTTGCCTGTTGGGCTGCAGTTTGCCATGTTATGATTTGAGCATATTGTTTTATGCTAAATGCAGTACCTGTGAGGGTTTCTGGACAATATCTGTTATTGTTTTGTGTTGTTAATTGATTTCCAATAATAAATATATACATATATTTGCATAAAGCAGCATATTTGTCCACTCCTATGTTGATAAGAGTATTATATACTTGACGAATCTCCCTTTAAGGTACATTTTGAACAGATAAAAAATGTGCAATTAATTTGCGATTAATCGCAATTAAATATTTTAATCTATTCACAGCCCTACTATTTTTGTTACTGTATGTAACTGTATGTGTCTTTTTCACTCATTGGGTTATAATTTTCAAGTTTAAGTTTATTGTCATGTGTATTAAAATACAGTGAAATGCTTATGCTCAGTGACACTCACAGCCTTACACATGTGGCACACATCCCCAGACTCAACAAGAACATTACACGCAATATCACACAGTGATACGGTGTGTTTGTCATGAAATATGTTTTATGATTTGTAAATGACGTACTATCACTTACATGTAAATTTAAATCATAGGAGTTTGTTTTTAAATTCATCCATGTATTAATTATAAATATATAAATGAATGTATCTCATTTCTCCACACTAATCATCACAATCATCCTTTAATATATTTACATTTATAAGGCTGCTGAATAACCTTCTGTTTTGATCACTCACCCTTAATAATCTCTGTTCCTTTTTTCCTTTCTTTCTCAAACCCTCATGTTTTGTAATCATCTAACGCTGTTCAGGTACCGGGGGACACGCTCCAGATGGCACTGACAAGAATCAGCACTTTCTATTGGCTTAAATTAATTGGGGACACTTTGGTGAAGGCCATCTCTTCCTTTGACAGGCGTTTTGCTGGCTCTTTGTGCTGCCGCTGACATATGCCAGCCAGCACCACACTGCATGATGGGAAAAACTAATGGCTGTCGTCTTATATGGGGCAGCTGGCAGGAGACAATAAGGGGGCGCAGGAAGATTGGGCTCACATGGAGGGGCTGGACCAATTGGGGTTTTTAAGTAGATAACTCTCTAGAATGAAGAAGATATGAAATAAAGAATATACACTGTAGGCACATTTTTGTTCCATATAATGGTCTAGTCCTACCGCACATATGGACGTTAAATTCACCTGTGGAACATTTTAAAAGAACGCTTTCATCATTTTAAAGTGTGGCTGGGATAGTACAGTATGTGCTAATAGAGAACTGTATTTATATTTGAAACACAGTCAGGTGTGGTGTTCACTGTAAAGCAGTTGATTTATCACCACGACAGTAATGACTTCACATGAGGACCAGCTGATAAATCTTTGGCCATGGGTGAAGCATCTGTTTAATTACTCTTCTTCTTGACTGTGTGCAGAAGAATTCAATTAACAAACGCTAAGGCCACAAATGATACCGACCCTCACACACATAGAATTAATATAGGCTACTCAGTATGAAAGCAGATTGGTGAAGGTTTAGTCAATCACTTTGCAAGATCATGATGTGGGTAAATTTACACTGAGTGGGATCAGATTTGTTAAGGGACTCTATGTAAGAATCAGAAATTGCTTGTTAACAGCAACACCTGTGGCTGTTAAGTCAACGAAAGTCAGCATCCTGTTGCTCGCGCTCGCTCTACATAGACATGAACGAGCATCGGTCAACACAGTGAGGCGACACACGTCAGCTAAAACCACAATATCACTCTATATTTCACCTGCGTTCGCAGTAATGTTAGCTGACCAGATGAAGGTCTCTCCATGAATCAATGCTGATCCTAGTGTTGGCTTTTCCTGCTTCAGCCTCCCGACCGCAGTCAGAAGGAACAGGGGAGACACTGGAGTTTTCTAGAGCTTTCTCTTCTGCAGTGTGTAGTGTGCGCGCATGCACGTGAAGCAGGAAGAGCCAACACTGTTTTGCAAGACAGGCTTCACTAGATATAACTTTGCGGTTTTGGTGCTTCCGTGTAGTTCGTGTTGGAGTCTGAGTCTGAACAGCGTAGCCACATGCGAGCACGCATTGGACACAGACCCGCAATGATTTATACATGTAAGAAGTTACAAACAGTACCTTTAATGTGTTGTAGGCTACAGTTTGATTAAATGGTATTTTACAATTGTTGTTTCTAGTGGCACCTTGGCGGAGGTCTGCACTCTCCGAGTGCCATTCTAGTTGTTTATAGTGGCCACTGTCCTCTTGAGACACCTCTGGTTTGAAGGAGTGAGCCTGTGCAACTAAATTATTGGCAAATAGCAATTTATATAGCTAAAGTGGCTATGATTAATATTTTTTTTAATAACAATGTATCAAATGACAGTGTAAAATGTGTAACGTACCTACAGAGATGATCAGCTGGATCTGCAGGTTACCTCGGCTTTACAGAGCTTTATAGTGGTTTCAGGTTAATGTTTCTCTGTCCGGACATCAGCTTTACTGTCTTGGAGAATGAATCTGCAGGAGCCAGCTGTCGCAGAGATGTTAGCAGTGAAGGACAGGTCATCCAGTGTCACACCTAGGTTCCTTGCAGTCCGAGTCAGGAACACCACAGTTCTCAGTGGTGATGGAGAGGTTATGGACGGGAGATGCTTTCCATGTAAGACGACATCAGGGCCCTCAGTTAAAAATGACGTGGCAGCCTCTAATGACCAAACAAAACAATCATATTAATGTGAACTTCCCAAACCTGGGGCCTTTAGGGGTCTGGTGCAACAAGGCAGGTGCCCACTTTGCCTGACTATTAATCCAGGTTGGATTATAATCCAGAGCAGTGTCAAAACCTCATGAGTTGTAGGTTTGTGGTGTGAAACTGCAGAACAAAACCAATCATCCTGTGTTATGTGATCCTGTCCTTCCTTCACACAGTGGAGGTCAGGACATGTGATGGCACGCAAACACACAAGCACCATTTCTCATGTCAATGTATGTCTGTGTGTGTGCACAAGTGAGAGTTGAGACACAAACACAGCTCCATAAATCAAACCCACCCTTTATGTCAGAGTCTCATAAATCTTTCATGCTGCTCCCTCTGGTCCATCTTCGTGCCTCTGTGGGTCAAATCAGACGTGAGAACCACAGGTGACCTCCTGGAAACACACCATTACACCTCTACTGTTGTCTCTGCACGCACACACGCACACACGCACACACACACACACACACACACACACACACACAGACACCCACACACACACACACACACACACACGTGTAAAATATTTTTCAGTTGAAGCTGACACTAGCAGGCATCCTGTGCTGATTTGGCAATTTCAAAGCCGACCATTTTCATGACCACTTAAATAATTGAATTATTCTGCCCAAATGTTATGTTTGCTGAACCAGATGATAATGTATATTTGTGTGTAATCAAATTGGAAAAATAGAGATGTCCTTGATAAGTCGCTCGCTGTTTGCAGAATATGCAAAAGCCAGATAAAATACAACGGCAACACGATCAATCTTTCCACGCAGCTACTGAAATGCCTCTATTATTGCTCTACCGTTTATATTGAAAAGGAGAACAGAAGCAGGTGCTTAAACTGCAGTGACCAGACGTCCCGGTTTCAAGCTGGGTGTCCCGAGTCCCGACAAATATCAGTAAAACACTCAAATGTCCAGCCACAGTCACTACAAAATTGTCCCAGTTTTCACCACAATTAAAATATCAATATTATACTTAGACGTTTATCATGTTCTGTCCCACTCATTAATTAATTTGTGCACTCAAGATTAGTATGTAGAGAGCCAGCACAGCGGACCGCTGCTGTCTTTAACTAGAGTGATGTTGTCTCGCCACAATTACGCACAGACATAGTTTTGAACCACAGAACCCTCCGTGGTTATGTGCACATCAAACGTGTCGTTTTGATTAATTATTCTACACAGTTCCTTCTGCACATCAACAGGCATTCTGCTCCTCTATTAACTCCCTCAGCACCGTCCGTTCCTGCAGTCTTTCACCCGGACGGTGTCTCCATCCTGGCCAAAATGTCCTCGGAGCTCCACATTTTTAATCATAATAGTTTGTGGCTGTGGGTAGCCACATGATGTGATAGAGATGGTTCGGGTTCAAAACTAAAGTTGAAATGTACGTAGACCCAGACAACAATAAGTTTCCTCTGAGGGAACCTCTCTACAGGACTCCCAATGCGTCATGACGGGGATAGTCCTGTGATTAAAGAGGGAGAAAGTAGTGAATGTGATAAGTCATGATTGTCACAGCCTCTAATGCACCCCCCTATAATAATGGCTTCTTTCTGACCCACCCCGTGCTCAAATGCGCCACAGGTGCGCACGTTCATGCGATGTCTAGGTTAAACCACTGTTCCTTCCAGCTGGAGAGAAGTTGGTTGCATTGTATTTTCTTGTTAAATATTATTGCTCCACCTTTTGCTTTGAACATGAGATCATTTAACTTGAATTTTATTTTATTTATTGTTAAAGATTTCACTGCCTTGTATCTTGAGAACAGAGGCAGCAGGTCCTGAAGCTGCACTTTTTATTATTTTCTAATAAAAGCGGTATTTGTATTTGCCATTAATCGTTGTGTTTACTTGTTTATATCCATAATTAATTAATTCCTGATTCCCTAACAAATAAAGCTTTGAGGAATGCTGACCTGCACTATCCAGTATCAGATATTTATTTCACAATCACACTGATTTTACACCCCTAATTTCTGTTTGTGTATGGATGAAATAGATAAGATATGAGGTGTTAGTGAGCTTCAAAGAGGTGGTAGCTGTATTTTTGAACTTTGAAGATTGTGTTCCGAGTGAAATGTGATATGTGGAACTGGTATCATTTTGGGAGGACTTTGATCAAATCATTTGATACATATATTTCACATGTCTTAATGAAAGAAATCATACGAATCATCTGTTTACTGGAAATATTTACAGCAAACTTCAAAAATGATGCACCTTTGGGCATTTTTTCATTGTTATATCTGTATATTTTTCTATATTTTTCTCCACAGATGGGCACAAGTACATTTGTCATTTGAAAATGACAACAGTGTCGATCTGAAACTATCAATGACGGTTGTGCTGCGCGCCGCTTTGCAACGGCTGTAAGATAGGACTCTAAATGGGACCATAATTTACTAAATGAACATCATGCTGTATTGAAGAAGACTTGAAACTAGAGATTGAGACCATAAACTCATGTTTACAATATTTACTGAGGTAATAAATCAAGTGACAAGTAGGCTCATTTTCTCATAGACTTCTATACAATCAGACTTCTTTTAGCCACCAGAGGAGTCGCCCCCTGCTGGCTGTTAGAAAGAATGCAGGTTTAAGGCACTTCAGCATTGGCTTTACTTTTCAGAACTAGAGGTTGGCGCCTGCTCTGTATACAGTATAAATATTTTATCATTATTTAAATAAATTATTATTTTCATGATAACGTCACATTTCACACGTGCACCCATTGTAACAGGACTCCATGAGCGTTGGCGGAGCCATCTAACCGGCTCTGGAGGCTGGAACACTCTGCAGCAGGTAATTGTATGTATTTTTTTTTTGTAATTTAGACAACGTCCTGCATCAGGATTATGACATACACAGGCTTAATATGGAATCAATAAAACTGCATCATATCCATTAGAGCACTATAGTATACTGTATGTACACACAGGAGATGGACCACACTAATTGGATCCCATTTTTAATAAAAGGATCATGTCAGCCGATACACTGAGCTAATACTGGTGCATTCACATGTACCCATGGCCACAGTATTACTTTTCTCATAATTGAGTTCTTCACTTCTGCCTCATGTTAAAATGACCACCATATTTCAAAGTCAAAGTACTTCAGCATAGTGCTCTTTGGATTTGCTGCTGTGCTCATATTACCCATCATTTGCTGTTTCTGATGCATTCATTCATTCTCCAATATTTTATTCACTGGGAATCAAATCCATCCCACAGGAAGCACCAGTTGGCCCCAAAAAAAAGCATGCATCGCAAGAGAAATCGGGGCATATTTTTGTAATCCTGACCAACAGTGATTTTATGAAAAGATGAAATATGTCATATTTTTACCGCCTCCCAGCGCCTAATTCCCATAATGTACATGTCTGTGGAAGGTCTGTTGATCAGAACCAATACATAGTGATTAAATTCAAGCTGCTGAAGATTTGGGGTTTAAAACCCACTTGTGCGTTTACTGCTTGCTGCTGTCTTCATTACTAACACTAACACTAATACTAACACAGCCAGAATATCCAAATTCAAATCTGATCAATGAGGAAGAAGTCTGGGCTGAGCTGAATTGGCTCCAATCACCACGGCGGCCTGTGATAGGCTGATAGACCTGCATGGGTGGTAGAGCTCTACAGACGGGTTTCCGTCAAAAGTTAATTATTTGTTCCGTCATAGTCCTGTTTATTTTTTTTGACTCATGCAAAAGCTGATTTTACGGGCGGAACCAAAGTTCACAAGTGTGAGTTCCGCTCAGAAACTTTTAGTCATGCACCATGAGCAACAGGTGTTGAGGTTAGCACAATAAGCTGATTAGCGTGCCAGTCAGTCACACTATCGCAAGCGCAAATATAACGGAAGAGCTGGAAAACCTGGCTGCAGGTTCCTGGTCAGCTACAGCAGCAACGGAGAGAGAGTTGTGTATAAGACGAGGACGGTGCGTCGGCATCGCTCCACCGCTGTAGGAGATGGGAATGGAAACATATCCAACATGCTAAAGCACGTTCGACGGCATCACCCAGATGTGCCGATCACCGGGACGAGGAAAAAACAAACTGGAGCCCAACTCCTAATCCCTGCTGTAATAAGTAATTGGCTTTTACATTTAGCAATAGTAATAGCAAGTTTATTTCTACAGCTCATGTCGTACAAAGGGGCAATTCAGTGTGCTTTACATAAATAAAATCAAAAAGGAAGATTCATATATAAAATATGATTAAAAGATGCAAAGTAAGCAGACATAATATGCCCCCGGACCCCCCTGGGAAAATTTGCGCTTTCGGCGGACGTTGCCGCACGTCGCCATAAAAAAGTTCGATCAAATTTTTTTTGGGACGGATTAACGACCTTGTTTAGGACAAGATTGTGATATAGAACAATAGGACAAGACAGAATAAAATCTAATAACAAACACAAGGCTTTCATCCAGGAGATCGCTGTTCATGTCCCGTTACAATCAGCTGTTCGCTCACGTCCCATGTTCACAACGTTCAGTGTCATTTTCACTGTACAAACATAGTAGTTTCAAGCCAAACCATGTTGTTTTTTTTCCTAAACTTAACTATAGTGGTTGTATTGCCTGAACCTAAGCATGTGTTTTTGTTTACTTCACAACATTAAGCACGTGTTTACTGCGACCGATAAGAGTGATGCTGAAGGGTCTGACAAAGCGTCAGTATGTGACCAGTTGAGAACACGTTTCTGCTTGTTGAATTCTAGTGACACTGTACCTTCAGTAAATGCATGTTTTGCTCCTGATGCATCACAGTAGCCTAATGATTAAACCCGTAGCCACTTTATTACTTATGCTGTTCTGGTGAAACAAGCAGTCATCGGTAGGCCTTTTCTTGGAAAAAGAAATTTCTCTGGCGAACAGGAGATGATGAGTTTGATGATGCCGGTTTGTTTGGAAAAAAAATAAAAAATGAAAGCAGTGCAGGTGAATAAGGTGTAAGGTGAATCTTGATAGCCAGAGAGACTAAACAGGAAAAGGAAGAAGTGCCAGCCACAGAACCAAGACAAGACAACACACACTGACAGGTTTGACAATGCAGAAACATGCTGCTGCTTGAACTTGTCGTGCATCTTAAGCAGCACAATAACACAATAATGTGACCACAGAGTATCATCCATAGGAAAAAGTGTAGGGCTAGGGGGGAACAGTTCTCATTAACCTCTGGCTGGTGTGAAGGGAACGGGAGCAGCAGAGTGACTCAGCTTTAATATTAAAGAGACTTTACCCTTCTGGTTATTAGTATGAAATACAGTATCCACAGGCACAGCAGCTCTCTGGGCACGGCGCTTTTTAATAAAGCCTTACATTTACTCTTGTGCACAATATAAACAGATTCCGGACCAGACCGGCAGAGATACGTCAGTGCTGCTCAGGGTATAGTGAAATAAATGATGAGAGGAACGCTACATGCGTCTACTGCATTAGGCCATGATTAAAGGTTGACTCTATCTGGGTTCTTTTCAGGGCTTTTTAAATGGAAACGTCCACTCTGTCGTTAGCTGCCGTTAATAAATAATATGAACGCTACAGTAGCACTAGCTGAGGCAACGTTAGCTGTGGTAAGTTTGGAAATAACTGAAAGGGTTAGTTTGGATTTTTTGAAATGGGGTTGTACAGTATGTATACTCACGTGTTCTGTGAGGTAATATTAATGCTTTTGTGAATGTAGTCTTGTGGCTTTGATAAGATCGACATAACAGCTTCAGTTCCCCGTCGGAAAGGGCAGTCTGACGGCGAGGTAAAGCGGCTGTGGACCGGAGCAGCAGGAAAATGTATTTTAGCCACCGAAAAACAATTTTACATTGTAAAACACAGGAGTTGCTGGTTTACGACTGCCTCTATCGGTTAGTTTGTTTGCGTCACTTTCGGATCCAAACTAACGTGGCATCCACACAGCAGTACATTGCTTAGCTTCTGTGCCAGAACTAAAGAGGATAAAATCAAAGCAACGAAACTCTGGTGTTTTTTTTGACAACAGCCGCCAGATGGTGCTGCGGTCGCGCTGCGGCCATTTTGGACTGAAAACACCAATGTGTCTGTGGCCATGGATGTATAAAGAGACGTCCGTAAATAAGAGGATACATTTTTTTTTTCGAGGTAAATCAACTTCCCAGTAGAAACACTTAAATAACCCTCATTTAAATAATTATGTTCTAAAAGTTGTAAAATGAACTAACAGCTGAATCCAGAGTTATTTTCCTCGACATAATAAACGGTCATCAGATCCACGGGACTGCACCGCCCTGCACGCTCATATAACATATCCGGTTCTGCCAGCTTCCTGCTAGCTGTATGCGGCTGTAATAATGGAGATATTGGCTGTAATTCATCACTTTTATTATCTTCTAATACACCCATGGGCTGTATGCTGTAAGCCTTTACCGTGGTGGACGTATTAACGTCTCTGTTCCCAAACAACCGGCTATCGGCCAGTAGCTAGTAGTGCTAGTAGCTAGTGGTGCTAGTAGTGCTAGTAGCTAGTAGTGCTAGTAGCATGACATCAACAGAATTTAATGGAGTTGTAGGATATTTACTAACATGAAGGGCAAAAGCACAGGACACAACCTCTTCTACATCCATGGTCTGTGGTCTACTGGACTCCATTCTGGAGGTCGTTGACATGAAAAAGTTTGAGATTTCTCTCAAAATCTGTGTGCTGGATTTTTCTAACTTCCATTCATGTCCAACGCTCACTTTATGCTCCTCTGGGAAGCAGCCGGGCAAAACAGTTTAATTAATAAGTAAATAGCTATAATAGTAAGCATATTTATATAACATTTTTAACGTTCAACACAGGACATTTTGGGCGCTGATGTTGCAATGGAGCTTTTTTTTGTGAATTGACTTCCACTTCTTATCAATATACATTCTTTGTCGGTACTCTTGTCGGCTTCTCCAAACTGGGAGCATGCCCACCGCCATCTAAGTTACTGTATGCAATACACACTGAATGATAGTATGTGTATATATATATATATATATATATATATATATATAAATATAGAACGTCGTCATGCAGAAACTCACGTCAGGTCATGTGGGAAAAAGATTTTAGAAGGGCTTGGGTAAATAGCATTTCGACGCTAAAACAAACGTACTTCAACCAAAATTTGAATATTCGGATTCGAATACATCAGGAACACCACCGAGAAGCTACAGAACGAACAAAAAAACAACTAAAAACAATGGAGCTGCCCTTTAAAAGGGACACTTACTGTATGATGTATGCCTTCTCTTGCATAATTGCATTATTTTACCATTCTAGTGTTTTACTCACAGCAGAGCTGTATCTCTACAGATCGATGCACCTGACATAATTACCTAAACATTAGTGATTACTTTATACTTTATTGTTTCATGGATCATATTTTTCGCTAATGTATCAGACAGATTGTTTGTATTGAGGTCCTGCAGTGAAGTGACCAAGGAGAGAAGGATTGAATGACAAAAGTAATGTACTATTAATTTTTTTGGGAATGTTATTAAATGTGGTTAGTTTCCACCCTCTGACTACTTCACTTACTTACCTCACACAGACTCAAGCTTTGAGGACAGCTGCATACAATGTTTGTGGCCCCAATCCCCCAACAGTACAGTGCAGAGGTCATTAAATAAAGAAATTCAAAATAATCATAAATATAATCAGCGGCTGCTGACGTAATGCTGACAACGAGCCACGTTTGTGTCTTAATTAGCAAGTGAGACGGCACTAGACGGTACAGGATGGCAGTAGTTGTTATGTTACGGCAAACATCTCATCCTGCTGCAGGCTAACGTGGTTTAGGTGGTCACCAGTCAAGTATGCTGCAACATCAGCGGGTGTGAAATTAACCTTAAATGTCACCATTTAGGTCTTATATGAATTAAAGTTATGATGGCAGTTTGTCAAACAATGTCTAAAAACATTTTGGCGAGGAAAAACTAGCATGGCCATTTTCAAAGGGGTCCCTTGACCTCTGACCTCCAGATATGTGAATGTAAATGGGTTCTATGGGTACCCACGAGTCTCCCCTTTACAGACATGCCCACTTTATGATAATCACATGCAGTTTGGGGCAAGTCATAGTCAAGTCAGCACACTGACACACTGACAGCTGCTGTTGCCTGTTGGGCTGCAGTTTGCCATGTTATGATTTGAGCATATTGTTTTATGCTAAATGCAGAACCTGTGAGGGTTTCTGGACAAATTCTGTCATTGTTTTGTGTTGTGAATTGATTTCCAATAATAAATATATACATGCATTTGCATAAAGCAGCATATTTGTCCACTCCCATGGTGATAAGAGTATTAAACACTTGACAGATCTCCTTTTAAGGTACATTGTGAACACATACAAAATATGCAAATAATTTGCGATTAATACCGATTAACTGTATTATATAATTGACAGTGCTAATTGCATTGCTTGCAGCAATGTTCAGCAATGATCCCAACTGTCCTCAGTTCAGTTGTAAGTTTAGTGTGTTGCTGGTTACAAACTGTTATTTTAAGTTTTGACTTTGGGGAGACCTGAGAGAATGTGACTGTTTTTTTTGCTCTAGAGGACAGAAAAAAAATAGATTTTCTCTGGAAAACATATTCTACACATCCTAGTTTTCTCAGTGAATCTGAACTTTGCGAGTGATTTTATATTTTCGTTTAATACAAATGTTTCTGGCCGCTATTAAATTTCCACTAAGACATAATTGCTCATGCAAAATCATTTCATGTGAACATAATTGAAAAAGATTGGGTTGGCAGTATTATGATTGGATGTGAAGTTGTTTGAACACTCTTCGATCAGCCGCAGTGTTCTAAAGCTTCGACTACATGAAGCTTATTTTGTTGATACTAAAGGTTTCACAATATCCGCTGCACCTCTGTGGATGTCATTTGGAACCATCAATTGTTCATAGAAGATCTATTCACACATTACCATATTCACTTGACACTCCTGTACTGTGTGTCGTATATTGTGGAGATGAAACCCACAAAGTGGCCTCCTACACTTGATGATTGAAGATGCTATCTCCACCATTCAATCTTGCTTCTCTCTGCTGTTATGTTTGATGAATAGCTGGCTTGACATACAGTTCCTCAGATCTCATTTGGATTGTAGCCTGTAGCTAGAGGGCCTGGCGCCATTACACTCTGGCAGACACACATGCGTGCACGAACACACGCACGGATCACACACATACATGCACAGACAAACATATAATCAAATGCCTTCAGACAAGCACACAAACACATATTAAACACCCATTTGCATCACTCAACGTCTAATTTAGGTCATCCTCATCAGAATTTCCACTCTCTCCCTCTCTCTCTCTCTCTCTCTCTCTCTCTATCTGTCTCTCTGGAGAGCCACTGTTAGAAAACAGAGCTAGCAAAGAAGCCTGCTGTGAGGGCAATAGCAAACTGTGGACAACGTTAACGGCTGTTTTCCTGCGAACCGGCGCGCTCTTATCACTCATAAAGTGAGTCCCACCTCCTTACGTAGCCCCATTTGTGTGATAACAGTCATAAAACTCAGTGACGGCCCTGTGGATGTGAGGGGACGCGTTGCATCCCGGTATCGTTCTCTTCCAAAGTTTTCTCATCTCTGCCGCCTACGCGGCTATGCTGATTATACCGCAACATAACAGATGTTCATTTTACTCGCCTCTCCCACACACAGCAACACCAGCCACATACACTTGTTCACCGCAACAACCTCTGCACCGAGAGATCACCGGCTGTCGACAGAATTTGTGTGCAAACTCGGTAAGTGGATGTGATTGTGTGTCTGAGAGACGGCATCACAGAAAATGTGTGTGTAGGAGGATAAACAGTGTTTTGTGAAACTGAAGGAAATATGACTTTGGTGAGTTTGTGTGTGTGTGTGTGTGTGTGTGTGTGTGTGTGTGTGCGTGTGAGGGACTAACTTTTAATTAGCCAGGTAGGTTCACCACAAACAGCTTTGACTTAAGCAACAGTTTGCAGATAAACACACAGATGCATTGACACTGGAAGCTGACCAACACCATGTTATTGATCCATTAAAGCAGTTGTGGGTGGTGCACCTTGCTAAAAAGCAATTTGACATTATTGTTGAAGGAGAGAAGCATATTCTCTTTTATTTTTAAGTCAATCCTGGAGTTATTGTAAGCTGAAGACTCACTTCATTTATGTGTTTGTGTGAACTAAAGGCCCAGACACGCCGAGCCGACATCAAAGAAATAGCTGCGAGGAAGGCCACCAGTTGCATCGCTTCACGTCTCCTTTGTCTTGGCCAAAAAGATCAACTCGTATAAAAGCACCGCCTACTGACCAATCAAAGCTTGGTGTGCGGATCGTAAGATAATATTACACAAATATGAAGAAGTTAAAGTCAAATTCCAGGCTAAAAGCAGCACAGTTTAAAATGACAAATGCAGGAAGGACAGCTGACTGTGTGAATGCTTAAAAGAATAGGTTTATAATATCACTGCCCCATCTAGAGCACGATAGATCTGACTATAATTGTGTGTATTCCATTAGATTAAATATGCTGTGTTGGTGTATTCTTATAGCGTCTATGACAATATTTTAGCCTTATTCTTGCTGCTGCAACCCCAACAGTGTGAAACTCGGGAGCTAAAAAATAAATAAATTGATAAATATGTCAGAGTCGTGCGTTTACAGTCCTGCAGACTGAATGCGATGCCTTGCGTTACTTTGCTGCCGGTACTTTTATGTATGCTGTTGGTGATGAAAAGATATGAAAGTAAGCCTGCTTACCGCTTGGAATTATGTTCTTATATATACTTTTTATTTGCTCTCAAGTGTGTTTCACACCGCTGGGGTCGGGGACGCAGCTGAAACAAGGTTTAATTGTCTTACACACCACAATTTCCCTAAAGGGAATAATCTTCTAGTCTTCTATTCTATAAGCAACATATTAATTTAACAGAACACACAAAGTAATTACAATGAGATCTACTCATGCTTTTGATGGGACTGTGATATTATTATTAGGTCTGTTAATTTACGCATTCACACATCTGCAATTTTTTCTTTTGCCAGCTGTCCTTCCTGCATTTGGTAGCTTCAACTGTGTTACTTTTAGTTTGAATTACGAGTTTAACTTCTTCGTATTTGTTGAATATTACAGTTTGCTCTTTGTTTGTATAATATGTCTCTTTTCTTATTTTTATTAGTCAGCATGACGATTTCATTCTCCCAGTCACTCCAGACAACATACTGAATAAGGATGGTGTTATTCAGGATAAAAATATAAAGCTTTCGTTGTGTTGTGAGGCTCTTTATGAAATATTCTGTGAAACATCAGGGGAAACCAAGTTGGGGAGAGGGACAGATCAAGAAGTTAGATGTTGATCAGCTGGTATTTTAGGTCCATGTTGATTGGATCAATAGCTTGGGTCAGAACGTTGGTTTAAAGAAGAGCACATACACGCAGTTACAGTGAAATTATTAGCGTCTTCAGAGAGTTCCTGGTAACTGAAGCACAGTTATAAGGGTTTTCTCTCTGTCACGTTCAAATCCCTTGCCTGGATTTTGAGGAATGCCTCTGCACTTCATCAGTCAGGACCTGAAGCTTGCGGTCTGAACATGTAATTTTTTCTTTTTCTCTCTGCCATTGCTCTGCCTACCGTGCCTATTTTGGCGCAAAGGGAATATTTATACTTTGCCACATGGATACTTGCAATCAGATGCAAAAAAAAAAAAAAGGGCAAATTGAATGAGCGTGTTCGCGTTGCAATATCATTAGCACAATATCTGTTGTGAATTGGACCTTCAGACCATAGACTGTATATAAAGATGGATGACATGACAGCTCCCCAAAAGTGAAGCCAAAACATCTGGTTCGCCCCCTGGTGGCTGGCTGTGGTATAGGTCATAAATCCTGCCCGTTCCATGTTAGTGGATGGGACATGGGCCAAATTAAAAAGTCAAACTTCACGTCAAATACATTTTTCTCAAAGATGGTTTCTGTCATTTTAGGTAGTTCTCATCACGCTGATGTTCAAGTGTTCACTTTTCTGATAAGTTTGGTTTTAATTTATTTGATGCTATAAAAAGCAGGTGAGACTTCATGATTGACAGCTGTGATTCTCTAATCACTAACAAGCTGCTACCCTGCTCGGTTCACGATTGGCCTGGGTGGGTGTGTGGGCGGGACCTCAATACCGTGGCTCCAGCCGCCCGATCACTACTGCGCATGCTCTGGCTCCAAATGACATCAAAATCTCAAGATGGCAGCTCCTGTATCCATGATATCTTGGCTTCACTTCTGTACAGTGGGAGGAAGTGGAGACGCATCGTCCATCTACACCGATCAGCCATAACATTAGGTCAGCATGGGCACCCTGACCGGTCTGCAGCTACGCAGCACCATACGCAACAAGCGATGCACTGTGTGTTCTGACACCTTTCTATCAGAACAAGCATCAACTTTTTCAGCAGTTTGAGCTTATTGCAAGTCTTTTATAAACCTCAAAGCACATGACAAACTATTTCTTAATTATATGAAATTTTAATTTCTATTGAGGTTATGTTCATAAAGAACATTTGGGCATCAAACCATAACTCATTTATAAGGTGCTCTCATCTTGCAAAAATCTTAATGACTTTGTTTAATGATATGTTTCCAGCATATGACTATTTTCAATGTATGTGTCAGAGGCGGTGGCACCATGAAGTTCTGTATCTGTTAAATAAATCATGCATACAACAGACACACCTGCCTGCAGCCACAATGGAATGAAACACACCTCCAAGGGCAGATGCTCCCAGGCAAAAATAAACATCTGTTTTCATTGTCAAGGAGAATTTGAGGAACATGTTGCCCGTAAGCAGCATTATGTCGTTATTTCAACAACATAAATCATCTCTTCACTGAGTGGAGGTAACATCCTTTCAGTCTCCTGTTATTGACTTATTATTCTTACATTGTCGGCCTCAGTGGCTTTGATTAGTTACGGTTTCCACTGCCTAAATCATGTCAGAGAGAAATGAATTTATAAATAAAGATTTACATGGCTACATTAACAACCCCCTCCCCCCAAACCTTAAAACCTCATGAACAAGGAAAAGCCACATCCACAGTCCACTGTTATGTGTTTAATAAATACGTACAGAACTTGACATGATACATAACAAACATAACAAAAAAAAACTAAAAAGGGTGAAATAATAGTCATAATAATTATAATAATAAAAGCTTGCAGTTAACTGTGACTTAAATAAGTGTAATTACCCCGTGTTTACTGTAAGGGTGATCTCTTAAATACTTTATGGCACGAAATGTTATGTGTATGATTGTGTGTGTAAGGGTGAAAGAAACATTAAAAATAAAAAATGATAATCATAATAATAATATTAATACAATTAATATACATTTTTGAAAATAATAATAAAATAGTGGTAATAATAAGGGAGGAATGAAAAATAAATTTGATATTTAGAAGTGTCAACTGTAGTATAGAGGGCTGTCTATTGAGCACTGACTGTATATAAGAACATTATATACACCGTGACGTCACCCATTGGTTGGTTGACTGCCGTTTTGAAACCTTGAGTTCGGTATTTTGGCCGTCGCCATCTTGTTTTTTTGCAACCAGGCGAGAGACAAGAGGGTGGAGCTAAGTAGGGATGTCATGAAACCAGAAATCTGGTAGTCGATACCGATACCAGTGAATTTCCACGATTCTCGATACCCAATTCGATACCGCGGGGGGGGGGAAGTAAAGGTATGAGACTTTATATCTCAGGTATAGCTCAATGACTGTAAGAAAACAGCAAAGGCTGTACACTCTCATGGCTTTGAAGAGAGCGTTATAACGGCTTCGGTTCCCCGTCAGAAAGGGCTGTCTGATGGCGAGGTAAAGCGTCCGTGGACGGGAGCAGCAGGAAAATGTATTTTAGCCACATAAAAAAATCTGTCAGTTTAAGTGAATGCTATATTAAAAGAGAAGAATATTTTCACCACTTTACCGTGTTGAAGCAGTACATCTTGGTTGGTGCTAGTATCTAGTCAAACTCCGAGCATCATTTGAATCATTTGGTGCTTCTCCCCTCATCCTCTGTGTCCTTTCTTACCCTCTTTTTGACCCTCTGACATGCTGGTTAACTTTCATTTCAACCTCAACCTCAGCAACAATGTCTTAAATTATTGTCATCAATGTCATTCAGGGACTGCTCCTCATCTTGAAATTGGGTTTACCCGTCTGTGTGGTATTTTTGTGCCCAGTGCCGTGCACATGGTGCACAGGTGGAAGGAGAGGAACAAATAGGTGGGAGGTTCATTGAAATCAGGCAGCACAAAGAAAGGTGATGGTATTTTGGTGGAAATGAGGTCGCAACGTTACTTCGCTGCCAGTCTGGTGGTTTTATCAAGTAAATACTTGATGGAAATGCACAACAGTAACAGTATAATGATTAAAATGTCAATAAACTATTTTAATTAAACACTCTCTAACAAGTAGATGTATTTAAATCTCGTCATCATCTCATTTTAGTCGTGGAAAAGAAGATCGTTGACGAACATATTTCGTCATAGTTTTCGTTAGGTTAGGTTATCTCTAGATTAGCTCTAGGTTAGCTCTAGGTTAGCTCTAGGTTAGCTGTAGGTTAGCTCTAGGTTATCTCTAGATTAGCTCTAGGTTAGCTCTAGGTTAGCTCTAGCTTATCTCTAGATTACCTCTAGGTTAGCTCTAGGTTATCTCTAGATTAGCTCTAGGTTAGCTTGGAACGGGGTCAAGGTGGCTCACAGCTCTGACCTTGAGCTTTACAGCATCCCTCGCCCGACCTCGTCTCAGTTAAAACTATGCAGTGTACCTGTTTATCAAATTTAGCTTCACTGTTGAAGGGTAACTTAGGTATTTTTCAACTGGGAGTGTACAGTATTGAGGGAGCACGCTGTAACCAGCAGCCGCTAAACAAGCTGCGAGGGCGAATGAGCAGCATCAATGTAACGTTACGTCCACTAAAACTTCTTGTTTTTGCCACTGACGGGCTCAGATTGTTATTATAAGTGTCTGACAACATTATGGAAAGGACCCTACAGAGAAATAAAACATTTTTCTTATCTTTCTCTTGATCGGGTCTGTTGGTTATTGTGTCCAAGTCCCCCTGGAGGAGAAGTCTCATTGTGAATATGTCTGAATATCCGTATACTCTGGCTCAAATAAATACGGGCGGCCATCAAATTCAAAGACCGAAAGGTAATTGTAGTTTATGTATGTATTTAGCATTGAATAGAATATGAATATTGTCCACCAGGGTGGTCAATTCATTTGTCATTTGTCACCAAACACAAGAAATAAAAACATTAAAGCCAAGATTCTATCACAACATAAAGAAGGTCACTTGTTTATTTCATGGATTGTGTTATCTCACAGAATATATCACAGAAATGATGCAGTATGCATCAATATGCTTTATTTGTTTTGGCATTTCTCCACAGAGTAAATCCAAGTGTACAAAATGAAACCAAAGTAATTCCAGTAACGCAATACAACACTACACAAATTCACTATACATACTTGTACAGTACAGGACAGCTACAGATAAAAATACAACAGTGCTAGTCAACCCTGTCTTCTGCATTTGGCCACAAGCTCTCATCCACATCACACCTTCTGTCCTCTGTTGCAACACACCTGGAAAAGAATCATTTGCATGTCTGATCCATTCCTGGCAATCTTATGCAGACATGTCCACACATCCAGCCTTCATTGTTTCCAAGAGGGACATCTGATCACATGGCTGGTGGTCAAACACCTTCCACCTCAATGTGGTTGAGGAGTGGAGAGTAAAGTGAAGGGAAAGTGACACCATCCTGGGATGGGCTTTAAACCGTCATAGAAATGCTTCCCTTTCCTCACCTGGCACAAGTCTCTCATAGAGGTCATCAAGGAATTAGAACAGTTTTTACAATAGTTGTAAATGCTGTTCCCAAGTGTGAACAACTGTAGATATGTAAATGAATCCATGCTGCAGAGCTGACATACGGCATCACGCTCTATTCCCGTCTTCCCTGATTGTATGCAGCATAACATACAAACTGTACATTTGCAGCATTAATGTTGTGTAGTAGTAGTGTGCAACCTCTCAGAATGCTTTCAGAATGCTGTACAGAGTATATACAGTAAATAGATTCACATAACACCGGCCAGCAGCCACAGACCTGTAGTATAGAGGGAGGTCAAGCATACGGCCAGTGCTGCTCTCCAGCAGAGTCTGTTCCATTAACCAGTAGCAGAGTGTAGGCAGTTAAGGAGACAATAGACCCTGCAGCCCGGCACATGTGAAACTCGATAACACCAGGAAGACACAAAGCCGAGCATCGACCCTGCAGGAAGCCCGAGACTAAGCTTCACTCCCACCTGGACTTGTCACAGTGACAACGTCAGCAGCTGAAACTGTCTCCTGTGGTCCATGTGCCCAAGACAACACAGAGGAGGGTGATGGAGAGAGATCAAGATTGTGTTGATGTTGGTTGTCTCATCATGCTGGCCTCTTTTTTTTTTAATTTAAAAGCATTATGAGAGGTTTGCTTACTAAGCTACTATTTTTTTAACCCTGAAAATATGTAACTGCCGCGGTTACTTGTCATGAGATAGCGTTGTTGAGTTGAGGTCCTCTCTCCGCTCTGTGTCTGTGAAGTAGTTACGATGCGGCGGTGCTCGTGCATGTGTGTGTGGGGGGGCGTTGCCTTGGAAGGAGCCCCGAGGGGAGGGGGGGGGTTTAGACGGAGCTCCTGAGGCGATGCTACTTTCAAATTATGCTAGCTTTCTAACATCGTCGACCCTATCTTTAAGTTACAGCACTTTCGTAGTTATTTTTTTTTTTAGCCCAAACCACGATCTTTTCCGAAAGCTAACTAAGTAGCTTGTTGCCTAAAAAATACGTTGTTGAAAGTCGTGCTGAGCGTCACGAAAAAAAAAGAGAAATTCGTGTCTATGTACACGAATCAAATATGACTATTTCACAACCTCCCGTGAGACTGTGTTGAAATATATCATTCATTGTCTTTGTTTACAACTATAACTGCTCCCATGACACATTCATAACTGGTGTATTTTAACAGATATGTTCTGTATGAACGTTGCATGCAGATAAGTTCATTAAATATATTTATATATACACATAATTTCTAAGAGAAAGGGTTGATATATACATATCAGTGCAGGCCAGTGTGGCTAAAAACAACCCTGCAACACTAATAAGACCATGTTGTGAAAGTATACAGCCTGGCATGGCAAATGCATAAGTAATTGCATAAAGTCAAATAAAGTGGATGTTCAATATTCAAATAAAAAAATAGTATTTATTTTTTAATTTTTTCCAACAAGTCGTCCTCTTTTTATTATTATTATTATTTACAAGTCCTCTTAGTTTCTTGAAGTGTATACTGTTAGTTTCCATGCTGTCATTTTAAGTAAAGGATTTTATGCTCCTTTATTGGTTGAGAAAATGAACCAATCCCATGGCTTTACAGCACCAATCACTGGATCGACCTTCGAAAAGAATACCTGACAGCAATAATGTGCCCTTTACATGGAACGACATAGAAGCCTTATTGTTGTCTTATATTTGTCCTATAATGGCATGTGTGCATATTTCAGTCCAATGACGGTACCATTATGTCAGGTCATACTCAATCACACCAAAACCATTGTCCTCTGAGGCAAGGGCACCGTGATGGAAAGTGATGGACGAGATCAGAAATAGCAAGTGACATCAAGATCCATTTTCTGAGCATACAGATATTGTATGTGAGCGAGAATACATTGAATGTGTGTTATCACTGAACACTGTAGGCACCGTGCGCTCTGTGTTTACTAAGCAGTGTTTACCAAATGCAGCCACTTTAAGTTTAACCATACGACATCTTTCCAGGGAACAACCTGCTTGTCATCCCTTCAGTGAGGAGTGAACAGCGTTGCCAGCGCTGAACAGCAACCACAGGGAGTTTATGGGAGTTACTGAAAGTGAACTGAGAACACCCTCCGAATCGCAGGGACGCCGCAGCTTTTTGAACGGGGGAAGCACATTGTTTAAACTCGCTCTGTATTTCAAACAGGCAGGCACAATGCTGCCTTTTCTTGACATTCCATTAAAGAGGCTGGTTGCAGCTTCCACACGAGGGGGAACTGGGCTGGGCTGCAAGGGGGGGGGAGGAGGAATGATGGAGACGGAGAGTTGGCTTGAGTCATACTGCCATCTAGTGTCAGCTCAGACATCAACAGGTGCTGTCCATGGTGCTGACCATGCACACAAAAACAGATCTGATTAGTAGTCCTTTGGGGCCAATCATTGTATTGTGTATATGTTCAAGACAGGCTGCAGTTTGAGCAGCCACACAAAGATCACTGCTAAAGTTCCAGGCTGTGAAGATTTAGGCAAAAACATGTTCAGATGCATTAGATGAGTTTAATTGTAGGATTCAAGGCTAGTTCACAACCTCTCCCCATGTGCACGAGGAATACCAACCACCCTCATACAGACAGCCCAGCCCCTGCAGGTTAAGCCTAATAGATTGTAGAACTAATTCATCCCTAGTTCAATTAAACTGCTGGAGCAATATATGAGCTTGCAAGAGGCCAAGGGGCTATGTGCAGTGCAGTTCATAGAGAGAGATGTTTGCAGTGTGTTTTGCCAGTGGTGAGGACTTGTGGTGGTGTTAAAGTAGGTCATGTCATGTCGGGGACACGACTGGGATGTGATGGTGTTTATTGTTGTATATGCACTGCAACATATTGTGTGTTATATAAAACAGTGAAACTAAATCCGGGCCTATGTTTTAAATACACAGAAATATATTCATGTCAACAGAGGATGATATATCGACAAAGTCATTATAGTAAATATTGGATATATGTTCACCTCTCTGACCACAAGATGAAACACCTGATAAGACATGTGTTTTTTTTCTTTTATCTATTAAAGCTACCACGAGGAACTTTCATTTTGTGCTGGTTCTGGGGGTCCCTGTGGATAAAAGCGGTAGTGTTTCTGAGCACCAGAGTCCCTTTACTGCAGCAGGGACTGACGGTCTGCCCCGCACAGTCCTGGTTCTGGTTCTCCCGTGCCTCCCTTCCCTCCTAGCAGTACGGCCTGGACCTCCAGCAGCGTGGTGTTTATGTTGGCTCCCAGCAGGGACCGGTGGAGCAGCAAGGGGCGACCCCCCCACCCCCTTGGTGCCCCCATGTTCGAACAAACTACAGCAAAAGTACCCTCCTATGGTAGATGAAACAGGATGACGTGCCCTCTAGGGCAGTGGTTCCAAACATATTTTCTTCGAAGCCCCCCCCCCCCTACTTGTATCTAAGTAAAGCTTTTTCTGACGTAATCACCCAAAATATAAAAACCCTCAATTTGAATAAGGGGTTTTGGTGTATTAAATCAATTAGTCTTTTTTCTAACTTGTCAGCAAAACACCAACAAATATGGATATTTCGTTAGATAAAAACATATGAATTTTAGAAATGATTAGATGCATCTTTTTCCAATACATTTTGACTTTTGGACTTTACAACGCTCTGGAGTTATTGGAAATATTTGGATCACAGGAGTTAGAAAAAATCCTGCACAGCCATTACTGGAATCTAATTCCACAAATAGTATAATACTAATAATATTAGCCTCTGTATTTGCAACTGTTTGCACAAATACCGGGTTTAAACAGAATGTGGCCTACTAAGTAGCAACAAATATATATGTTTTTAAATAGTTTTATATATAGACTTTTGTATAAATTATCCAGTAAGTGTGTTATTTTGCTTTTAGTTATACATGTGCAAATCTAATTTTGACAATCTCAGAGCAGACAAATCTTGGCGCACCCCCTGAGGGGTGCCCGGACCCCAGACTGGGAACCAGTACTCTCGGGTGCCTTTCTAGTAGAGAAAACGTGATGAAGTACCCTCTCGGGTGTCCTTCCAGTAGAGAAAACGTGATGAAGTACCCTCTCGGGTGTCCTTCCAGTAGAGAAAACGTGATGAAGTACCCTCTCTGGTGTCCTTCCAGTAGAGAACACGTGATGAAGTATCTTCTCTGGTGTCCTTCCAGTAGAGAAAATGTGATGAAGTACCCTCTCTGGTGTCCTTCCAGTAGGGAAAATGTGATGAAGTACCCTCTCTGGTGTCCTTCCAGTAGAGAAAATGTGATGAAGTACCCTCTCTGGTGTCCTTCCAGTAGAGAAAATGTGATGAATTCCCCTCTCGGCTGTCCTTCCAGTAGAGAAAACGTGATGAAGTACCCTCTCGGGTATCCTTCCAGTAGAAAAAAAGTGATGAAGTACCCTCTCGGGTGTCCTTCCAGTAGAGAAAATGTGATGAAGTACCCTCTCGGGTGTCCTTCCAGTAGAGAAAACGTGATGAAGTACCCTCTCTGGTGTCCCTCCAGTAGAGAAAATGTGATGAAGTACCCTCTCGGGTCTCCTTCCAGTAGAGAAAACGTGATGAAGTACCCTCTCTGGTGTCCTTCCAGTAGAGAAAACGTGATGAAGTACCCTCTCTGGTGTCCCTCCAGTAGACAAAAATGATGAAGTACCCTCTCTGGTGTCCTTCCAGTAGAGAAAACGTGATAAAGTACCCTCTCGGGTGTCCTTCCAGTAAAGAAAATGTGATGAAGTACCCTCTCTGGTGTCGTTCCAGTAGAGTAAACGTGTTGAATCGCCCTGGGTGCCCTTCCAGTGGAGAAAGCAAGATGTATTGCCATACAAGCTTCCCAACTACTGGTGGTATTTTTATTTTTCGCCCCTGCCCTTCAGACAGAGTTCGCTACTGGTCAAGGGAATACTGAACCAAAACCTTGACCAAGAATGGTCTAATCAATGAACAGTCCCATATAATTTTGTAGGACTTCACTTCACTTTCACTCTTCCATCCTATGGAGTCCTATTGGAGTATGATAATATGTACTATTTTGTGTTGTGTAAACTTCTTCTCCTTTACATATTTACCACATTATTCTGACAAACTGTTTGTCCATTTCCTGTATTCAAAGGGACACATTTCATTTGTCTCGATTCCACTGGAGGGTTTTAATGTCCCGTGATGATGTAAATGCTTCTCCACCCTGACTGAAGCTTTTTGCCATTAAAATGTTCCGATTTCATCATTTTGTATATTGGTGTGATATATCAGCGCTTTCAGTCCACACTGGTTTACAGCGCCTAGTCTTTATCAGTCCGTTGTGCCTGTCCAGTGTCTCATTGCTCTGAAATAGATCACAGCAGTTCAGCCACACACTGATCCACAGCAGAGGCATTACCCACACCGCACACACACAGAAACACGCATCACCATCAGTCTTTTTGACTGGAGGGCCTGTGTTTTTCTGAGGTCATGGAAGATCAATGTTGACTCCATGGTGTAATCATCTGAGGAATAAGATTAGCATATCTTAGCGCCGATTGAGTTGTCTCACTGGCTGCAGTGGGGAGGGGTGATTAAGGATTGATTGTCCCAGCAGGAGCACTTGTGAAATTCAGGAGACAAGGAGGGAGAAGAGAGGAAAAAGAGAGCAGAAAGACAAAGTGAGGAGAAATAGTTTGACTCACGTTGAATGTGGCAGATAAAACAATTTCTATTCCAAGTGAATAACGATCCTTACCCATAAGTATATAGCTTGTAGTTAATGATAACTTTATCAGTTTGTTAATAAGAATAATTCTGGTTTATTACAACTTGGGTCTTATTTGCAGAGTTTGGACCATCATTTATCATTTAATATGGCGCTCACTCAAGTAATTACTAAGATTACTATAATGAAATGTGACAGGGCAAGAAACAAGCAGGACAGTTTGGGGGTAATATTGCAGTTCAAATTTTTTTTTTTTGTAAAAGCAGTTTGTCTAACGTGAGGGACTTTGTTTACAACCTGTCTGCTCGGGTTTCTTCCCCCAGCCGACTTCTTTTTAGTCCTCCCAAGAAAACAAGAACATTAGTCATTTTAGCAGATGCCATATATATGCTTACTTAAAAACCTTTAGCAATTGTATGAATTGTGACTTTTGTCTGTCAAGAGCCAACAAAACGTTGAACGTTACCACCACGCTACCATTGTTCACTTCTCGTTTCCTACCGACAGTCATCGTTGGTGTCTTTTAAACATTGTCTGCACCTTAAAGGGGACATACTATGAAAAACTCACATCTTCAGTGCTTATACATCTGGATGTCTGGAGTACCTACCATCCCATAAACTGTGAAATAACCCAGTCAGTTTTTTGTGCCTAGATCAGAAAACATGTGATTCAGCAAGACATTCAGATCTGGTTCCCCTTCATGTCACATGCAGGCTCATTAGAATATACCGCCCACAGCTTGAGAACTACCTTTGCAAAGGTTCATCATATTTTTCTCTCAAGCCAATCAGAGCTGACTGGGCTTTTTCAGGAGGGGGGGTCTTAAAGAGACAGTCGCTAAAACGGAGCGTTTCAGACAGAGGGTGAATACAGGGATATTCAGACAGACAGGATGAGAAAAATAATGTATTTTTTTTAACATTAAAGCAAATAAACATGTTCTAGTAGAAAGTATGAAACTGGAAATGAGCAGGATATGTCCCCTGTAAGCAAGTCGTTTTAGGGCCTAAGTCTAACTAAACCTTAACCACTGTTGGCAGATCATTCAGACACTTTTTATAACAGTAACTTGTAACTCTTTTGTAATGCACTGACCATCAATATTGTCCTGCCTTTAGAGGCTTCAGATCAGTAAATACATTCAGCATTCTACTGTTTTATTCTGAGGACTTGTCCTTTTACAATGTCTTTTTTTAATCCGTGCTAAATGAAATTAGGCGGAGATATTCGGTGGTTGAAAGTAACTACTTTCCACCTCAAGTGTGTTATTGTACTTTAACTTTACTTGAGTAGTACTATTTTAATTTAATGCTTCTTTATACTTCTACTTCTCCACATTTAAGAGTAGACTTTTCTCTGCAGTACATTTATTTGACAGCTTTAGTTATTAGTTATTTTGCAGATTCATATTAAAGGTGCTACATTCGATATCCCGAGCATTAATATAGCATCAAACAACTATTGTCTGTAAAGATATAGAGGAGTAACGTCTACCTGAGCAGAGAATCTGTCTCTCTCCCTCTGTGTGTGTGTGTTGGAATCAGAGCTTCTCTGTGCTTTTTCAACATAGCCGTCCGGCCGCGTGCGCTTTTAGTGCATGTGAGCGTGTCCCACTGACACTAGCTCACAGCCACTGCTCTGCACTGCTCTCATATGGCAATTACAGCTGATAACACCACCCAAATCAACAGTGCCGTTGCAGAAGTGTAGCATCCGTAAACCAATTGTATATTGTCTAAACTATGTCTTATTACAAAGTATTTTAACAATAAATTCGAACAGATATAAATCTCATAAATATAAAAACAAGTTAAATCAGGAGAAACCCCATATCGAAAGAACGATAATTTATTACATGAAGCATGATAAGAAGAATAGTGCAAAGTCTTTGGCGATTAAGCTCCATTGTGACGTAGCATATAAAAGGGGGTAGTGATGCCGTGATGAGATTAGGTATATTCCCCCCCTGGAGTCTAGACACTGGTGGTGGTGAAGGGAGTAGCTGAAGATCCAATTAAGGGATGAAGGGATCAAATTTATGGTGACAGTTGTAGTCAAAGAATAGAAGGAGACATTCAGTTGCATCATGGTCGATGGGATCTTGGTTTTAGTGGTGTAATTGCCTTTGAAATTTAGATTTTATACTATAGGCTAGGATAAAAATCTTATTTTTTCCTTTATTGCATCTCCATTTTTTCTGGAATAGTAATATAGTCTAGATTACTTACAATGGATTCATATTCCTTAGCTTCCTATCTTTCAAAGAAGACCAGATATATACATATAAGCCGTATGGTTGAGGAGCTATTACTAATTCATTATGAGTAGTGGGAGTTTTTTCTTCCAAGGGATAAGGCTAGGGCTCCCGGGGCTTAACAGGTTAAATATGGACACATACTTCTGTCTGAACCTGACCCGAACTTAAGTGTCATTGAGTTATTTTGAAGTTACATTAGTTACGTTTGAGCCTAAACGTGACTGTGACTGTTTCACAGTAACCACGTGGCATTAAATAACACACGAAAAGCTTAAAATGTGTTGTCATGACACATCGAATGTCCTTAAAATGTTGTGCTATATATACTGTATATATCCCTTCCCATGAGATCATGTTGTCTTATGACTAATAAAAGTGATGGCCACAGCTTTAAAAAATCCAAACCAACACAAATTATAAGAAACCAGATTTATCCTTTAATTACATTCCAGCAAACGAAAATGTAACCTATATATGTAGAGCCTTGTATGGACTGTATAAGCACACCTGTTCATCGTCATGGAAACACTGCTACATATAAATCATATAGGGTGGATTTCTCCGTCAGTGTACTTTACTTTATTCACGTGTAAACAAAAAAAAAAAAAGGAAATTCTCTACAAACTTGTTCCATTGCTCATTCTTTATTGTCTGGGTGTTTGTTCATAAATATTCATAATTAAATTCCAGCCTCTGACTTTAACTGTCACCGGGGACAACAAAGGGCTCATCCACGTCCTGTGCCAGTTGTTGTCAGAGAATATAAAGAGCCCATTACCGGGTCTGTTTGAGTTGCTGTGAATATCATTACAGAGTCCTCTATGCCACCTCTGGGTGCGTTTTGTGGCTCTCCAGCGGGGTAAAGGTTACATCACGTTCATTTATTGCGGCCATTACCTGCATATTCACACCTGCTCTCTCCAGATGCCGATACATTTGGCTCAGATCATCCGAGTGTGACTGACAGATGCCAGGAGTGATTAGATCCAGCGGATTAAGGTGGATGCTCGCTGCCTGGAATACACCTCTGCAGCTCTCAGATGTCAGCCATGAAATGAGACAGACACTCCAAATGAGGGAACAGCTCAGGCTAATATCCCATCACAAATGCTGTTTACTCCGGGTGTCTGGATTTAGCCCGGCTGCCCATGACTGTGTCTGGCTAGACTGCGTGTTGGAAGGAAGGAGCACTGCCAGAAACATTTCCCTTGGAACCTAAAGAGACATTCCCAACGTTCGAAGCAGAATGCTCCATATCTCATCCAGCCAATTCCCTGTCAGTCATGTCTGAAATCTTCCCCCTAACGCAGGCTGAGAGGCAGTCACAGAGTGGCGCCTCCTATTGCTGGGGAGTGGCAGAGTGCCACAGAGGTTCACCTCAGCCAAAAAACAGCAGATAACATTAATTATCGAGTCCTTTGTCCTTTTGTTTTTGGATGGCTTCCTCCTCTTTATGGATGAAAGTGAAAACTCTCCAACTGAGTTCATCATTAAGAGAATATCACACTATTGGATGTCGACATGATGGCAAACAGTCTCTCAGTGCACAGCGATTACTCCCCCGAAAAATGTTTCTCACTTCCACTGACACCCTGAGGCAATGCCGCCTCCATGCTGCACCTCATCGCTAAGGCTTTCCTTTACATCCTCATGTGCAAACATCCACAGTATAAGCAAAGAATGTATATTGCTAAGAAGTCAGTTGTTTGTTCCATTGCAACATCGGTGCCCAGCAGTAAAGCTACGCTTCCGCCATTTTGGACTGAAAGCGACTACCGGACGCCAGTAAAACGTCCGCCTACAAAGTGCCGTACAAAAGTAAAAATAAATTACTAATATTCTATTGTCATAATTTAAATGTCTATACCGAAATAGCCTGTGTTGAACATCAAAAAAAGTATTAATATCCATACTATTATAACTATTTACTTACTTATTTATTTATTAAACCTTTTTGCTCGACCGCCTCCCAGAGGAGCATAAAGTGAGCGATGGACATAAATAGAAGTTAGAAAAAAAAAAGCAAACAGATTTTGAGAGCAATCGCAAACTTTTTCATGTCAACGACCTCCAAAATGGAGTCCAACAGACCACAGACCATGGATGTAGAAGAGGTTGTGTCCTGATCTTTTGCCCTGCGTGTTAGTAAATATCCTACAACTCCATTAAATTCTGTTGATGTCATACTACTAGCACTACTAGCTACTAGCACTACTAGCTACTGGCCGATAGCCGGTTGTTTGGGAACAGAGACGTTAATCCATCCACCACGGTACAGGCTGACAGCATACAGCCCATGGGTGTATTATAAGATAATAAAAGTGATGAATTACAGCCAATATCTCCATTATTACAGCCGCATTCAGCTAGCAGGAAGCTGGCAGAACCGGATATGTCATAAGAGCGTGCAGGGCGGTGCAGTCCCGAGGATCTGATGACTGTTCATTATGTCGAGGAAAATAACTCTGGATTCGGCAGTTAGTTCACTTTACTACTTTTAGGACATAATGATTTAAATGAGGAATATTTAAGTGTTCGTACTGGGAAGTTGATTTACCTTGAAAAAAATTATCCTCTGATTTACAGACATCTCTTTATACATCCATGGCTATGGACTCATTGGCGTTTTCAGTCCAAAATGGCGGCAGAGCTGCCACAGCGCCATCTAGCGGCTGTTGTCAAAAAAAGCACCAGAGTTTCGTCTCTTTGCTTCTAAACTCTTTGATTAAAGTGAAGCGATTACAGTGTAGCTTCAAAACAGAATATCATCACCATTATGTAATCTTGTCTGCCTGCTGGAAGTTGACAATCACAAGAGTAAAATCAACTTTTTAATCCTTTTAAGCAATATATTTACTTACGAATTGACAAACAATACCCAGGAGGTCAGTTTCCAACAATTTTCACTCTGTAAATCCTGTTGTCCAATTTATGTGTTTTTGCTTGTAATAAAAAATAAAAAAAATCTGCCAATGGAACAAGTGAAAATTTTATTTCTTGAAATAAGATGTAATCTTTAGTAGGATATATAAATATAATAAATATACGTGAGTTTTTGCAGTGTATTTTTTTGGTGATATTATGCTACCAGTTTGGTTGCACCGATACGCATTATTCAAGATTCAACGGTTTCATTTGTCACATGTGCAGTGAAATGTACTGTGGCATACTCTTGAGTTACGAGGTGTTTAGTTTTTTCACCGTCATCCACTTCTGCTATGACGGATATTATGTAGTTTGATTGATTACATAGTTAGTTGCATGACTTTTACATACTTCACAGATTATTGGAAGCTATTAATCTGAATGTACTGAGATGAAAAGTCCAAAGAGTTGATTGTGACATCTGGCTGCTCTCTAAACATACTGATGATTTCGCTATTCTGTAGTGGAGCTAAAAATGAGAAGTTAAAGAGGGTGTAGCTAGAGGAGAGGCCGTGTGGTTATTAAAATAACATTTAAAAAAAATGATCCTCATGGAAATTGACAAAAATGTGTTAGTTTTTGTGTACAAATAGAAATTATGAGCTGATGGTGGCGCTAGAGGAAAGGTCAGGAGATTGAATATTTATAAAAAGGTAAACTAACGTAACATTATCAAGTGCTGTGGATGCGGATCCAACGTTGGCATCACTTTCAGTCGGTTGCTGTCAGGAGGAGGAAGTCAGGAGCAGTCAACCATCTAAATCGTCCTCTAGATGAAATAGAAGAATAGAAGATAGAATAGAAGAAAATGTTATCCAATGTTTTAGCTTCTCTTCTCAAGTTAAACCCAAACAGTGAACAGTTGTTTAGTGAACAAGAGAGTGTGTCTAGCATCTGAATGATCAGCTGCTTTGCAGCCGAGAGAACAGGTATCTACTGAGGAGAGTCATTCAGTCACAATGTTCATTTTTTTTTCATGTCAGCTAGTATTGGCCACATTTCATGCTGTCCGGAGAAATATACTGTATATTCAAGAAGGCACTGACAGCAGAAACAGCTGATCAGTCACGTGAGTTAAATGATCACTATGTCAGAATTTATTCGGCAAAGGTGTTTCCATGACCCGTTTAGCGCATCAACTCTTTTTCAACAAAGGCAAAAACAAAACGTGCACAAAGATACGTGAATAGAAATTACTGAGCCAGTGTGCACAATACCAGATTGTGTGTAGAAGGTAACCCGCAAATTGCAAAATCTGATCTGCAAAAACTTGCAAAAACTCTTGCAAGACTTGCTGCTCGACGACCTATCCTAACCTTAACTATTCAAGGTCAATGCCTAACCTTAAGCATCTCGCAAGATTCTCTCAACTCGTGGGTTACATTTAGACACGACCACGATACCAGGAACCTGAAATCAAAGCAGCTAAATGGAATTCAGCCATCATTAATGTCATTATTTACCCGTATGCTTTGACTACTGTTACGAGTACTGTTACGGCCTATACTACTAATACTGCTCAATAAAAGGGTAGTCTCCATTATATACTGTCTGGCCACCAGTGACAGCACTGAGGTGAGAGTAAATCAATGTGTTTGGTCATTTTGCACCCATCTGATGACTCACTAACCATAACAAACTCTATGAGCTGCTCCATGACTGCAATGTCCAAATTATAGAAGATAGCCATCGAGGACCGTATACATCACATTCCTGGTCAGGACTAGCTCTGAACCATAGTGTTGGATGTACCAATACCATGGTTGTTAGGCATTGAATTGAAAAGCATTAATGTTTAATTATTTCTATTAGGGTTAGGATCAGTAGCTATTATCAGTAGTATTAGATGATAGGATTATCATCTTCTAGTTCAGTGGTAGGCCAGTAGTGACTGATAATGATCTAAATGATGTTAAAATTCAGGAGCATACACAGATTATTGTGTCTTTTATTGTAAGGCCGTAAAGCATTGATACAAATCACTGATAGTACTTTGATTCCAGAAATATCTGTGTGAAGTTTCAAACCTACGTTGGTGGAGTTTCTGACTGTGCTGGTAGACGGAGCGTGTCGTCTGTCAGGGTCCAGCCTGTGTGTCTGTGCTGTTATTCTCTGTGCAGTGGTGTGATAAAGGCTGCTGGGAGCTGATCTACACCTAGCCTTTGTATTCACCCTGTTTGTTTTTGACTGTGAGTCAGTCCCGCTGCAAGGACAAGACAAATGCACAGGTCTGACCTCTTTGACCTCTCAGAACACTACTTCTTCTTGCCCACTGCTCCTTCCCCCTCCTGTGCTTTACACTATAAATACTTCTTCTGATCTGGTTTGTTTCTCTCTCTCCTGTCTCATTTATTGATGAAATAGTGCGGCCCATTCTCCGATGGTTTGTGTTTTTGTGTGTTGCTGAGCTACTTGATCCCTCCCAATACTAACTACCAAGATATGTTTCTTATTATCATAGAAAGCAGACATGTTAAACAGTATATAATGTAATGCACGGAGAGATAATGCTGACACCCTTCTCTCTTCTTTAACATTTCTTATCATTTTTTTATGGCTGTTTAATGTTTGTCTTCCCTTTAATTTCTCTGATGGTTTTCATCACATTGTATTAAAAAAAGGATCATGCAGAACCAGAGATATTGTCTTTTTTTATTCCATGCACTCTTCTTCAAAACGTCAAAATGTGGTGGCTACATTTCCTACAATGCAACTCAACCTCTGACAGTTCAGTCAGAGATTTTGGGTATGTTATGCTAGCAGTAAGATCACTTCTTTCTAACTCCACCTCCACATCTTTTTTATTGTAGTCTTCAGCCCCAACCAACGCTGACTCCAGTGATGTCTGAGAACATTTATCAGACTTCACACAGCTCCCTCTGGAGACACTAAAGGCTTTATACTACTTCCCAACATCTGGAAACACACTTTTATGTATGAAATTGGGTGGAGTTCCCCTTTAACTTTCTCAGCTCCTCCCTATTTTCCTAAATTTATATTTTTTTGCTCATAAGATGTTCTGTGATATGACTTTGCGATGGCAATAAATTTCCTGAAAAGGCTAACATCAACAGTGTGTTAGTCTGTCTCTCAATACATTCTGACTTCCTGTCTGTGGTTCTCAGCCCCGGGCCGTTTGGTTCCTACTGGAGACGTATAGAGAATATACAGTATGTCAGCCATATCCTTTCATGTCCAGTGAAGGGCTATGACTAAAATGTAGCTGCTTCTAATTAATGAAGTAGTCCACCACTTTTTAAATAAAATACTAATGTATAAGCCTTTGAACTAACTTTAGGTCAACAGAGTGACGTAAAGTGAGGAGAGATTTCAACACAATTTCACGGCAGTTTGTGAAATAGTCAAAAATTTAATCTATTTGATTCGTCGACGATCAGCACGACTTTCAACAACATATTTTTGTGCGTTTTTCTACAAATGTCCAGCAACACGTGATGTTATGTGTCAATTTCCGCTCCAGTCTTTTCAAAATAAAACTACTTAGTTAGGTTTAGGAATAGATCGACTTGGTTAGACTTAAGCAACAAAACTACTTAGTTAGGTTAGTTAGTTAGTAAGGTTAGTTAGTTAGTTAGGGAGAAGTTGGTTCGGGTTAAAATAACATCGGAAGTGGCGTAACTTAAAGCTGGGGTCTGCGATCTTGGAAAACTAGCATAATTTGAAAGTCGCATCGCCTCAGGAGCTCCGTCTAAGCCCCCCCCTCCCCTCGAAACTCCTTATAAGGCAACGCCCCCCACACACATGCACGAGCACCGCCGCATCGTAACTACTTCACATTTTTCGTAGCTATTTCATCACTAAATTCACTTCTGAAAAATGTTGAGGCGAGAAATCAACGGTGTAGATTTAGAATATTGACAGTTTTACGATGTTAGATGGCGAATCAAACATTTTCTCCACTGTTGTCGGAGTTTAGAAGCTCCACAAACTGCCGGCACAGCCAGCTGGCTCCTGCCGGGATCGCCACCTCTCCACCCGGGCATTCACTCACACAGACCCCGCTATGAGCTGGAGCTCTCTCAAGAGACCGGTCTCGTAGACGAGGGGCTTTATTTCCTTGTTGACGGAGGGGAAGGGGGGGGGGGGGGGCAGCAGCTCGCTGGAGAGCCGGCCACAGAGCAGCAGAGAGGGGAGGGAAAGAGAGAGATACCTGCTGAGACAACACGACCCTTTTTAACATTACTCTAATATCTGGAGGGAGATCAGTCCACTCGTTTGTTTCTGTAACTGAAAAAGCAGTTTGAGTAACGTAAATTTTGTTCGGCAATGTTTTCTATCCACCGTCTCCCCTCGTTGATAATCCTGTTTGTCTGACTTCACTTTGAGCTGTTAGAATAAATAGTTTAAATCTGCAGTATCTTATAAAGTAAACTAACAGAACAGAAACAACTAAATCAAAGTTGTATTTTTCGATAATATGGTAATAGTGGTACGAGTTCGTTCTCGTTGTCCGGTGTTTTAAGAGCTGAGTTTTCTCTTCCACTCTCCAGTGAACGTGCGGCGGACACGCGCTTTGAGTTCACGCTGGTGCACGCTGAGGCTAGAGTACGAGCAGGGAGGCAGGGAGGCTTCTGATTGGTTCCTTACAACCGGGACCTACGGAAGATATGTGACAAATAAATCAACTTTGACTTGTGGTTTCACACGGGACATGAACATCGGTCTGCTGGACGAAAGTCCAGTGTTTTTTGACCCACCCATCCACCCTGACCTCCTCCCTACGTGGCGTTCGACGCTCTCTATACTTCCCGGTTCACAATTACGTGGATTACATAAGAATTGATTTTGTGCAGACCATCACGAAAAAAAATTGAAATTCATGTCTATGTACGCGAATCAGTACATTCAATTTTGTGACTATTTAACAAACTGCTGTGCGACGAGGCTGCATATTTAAGCCATCAAGGTAGTTGCAATTTGTACTCAAGTCACACTTTTTTGTATTAACAGTGTAAACAGATGAAACCATCACAGTGTAGCTCTCCACCTTTGACTTATGTGGTAATTAAAAGTGAAAAACTACGTTCAGAACCATCTATTCAAAGAAAAGACACAAATCCACACAATGAAACATTTAAGCAACACCATGTCTCATTTCTCTCTGCAGTATTGTTCTTACACTGTTTGCCAATCATTTGGGCTGTGAAACAGTCAATAATGGGTGAATCAGACGCTGAAATGGAGGGGTGGGAAAGGCTGACAGCATGGCAATGTCACTCCGTTTTAGCCTTTAGATCAGCCAGCATGTAACACAAAGTGACAGGCAAAGCTGACTCCAAATATCAAAGCCTCCTTTAGCTTCCACATTCTGCGAATGGAACTATTTGAGTGGCTTAGAAAAACTTCAAAGCCAGGGAGAAGGGGACTTTTTTAATTTCAGATAAGGCCCTGGAGCTGGATGTGAACTGCTGGAATTGTAGAAGTTCACATCTTAATCGACGTGACCAGCTGAATTGAGGAGCGAAGAACTCATCTTCCGAGTCCTGTTTTTCTTTCTCCCTCCTGTTTTTTTTTGCTTCGTTTTTTTTTTTTTTTTTTCAAATTTGTATAATCGAAAGATGCTGTCAAACCTCAGTGGGTAGAGAGAGACTGAAAGAGCGAGTGTGTATTGATTTAAAAAGAGCTTTGGTTAGCGTAAAATATATTTACTTAGTTAAGCTGCAGTAGTATCATCAGCTCCATTGATTTCAGCGTGATGCTGTTGTCATTATCAAGCCAAGATAATCTCTCCTAAATCAGCCTTCCTGCTTGAGCAGTGAAGTCAGTGGCTCCAATGCATTAGGCTATTGACTCCAGCTTGCTCTGCTGTCTTCATGTGTGGTTCTGTGTGTACTGCTTGTTCTAACCCCACTTATTTCTTTCCTTGTTTGTACCGAAGGTCTGACTAAGGCAGTCATACAAACACACAGTGTCACGTTGTCACATAAATGAGCCCAGTATAGCAGGTCTAGCATAGAGACAGGAAGCAGCTCTGTAGTGGACTGACACTGTCTGACTTATTACTCAGGAGAAGGAATCTAAAGCATCAGCATCCTCTCTGTTTGGATGCATTTTCTTTGTTAAAACAGGAGGAAAGAGTTGACTAGCAGCCTGTATTGCTGCAGACATGTGCTCCCATAGAGACAGTAGATCAAAACTATCACTTTTATTTTCCAAGTCCCATATGTGTGTGTTATAAATGAGAGCATGTAGTAGAACCTCTTCTTATAAGCTATTGGACCCTTCCACAGTTGACGTCATGATTACGTCACGGTGTTAGCTTCCCAGTACGAACACTTAAATAGTCCTCATTTAAATAATTATATCCTGAAGTTGTAAACTGTTCACTAATAGCGGAATCCAGAGTTATCTTCCTTGGCATAATGAACCGTCATCAGATCCACGGGACTGCACCACCCTGCACGCTCATATGACATATCAGGTTCTGCCAGCTTCCTGCTAGCTGTATGCGGCTGTAATAATGGATATTATTGGCTGTAATTCATCACTTTTATTATCTTCTAATACACCCATGGGCTGTATGCTGTCAGCCTGTACCGTGGTGGATGTATTAACGTCTCTGTTCCCAAACAACCGGCTATCGGCCAGTAGCTAGTAGTGCTAGTAGCATGACATCAACAGGATTTAATGGAGTTGTAGGCTATTTACTAACACGCAGGGCAAAAGCACAGGACACAACCTCTTCTACATCCATGGTCTGTGGTCTATTGGACATCAATTTTGGATCCTTGACATGAAAAAGTTTAATAAATAAATAAATAAGTAAGTAAATAGTTATAATCGTGTGCATATTTATAATATATGTATTGTTCAACATGGGCCATTTCAGGAGACAATAAATATGACAACAGAATAGAGATAATTTTGTCTACTTTTGTACAGCACTTTGTAGGTGGACGTTTTACTCGAGTCCGGTAGTCGCTTTCAGTCCAAAATGGCGGAATGCACGCTGATGTTGCGATGGAACGACCAACTGGCTTTCACTTCTTATCAATATACGTTCTTTGCCACAGCGGGGAGCTCACTGCTCACACAGAAGGCTAAGCTATTAGAGAGTTGGAGAAAAAATGCTGCTAATAGACTAAACCAAAGATGCTCTATAACACAGATGAGGCATTATAAGCTCCGCCAATGGTTTGAAATGGTATACACTTCCTGTCTCCAAAGTGGGTGTGGTTATGGCGTGTTTGCCTCTCCCCCCCTCCCCCACCTCGTTTGGAAGTGTTGTGAACGTCGTGTGGATGGATGAAAGCAGATTGGATTATATTTGCATAATGTATTGATATTTTCTTTTGCTAACATTAGATATTTACACAGCTAGTTAGCGAGGGTTTCGCGAATGTTAGTTGCCAGATCTGGCGAGAGTGTGTTGCTGAGACTGAGAAAGGTCTCGAACAAAGTTAATTTCCTCCTGAATTGTCTGAAAATTGTCATTTTAGTGACAGAATTTTGGGAGGGTATGGGAAAAATTGGTCCAACTTTTACTTTGGTGACTATGGGCTGAAAGAATCAGTCATAATCTATGTTCACGTTCACTTCTCCCATTGGAGTTAATAGACTCAGGACCTGCTGCTAGTCTCCTAACAGGGTGGGGCAGTGGTGAAACACATGTGACACAGATCTTTCTGAACTGTGTCTGACTAAACTATTAGAGAGATGGAGAGAAAATGCTACTAATACGCTAAACAAGTAGCCTAGATCTATAGTAAGAGATGTTTGTGTCTATTACCTATCTCGGCCTCCATCTGTCTTATAGACAATGGTTCACGTCGGTTGGTGGGGGTTGCACTTCCTTGAGTGGCTGTGGAGTCCAATCCTTGCTGCACTTGCTGCCTATGTAGCCTGTGGCTTGAGGGTTGCTGGCATAAGCTTTCCTCCTTTGCTTCATCTCTTCCACTCGGTTCTATCGTTCCTCCTCGGCTCTTTCGCAGCCTTCTTTCACCGGTCTTTTTCCACTTGAGTCTGTCTGCTGCTGCTTTTTCCCAAGTGTCTACATTGATGGACGTTGCACGGAGGTCGCGCTTACAGACGTCTCTGAAGCGTAGGTGAGGGAAGCCGATGGGTCTGGTGCCGAGTACGAGTTGTCCATAAAGAAGGTCCTCGGGGAGTCTGCCTGTTCCCATGCGGCGAACGTGGCCGAGCCATCTGAGACGGCGTTTAAACAGGAAGCTATGGATGGAAGTGAGTTTAGCTCTCGCCAGCACTTCCGCGTTGGTGCCCATGATCTTGCGCGGACTCCTCAAGTGAAAAGTATTCAGTCTGGCTTCTTGTCGGGCGTATGCAGGCCAGGTTTCGCTGCCATACAATAAAGTGCTGAGAACGCAAGCACTGTAGACCCTCACTTTGGTGTTGAGTCGCAGGTTGTTATTTTCCCATACGCGCTTGTTTAGCTTCCGCATGACGGTTGCGGCTTTACCAATTCGGGCGTCGATCTCATGGTCAAGTGAAAGATAGTTGGACCTTACCTATACACCACCACATAGTCAACTGTTTCTCCATTTAGGCCTATCTCTCGGTATAAGCACAACATAGGGAGGAGCACAGGCCTAACGGTACAGTAGAGAGGCAACTACTACCAGAAGAAGACAAAAAGAAGAAAAAGTTATAATGTGAGCATATTTGTTAGAATGTGTTGTAACTAATTGGAAGAGGAGCTGTAAGGAAGAATTCAGACAATTTAACCATATTTTGTTGGGAAAAACAACAACCAATCAATTTTCTCTGTCAGACTAATTTCATTGGACTCCATGATTATGGGCCAAGGATTTAGCTAATTTCCTTTGTGAGGAAACAGCCCTTTGCTCCTTAAGCAAACTAATGGTGTGGGCAAGCAGCCATACGCAGGCATTAGGCACAGCGCTGTTAACAATGGGTACACATTTCTCCACTGTTAAGGATGGAGTGAAAGGTGGAATTGAGGTCTGCTTGTCTGTATACAGTGAGTGGAAACATCATTTTAATTAGTAAATGTTCATGAGAGATGTCGATAACATGTTCACACTTTAATCCTCAAGTTCTTTTTCTTTCTCCACCTTCAGTTCTTTCTTACATTTTAATAGGTTTTGTTCTAAATATCTTCTGCAAAATGATGACATAATTTAGCAGGATTTTGCCATTACATAGTTTTACAAATTATAACGGTTGTAGACAAAAATGACCTCATTATTGACAAGTTTCACACCCAAGGAACAGTTCGTCAGCCACTACTATGTCGGCTCTCTTCTTATGCTTGATAGTAAGGTTGAAACCTTGCACCAGCAAGGCCCAACGCATCAACTGTTGGTTATGGTTGCACATCTGGGCCAAGAATACAAGAGGGTTGTGGTCCGTAAACACCGTCACCGGAGATGAACTGGAGCCGACATACATCTAGAAGTGCTGCAGGGCGAGATGCACGGCGAGGGTCTCCTTCTCGATGATAGAGTTGTTCAACTGATGTTTTTTTAACTTTGTCAAGAAGTAGCACACCGGATGGCACACATCTCCGTCGACATATGACATAAATCTGACGCCATACTAGAGGGGTAGAGTGTCATAGTTTGAAGCTTAGGGCCACTGACCAAGCGACGGTATTTGATGAGTTGGGAGTCAGAACGTGCTGGGTAATCTTTGCCTTGAGTGAATAACCAATCTTGTCCTTGGTAGTTTTTCCATTAATTATTCTTCAGGCTAATTGATGACATCTTTTCAATTTGTTAAGTTGACTTTGCAAAAGTTATTTTAGGGTACACTGGACAACTACATAGAAAGTGTATATCCTTGAACCATATTTTTTACATTAAAGTTTAAATTGTTAACTGTAACATTGTCAGTATAGGGATGTGCAGTTATACCAGTAAATTGCTATCTAACATCATGCTGTGCAGCTGCTGGTTCAGAGCACAGACACATTTCTTCTTTCCAGTTCTAGCTGCTGTCCATGTGTTTCCACAGTTTACTGCATCTTACATTGTGATCACATCATCAGAGTCTAATACAGCACGTGTAACTAAGGTGAATCAAAACTAGGTTGATTTGTGCTCGATTTGTCAGACCAATATGAAGGATGTATTTTACAAATAAAATGTAGTTTAGTGCAGATTTTGAAGTATTATTACCCCCTAAATACAAACTGTTTTCATGTGGGGAGTTTGCCGGGTTTGCCGCCGTGTTCTGCCTCGCCTGAGGCTGCTTAGCTTGTTTCATTATGTCAAAGTGTAGCAAAACAACCCTGTAGCAATCATAATCCTGTAGTCTGTGGCAGTCTTTGGAAAACTCCAAAGAAAATTCCATTCCTCTGCTTTCAAAGACGGGCTTTCACACTTCAGAGATGGCTGACTTAGTAGCTGCAGGCGAGTGCCGGGAACCCACACAGCATCCGCACTACAGAGGAGAAATAATGCAGTCCTTTGGACGGACGGCAAAAATATTTACTTTGGAGCTGCAGCAGGAGACACTGGGGGGAAGTTCTTTAACCTTGATGTAATCGCCTGGAGAGACGGAGCTTCTCACGTCTCCAAAGTGAATTGTGGATTCGTCTGCATTCTGATGTGTGCAGAATCTGCTTTCCAAAGGCTGTGTGATTGTCAGAGATGTACGCTGCCCTGAGATTCTGCTTCTGTGGTCGAGTAGTTGGGAGGACTTAAGCTCTAGACTGAAGCTTGACATAGAACTACTTAATGTCAATATCTGAGATGCAGAGTTATGAATAAGATTAAAAAAAAACATATGCACATGATTGCTTACAGTATATGCAGAACCTCCCACTGGTTTTCACAAGTGTAATTATAATTATGTACAGTACACACACACACACACACACACACACACACACACACACACACACACACACATATACCACCCTCAGCTCTCACTTCTCTGCAGCTTATGGTGCCTCCTAATCCCCCTCACACTCTGGGAAGCTCAGCAGTCTGCCTCGTGTGTCTTCCTCAGCTCACACATCCTATCTTTTTTCTTTTTTTGTTGGTTTGGTTTGGTTTGGCCTAGCGGATGTTCAGCATGCATATTGATTACATTTCTATGTGTGACTGAGGCCCTGGCTCCATCTGGATCAACAGGTCAAATGCTTGTGTGTACTGTGGATGGATAGTGCTGCTGCTGCTGTGGTGCATGTGTTCCAACATCATTTTGTGCGTACAGATACAGAGAACAGTGGCTTTGAGATGGCACATTTCATACACAGATTAGCCTTCAGCACAGCACGTCGGCTGGCTGAGTGCATTCCTCTCAACCTGTGATCAAACTAATTTCTGCTCGAAGGTTAAAAATTAGACTGTCACAATAAAATACCTGCATGTGGTCTCTCTAAAGAAAAAATACTGTCGATTCAAAAGGATGATTTATAACCAAGACAATCCGCTACGGAAAAACAACCATTTGTATTGCACTTTGGCTAACTAATGGCACTCTAGTAGGCTGCAAGTTTGCTCACAATAAGGATGAAATCATGAAGCACAAATTGTGTGTGTGTGTGTGTGTGTGTGTGTGTGTGTGTGTGTGTGTGTGTGTTCCTGATCAGCATTGTGACATACACCCAGGACAAGTTGCCAGTCAAACACAAAGAAGCAAACAATAATCTCATACACACCGATGGGCATTTTAGAGCTTCCCGTTGACTCAACATGTGTGTCCTTTAAAAAAAAGTTCAACATTTTTGGAAATACACTTATTTACTTTCTTGCTAAGAGTGAGATCAGAAAACCGATACTGCTTTCATGTCTGTATGTTATGTATAAGAGCCAGGAGGAAATTAGCTTAGCTTAGCATAAAGACTAGGAGCAGGGGGGAAACAGCGAGCCTGTCTCTGTTCAAAGTTCAAAAATACACCTACCAACACCTCTAAAGCTCACTAACTACCACTGTATCGTGTTTGTTTTATCCATACGCAAACAGAAATGTAAAAATGCTAACTTGTGGTTAGTGTAACTGTGAACAACAGCACCAAGTACTTTGCAACGTCTATGCTGGTTGTCGTAGCAACCTCACTGTTTCTTTAAGACTCCAGAAAGTCAACACCATAGATGTATAACGAGAACTGGATACAGTGTTCAAGGCGGGGCCCCGTTCATTCCTATGGAAGTTCTCAGTGGCGCATGAAGCAAAAAAAGCTTGACTTCCAAGTGATAAAGTACCCAGATCTTCTGCATCCATTGAGTCCATGGAGCAGGCGCAGGAGCGTTTTTAGCGAGTCTGGCAGCTTTGAAGAGAGCATAAGCCAAGTTTCATTTTCACGTCAGTTCCCCGTAAGAAAGGGCTTTCTGACGGCAAGATTAGGTGGAAGTATTCAAAATATAGTGTACACTGATTTTTTTAGGTGTCTAAAATGTGTTTTGCTGCCGGCCCCGTCCACAGCAGTTCGTTGCTTTGCTACTCCTGTCTGTTTCTCCAAACTGGGGGCGTGCCGACCGCCATCTACTACACTCACTACAGATAAGTACCTCATACAACCCCACTTCAAAACACCTAAACTATCCCTTTAAGGGGGATCAAATTATTCTTAGGGTCATCCCTGTTGATACACAGTAAATGTGATGTTGCGTGAGCACCTTTTTAAAGGTAACTAGCTGTTTGAAGACCCTGTGATTTGTGACTGAAGCCCTTAAGTTGCTTGTATTTGGACAAAGAAAACACAAATGAATCAATGCAAATTGTTTATCTGCCCCAGTTGCAACTAAGAGAGCGTCAACTTTAAAGTTTTTTTTTTTGTGTGTGTCCTGTCACATCTTTGAGTGATAATAGAGGCAGCCAGACTATCATTCTCTCCTCAGCCAGGCATTGACGTCAGCAGCTCTCAGTCTAATGGATCCCTCCTACTGCTCTGCAGCCTCCAAGTCTCCTGAAGTAACACTGCTGTTGGTCATGCAAAGCAGTCAGTATGCAGTCTTTTCCAAATGTTTTAGTGCAGCTCTTACGTCCAGTGGATGTGGCCATCTGTCGGTATCGGCCCGCTGCCCTCTCCCAGGTCTCATTAAGTTGGCGTGGCGCTGAATATCAAACCAATGCCATGCCGCCTGCAGCAGCAACCACTGAGCCATAGTACGGACTGGCACACACTGAGACACACAGGTGTGCATGGAAGCATGTGAAGCACACATACAGGACACACACTCATTTACTCACACACTATTTAGCTGTGAAGTCACTCAGTAGAAAAACAAAGACACACGTCTTGTGTGAAGTAAACAGAACTAAAATGAATAAACACCGGACAGTGAATCATGTATGATACAAACAGTGCTAATGCAAAATAATGTAACAAAAACATTTAATAAAATACATACACTATGGTAAATTTACATGTTTTGAAAAATTGTATATTTGAATAATGGCATTGAAGTGTGATTTGGACTAAATGGGCTACAGTATGCAAACCACTGCCTTATGGTGCAGACTTAGGAGAATGATCTGGTCAGAGTTACTCAAACAGGAGGAAATAGTGCATGTGTTGGGGACTATTTTCAGTGGAGGATGAATACACATTAGGTGCTCTGGTGATTATTTACAGCACTAGAACAACATATCCCCCCCACCTGTCAGGGCACAGTAGCAGGGGAAGTTGAAAGGTGAGTTGAAACAGTTGAAAAGATAAATCGCATATTTTCAATTGAGATGTTCCCACAGAGGGTTCACAACATCACTGCTGTGTGTGCAGTTTACGTGCACAATGTGGCACAATTATAGCAAAGCAACGTGATTGGATAGGGCCATGCAGCAAATCAATGTATCTAATATTTTAAATTGTATACATGCGAATGGCGTGCCAGTGTTTACTTACAGCCTATTGTGAATGGATTATTGGTAAATATGATTATGATATTTCAGATATTTATTTTGGCATCATGGTTTTTTATATATAACCTAGAAAGGTTACCACCTACATGGTTTGCTTATACACATAAAGCCTTCACTTAAAAAATGTTGCTACATTTCATTTTACCATTGTCTAACACTCCAAACAGATTTCTACTTCGTGATTTATTATTTTAATAATAAATTACTATTCAATTAATGTATATCTATGTATTTATTTGTTAGGAAATTAACGTTTAAGTGAAGCCTGATGTTGCCTTACACATAAAAGAATGATCCCAGTCACTTCCACACAGTGAGGCATACAGCTTATTAATTAAACACTGGTATCGGATCGGTACTCGGTATATCGGATCCCGGTACGTAGCGGTACGCAGTATTTTAATAATTTCACTCCTTGGCGTACCGTGACTTTTCCATGCGTAGCGGAGCTTCTCACAAGCTGCCGGTACTCTCCTCTGCCCTCTCCATATATCAGGTTCTCTGCGAGATTCATAACGGTGATACATAACGGCGCAGAAACAGCGTATTTGCGCTGCGTGGGTTCCTATAGGGAACAGAAGCGCCGCGCTATTAATCTCCGCCGGAGCTGAAGCCTGGCTGTTCACATCAGAAGCGCATTTCTCTGCGCTGGTCAACATGTGATTCTGATCCTCTGCTGTTTACTATCCATCTCTCTCTGTCTGTCTGCTTATGTGTGTCTGCCAGGGGCGGGGCCAAAGAGGGGGGCGGGGCCAAAGAGGGGGCCGGGGCAGGCACGGACCACCCCTGGAATCTAATTGCCCCCCCCCCCAAGTGCCACCCCCATCAGAGTCTGAATGTGGTCCAATAAGACTCAACAAACATTAATGATGATCTGATGTATTACTGATATACTGTATGAGACCCAGCTGAAGTTCTCAACATTTTTTAATAAGGAATTCAGCATCACTGTTTCTGGCACTGTACAGCATGTATAATCCTAAAAAGGGACAGCAGGGGCAAAAAAATGAATTATAACTTATGAATATTAGTTAATGCTAGATATTCACACACAAAGTTTATGCCAGAGGGGCAAATTATTCAGTTTTCTTTCCTGAGATTTAAAGGTAAAATTAGAAGTTCAACATAAAATGCTGTTGCAGTGTACTGCTTATTTTATTATTTACATTGTTTTAAAGTCACCAGAATTCAGGAAACAAAGTCTCTGAAACACAAATTTTTTTGGGGGAGAACCCCCAGACCCCCCCGCTTTGGTTTTGAAATCCTCCCTATTTTTCAGGTCTCAAGGTTGGCGAGTATACAAAACAACCACATTTGAAGGTATTTCCTCGAATAGAGCCTTCAACAAAACATGGTACACACAGCACAAATGGGTACCCAAAGCCAAGGTATCGCTATCGGTTTTGTGACTGAAAAAGTTGGATCGGTATTTCTGCCCACGTTCCCTCGTCAGCCCCTCTCCACATCCTTTGTTCCTCTGTCACTTCTTCAAAGTTGCTGCATAGTTTCTGTGTTGCCATGGGGTTTTTTTTGCTTTCCAGCCACCTGTGCCTGCCTTCTGACTTGTCTACCCATACCTGCACCCGCCTGCCCGTCAACCTACCTGTGTCTGCTGTTTGCTTATTTGAACCTTCAACTTTACCTGCATTTGCCTCCTTCTCCTGCTGCCTCACACTCACCTTCCTGACAGCTCGCTTTTGTATCTTGCTCAAGATCAGTCACAAAAATTATTACTAATGTTTGCCAAAACTGTATCTTTTCATAAACTCCTCCCATCTACTGTGCGTCCATGAATTTGTGGCAAGTTAGGCTTGACTTCCTGATCTGACGCTGATAAATATGGGTCACCGTCAATTTGTAGACTTTTTTACAGTACAATTAGAGCATAAAACACTTCCAGTCAGAGCCAGACATGATGTTATGTACTGTACTTAATGTGAAAGAGCAACAGAATTGAGTTTCAGTTACAATTTTCTCTGAGGAAAAAAACCCAGAACATTTACCTTCCTGACAGAAGAAAGAAAGAAAGCCAAAGAGCATTCCAGCTAACACAAATCTTTTCTTATATTAAACTGGGATTATGGTGTATATATGACCAAGGACCCACAGCCCCGCCGTGGAGAAGTGATACTGCAGCTTCACAGAAAACTACAAGGTCAATTAATCGCTTCTTATTCAGGCCATCGATTCCATAAAGTGGTTTGGCTGAAAAGGCAATTTCAGAAACCGATCCTGACAGTTAACTTTGGCTCAACCTTCGAGGCAATTTAGAACTGTTTAACATGCGTCGATAGGAAATATTTATCTTCATATGAGTTAATTGCGTGATGCAAGAAATCAATATTGGTAACTTATCTTTTCCCCTCCTGTGTATGTGTTCAGAGACAAAGAGATCACTGGAGGCTGAAGATTTCTCGCTCTTGACACATTGTTAGCAGTCTCTCCTTATTTTATTCTTTTAATATCCCTCGCGTCTCTTGGTCAGTTCCCCCATCTTTAAGAGCAGAGCTGAAAGACAAACCCAGGAGTGATTAGAGACTGTTAAGCTGGAAGCAGATCTGGCTTCATCTCCCCAACATCCCTCTGCCTTTATGCATCCATTATTATTCTCAGGCTGATGCCCAGAACAGAGGAGAGAGGAAAGCGGCGCCCTCGGGTTAGATGTGTTATCAGTTCAACATGTAGGGGGACCAAGGGGACCAGGGGGACTGTCCTGGCAGTCTGGGAGATCTCAGTGTGCCTCTGCCTGTGTGTTATGAATGATTTACTGAGCAGTGCTCTGGGGCCTGAGGCAAACAGGTACAGGTCCTCCTCACCCGCTCTTCTCATCCTTTCTCTTCCTATTCTCTTGTCCTGACAACCGTATCACATCTTTTCACTGCACGGCTGAATTGATCTACTGCAGAGGTTTCTGTGATCTATCTCGTGTTTCATCTCTAAGAAGAGAGCTGTGTGGTAAAATGTGACTCAGGTAAGGCAGCACAATAAAGCCTCCCTCTAAAGTCTTAAATTCATTTCTGGGCTGCTTTCTATTAGAAAAGAATGTTTCAGGTGTAAGTATGCTTTGACACCATCGCCATCATCATGAGCAGAAGATGTGTTGTATCATCCCTATTAGTGCTAACATTACTGCACAGAGGAGCACCGGTTGTGCAGCAGCTTGTTCATCAGAAGCAGCCAAAGCAGCGCCCTGCTTTTCTCCTTTTCTCCTTTTCTCCTTTTCTCATTTCTCATTTCTCATTTCTCTTTTCTCTCAGATAAATTAATTTAATATTTATTGTGGAAACTATCATACTGATGGAATAAGTTAGTATAGTCAAAGAACATATATTGCTAAGAAGTGAAAGTCAATTGTTCGTTCCCTTGCAACGTCAGCACCCAGCAGCAGAGCTACGCTTCCGCCATTTTGGACTGAAAGCGACTGGAGGCCAGTAAAACGTCCGCCTACAAAGTGCCGTACAAAAGGAAAAAAAAAATATTTCTAATGTATTGTCGTATTTAATGTCTCTACCGAAATGGCCTGTGTAGAACATCAAAAATATTATAAATATCACTCAATCAATAGCACTACTAGCTACTAGCGCTACTAGCTACTAGCACTACTAGCTACTAGCACTACTAGCTACTAGCACTACTAGCTACTGGCCGATAGCAGGTTGTTTGGGAACAGAGACGTTAATACGTCCACCACGGTACAGGCTGACAGCATACAGCCCATGGGTGTATTATAAGATAATAAAAGTGATGAATTACAGCCAATAATATCCATTATTACAGCCGCATACAGCTAGCAGGAAGCTGGCAGAACCGGATATGTTATATGAGCCTGCAGGGCGGTGCAGTCCCGTGGATCTGATGACCGTTCATTATGTTGAGGAAGATAACTCTGAATTATCCTCTGATTTAAAGACGTCTCTTTATACTTCCATGGCCACAGACTCATTGGCGTTTTCAATCCAAAATGGCGGCTGAGTTTCGCCTCTTTGCTTCTATACTCTTTGGTATAGTCCAGATATCTAAAGCTAAAGAGTTGTTTGCTACCACCGATTTTTAAAAAAGCACAATTAGCAATTCAATAAGGACATCATGTTGATTTAAACCGTTCGTTACAACAATAGACACACAGTAGTTTAGTGGTATGGTTCTACATATGTGATACAGATGGAAAGTGGAACCTGGATTGTTTTATAAATAATTTCCAACAATCATATAGTGATTTTGATGCCGAAAATAAAGTGACGCCAAGGGACCTGAGAAAGCGATATGTAACAAGTTGGAATGAGAACGTTTTGGGAAATCATGTTGTTGTCTGGACTGAACAGATGTGAACACAGCACCGCAGGTGTTGTACAAAATAGTTTATATGATTGCATCAGTGCAACGCTTTTTCAGTCTTCATTCTACTCTGTCAACTTGTAAATTGTCACATCGTATCTTAAATCTGTGACAGAGATTTAAGAGGTTTGCTCCGTAATGCTTTTCAAGAAGAAAACATGAGCGGAGGTCATAAGAGACAGGATTAATGAGACCAGGTAATCGGATGTGTCCCATGTCCCACATAAACCGGCAGACTAGCGAGTTCTAACAGACCAGCGTGTGATGTGTGTAGAGCTGCGTGTTATTCTGTAGCAGCCCGGTGTTGTTAACATGAGATTTAATGAAGGTGAACTGTGCTTAATGGTACTGTGGTGCTCTGACGCTGCAGATTTATCAACAAGTGTCCCTCAACGCCAAAGCGTGTAATAGACCCCCCTGTCCACCAGAGGACGACGTGTGAGTGTCACCTTTTGCCTCACTGAGGCGTGAATAATACATGCATGTATGAACGCGTAGTACCAGCAGGGGACAACAAAACCACTCACTTAGGTTCAAGCAACAAAACCCTTTAGTTAGGTTAAGAGAAAACAGCATGCTTGGGCTTAAAAAAAGTAAAGTCAAGTAAAACACGTATAGAAACAACGTCACGTCTGTACGGAAAACATGTGACAAGCGTCACTAACGTAACTTGCAAAACAAAACACCGGTCTCCTGGTTGAAAGTCCTGTGTTTGTTTGACACATCCACTTCCTCCCTAGCCCAACATATATGCTAGGTAACTAGCTCTGAAATTAGACTCCCGTCACTACACAACACATGACAAGCGTCACTAACGTAACTTACAAAACAAAACACGGTATCAAATACGAATCTCCCGCTTGAGAATCCTGTGTTTGTTGGACCCGTCCACTTCCTCCCACCCACCATAAGTGGTCTTTCTCACTTTATATACTACGTAACTAGCTCTGAAGTTAGACTTCCGTCACTACGCAACAAGTTACGGAAACAGAAACTGTCGTAACGTTTCGTAACCATGGTTTTGTATCAGGCGGATGGGATGTGCAAAGGTTTACAGTAACTGGTTTGGGGTGGCACTTAATATGGCGGACCCTCCAAGCAAACATGCAAACTGAGTGGAAGTGGGTAGGGAGAGGGTTCTGTGGGGCGGTTTGAGAAAGGCCCTAATATTCACGTCTCGGCGACACAAAACGTTACACTGGCGCGCTCTCTTCCGGTGGACAGCTGGGTCTGTTACACGCTTTGCTGTGAGACCTGGCTGCCTGCTGCACTTCAGATGAACTGAAGGAGAAACTTTTCATACCGTATAAAGCAGCTGTGGACGGAAGAAGATTGACCAACATTCCTGCTTTAACCACAGTAAACATTCATTTTTTATGCCGATTAAGTGCATCTACTGGTTTTGTATAGTTATAATAGTTGATTTTTATTCCATCCGTGTATCTTTCTGTCGATGTCTCTCTCTCTCTCTCTCTCTCTCTCTCTCCAGCACTGGGTAAGCAGTTTAAGTCTGTGCGTACTTCCAGGGTTGCGCAGGGTTGTTGACAGAGCCGGGATGATGGAGGCTTCATGGTGAGCTCCTTCCACAGCAGAGGGGATTGGAACGACAAGATGCACACCGTCTCCTGGATCACAGGAGTTTGTTGCATGCTTCCTGACTATCCAGTCTTGCAAATCGTGGCTCTGCTTATTGGCCAAATGGATGAGAATTAAACTAATTCAGCACCTGTTGGCACTTAAAAACATTCTAATTGATACAGAAATGTATAATCTTTATCATCTACCAAAAACTGGGCATTCTTAAACTAAAGCACCTGAAACATGGAGGTTTAGGGGCTGCATTTTTGTATAGTATTTATGTAAATGATGAACATTCCTCAGTCCTCGAGCTTGTGAGTGTTGACTGAGGCTCTCTGCACAGTGACATTTTCTCTTTGTCAACCATTTCACAGAGTTGGACATAGCCAAACTTAATTACAACTAAATCATGTTAAGAGAGGTTCCATAGTCTGGACCTTTAACATTTGGTAACTGAAGTTGAAATATAAACAAAAAAATTGTGAGTGGCAAATGTGAATTAATATTAGGGCTGTCAGGGTTAACGCGATAATAATGCTTTAATGCAAATTTGCTTTAACGCCATTTCTTTCTCATTTCTTCAATGCATTAACACAACTTGTGATTTTTTATTGTTGTAGCGGGCTAGAGATTCTGGAATCCATCGGTACCAACCATATCATACTAGCTTGTCGCGAAAGGAGGATGAATAACGCTCCAAACTTTTGCAAAATTTTGGTGAGGAAAAACTGGCATGTCCATTTTCAAAGGGGTCCCTTGACCTCTGACCTCAAGATATGTGAATGAAAATGGGTTCTATGGGTACCCACGAGTCTCCCCTTTACTGACACACTGACAGCTGTTGTTGCCTGTTGGGCTGCAGTTTGCCATGTTATGATTTGAGCATATTGTTTTATGCTAAATGCAGTACCTGTGAGGGTTTCTGGACAATATCTGTCATTGTTTTGTGTTGTTAATTGATTTACAATAATAAATGTATACATACATTTGCATAAAGCAAGAATATTTCCATTGCATATCTTTTTGTAGTTAATCGTGATTAACTATAGCCAATCATGCGATTAATCATGATCAGCCCTAATAAATATACATACTGAAATGACTCAAATTGTCTGATTGTTCAAAAGGTTAGCATGCGGGCAGCTGTGGCTCAGTGGGTAGAGCGGGTCATCCCTAACTATTGTACATACTTAGATCTTGCCTGTTGGATGGAATCGATTAAAGAATTGAAGAAACAAATGTGTTTGTGCTGCGACAAATATTAGATTCCACATTACAGAGACCTCAAAGGCACCGGTAGGGCTGCTGAGATCAGACTGTTGGCCGTGGGATGACCACGGATGCTGACCTGCTCGCCCAGCAAAACGTTTGAGCAAATGTCATTTCACCAATCATACTCTCATGAACTATACTATACAGATGCAGCCACCTAGAATTCCCCCTCCAATCCATGCCGGGGCCCAGGCTGATCCGTGGCGGCTCCCCGCTGGGAGCTTGCCGGGTCCTTGGCTGGAAGGAAATCCCCCGCAGAGCAGTGATTATGGAAGCTGATGCGCTTTACTTACTGCGACTGAAATTAGTTGTTCTGTTCTTATCATATGTGATATGTGTGAGGGAGTGTGCTTCCCAAACAGAGCATACTTGATTATGATTATTATCATATCATCATCATGACGATCAGGTGATGAAAATATTATGCTGAAGCGTTTTGTAAGACCCTGATACGGATCGTTGTTTTTATGCATAAAGCGGCTGAAGGAGTTACTGATTATACCTTCTATTCTGTCCATGAGAGCTCTAAGAGATGCCTCATTCAACAGAACTGCAGTGAATGAAATGAAAGCAGTTCAGGTGGAGACGACAGCAAGAAATACCGGCGTGTGCAGCACTCAAATTCTGTCTTTTTCATAATGATGAAATCAGCTGAAATTTACAGTTTGAAACATATTTTGCACTTGCAAAGTAAACCCTTTAAAAAAAAACACCTGGCAATGCGCCTAGTCTGTCGGAAATTCAAAGAAGAAGAAGAAATAGGCTACGTCATCCCTTGGCCACTCTAAGATCTAAGTTTCTTTATTGAAAGGACATCACCAAACAGCTCAGCAGAGACGTGTGTTTACAAGTATATTCCTCTCGTTTTCATTTGTACACATGTAGATAAATAAAAAATGTAAATGTCAAACCAGAGTTCTCACCAGACTGTTAGAAATGCTGGCAAGGAACACTTATTTCAGTGTATTTAAGCACTGTAATCAACATGAAAAAGGAACAGCGGTACATGTTACATGGTGCTGCTGCTTTTACTTCTGCATTTTGACTGCATCTCCTTGTTATAGTTTAGTATTGTTAGGCCATAGATACTACCTTACTTTCTTCTGGCCCAGGAGCTATCAGGATTGTCTGTGCACAACGGAACATCGCTAACTTCTCAAAGGAAAGCTTTGAGACTGCCGCAACATGTGCAGAGCAATGGTTCATTTCCTTTTAAGGGACTCTCTGTAAGAATCAGAAATTACTTGTTAACAGTGACACCTGTGGCCGATAAGTCAATGACGGTCAGCGTCTTGTTGCTCGCGCTTGTGCTCGCACTACGTAGACGCGAGCGAGCATCGGGCAAAACAGTGAGGCGACACACACAAGGCAGGCATCATGTTGATTAACGTTAGCAACATTAGCAGCTAAAAGCACCATATATTTCACCTGCTTGGCAGTAATGTTAGCTTACCAAACGAAGGTCGCTCCATGAATCGATGCTGATAGTGTTAACTTTTCCTGCTTCAGCCTCCCGACTGAGGTCAGAAGGAACAGGAGAGACACCGTAGTTTTGGTGTCCTGGGCCGGAGTCGATGACGTTACTCTCTTCGGAGTTAACCCCCCCCCATCATTCCACTCAGCAGCAGAGAAACAAGACACTGGAAAACTCTGTTGGTCTGGAGGAGCTGCAGCATTTATTTCTGCACAAACTGAAACTTCCACTGAACATTCACTTATATTCTCAAAGCTAAACTAACTCTCTTCTGCTCCGCTGCTCTCTCGTTCTCTCACATACTCGCCGCCGCTCTCTCTCTCTTACTTCACCACTCACTTCCCACGTGCACAAACACATTCGTTTTCCTCGGTCACATTCCTGTTTTGCTAGACGGGCTTCATTAGATATGACTATGTTTTTTTGTGCTTCCATGGAGTTTGTGTTGGAGCATTTATTTCTGCACAAACTGCAATATTCTCAAAGCTGAACTAACTCTCTTCTGCTCCGCTGCTCGCTCGTTCTCACGCAGACTCACCGCTGCTCTCTCTCTCTTGCTTCACCACTCACTTTCCACATACACACACACTCCCACAACACTAGTTTTCCTCCGACATCGGTCACTAGATAAATTGATTTTTGAGCTTCCGTGGAGTTTGTGCTGGAGTCTGAGTTGTGGTGGGGACTGGTCGTTTGTTGGCGTTAGCGGACTCCATTTCTAACAGAGCGTTAGCTTTGGTTGCAAACTGTTAGCCCTGTGGGCGGAGCTGAAAATAAAGGCACTCACAAGCACGCATGACGTCACCTCTGTTGGATTTTCTTGGAAAAAACGGGCCCAGGTTCTTCACATTAAAAGCAGTCTACAGGCTGATAGAGGAAACCCAGAAAGTCATGGAAGGTCTCATTTTTTTGGTTCGGTTACAACATGTTCAAACACTGGCAATAAATAATGATAAAAACACGTTTATAAGTGTAAAACTTACATTCCCTTTAATGTCACTGATGTTTAAACAAGCTGATATAGCAAAAGTCCTGACAAATGTGAGTGAGGGAGAGAGAGAGAGAGAGAACAAGCAAGAGAAAGGAAACTCAGCAGATCATTACTTCTTTGCAGGCTTGGTTTTCCTGTCATTTTCACCATCATTTCCACCTCATTCTGCACGTCTCCTTCCCAGCATCCATTCAGACAGTCCCACACAATAAACGATAAAGACAAACCTGATGGCTCTGTGTTCTTGTTTCTTAACACAGAGCTGTTGTCTTTCAATTTTCTATCAAGCTAATCTCCCTAATCTGTTGAGAGGCAATCCAAATATGTCTTCTCCTTATCACATATCACCAGGCTGTCTCTACCATATTTAGAGCCGATTTTTGACACTACAGTCGGCTACAGTATATTAAGACAAGTTCACGCTCTGTTTTAGTCCCTCATTCATCAGTTTGTTTCATCATTTAGATTCTTCTCATTGATTTTACAAGAAAAATGTGAGTCTACAGAGAGTTGAAATTGGTGGTTTGATTAGTAGCTTATTTGAAGAGTTAAATGTAGACCTATTAATGATGTCTACATATGAATAGTGTTGCTATGAATCTAAAGTTGGTGCTGAGAAAACTCTTACATTAACCAACTTAGCCTACATTTTTATCAATATGAGGGAATGATAACCTATCAGATAAATCTGCAAAATGTTCACTGTCAAAAAACATTTTACTGGGTCTCAGAGGTGAGCTCTGCTCACACAACTGACACTTTTCAGATTATCTCACGCAATGAAAAAAAATTATTTAGAATTGATAACATCACGGCGCAAAAAGAGGACAGACACGGCAGAGCAGCACAGCCCAACTGCAGCACCACAAAATGTGTAATAAATCCACCTGTCCACCGGAGGATAGCGCGTCAATATTACACGCTTGTATGAAGGTGCAGTAACAGCAGGGAGCAACAAAACCACTTAGGAAAAACGTCATGGTTGGGCTTAAAATAAGTACGTAAACTACGTACAATATATATGAAACAACGTAACATAAGTGCGGAAAACACATCACAAATGTCACTAACATAACTTACAAAACAAAACAGCGGTCTCCTGGTTGAAAGTCATGTGTTTGTTGCAGTCTTTCTCACTTTCTATTCTACGTCACTAGCTCTGAGTGTAGCATATTCATGCAGATGTATTTATATTGCAGTCAGTACAGGCTACATGGCATACAAATTTTTTTTTTTTTTTTTTATAAAAATTAAAGGGAAAATTACCTTAAAATGCATCGTAACACATAGAAAAGGTTGTCATGCTTAAACTCATAAAATCTTTTCCTTCAGAGGTTTGCTCTGCACAGAGAAGCTCTGATTCCAACACACACAAAGGGAGAGAGACTTCATTCTCTGCTCAGGTAGACATTACTCATCTATATCTTTACATAGACAATATTTGTTTGCTTGTCTGTATTGTAATAATCGTCTGGATATCGTATAGAGAACCTTTAAGGTCTCTTAATTGACTCATTTGTCAATCAAAAGGCAAAAGAGGATGTTTTTTTAAATTTAAGAATCTCCAAAGATATGTGTCATTTCTTCCTTACAAAAGCAAAATAATATAAATAGAGCAAACTTAGTTATAGATTTAAAGCTTTGACTTGATTTCTGACTATGAAAAAGGGCTGTTTTTTCTAACTGTCTGGACGGAAGGAGGCCTAAGTAAGATGCTGTGTATCTTGCTTCGAGCTTTATGATTTTATAGACTTTGACACTCCTTGTGAGGCTTTAATTATCTTCCTCACTTATTCATTTCTCTAAAAATGGCCTGTCTGACTTTCCATTTCTGTGCTTTTCTTGCATCATGTATTCCTCACTGTGTCTCTCCCTACCTAGAAAACTGATTGTGTCCCACTGTGACCGGCCCTGCTCTCCCAGACAGTAATTGGACAGTGAGTATATAGTGGGGAAACAGCTGCAGCGGAGTTTAGAGGTTGCTCGTAACAATAAATGTGTTTTACTGTCAAGATCAATGTGGGTTTCTCTCATGCATAAATACCAGCTCGGCCTTTTTTCCTACATTATGGTAAAATGTTTGGACAAGCTGAGGGGGCTGAGAGATACAGATCTGTATACCCAATCTGAAATCATGTTCCTGTTTAAAAAAACTGCAGTTACCTGTGTGGAGGCATTGCACATAAAAGCAGCACACTGTTAGTTCAGCACTATGGCTCTCTCCTTGCCTATAGAAGTGCAGAGCGAAGGGGTGGGAGGAAAAGACAGATGGGAAATAATAGAAAAGATATGACTGACCAACCAGGGGAGGGAAAGAAGTACAGTCAGAGAAATGAGGGTGAGATACTGGAGGAGAGGCAGAGAGAGAGCAATGTAGCAGCGGCTGCAAAACTGTTTGCTTGAGAGTGCCTTTTAATCAGCAGAGAAAGCACCGGCGAATTGGATAAAATGTTATCTGGGAGCTGGAAAAGTGGAGGTGGAATTTATGGTACATTATGTTCCTGCTATAAACAAGTGCTCCACGAATTTTAGCTCACAGAAGTCATTCATCACACACAGCTCAAAGCACTCCTTTCCTTTTCTTTGCTTTTCTCACGCAGCTGGAACTGGAACTGTGCCCAGGCTACAAATGCACCGAGCGCTACAAAAAGTTAGAGGCAGAGAAAAGCACTTTTGTCCATTGTTCTACAATGAATCTATATTTCTCTTCTTTATCTGTGATAAACACATTGTATGATTTGTCTGGAGACATTCAAATGCACACACTTGTGAAGAAGCAAAGTGAGGAAATCTTGAGAGCTAATGCTGAAGTTAAATACGGACATGTCCAAGTAAATGACATCTGAAAATACAGGGATTTTTTTTTACAATCAGTGCTGCTGTGTAAGTGGATGTCAATCAACTGTAGCGTGAATGGTGCCTGCTACTTTGAGAAGCATCTTATCTCATCCTGCATCTACTGGGATGAGAAAAACACATTCTTGTGTCCAACAAGATTTGGTCATTTACAGATGGAAGTTCTCCAAAGAAAGAACAATTTGTTTGGATAAAGGGCCATAAACTCTTCTATCGACCATCGAGTGTCAGTTTTGACACTGTCCAGGAGGATAATAACTTTTAAAACTGTGGGAAGGGTTTTCTCCCCACTTAAACCAACAAGAACTGATAACTTTTCCTGACTTCAAAGTGATCCGTTTGGTCAAAAACACACACACACACCCACACTCCCCTGTCCATCTTACATTCCACAGCCTAGGTTTCTTAACCTTTCGGTGACCCAGAGATTCACTCCAGCGGTGAAGCGTTAACCCCACCTAGTTTTCATCTGTGGTAATGTGACCAATAATTAAATTGTTTAGAAGTCATCATGTGTTAGGTTATTGACTTCTTTGTGTATAATCATTAATGGTATTGTAATACGTTTTAATGTTTTATCAGTGATGTTCAATAGATGTAATACCTTAAGTTTAAAGTTGTTAAAAAGGAGTTATAACTTGAACTTAGAATTACATTTTTACAATCTTGATACTAATGTTTGATTAAAACATTAGTGGTTTTATAGTTTTTGATATGTATCTGTCTCGTGCAAAAGAAAGGAAAAATTAGTAAAGAGGGAATTCTGATTTTGCGCGTGTAAAGGTTTTTCAATAATGAATCGATCAGAGAAAGAGAGGGTTTCGACCCCTCCCTCCCAGAGGGGGTTAAAGAAGAGATGACACAGAGTCAGTCGTGTTGTTGTTGGAAGAAGTTGAGAAAGTTGTCCGCAGGGAGATGACTCCAGCGGGAGATCTCCAGAACTTACATACATACATTTCATTTGTGTGTTTATTTTCTACCTCATGTTCATTTTTGTGAGTCAAGTGACTTCTAAAGGACAGCATTTTTAAAGATCTTTTGTTTATCTCGCGTGATTTAAATGCTAAGTGCTTGGCCAGCATTTCCAGTTTTTCCGTGAAATAGATAAATTCTAAAGCTTCAGAAGATAATCCGACTTCAGCTTTTTGATCTCTTTCAACGAGTAATCAGCCAACGGACTTCAACTCCCACATTCAATGTTCTGACGAGAAAGTTGAATGCTCTCCACGCTTTGCTGTTTGGTATCCCGGGCCAGCTGAACCGATCTCATCCAACCCATCCAAGGGGCTTGTCTATCCAGACAACGTGTGAGGAAACGGCCTCTGGACCCACAGAACCAACTGCAGCGATAAGTGAATGTTCCGTGGCTTTATGATCAATAGTTGTTTGTCAGACATATCTTCTAAATTTCCTAATCTTCCAAATTATTAACTGCAACTTTTATAGCTTAGAGAGAATAATCAGACTTTCCCTCACTACTAAAGTTCCAATCAGAATTGCTTCATTGAATTTTCATTTCATTCATTCATTCATTCATTAATTAATTACCAGTGTTAATTAGTCATTTGTATATTCATCACTTCATTTATTCAATTATCACGATTTATGGTAAATAAATGTTTCACTTTATCACTACGTCATGTCTGTGTGTGTATTTCAAAGCAGAACTGTAGATCAATGAATTCAGAACTTATACTTCAGACTTGAGATTGATTAATGATCAATACTTCTATCACAATAGTTTCTGCTTTTCCTATAAAAAGTGGTGGTGCCCCGAATTGAGTATTTCTTTATTTAACGAGTGCAAATCAATAATTACATGTATTAGTAGTTAACGCTACAGTATAATTGGTGCCGTCCGTGTGAGGCGAAATCAAATCAACAAGTCTGCTGAAATGAATACACAGATATTTTCCGCTGATACTGTGAAATAGTGAATTTATCCCCGTTGAAAGAAATAGGTTTTTTCAAACTTCACCTAACTTTAGAAAGTTAATTCTTATCTTGCTGTCTGCTTGACGATCTTTAATGCTGCTTTTGACTTTCTGCTGATTACTGGATGTGTGTGAGCATTCACATTTCTTATTTGATTGTTACATTTGCCTGCGAAGTTATGATTTGAGCTCAGCGTTTAAATTGTAAAGTTGAATTTACAGCGGCGGAGGCCCGGTTGTAAAAGCGCCGTGTTTCGAGGCGTATAGCTGCATTGACAGAAGAAAGCGTTACTAATTAGCCTGGAGCTATGGGTGTAATTGCATGCAAAAGTGTATTGATACGCTTATTGATACGGCCTTGACAGAAACCAATTCTGTCTTCTGTTCCTGGGATTGTGGAATAGCCCGTGCATGGTTCCTATCTGACCCAGATGCCTGTTTAGCCGGATAAGCTTAGCTAACTTGCCGCTAAACGCCGCCCGTGTGGTTTAAAACTCTGCTTGTTTATCTGTCGCGAACAGTAAGAGTACCCTTGTGGTTTGATGCAGAGAGATTAAGTGCTTTGAGGTACTTTGCAAGTCCCGAAGAGGACTTTTGTTGCGAAAGAAATCTTGCTCCAGCCGTGGAGTGAGTTTTCGGGCCGCCGTGCCTGTTTCAAAGTTTGTTATTGTTTGCGGAGACAACTTCCCTGTTCTGTGGTCGAAATACAGACTGAGATTGAGCGAGCGCAGAAGCTCTCAGTGGGCGTTGCTTAGAGACGTCATCCAGAGCTCCTCCCTCGTCTGCGAGGGCGAGCCTGTTGTCTCCATCTAGTGGATGATTTGGTTAACGAAACTTAGGATTTGAATATTCAACTTTTCTCTGTGTACCTAACATATTTTGTAAATGCAAACTTACCACGAACAATTGTAATTAAAAACGACAATAACATCTCTTCCTACTAACTACTCTTAAGTAGTGAGTTAAATCCATACTAATTCACCCTCCTGCATGCTACCACTTTGGAATGTCAACGCTATTTACATCTAAGATTTAACAAGTGGTCTATATGTTTGCATAAGTGTGATTGATAATGCAGTTTCTGTTTGATTCCTGTTTAGTGTGATTGCTCCCTAATAATCACCTGTGTTCTTATACAAAACAACCACTCATTTACTAAATGAATGATCAACATAATTTAATAACCATTTGAGTTTGCTTGCTCACAGATTTTATTAATTGATCATTTATAACGATTGAACAACAATAAAACACATAGGATTTGATGATTCATTCACAGAACAACTTACGAGTTGTAAACAACCCGTAAATAACTGCATGCAAGATTAACATATTTGTTGTGGTATGACAAAGAATATGATTAATTAACCAATTTCAATTAACTTTTCATTTTATTACTTTATTAACCAAGTTCTTTAACCAAACCACCTGTCAAAATGTCCAATCCTGATCAACCCGGTCGAACCAGTCCAGCCTCATCTGATGGCTCATATGGTGGCGATATTGTGGACTTGACTGAAGATTTATTGCCTGGGTATGTAGCACACATCCAAGGTAAAGATTCCTCAGAGCAAACAAACATAATGTCAGACCTCATCCATGAAGCCCAGTCTAATCCACTAAAAGGTAAAGCACTAGCTAAGATGCTAGGCAGCATGACTGCCGTGTTAGCAGCGCAGTTTAAACACACTCGGAGACTGCTTTACCTTGCAGCAGGTAAGTTGAAATTGCGCACGCAACAGGTCGCACAGCTACAGGAAGGAAACAAATCCCTTCATCAAAAACTTGAAACTTCCAAACAATCTTTGGCTCAAGCGGACACACGCATTAATGAGCTGACAACTCAACTTAACACCCCAGATGAGGAAAAGGCAGACTTGGAAAAACGAAATCGAGATTTGAAGCAGTCGCTTCAAATGCAAGGGCAACAACTGGTTGCCATACAAGATCGATTTGATGAGATAAGTCATGTCAATGTTGAATCCAGAGAACTACTTGATAAAGCATTGGTACAAGTAGACAATTTAAAATCTCACAACAGGGTCTATGAACAACGCATGGACGCTGATCAAAGGCAGTTACGGCAGATGCAACACCAACTAACAGAAGCCAAGGAGGAATTGGCTGATGCCTGCCATCGACAGGAAGTGAAGGACGAAGAATTAGCAGCTGCTAAAAGAGATCTCCAATATTCTTTCGAGATCAATAGAACCCGACAATCACTTTTCGATGATGCTTTCCTTGAAGAAAGGAAAAAGAGCCACGCCCGAGAAGCTCAACGAGACGTGGATGCACCGTTTCGTTCGCCGTACACTCCAGATCTCTTTGGAACCAACAAAACTCCAGCCACCCCAGCTAGGCTGGCTTCTCCTTCACGTCCTTCCCTACCTCCGGGTCCCCAGATTTTTCTGGGCCCCTCAGACCGAGATTTGGATAAGATTGCTCGCAACTTATCCCGCTTCGAACCCAAACCTGGTGTCTCTCAGGACACCAGAGCGTACTTGAAAGACATCGACTTCTACCTGCGTAAATTTCAAAATGTCACCGTCAATGAAAAGATATACCTGATCAAAGGTACCTCCAATCGCGACGTTAGCAGTTTTATCGAACGCCAGCCAGATTCAGTCAGAGCTGACTATGACCTGCTCTGCCAGGCATTGGAAAAAGAATTCTCCGACAGCTTATCGCTGACCGGCTTAACAGCGGCTATGACGGTAAGACAAGGGAGAAACGAATCACCTAAAGAATTTTACCATCGCCTTCTCAAAGCTTACTTTGGTTATCGAAATGAACCTGGGATGGAGGAAGACTTGAACTTCAAAACCCTCTTTGTCCAGAACCTCCATCCCACCACGAGTGATCAACTTGGTGTACTGGCAAACCCACTCACCTCAACCATCCAACACTTGCGTGACCTAGCCTCTCTGGGATTTGCAAAGCAAAAGCAATCCCTAATCAAGCCAGCAGAGCCCAATACCATCCTGAGTCTTAACACTAGACACTTGTCCATGGAGCTAGAAGGAGCCCCCGGCGGTGAACTACATGGTTCACCCAAACGTCCTCCACACACCTACCGGCGTGTTGAGGAGCAGAGACCGTCTGCACCACAGCGAAACGATCAGAACCACGGGTACTCAAAACGACCTTGGCCTAACAGACTCCAGGGCCACTCCAAGTTCGATCAGAATCGCCAGTATAGGTACCAAACAAACCAGTGGGAAAATCGCAGGACTTATGACGACCAAGAAAAGGGCCGTTATAAATCACCAGATAATTACCCACAGTACAAACGACATCAGAAACCATCCCACCATGACTTCCCTGATGAGGATAAAATGAGAGATGGTAACAAACCAGCTTTCCAGCGGATGAAAAACAACTCCAAAGGTAAGTTTAACAAACCTAAACTTGCCAGAGAAGACCTGGAATCCCTAAAGAGTCTTCTCCATGACATTTGCGAGGAGAACAGCAAGAAAGCTGATCTTTTCTCCGTGAATCCAACAGCCACTAGAACTACTCCACAAAACAACCCCTCCAACCTACCTGAGGAGGTGGTTGGGAAGCTTCGACTGACTTCCCATGACCCAGAGCCTGTTCCCCTGCAAAACCAGAACCATGCTCCCCGAGGGAATGGATGTCATGAGTCAAAACAGGGGGGTGAAAAACCTGTTCCCCCCAGCTCAGTCTTGTTGATGCAACTAGACTCCGAAAACAAGTCCCCTAGCGACGACGAATCAACCATTCAGGGTGAAACACCCCCTCAATTCTTGTGCAACCTCGAGGAAAAAGGAGTTGCTCGTAAATTCTACCTGTCCACGACTCTTGAAAACATGCTTGTTCACGAAGCACTACTTGACACGGCTGCAGACATCACCCTGATGTCATCAGAGCTTTTCAGCAGGCTGCAAACGATAGCGCGCCGATCAAACAAACACTTGAAACTCCAGAAATGTTCCCTGGATGTTCAGCCGTACGCCCCGTTAGGCACCACATTGACAGCTGCGTTGATGGTGCACATAACCATCGGGCCAATGCGTTGTGTTCACCCCGTGTACATCTCTCCTCTTAATGCCATTCCTTTTCTCATCGGCAAAGACCTGCTTAACCGATTCGAGCCGTTAATCGACTTCAAACGCTCAAAGATCTGGTCACAGGTTAGCCAACCTCTGCCTATCTCTTTTCCCCCAAGCGCTGGCGCTCAATGCTACGCACTAGGGACCACAGAGACCGAAACTCGGGTTCAGAATGTTCCACCCGACCAACCAGAAGCAACTGAAGTTGGTGAAATCCCTGAACCATACGTCGTAAAGTCACAGGGCGCCCTCAAGGCCCCACTTTGGACATTCAACCCGGAATCTCTGCCAGACTCCACCTCTTTTCCCAGCCCTCCCACCCCTACGGTCTGTGCAGTCACTCAGTCTCAGTCGACGGCCGACCCACCGGCAGACCCTGTCACTCCGGATGCTGTCTCTGTGACGCCTGAGTTCTCTGGCTCTAACCGGGTCTCACTTCAGACTTTGAACCCGGCGGTCCACACCATGGACCTCTATCTCTTTGATCCCTTGGCACATGACGTTTTCGATGCTGACTTTGAGTCTATGCTAAACTTGCGACACCTGTTCAAATTGCGCTCTTCCCTGCCGGTGAATACGGGCCTTTTGGTCCATGTTTCCGACGCACTCACTTCTCCTGCGCTCGTGGTGCCTCGAAACCACAGGGGGGTGATGCTGAGGCACGCCCATGATTCACCCGGTGCAGGCCACACAAGTGTTAAAGCAACACTTGCACTGAAACAAGTCGCTTGTTGGCCACAAAAGCAGGAAGACGTGGCGGATTACATCAAAGGCTCTTTAGTCCGTTGCCAATGCCAACCATCAAACCACATAAAATTCACAGGGAAAACTTACCGGACGTATGCGTCCCAGACAGATCATAGACTGCAGAAAATTTAGAGCACCCTGAGGTGCCAGGTACTAGGGTTATAACACAAGAGGAAAATCATAAACTCTAGTACAAGTTGTGCAGCGAAAGCTGTATTGGATGAAAGTCATTTCAAAGTCAGGTGCCTTGTCTCCAGTCAAGTCCACTGTGTATAAAACTCACCACCATTTTAAAACTTACTCTGCAATAATCACTCACTCAAACCACTTGGGTACAAGTGGGGGTTATCCAATAAATTACAAACACCCATTTGGTTACAAGTGGGGGTTATCCAGTAAATGACAAATACCAAAAGTTCACCATCACTCGATCGGAAGTGAGTGGTACCCAGACGAGAGAAAAACAGTTTATTGGATGCTTGCTAGCTGCAGCCTCCGTCGTCGGTTCTCTTTTCAGTTTAGGTCTATCTTCTGTCAATGCAAGCGTCTCCTAGGTGAACTACAGGCTGAAATTTTCAAAGTACACGATCAGATGGGAAAACAGCCAAACCAGTTAGAAACCTTACAGGGGTTTATCACTCAAAACCATAAGTGCGATAGACACCCTACTCTTGGTCTTGTCGGTTGATTCTGCACACACAACTAGTAATCAGGCTAATGTACGACATTATTAGTGACATCGGATCCTCAGTCGACAGCCTAGCCACGGGTAGGATTTTCCCATATGTTGTCCCAGGAACGTTAGTTCAGGACCTCTTCCACCACTGACAAAGTATTCCAAGCCCGCCATTTTAGAACTAGTGTCCAATTAAAAGGTAGACCTCATAAGTTAGTTTAATTCTAAGTAGGTTAGAAGTTTAATCAACTGAATAGTATTCAGAATCTTTTGTTTTAAACCATATATGTATTTAGAAATTAGATACATCATATATTTTTTCTAACCATTTAGAAGTTATCTATCATTTTTTTTTTTTTTGTTTAAGACAACAACTCTGATCATAAAGCTATTCTGCCACCTGCCATCCCTGTCTATCACCATCATCGTCTCGACAATGAGGTTCCCTTTACGCACCATCCTCGTTTCAACAACGTAACGATACTCCCTGGACAGCGAGTATCGTTCCGAGTGGGGGATATGTAGCGTGAATGGTGCCTGCTACTTTGAGAAGCATCTTATCTCATCCTGCATCTACTGGGATGAGAAAAACACATTCTTGTGTCCAACAAGATTTGGTCATTTACAGATGGAAGTTCTCCAAAGAAAGAACAATTTGTTTGGATAAAGGGCCATAAACTCTTCTATCGACCATCGAGTGTCAGTTTTGACACTGTCCAGGAGGATAATAACTTTTAAAACTGTGGGAAGGGTTTTCTCCCCACTTAAACCAACAAGAACTGATAACTTTTCCTGACTTCAAAGTGATCCGTTTGGTCAAAAACACACACACACACCCACACTCCCCTGTCCATCTTACATTCCACAGCCTAGGTTTCTTAACCTTTCGGTGACCCAGAGATTCACTCCAGCGGTGAAGCGTCAACCCCACCTAGTTTTCATCTGTGGTAATGTGACCAATAATTAAATTGTTTAGAAGTCATCATGTGTTAGGTTATTGACTTCTTTGTGTATAATCATTAATGGTATTGTAATACGTTTTAATGTTTTATCAGTGATGTTCAATAGATGTAATACCTTAAGTTTAAAGTTGTTAAAAAGGAGTTATAACTTGAACTTAGAATTACATTTTTACAATCTTGATACTAATGTTTGATTAAAACATTAGTGGTTTTATAGTTTTTGATATGTATCTGTCTCGTGCAAAAGAAAGGAAAAATTAGTAAAGAGGGAATTCTGATTTTGCGCGTGTAAAGGTTTTTCAATAATGAATCGATCAGAGAAAGAGAGGGTTTCGACCCCTCCCTCCCAGAGGGGGTTAAAGAAGAGATGACACAGAGTCAGTCGTGTTGTTGTTGGAAGAAGTTGAGAAAGTTGTCCGCAGGGAGATGACTCCAGCGGGAGATCTCCAGAACTTACATACATACATTTCATTTGTGTGTTTATTTTCTACCTCATGTTCATTTTTGTGAGTCAAGTGACTTCTAAAGGACAGCATTTTTAAAGATCTTTTGTTTATCTCGCGTGATTTAAATGCTAAGTGCTTGGCCAGCATTTCCAGTTTTTCCGTGAAATAGATAAATTCTAAAGCTTCAGAAGATAATCCGACTTCAGCTTTTTGATCTCTTTCAACGAGTAATCAGCCAACGGACTTCAACTCCCACATTCAATGTTCTGACGAGAAAGTTGAATGCTCTCCACGCTTTGCTGTTTGGTATCCCGGGCCAGCTGAACCGATCTCATCCAACCCATCCAAGGGGCTTGTCTATCCAGACAACGTGTGAGGAAACGGCCTCTGGACCCACAGAACCAACTGCAGCGATAAGTGAATGTTCCGTGGCTTTATGATCAATAGTTGTTTGTCAGACATATCTTCTAAATTTCCTAATCTTCCAAATTATTAACTGCAACTTTTATAGCTTAGAGAGAATAATCAGACTTTCCCTCACTACTAAAGTTCCAATCAGAATTGCTTCATTGAATTTTCATTTCATTCATTCATTCATTCATTAATTAATTACCAGTGTTAATTAGTCATTTGTATATTCATCACTTCATTTATTCAATTATCACGATTTATGGTAAATAAATGTTTCACTTTATCACTACGTCATGTCTGTGTGTGTATTTCAAAGCAGAACTGTAGATCAATGAATTCAGAACTTATACTTCAGACTTGAGATTGATTAATGATCAATACTTCTATCACAATAGTTTCTGCTTTTCCTATAAAAAGTGGTGGTGCCCCGAATTGAGTATTTCTTTATTTAACGAGTGCAAATCAATAATTACATGTATTAGTAGTTAACGCTACACAACCAACTAGAGGACACAAGCCTAAACAGAGGCTTTATGGGTACGAGGAAATGGTTCTTGACAGCCCAGAGTTCATTGTGCTTAAAAGCCTCTCTGAGATGAGTTGAAATGCCTGAATACCTCAACACATTAGCTGAGGAGCACCAATTCATTACCAATTCAACAGAAAGCACAAAAATGCAGATGTTTTCAAGCTCAAGGCCCATTTGGACTGGATTAATGTCCTCTGTTATGACATTAACTGTTCAAATTGCATGGAGAGACTCAGGGGTGGAGCAGTCATTTTAGAAATGTGGGTGTTGTGGGGGTGGCACAGGAGCACCGCAGCCCTCCCCACCCGCAGCCCCCGTTCCAATCTCCATTATATGCCAAATATAATGGTGCTCACCGGTGCAACATTAACATCGTCCCCTCTCAGTGAAGTTGATGCCTGATGTGATTGTCTATCCAAGACTAGCAGATCACAGCAGTAATAAGGATGAGTTGATTCAGATTTTAAGCTCAAACAGCTTTAAATGACATAAATGAACACCTACATAGCATCAATGCAAGAACAAAATGAATGTACTAATATCAAATTGAATGATTGGTATCACAGATTGCAAGTTTCCTTTCTGTTTCTTTCCAAAGCAAAGACCTAGCAAGCTCATGTTACTGTAACTCCACTTACATGAGGAGTCAATCGTCTTCTGCCTTTTCCTTTGTTTCCTTAACAAAAAGAACAATGAAAAAATATTAAACAATGTCAAACTCATTGGATGTCGCTTACAAACTATCGCTTACACTAGCACATACTGTCAAGTAGCCAATATTGGTCAGCCGCAGTTCTATAGCTAAATAATGTCAGCTACAGTGCTGGAATGTAACTAACGTTATACTGTACTGAAGTACAAATTTATGGTATTTATACTTTACTTAAAGGGGCTCTATGTAAGTCACAGTAATTGCTTTTTAACAACGACACTTGTGACACCAACTTTATACTTCTACTCCACTCCACCATCTCAGAGGCAAATATTGTTAATGAACGGTCATCAGACCCACGAGACTGCACCACCCTGCACGCTCATATGACATATCAGGTTCTGCCAGCTTCCTGCTAGCTGTATGCGGCTGTAATAATGAATATATTGGCTGTAATTCATCTCTTTTATTATCTTATAATACACCCATGGGCTGTATGCTGTAAGCCTGTACCGTGGTGGATGTATTAACGTCTCTGTTCCCAAACAACCGGCTATCGGCCAGTAGCTAGTAGTGCTAGTAGCTAGTAGTGCTAGTAGCTAGTAGTGCTAGTAGTATGACATCAACAGGATTTATTGGAGTTGTAGGATATTTACTAACACGCAGGGCAAAAGCACAGGACACAACCTCTTCTACATCCATGGTCTGTGGTCTATTGGACTCCACTTTGGATCCTTGATTTGAAAAAGTTTGAGATTGCTCTCAAAATCTGTGGGCTGGATTTTTCTAACTTCCATTTATGTCCATCACTCGATTTATGCTCCTCTGGGAAGCAGCCGGGTAAAAGAGTTTAATAAATACTGTAAGTAAGTAAGTAAGTAAGTAAATAGTTATAATAGTATGGCTCTTTATAATATTTTATTGTTCAACACAGGCCATTTCAGTAGAGAAAAGTTATTTCAATAGAATAGAAATAATTTAGTTTTACTTTTGTACAGCACTTTGTAGGCAAACGTTTTACTGGCGTCCGGTAATCGCTTTCAGTCCAAAATGGCGGAAGCGTAGCTCTGCAGCTGGGCGCTGATGTTGCACTGGAACGACAAATTGGCTTTCACTTCATATCAATATACATTCTTTGCTCATGATTCAACGCCACACTCAGCATAAAATCTGCAACTGAAAAAAATAAGACCTCAAATATAAAATATAAGTGAAAAATGAAAATAAATAATTTATTCAAAAGAATTCCAGAAGTGAATCAAATTATATTTAACCTAAAAAAAAACTTTTAATTCACTTATTTTTAATTTGAATATATTGTTGTATTTTTCAAAGTTCAAGATCAAAACTTGAACTTTCTAGTTTCATTTCTTTTTCAAATGATCAAACTATTGGCCCTGATTTAGCTCCATAAGACTGGTAACAGACAAAGCACTCTCAAATCCTGTAATAATTCAGCCCGGTCGCACGGAAAGGTATGTGAATGATAGCGTATAATAAAAATGCCGTTGTTGCTTTAGGCGTGTCATTTTCACGCCATGTAGTCTATACTGACTGCAATATAATGACGTAGAATAAAAAAAAGGAGAAAAACAACTAATAGCAGGCAGGAGGGGAGGTGGATGGGTCCAACAAACACAGGACTTTCAACCAGGAGACCGGTGTTTGAGACCGGTTACTTTAGTCATGTGTTTTGTCGTGACATTTATGACATGTTTTCTGTACTTCTGTTACGTTATTGTTATGTATTTTACTTAGTGTAAGTACTTATTTTAAGCCCAACCATGGCGTGTTTCCTAAACCTACGTGAGTGGTTTTGTTGCCCTGCTGGTACTGCACCTTTATACACGCACGTAATATTCACGCAAAGCACAACTTGGCACTGACACGCTGTCCTCTGGTGGACAGGCGGGTCTATTACATGCTGTCCTCTCTTTCAGTCTGATGATTTGGGCTAATAATTTGAAGCTAATAAAATGCTTAATCTATGACATTATATGTAAACATCTCAGACTTGTTTTCTGTTTTTAAATCAGCTCATGAACTTACAGCCAGACATTTCACTGTGTCATCAGAGCTCACCTCTAAGCTGCTGCAACCAGGATTTTACTGATTCAATGTTATATCCTTCAATGTAAAAGGTGTCTCTTGTAGTGATGAACCTACAGAGGATTATCAGATTAATCTGCAGCTCCCCTCAGCTTCAGCTTTATAGAGGGTTTCTGCTCATTGTTTAACAGTCCGGCACCGCAACTTTACTGTCCTGTGTCTGAGCAATACACGCAAATTACTACACTAGAGACCATTTTGTGATGGGATTATATTAGCCTCGACGCCAAATCTGGCCACTTGCACCTGATTCAACTGTTATCAGGTCATGAAATAGGCGTTATCAGTCACTATAAGCACCATAGATGTGGGTCATTAGGGGTCTACTATGCCTACTACGTTGTAAAAGTGAAAGTGAAACTTAAAAGCAACACGTTGTAACATGTTGTAAAACTGAATGAACACAAACAAAAAGGCTTCTTTAGGTTTAGGCAACAAAACTACAACTTCTTTAGGTTTAGGCAAAAAAACAGTTACATTTAGGGAAAAACATTGTGTTTTGGGTTAAAATAACTACGAACACAAAGACAACTACATATTATTGGTTGTTGGTCTCCTGGGTGAAAGTCCTGTGTTTTGTGTCCCATCCATCGTCCCCAACCTCCACCCCTTATGGAGTTTCACACTGTCTATACTACAGTGCCTGACTTCCTGTCATAATTACTACGGTCGCTAGAGGTCACTGTTGTGTTCTTTTATACCTTCTTTCGGTGATCTACCATGTGGGTAGATGATAAAACCTACTAGTGGGTGTAGTAGGCCCCTACTGACCCACATCTATGGGGCTTATAGCGACTGATAACGCCTATTTAATAGCCTGACAACAGTCTAATCAGCTGCCACTTCCTACCCACGTACTTCCAGCCCCCTTGAACTCGGCCTTCATTTTGATCTGAACTACACACCTATAGTTTCGTGACGGCATCTTACACCGTTGTGACGCAATCATGGTGACAAAATCTGTCCACAGACAGACAGACAGACATATAAACACCTGGCAAAGAACATAGAACATTTCGCACACTGGTCACAGTGTATAGTGGGTAAAAGCCCCCAGTAGGACATTTTAAAGCAGGTCAAAGGATCCAAACAAACATTTGCAGCCATTCTCTGTGAGACACTATCAGACTTTTGCATTGGTTGGTTGATGAACAGTCTTCTGTCTCCACGCTTACCGGCAAACCTTATCTCCCTGCTGCTCTGTGTCGGGACGCTTTATTAACATCTGCAATGCTCCCTCATCCTGGGCTTATTTTCCTGTTGTTCTTCTTCGTCGTGTTTTTCTCCTCCTCTGTTTCCAGCCTGTTTTGATTTCCTCTCAGCTGGAGCGAAGGTCACCCCCCCCCCCCGTGTGCGAGCCATGTGATACGGAAGGCCGCAGCAGTAAATGGTGGAGCAGCAGAAACAAGATATGGTGATAGGAGGTTTAGCGCAGAGCATGTTCAACATTACAGATGGGCCTTCATGGTGGTCCGGCGCGGGGCTCCCACCACTCACAGGCTTTTATCTCTATTTAACCTTGAAGACTGCAGATAGAGAGCAACGGCTGTGGTTTCGCTCCTTTGACAGACAAAGATCTCATATCCCATGGCCAACGCACACAACATTCATTTTCACCATTTGTTCTCACTGCCACCCCCAGCTCCGTGCTTTGCTTGCTTTTGTGATAACACTGTGTTCAAAGTCAAGGATCCACTCAGAACAAATGGTTAGAATTCCCATTTTCTTCTCCAGTCTCTAAGTCTTATGTTTAAAAAGTAAGAATATGTAGAAAGATCTGCTGGAGGACGGCGTGTCGTTGAATCTTGATTGAGTTCTTAGATCATGAGCTCAGTGGATAGACTGAGTGAAAGGCTACGAAACTGTCTGCTTTCATCTCCACTCTTGGTCTTTCCTGCTGATGCAAATTTCTAAAACAGATTCATGGATTTGAATTGAATTTTTTCATTATGTATCCTTTTTAATATTTTGTAAACTGCATACTGTCCCCAACCCAACTGTTAATGTCAGAGCCCACTCCAACGGTTCATAAGAATCCACCGGAGCTCTCATGCACTGGTCCAAGTACAAACACAGCTCTGCCACGCGCTCCCACCCACAGCAAGGCTCTGCAGCCAGAGCATGAAGACCCTGGTGCTGATTCAGACTAAAATTAAACACAAAAACACCTGGTGGTCCAAATGATGTCATAGACTGTGTTCTCCACTGCTGTTATACAGTCTGATGGCAGTGGGCACAAATGAGCACCTGCCGTGAGACACTGCCGTCCACTCTGACGTACTGTAGCCAGCCAGTGAGGTAGTCCATGATCCAGGATTCAGTGTCAGGGTGCAGTTGCATCGCCAGAAGCTTTTCCCTTAAGCTGGGGATACACCAAGCCCACATCAAACAACTAGTGTTGACGAAGGCCACCAGTTGCGTCACCTCACGTTGCCTTTGTCTTGGCCAAAAAGTTGCACTCGAACACATCGGCCAGTTACCACGTACGTTCTGCACCTGCGTGAGATGAAATAACTGAATAATAACGGAAGACCAAGGACGGCGTATAAACGTACAAGTTTACAAGTGTACGTGTTTGCCGACCATTTTCACACCACTCTCACTCACCACTTAGCTTCATTCCAGATGTCCATGACGCTGCGAAAATATCCGTGTCAGATCAATATCCATGATCAGATGAGATGAAGATGAAAAATGAGAAGAGCTTTCTGTGTGTGCCCTCTTGGCTTTACTCGTTGGCTTGCTTTCCTCACTTCCGTTTCTATTCTCGTGCGCTGATTCATTCAAGCTGAACAGCCAATCAGAGTGATTTATTTCACCGACGAGCTCCAGCACTGATTCAACATGCTGAATCGGCCCAAAAACAAAACATACACAGGCAAACTAGAGTCGACGGTGTGGGACACACCGAAAAAGCTAGGCCGACGGACGCTAGGCCGAAGGACGCTAGGCAGACGGATGCTTAGTGACAGCCGACCGTCGACGCTCACAGTGCTTACCTGCTTCTCCAGGTGCTAGACTTGTGAGTCAGAAAGTCTCTCTGATGTGCGCCTGGTATGCAAATGGGGTCCAGGGAAGCAGTTAGCAGGGTCCTCTGGTTCCGTAGAACCAGCCTCTCAAAGGTCTTCATGACATGTGCCACAAGTCTGCAGTCACTGAGAGCACTGGGACATCCTTTCTGGAACGATGCAAGAGGTCTTCCAAAAGTTTAGGCACCTACCTCAACCTCAAGGACAGATTGAAGAGGTGCTTGAAGACTGCTGCACGTTGGCCAGCACTCACTTTAAGGACCCTGGGATTGATGTTGTCTGGCCCATTGGCTTTGTTTATTCGGACCCTGGAGAGGTCCCTTTCCACCTGGCTGGGAGTAAGGGTGAGGCTGGGAGAGGCTGCAGGGTGCACGCAGACTCACACTGTGACAAAAATACTGTTTATGCTATAGGCCAGCAAAGACAGTTGAATACACTCATAAAACAACAAGGATTAAACATGCATGCTGAGTGTAACAGTATCTCAAGTCAGAGAGGCTGAGTCCAACCCTGACAGAGTAAAGATTCTACTACAGACCACACATCAAACAATATAAATACTAAATAAATATACTACTGGAAGAAAGCACATATACTGTACACATAAAATAATAAGAAAAAGTTATAACAAACAGGTACAACATTTTTTTTTTTTTTTATAAAACATTCCATACACAGGCACATTTATTACATTCCTGTGTCTGTCTTCAGGACGAGAGCATCATAATTATCCAGAGACCTACAGTATATTAATACATAGTAAATTACTCTTTTTCAATTTGCAGTTTTCATCTGTGTCTTGAATGGATGGAGCGACACAATTTCATTATTTACATTATATATATACAGTATATATTTGCCAAAGGCAAACACTATAGCAATTATCTTATGCATTACTTATTATGTTGATGAGCCAGATAAATAAATTGACCAGGCCATATATTGTGCCAGCTTATCGGGAATATACTTGTGTATGTGTTGGCAGTTAAGTCACAGTAAATATCAGTACAGAGATGCCAATTTGGTACCAAATTAATATATGTGAATAAATGAAGCCCATTTATTGTTATATGGAGCAGCAACTTTATGTTGCCACTGTAAATTTCCTGCTATCTAATAGATTTCTTTGGCACTGTATAGTTGGTATAGAAGAGCATAACTTTCCTCTCAAACAGCAAATATACTTCCTAAATTCTTTCAGCATTCTAATGAAAGCATATTTCAATCTGCTGCTGGGTCAATTTCTATCTTGCTGCGTTGTGTTCGGCGTTTGTCTTCAGGGATAAATCCATCAGATCCAGTTGACTGGCTGAACATCGGCAGCTCATGTGTTTCTCATCGGATAGGTGGCATAGTGGCATATTCATTTCTGGTGTGTGTGTCAGTGGAGCTGCGTGCCTCTTTGGATGGTACGCTGCAGGCACACCCCATGCTGAACACTGCAGCACAATAAAAACATGGCAGGATGTATTCCCTCCTGACCTATCTCAGAGGGTGTGGGCCTAATAAAAGAGATATAAGTAGCCTGTCATCAAACCCATGTGGAGATGACTGCAGTGGCTGTTGTTATTTTCATGAAATGAAAGCTGCTGTTTGATTGTGCTGAGGGCGAGGCAAGAGATTCCTCATTCACTTGAAATTAAAGTCCAAGCTTGTGTGCTCTGCTGGGTATAGTGGATTGTGCTTCTGCTGGATGTGCTTTTATTGCTTCTATCTTTTCATTATCTCAGCTAGGTGCTCTTAAATCTGAGAAGTTTCTGTTTGTCAATAATTTGAGACGGTACGATTATCCAGAACAAGCTGCTTATAATTCACAACTTCATGCAGCTGTAAGGGCGTGTTCTGGAAGGGCGTGTTCTTGATACAATCCATAGAAACAATTTGAAGATGTGTTTCAAGCCACTGTATATAGAATTCTTATGCGATTATAGCATCTTTCAAATTATTCTGATCTCATAAAATGTTTGTATTGTGTGGTGAAATCTAAAGTCTGTGTGGCTTTCTGTTCCTTCACATCCCAGGGTCAGATCTAAGGGGGCAGAGCGGGGTGTTGGCATGCACGTCTGCCAAAGTGTCTTTTTTTCAGCCTGTCCTCCCGCAACATACGACCCCGTAGATTGTTTGTACTGCAGCTTATTATGACCCATATTTCCCTTTAGTTAGGAGGCGATCTCTAGTGGCCATAGTAATTATGACGGGAACAAACCTGGAAGTCATGAGATGTAGTGTAGGCGGGTTTCTTAGACATTACTGGGTGCGTGTGCATTCAGGAGGCAAAACAGTTTGCCAACCGTTGTAATCAACGTAGATTTTGCATTGTTTGTACATTCTTGATGACTATAGTAAACACCTGCAGAATCCGACCACCAGATACCATTACTGTATGACGTATTAGTATGACATTTGTTTATTATTATCACCTGTTATGAAATGAGTAACGTTAGATCAGACATAAGTGTGATTTGACATGGGGGACCAGAGTCTGTTTGGTTGACACTCCGGTCGGCGTTGATCTTATGGGAGTCCCTCTGGATGGCCGCCGCCAGACACTTTGTCCTTAGCGATTCCTCAACAGATATAACGTTAATATAAAACTGGTCTTGTTATTAGTACAACCAGTCACACAGCAGCTCTTTGTATGTCGGGCAGGTGAACATTAACATTGGACCCCTGATGGCTCTCTATTAAATAGTGTATTGCTGGTTGCTAGCTAACGTTAGCGGTTAGCCCTCAGCCTGAAACGTAACACTAAAAGTCAATTTGTCAGTTGATACATACATGAGAAAGGGTTTAGCTGTTTCCACTTTAAAAATCTATGATTTTGCTTGGAGTACTTTTGCCATGTTTTGTGAGTCTGTCAGCAAAACTAAAACTGCTCATAAATACTTTGTACATTTCAAACCTCAGTATATTCACGGGTTTTTAGTTTAAGATTAGATGTTACGATCCCTCTTTCCCTAGTCTGTTTTCCAATTTAGCCATTAAATTACTTCTAAAAGGTATTTCCAAAGCTTCTCCTCCAGTTCCCGACCGCAGACGGCCCATTACGCTTTCTATTTTGCACAGGATGCTGACAGTACTCAGAGCGTCTTCTCCCCATACATCGATGCTCTGCTCGATTCTGTTATTCTGTTAGCCTTTTATGCATTTCTCAGATGTGGCGAATTTACAACATCCTCAAAATCTTTCAACCCAAATAAAGATATTTCATTTTCCGATCTGGCTTTTCATCCTAGTCATTAAGCACTCAAAATGTGGAGGTGCATGCTCCGTTATCGTGACTCACCTAGACTCTCTGTTTTGCCCCTTTAGATCTATGATTATCTATTTATGAATTAGACCCAGTATTTGTTCCACTTCTCCATTAGTTCTTACCCCTGATAATCTCCCTCTGTCTAAATCTTGGTTCATTCATCACTTTGAGCTAATCCTCAAAAACAATCTATCCCCTCAGCATTATTCAGGGCATTCTTTTAGAATAGGGGCTGCTACTTCTGCCGCCAACCAAGGAAACTGCGCATACCATAATAACTGCGCAAATTGTAATAATTAAATTACAATTAAATGTTTAAAAGCTCATAATGTAATAATGAGCACATAATGTAATAAAACCTTGAGCACATAACGTAATAACAGTTTTGTTCATAGTGTAACAAGTTATTACATTATTATTATTATTACATTATTCACTCATCGCACTGGTCTATCATGACTCCACTCATCGCACTGGTCAATCATGACTCCAGTAATCGCACTGGTCTTCGTGATCCCACTCATTGCACTGGTCCATCCTGACTCCACTCATCGCACTGGTCTACTTGACCGCATTCGCTGCTTGACCTCATACCAGTTTAGTTATAACATGTTTTACCGTAATCCATTTCGCCCATAACTAATTTTCTTTTCTGCTTAGAATTCACAGCTGCAGTAAGGTAAGGTAGGTATGTGTAGTATTTATATAGTATATATAAATGCAGTATATAGTATTAGTATATAGTATTTTATTTTCATATTTTTATACATAATACATTTTTATTTATTTATTTTTTATTCCGAATCCAACCACGGCATCACTTCCCCCTTAAATAAACTACGTCACAATGGTTGTCTAAATTGCCAAAGACTTTTCCCAATTCATGTTATTGTGCACTATGTAATAAATTATTATTCACTCTAGATGAGTCTCTCCTGATTGAAATGAAGCTTATGCGGCGGTTCAGTCAGGAAGACTCCGGTAACACTCTCATTCATTCACAAATATCTCTGTGTGTCTCTCTCTCGGGCTCCTACTCTATCAGCGGATTACGGGTGTTTCACTCTTAGTAACCGATCAGATCTTGCCACGATCTCCCTAAGGCAATCACATAGCTGCTGACAAAAGTTTAAAACTGTTCAGCTCTCTGCTGCTGTCAGTTGTCATTACAGCCCAAACCGATGCAACGCTCCTCCACCCCATCACCTCTGGCTTTCTTCATATCAGTGCCAATCCTGCTCCACACATCCTTTCATCGGATCTTCAGCATTTCCCTTCACTACCACCACCACCAACAGTGTTTAGACCCCGGGGAATATTCCTAATCCAACCACGGCATCACTACCTCCTTAAATATACTACGTCACGATGGAATCGAAATCGCCAAAGACTTTTCACTATTCATATTATTGTGCACTATGTAATAAATTATTATTCACTCTAGATGAGTCTGCCCTGATTGAAATATAATTGTTCATTAGAGCGGAAATCCATTTAGTAAACCAGCCTAACTTGGTTGAACGTTTCATTTCCATTTTAAGGTACATTTTGAACAGATAAAATATGTGTGATTAATTTGTGATTAACAGCGATTAACTATGGACAATCATGCGATTAATCACGTTTAATTATTTGAATTGATTGACAGCCCTAATTTTGGCCAAATCAAAGTGAAATTAATTTTACTGATAGAATATTATCTGTGATAAATACCAATAGACTAATCAATTTTCTAATTGGTGTTCCATTGCAAACATGTAAAAGGGACTTCAGCTAATCAGGACCAAGCATAAGAAGAAAGAAAGAAGAAGAAATCTTTATCTGTCATAGTACATAAAGGTACATACATGAAATTTGACCTCTGCATTTAACCCATCCTAAATATTTTTAGGAGCAGTGAGCTGCTGCAAGCGCCCGGGGAGCTTCTTGGGGTTTAGTGTCTCGCTCAAAGACACTTCACCATGCAGTCTGTAAGAGCCGGGGATCGAACCGCCAACCTTGTGGTTAAAGGACGACCCGCTCTACCCACTGAGCTACAGCCGCCCCATAATTCTCCAGCGTGGTAAAGTTATGTTTTCAAGGAATTATACCGCATTTCATATGCAAGTAAATGTCTTACTAATTAATAATATAGTGATCTATTAATGCATGCGATATTATAGAGGGCTTTTTTTAGAGCCAGCGTGGGCAAATGGCCATCTGAACACCACAAACATATTCAGTAGTTCAGTGAGAGCAACAACAACCTTGCATCTAAAATAAAACAGTATTCTTGTTCAGATTTTCCACATCACCATCTGAATGCATGTAGGTTCCCGTGGCGATGCATACATACAGTTTGGCTGCATGCAGTTTGTAATACCTCGGCTTCATTTGGTGGCATTACGGCTCAACAAGTTTGCATTTATAACGTATTCCCTCAACTGAGAATCTGTATCGCTCATCGAGAATATCATCAGGAAAAGCCAGCAGATCTATTCGGCCTTTAAAAAACTCTTACTGACACCTAGGTCCAGGTACGCTTTTTATAGCTGAAACTCTGAATATAAACCGGTCAGGAGCAGGTGAGGTCCGGTAAACACGCTGTGTTGATGCCTACATTACATTATGACCTCATCATTGACCCTATCTGTGTAGAGACCATACTGCTTTTAGCATTCACCTAATATTAAATATCAAAATTTGTGATTGCAAAAAAAAAGGTTATATTACCATTACGAAGTTGTGAAGTTATTAGCTCTATTAAAAAGCTGTTCAGTGCAGTCAGTCAGCCCCTTCAGAGCCCTCTCACATTAGTATTTACTACAGCTAACTGGGTGTGTCCACCATTGGTCCAGGAGATGTAGTTTCCATTGACAACAGGAGAACAAATATGCCCCTGATCTATGTAAAGCAGAAATATAAGAGCAGAAAGCCACTCCCTTCACTCAGCCACTTTATAGCTGTACTAGCCACTTTATTTCCTATAATAAAGTCCCACTCAAAGCAGTATGGAAATGACATTGCCATTACTGAGCTCCCACTGCTGCTATCAGGCCAAAGTGCCGAAAAGCCCAGCTAATTAATCAGAGAGAATTACAAGGTTTGCACATTCAGACGGCTCTCTTTGAGAGAGAGAGGGCTGCAGAACATGAAATGACACAGCCTGTAAAAAGTAAAAAGTGAGCAGAGAGAGCAGAGGATCTCTATCAGTTCAACAAAGACTCCTGTCTGCTCTCTGTCACTCTCTGCTTTTAGTAAACAGGAAGTGTGCTTGAAGCTATGAAACAAACAGCAACAGTTCCCTGTCTACAGTGACAGATTATATTGTGTGCTGTGTAGAGCAACATGACAACAAAATACGTGTAATCATGTTCATCCTTGAAATGTTAATCATCAAGATGGATTGTTTTTCCCGTCCCTGTGCTGCGAAGCACTCATGGTTGTTTACCGCACTTTCAGTCAAACATTTCACCTGCGAATCAAAACACAAAATTATGTTTCTAAGCAACTGCTTTTGTGTACAGTTTGTATTAATTTTTTGCTCTCAAGAAGTTGCTGATTTTTGGCTGGACTGCAGAGGGCCATATACTCGTTTTTTTACCAAGTCTTGTTAATGTAGAAGCTCATAAAATCACTAAGGGGGGTTCTGGCAAAAATGACCTGTGAGGCCCCATTGACCCCCCATTCTCTCACCTTTAAGTACCTATGTAACACAGCAGACTACACATGGCAGAGCTGTGGTAAGGGGTGTGTGAAGTGGGTCATCACATTCTTCAAGGGGTGGTCAGGTGGGTCTATTACACGCTTTGGCATGATATCAAGTGTTTTTTCTCTGTGTCAAATTAGTTTGTGATAATTTGACTAAACACACATGTATTTGGAATATGAATCATGGAAAACGGAAATAATAAACTATGTTTTCAACACGTTCTCATCCCAACTCGACACATACTGATGCTTTGTCAGACCCCTCGGCGTCACTTTTCAGTCGCAGTTAACACGTGCTGAATGTTGAATTAAACAAAAACCCTTACTTAGCATTAGACAACAAAACCACTATAGTTAGGTTTAGGAAAGAACTACATGGTTTTGGCTTAAAACTGCTAAGTTTGTACAGTGCAAATGAAACGGGGACGTTGTGAACATGGGATTCGAACGAACAGCTGATTGTAATGTGACACATGGGACACAAACAGCCGTCTCCCGGATGAAAGCCTTGTGTTTGTTGGACCCATCCACCTCACCTCCCTGACGCCCAGTGTGTCACTTTCGCTCTTTAAACTACGTCACCACAGCACTTTCCCTGAGCATTTCATATTGATGCGAATTGGTTGACAATATAATAATAACAATAATAATAATAATTGAAGCTGCAAGCAGCGATGATCGGGCCCTCGCACCTTAACGCACGTCGGGGCTACTTGCGGGACGCCGGTCGACGCAGCCCTACATTTCTGTGACCATCGTACACTGCACTCACAAGTTAGACATTATTTCCTGTGTGGATTGAGCGGCACAGGACATGACAGATTGCAAATTTTTCACCACTTCCTGTGTCCACTATGTGGTGATAGAGAACAAGCGCAAAAAAATGCATTATGTTGCTTTTCTATCAAGTGTAGATCACACAATGTAAATTTCATGTAAATCGGATGATGTTTGTCACATAACGCTGACTTCCTGTTGCCAGTAGGTGGCGCTATGACTATTAGCCACTATTGCCATATAAATGTCCTCAGGCCTGAACTCTTATGAAGTAGATCAAGTTTGGGGCAGATTTGACCAAGTACCGTTGAGTTACAACAGTTTGTCGTTTAATGGCGAATCATGTAAATTCTCCGCAACGCCAAGTCAACACCGTTTCATGAAAACTCACGATTTCAGCAACTTTTCATCTCAAAGGTGGCGCTATGACTGAGAGCCAAAATTTGCATGTGGATGTCCTCACACAGGGACTTTTATCAGGCATGAGAAATTTGGAGCAGATTGGTTAATGTACGCCGAAATTACAACAACTTCCTTTTTTTTTGGCGAAAGGTTCTTTTTCGCCGCCACGCCACTGCAACATAGTTCCATAACTTTTTGATCTTTGAGCAACTTTTCATCACAAAGGTCTTAAGATTCTACTGACCAAATTTGAAGTTGATCAGGTCAAATCTCTAGGAGGAGTTTGTTAAAGTACAGCGCCTGGAAATGGTTTAAAAAAAAAAAGGACCGAATATTCAAGATGGCCGACTTCCTGTTGGATTTACGGTATACCTCCAAGAGACATTTTTCCATATACCAACCAAATTTTATACATCTAGGTGAAATGTGTCGCCGGGGCTACTCGATAGCTCAGTATCCAATTTGCTACACCTGAACACTAAACCCATATCAGATATCTATTTCACGCACGTCTGACACGTATGCCAAATTTTAAAAAAAAAGTCTAGTAGCCCAAGCACCTCTTTTTTTTGCTCAAAGAGGCAATAGAATAATAATCATTAGAAATTCAATAGGTCCTCGGACCGACATTGTCGGTGCTCGGGACCTAATAATAATACATTTATTTATATAGCACTTCTCAAAACAGAATATATAGTTAATGGAAAGCCGCTAAGGGGTGCCTCGTGCAGCGGTACCGAACGCTGACGGCCGTGACAAAGTGTCGGTATATGACGCCCTGGGAATGAGAATGAGCTGATATTTTGTCTCAGGGCTTCTGTATCAGACAGCCTGGAAATTAGGTACTTTAGTGAAACCCAAATCATTGTAGCTAATATTGATCTGGGGCCGTTGTGCCGGGTGACTTGTTGGAGCTGCCCATTGTTGGAGCTGCCCATTGTTGACTTGAGATACATTATTTCCTAATCAAGGATGTGACTACATAAACGTTTAGTCACTGGTGATAGAATTGTTCAGAATGACTATTCAGTATATATATATTAGTATTGAAATATCAGTCGGTAATGATGGAGAAGAAGAGAAGAAGAGAAGAGGGCAGGCTCATTCATCTGATAATGATGTTAACCATAACTCTAAGTAGTGACAAATAGTCATATTAAATGACATTACTGAAATGCTGAGTGTGGTGTGCATGTGTTTGGTCTCTCCTTCATGCTGTGTCCATCTGGTGTGTGTGTGTGTGTGTGTGTGTGTGTGTCTGTGTGTGTGTGTGTGTGAGAGAGAGAGTTACTGAATGGGAGTGTGGTCGATGAGCCTGCCATCAAGACCAAAAGGCCAATGATCCTCTCAGTAGGTGGATGTCCTGATTGTGGGATGGAGTTGTCATTAGTCATTGTCCAGGCCGCCACCCTCCCCACCAGCCTCTCATTTGTGTCCCATCTCCCCGGCCAATCATATGCCCATTAGTCTTCATTTCTCCTTTTATGGCCAGGGCCTGCTCGGTCCAATCAGCTCCTGCTCTCATTTTCTTCACATTGGTTTTATCTACAGAATCGACAGAGCTGGCAGCCCTCCAGCCACATACTTCCCCATCACTTACTGAGCCCTACACACACACACACACACACACACACACACACACACACACACACACACACACACACACACACACACACACACACACACACGCACACTTTCAACACATATAAACATGACTTTGATAAGGTCAAGGTTCTCTCACTGACCAGAAAACAAAGCTGTTTGGGAATAATCTTATAATGCTATGACAGGCTGGAGTTTTAGTGCCACATGTTGCTGGAAAAATAGCTGTTCTGAAGTCAGACCTAATCTGATTGGTTAACAAAACATCAGAGTGACTTCAGATTCAGTGAAAAACTCAAAGTTGTGTATGAGATGTTAGAAAGTATGGAGATTTTAAAGCTGTATCAAATCGATGTATCCACAAATACACAAAACTCTACAATATGCTAAAAACCACAGGTTTGAACATTGTGTAACCTTGTAAAGCTGATAACACGTTAGCAAACTATTTCCTGTTTCTACATCCAGCAGACACAGATTAACATAACCATTAATTTAGAGCCACGTTTCTGGAATGCTAATGAATCTAAGTCCAATATTCACTCCTCTTTAAGCTCTGTTTTTGGTTTCCACCAACTCCTGTAAATGTCTGTCTGTCTAGTCGCTTAGGGCGTTTTCACACCTGTAGTTTGTTTGCTCTGGTCAAAATCAGGGACCAAATTGTTACCATGCTGCATATTGCCTCGAGTTTGGTTTGTGTTCACACGGCAGCATTTACAAACGGACCAAAATTTTGGTGCGCAAAGAAACTGCTCTCTAATTGGTCAGAATTTCCATGCTGGAAAACTCCCAGAAGTAAACAAAGAAGAGCAGACTTCCAGAACGCAACAATGGAAGGACAACTACAAGGCTTGATCTTGGCCCTGGTCATCTTTTTTTTTATCTCGTAGCAATTTTTCACTCAAGGCAACGATACAGTTTGAAAATAAGTCGACTGGAAAACAACGTATTGATGCACTGGAGTTGCTGAAGGCTCATATCAAGACGTACGGACGACGGAGGAGGAGGCGTGCATTAACCCTCCTAAACTGTTACATGCTCATCGGCCGAAAATATTTCCTTAGATCCATCAGGTATGCCCGTGGTCTTCAACGCAGCCTGACGTTACACCTTAGTACTTTAGTACTGATGTGAATAGCGAGGCCAAGCGTAGGCTCTTTGTAGTAATATTGCCTGGTGTCTGGTGTTGACGTGCACAGAGCAGCTCGCTAATGGAGCTGGTTTAATCCAAAAAGGCGCAATGCTTTCTCCAGTTGGGTCGGATGAAGGTCGGATCATGTTCTCACCACAAACGAAGCGTACCGAACCATACCACACTTCGTTTGGAAGCGAACCGAGATCCCCCCCCCTTCAAGGAGGTCTCGGTTCGCTGGTTTTGGTGCTATTGCTGTGTTCACACCTGCCCAAACGAACCGCATCGAGAGGGTAAACGCTCCAGGGTTCGATTCAACCGAACTAAACAAGGCAGGTGTGAATACGCCCTGACTGTGTCTGTCTGCTGTTTGCTGCTGAGCAGGTAGTGTACAGTGGGTTTATCATGATGGGAACAGCACGGAACCAAACAGTAAAGTTGCAGCAGTAAAACCAAAACTATGAGCTGACAGTTGCTAAATAATAATTATCTGCATGTTTGTTACTATGAGCGACCCCCTTTCACATACGGCTTCACAGAATGCAAGCTGTCAGTTTGGTGCTTCGGTCACTCACATTACTGTCAGTGCATCACAATACAGCTGTCTAGACAGCACACAGTTCTCTTACATAGGGGACATAGCTAAATGATTGCACTACAGTGTTCATTTGACCGGTCCCAGCAGAAACAATCCCAAGTTGTTGGGTCCCAGAACAAGAGAAAACTTGTTTTCCATTCGTCTTCAGAGACCTACTGACCTTCCAAATTCATGAATGCCATTATGTTATGGATGAATGGAAGACCTCTTTGACATTAAAGTTTGCCACTTGGTGAGCTTTTTGTGGTTCTTTATATATACCCATCAGGTTTATTACAACCTTTGAGACTTTGAGTTTTTATGTCTCTCCAGAACAAGATTTTGAGACATTATTTTTTTAATTATTGTTTTTATGTCTCTTCAGAACAACTCAGAGACATATTTGCATAACTAAAAGCCTCTGTAGAACAAAATGTTTTTGTTGTCGTAACGTAATTTCTCACGTCTGACACAGCAGCCATGGTGAAATGTGAAATGGATCTTAAATTGAAATTGTGTTTTTCATTATGCTTTCATATACACGGCACCGATGGAGAGAGGTTACAGGAGCAAATGTCACTTATTGTTTCCACTGCATTCCTTTTTTCCCTCTAACACTCTTAATTATGGCTTTATTTGTCTGAGAGATGCAATCGAGTTTGAGCTGTGTTTTCTCGGCCTATGGAATGGCTGCTCTGAGGGGACTCCGCCAGCCTCTCACAATAAATGAGATGTGGCATGACAATCTGTGGTAAGAGGCTCAGGTCATAATAAGTGCCCTCATACATAAATTACCTAGTTAATGCACAGCTAATGATCCAGACAGACGGAGGGCAGAACCCGCTGGCAACGTGTTATGTGCAGTTACATTGCATGAAATAGGATTGACATCAGCAATCAGACTGTAGTGATGGAGGTCTGCATGTTTCTTTGTATGCATATCTGTCAACTTCTTGTTGGGTACATGCATCCACAAAGGAAAACCATAATTGTTCGCAAAGTTTGTGGAGTTTACACTGTTGGTGACCACAGCGAAACGTGTATGTAAATGTCTTAAAGTGGCAGTAGGCAGAATGTTTTGGCATCATTGGGCAAAAAATCCATAATAACCTTTCAGCATATTGTAATTCAAGTGTTCTGAGAGATAACTAGACTTCTGCTCCTCCTCATGACTCTGTTTACAGGCTTTAGAAAATCTAGCCTGTAATGGAAGACTTTGACCAATCACAGGTCATTTCAGAGAGAGAGAGCATTCCTATTGGCTGTTCATTCAATGGAGGCAGCTGTCAATCACTTGCAAACTCCGATCAAACGGTCAAACTAGGGAGCGCTGATCAAATATGAACTGCAGCTTTAAATGTAAAAAGTACATTCTTTCTCATAAAAACAAAAGTTAGATTTCAAAGCAATAAAAAATGATTTACCACATCCACCCTAACATTAGCAAAAATCGGAGGAGCAGCTTGTCACTAAAATGAGAATAGCTGGTCCATCCTAATGGTCAGCCCACCTTAGGGTGGCCACTTCCATAACACCAAAAAGGAGGACAGTATTAGGCCAGGCTAAAAACTGAAAAATAATCCTAAATTGATAACACATAAACGCTCTAATGTACTCACCACATAGTTGAATGATACTTGAACCGATACATTTGTCCGGCTGCTTCCGAGACTCTTTTGTTTGCAAAGAATTTCCTGTACATGGGATGGAGAAGATGTAGGTGCTGACCTTCCTCAGATTCACAAGTGGGACATCTGCTTTGGAAAACAGTTTGAGATCCTGCTTCTCACTGTGGCAACCTTCCATTTCTGAAGAGCTGACATATTCCTCATTGAGTCTATCCATATCAATGTCTTTCAGGCCTGGACTGCATCACTGTATTCTTCACAAAACACAGCAGTTGTGAGGCCAAGCTTTGACACTTCACTATGAAAGCTGTTCTCTGAGAAGTCATACCTTTCACTATTTCTTGACTGTTTCATAGAAAACCAAAGAATCAGCCTCACATGTCTCAGCCAGATCAGGTGTTAGCTGCTTGAGCTTGTTGTTCACAGCAAAGCCAAACAAAATTGTCCTTTAGCCTTCTCTCAAGTTCCCCTTTCAGTTGAGTCATTACCTTAAACACAGAGGTTAGGCTGAATTATTTGGCCTCGAGTGCTTCAATACAGTCTGAGAACACTTTTAGAATGTGACTGAGGAAGAGAAAATACATCTCAGATATTTCAGTCCATCCATCTTCTCTCCAAAGCATTTCCACAAAATCTTGGAGCATTCCTCCTCACCTAGACTCTGATACAGGTCAGGGGTTTCCAACACTACAGGATTCTGTCAATAAATGGCAGCAGAGAGAACCACCTCATGACAACGTGCCGCAGCAGATTGCATTCCTCCAATTCCACAAACTCGCAGAATTCCTTGAACTGTGCCGAACTGTGCCATTTTCAAGTCAATGTCCAAACTGCCTGCTGCATTTTTTGTTGCATGGTGATGTTTGCAGCAAGCTCGTCCTTTTGAGCCAGTTTCAGCTTCTGATAAACACCTTTGTGTTTTCGACAGTTAACGCTGGTGTTGTCTGCTGCATATGCTGACATTTTGTTTACATATAGACTAGACATCTCCAGCATAACCAGCAGCTGATTTGTTGAAGCTCCCAATGTTGCTATCACTGTAAAAATCCAACAGTGCATGTTGCATGCCCCTCAGTACAATGGGAAAACACTTTTACCTTTGTTTGATGAATCAGTTGAATAGTGCAGTTTATTTCCTTTTATATAATCCACATGCTGTCTGGACAGAGTAGGGTGCCAGGACACTTTGGCTTGTTTTTCCACGTCACTTTACTTAACAACTTTACAAAGTTCTGCAGTGGAGATTATGTCATCTTGAGGCGATGAAGCTTCACGGAAAAACGACAAAAGTGACGAGGCTCTGGGGCATTCATTGTTGCTTTTGTGCTTGTCTGTGCCAGCATGTCGGTCAATGGCACCTTTCCCATTGCTGCTTACATTCCACATCGCAACAACCCAAAAAGCATGGAAGACGTACTTTCTTTTTTTGTGATGAATCCATGCTCTTTCGACAATTTGGGACAATTGTCGAAAGAAAAGATCTTTTTTTTTGGCATTTCTGCCGAAATGAAGAACTCAGAAAAGCCCCTTGTATCGCTATTCTTGCATGTGTTTTTGTGACCAAACGTAGTTTGGAGACCAGACATATTCATCTGGGATTCCTCCTTGTGAAAGATCTTGTGTGACCCCCTGCCATGTAGTGTGAAAACCACAACGACTTCAAGACTCCTGATTACATTAGCTGTGTAGTGTGAACAGTACAGTAATCTACCCACTTTGAAAGTAATGTAGTGTGAACTTGGCTTCAGTATCCACGCCACGACAGTGGAATATTAAGCATCGTGTCTGCTTTGTTAAAACAGCTGAACTTTGTGCCTTTTAAACATTTTATGACATAATCTTCTGTTTTACAACTTACACTACCCATCACAGCTGGATCCAGCATCTTGTTTATTAACTTTAGTTCGTCTTCAATCCAGTTCGAGGTAGTTGTGGGAGGAAAGCCCTAAATCTGGCTTTCTGAAACCTGCAGATACCCTGCACACACACACACACACACACACAGCCATAAACTGCAACACCCTCACACACACTATTCCCAAGATGTACAGTACAAGCACATTCCCGTCTCAGTTTCATCATGTGCAGTGATATTAAACACTTTGCCGTCGTTATTGGGGCTGAGGTGTGCAGCAGATTTAATGGGAGTCCATTTTGTGGGGGAAAACACGGAGTAAATCGAGTGTGCGGGGTAATTTCAGAAGTGGCTGTGGGAGCAGGCTGACACTGCAGTAAAGGGATGAGGTAGAGCCAGCCCCGGGGTGCCTGGCAGCTCCTCAATAGAAGTGTCAGACTGGCTCACGGGGGAAGTTTTACTGCCAGTCTGATTCAGTCAATGTCGATGCTCCATCGAGGAAGCACAAAAAGCACAGATGTACTTACGTCTGCCAAGTGTGACAATGTCAATGAAATTCTCTCTCATGTGCACACAAACACACATCAGTGAATTTCTACCCTCGTGAGGGCTTTTTATTGGCTACATCCATCACCGTGATCCCAGACCTGTAAATCTTATCATAAAGAACAATTTCACTGATTTTCTTCTCATCTCTATATATTCATCATGGAGTCACGTACTTACCCACACATCATTACGCCTGACAGTACTCTCTGTATCTTCTTAGATAGTTCTCTCTGCCACCTTAAATGTTACACCTGGTCACATAAGCACTAACTGAGTTAGCTCGATTTCACTGTTGGAAGTTTGAATCCATCTTAAAATGTATCTGGAGCTTTAGTACTTACGCTCAAACCTACAGAAGCACTGGCTTATCCAAAGCTAGTTGGAAAATGAATACTTTTTAGTAGTCTATGAACTCACAATCAAGGATGCAGGCTCAGCAGTGGGGTAGAAAACACATTGTCATGATAGCTTCTAAACTGTCGCGAATGGTGAGTTCAGGTAACAGAGGGAGGGGAACTCAAATGTGACTCGAAGGTGAATGCTTTGGAAAGAGGTCCATGGTTGGTCATTATACTGTCTCACTTTAAAGGCCTTTACACACCGGCAGCATTTTTTTTGGTGCAATTAATTCAATGTTTTTGCGGAACGAGGTTGATTTTTCTGAGCTTTCGCACCGCAATTAAAGGCATCAGCAAATCACGTTGTGCGATCGAGTTGAGTACTATACAAACGGGAACCTCTGGTTCTGAAAAATGAAGCCGTTCCTCAAATGGCCACTTGAGGCTGGCTCCAAAAGCAAGTCCATCCCCGTAGACGTCCATGTTAAAATGACCAGTTTTACTGCAGAAACAAATATGTTTACAGCCTCTTTTGGTCTCTACAACTATTTTCCCCGTTCATGACAACTGTATGGGGGCGAATTTTTATATAACTCACCCGTTTAAATTATATCAAGGCTTAAAGTTAGCCATAATATAGTGCTCCAGCGATGACACATTTGTATAGGCCAACCAGGAAGTTAGCATCGCCCCGGTTCCCTCAACAAAAAGTCAATGGGATTGTTCCATTGGCTTTTGGATTATTGCAGAAAATAAGCTCTGTGGCAAACAAACGTTTATGATACTTACATGATTTATTCAGCAAGATAATCTTCACAAATGAACACCACTTTATGATTTTTGAAGTGTGAATGCAATTGCCAGAAGTAAAAAGCTAACGTTAGGCTATAAACAAACGTATACACAACGAGGCTGTAAAGGAGGACGAGTCGGCGTGATGACGTTTAGTCGTCTCATTTAGCCACTTGTTAGCAACCGTCTTTTTTAAGATACTTAAAAGCTTCAAAATTCATGAGTGGTATTTAATGACGTATTTTATGTCGTAGAACAAAACGTTAAAATCTCTTCAGCTTGTGTTAACCACAGACCTTATTTCAGGCTTCTAAATAAAAACTCATTGACTTCCAGACGAGGAAGTGCTAAAATGATAACTCATTTTCAGGTTTTAGGACTCATTCCTGTAGAACTCTATTGAGGGCGTTGCTGCTTTGAGTGACAGGCGGGTGTACCAGTTTACTAGCAGCTAGCTGTCTGCTCTGCTGCGTCTCCCGGGCCAAAAAACGTATATTGCATATATTATATTAGAAGTGAAAGTCAATTGTTCGTTCCATTGCAGCGCCAGCCCCCAGCAGCAGAGCTACACCTCCTCCATAAAGTAAATTGTCGGCCTACAAAGTGCCTTACAAAAGTAAAACTAAATTATTTCTATTTTATTGTCATAATTTTAATGTACAGGTATTAAATTACTAATGAAGCTGCTTTGGTGACTTGTGGCCACTAATGTTGTCGTACGACGTGAGCATGTCAAATCAAAGGAAAATAAGAGCATTATTGTCCCTTCTAAAAACTATTAATAAAACTTGTAGTGCATCACAGGAAAACTCTATGAACTCCCGACGACGCCCACATTGGTGAAGAATATTTCACTTGTGGTGTTCAGGAAACCTTGCCAATTTCTATTTGCAGGATATACTATGCGAATCTACAGTGCACTCGATCACTCCTACCGTATGTTCATAACATACTGCTGTCCATCTGTCATCACTTATGAACTTGCAGTCAGGATTATTATCTCTGATTAGTACTTTTCTCCATTTTTTTTCAATAACTAAAATTTACCTTCATTTTCAATTTCCAAAATGCTTTGAAATCGTTTCCTTTGAGTGCGTGCTCCCACGAGGTGAGTCATACACCCAGACTGGTGCTGAGACAACAACAGGAGAACACAACACAATAATGGCTGTGGGCAAAGACGGTTACCTGGAGATGGATGCATCGCTCTCTCATGTATTTCCCAGGAGAATGCCTTCGGTGACCACTCTACAAGATTTAGCTCTTTATCTTTGCTCATCCTTGCACCTGTGTGTGTTTAGCAGTCACACCGCACAAAGCTGTTCAGATTATTATAAAAGATGAACATGTTTTTTTTAGTATTATCTAGATTGTGCATATCAAAATTATTTAATTATTACGTATGTGATTCCCCTGCATGTTCGCCTTTCACTTTCCTATTGTGGCTAACTTTGCATCGGGCCCCACTGCCCCGCTGTGAATAACGAGCACAGCCTCTGTGGGGGGGGGGGGGCAGGACCTGGCCATGACATCTCATTTGGGGAAAAAGTGCAGGTACAGCCCATTAGCGTCAGTCCTCTGAAGGCTACACCATTGTAGGCTGTGTCTTTCAAAGGAGACAGCCCCTGAAATGGGACATAGCTTAGGACTCAGCCTTAGCAACACAAACTCACCCTGATTAGCTCGGCCTGACTGACACCAGCAAGCCAGCACACTATCTATACGAATCCCATAGAATAGATCTTGTTTGGATGAAAAGCGTGCTGTGCACCGCCTTCTATGGATTGGATGGTATGAAAAATGGTACATGTTGTGAATGTGAACGGGTGTGGCTGTTTTCTTTTATGCTTTTTATGGATTTTTGGATATAACTTTAAATGAATATTCAATCAATGTTTGTATAACAATATTTTTATATCAATAATGGATGAAATTAGTACGTGTAATGCGAAAGGTGTCGCTTGCAAGGTGATCATTGTTCTGCTGCTACAAGTGGCCACAAAAGGGGGAATGTTATTTATTATTATTACTTATACTTAATTTACTTGAATGCTCCTGCGGTGCTCACTCTATGTGAGGTGGTTCTTGTTGTTTTTGCTTTGTGTGAGCTCACCTACACAAATTCCTATTAAAGTATTGACTAAGTATTGAATCTAGAATCTTGATCTTGAATTGCTGCTTAAATGTGTGCAGTTGAGATCTGGTGTCTGGTTTCACACCTGCACCACAACAGGAAATTAAATAAAACAAAAAGCTAGTTTGACATGCAGGGCTGCAGCATGCGTTGTGGAGATTCGGAAGGTGTTCTTGTTGACTACTCTGCAAGCCTCTGTGACCTACAGTTACCCATTAGGCCGGGTATCTACTTGCTTTATAACCGCACTGAGCCGGCGGCTAGCAGAGACTGACAGAGCTAACAAAGTTAACCTTGGAGGGGAACAGGATGACGTCATCGGTTTGGGCGACGTTATAGACTGTAACCGTCGTATGAGAGCAGTGAAGAGCGGCGGCCCGTGAGCTGGCCAGTGGGGCACGCTCACATGCACTAACATACACTAAAAGGCCAACCCGTTCTCACTCCCAACCCATCAAATACCGTTGTTTGGTCAGCGCCCCTCTGCATCTGGAACGCCACACGGAGGCAACCTTTAGCAACACTATGTGACGATCCCGGCTTCAACTCAAATGTAAAAACCCACATGCGGTGTTATTCAACGGTCAGAACAAGTGACGTAGTGTTAATAGCGTGAGAGTCCGTTCAGGGTGGGAGGGGTGGTGGATGGGTCAAACAAACACAAGACTTTCAACCAGGAGACCGCTGTTCGTGTCCCGTGAGAACCTAAAAGTAACGTTGACTTTGTTACTGTAGTATCGTCAACTCATGGTACCCATGAGTCACGTGAGTCGCTAGTCAGTGAAGTTATTGTCAACCACGACCGTTTCCTAACCCTAACTAAGTGGTTATGTTGCCTTAACCTAACTTCCTGTGAAAACGGAAGTTTAATTTGAAAGGACACTATGCTTGTAACGAGCCTATGCTGACACGCCGTCCCTGGTCCGTCCAAAAGTAATGCAACAGGGTCAACCCCGTGCGTCGGTCTCCGATGCCGAGGGGCGCTGACCAAACGGCGGTATTTGACGAGTTGGGAGTGAGAATGTGTTGAAAATGCACACGGCCCGGCTATGTCAACAAAGCACAGAGAAGCTCTGATTCCAACACAAGCAGAGGGAGAGTGACTTCATTCTCTGCTCAGGTAGACATTACTCCTCTATATCTTTACATAGACAATAGTTGTTTGCTGCTATATTAATGCTCTGGATATCGTATAGAGCACCTTTAAAGTCTAGTGTCCTATAGTGTCTGACTGATTTGACATTATATCATAGTGCATAGTTCGGTGCTCGACCACAGTCACTGCAAGTTGGTACAGTTGCTCAACTGTTACTATTCTGTGGTGTTACTGCAGAGCCATTGTGCTGTACTTCATTTGACAGCAGATGTTATTCACAAGTGGGAGTGACAGGAGAAGTACAAAAATTAACCATCTGTGCTTATAACCACAAAGTCCCGTGAGCCTGAATCTCGATTTGCACTTGTCCCTCTATCACCATGCCACAGTGGAAAACAACACATCTGTGATAATAGGTCTTTACACATGTGACTTGTGGTTTGATACATCTACTTTGCAATTGTCAACATCACATAGTGTGTGGTTATTTCAAACTGAGGCTTAACTTGTCTCAATTGAAACCAAACTTTGTGCAGAGCCCAGCTGTGCAGCAAACAGCACTTCCTCTTTCATCGCAAACGGAGAGTGAAAATAGCTCTACCTCTGGTCAACATACCAAGTATGCTGCTTTCATCCTGCACACACAAGAGAGAAGTCAACTACAGCACCCAGCAGCTCTTTCATCCGCAGCACAACGTGTAGACATAAGCTGTGGTTGCAGGCACATTTGGAGACGGCTGTTACAGACAAACTTGCTCCTTTTATTACCGACTAAGAGGTAAGACTATTATGAATTATTATTATGTACTGTACTTACACTCATGTAGAGTGGGATGTTTTCATCAAGATATTGTGATGGGTCTTTTTTCCGTAGATAACCTCGACATGGGACATGGCAAAGAGATGAAGCTCTTGTTTCATCTGGTGTTGGTGCTGTCAGTCGTTCTGACCTCTCTGAAAACCCTAAACTCAGACCAAGAGCTGCAGGACAGCGGGTTCGGTCAACCGCCGCCTCGCCACGGCTTGAAGTTGCTGGTGTGGTACGTTCAGGACTGCCTGGACAACAACATGGTGGCTCTGTGTGATCCTATTAAAGGAGAGTACGGATTTCATGTGTTTCGGAACCGAGGGCCCAGGCGTCTGCTTCCTGTGATAAAGGACGAGCAGCAATACAAATACTACACCATTGGAAACCTAAACGCTCCCCGTGCCACAGACCTGCCGGATGAAGTCAGGAGGTACTACAACCGCAGCGACCCTGAAAGTAACAAGGACAGAGTTTTGGTGAGATACATCAACAACAATAAACGCATCGACCAAATCTACGCATCTGCACATTATAAGCCAAAAGAGACGTACATAATTGGCCCCAATCTTCTTGCCTCTCTTCGACAGCCAACAGCTCACATTAGCATAGAAATGTGATGTAAAATCTCTCTTTGACAACTTTAATAGCTCTGTGATTCTCCAAAGAAAAATGTGATGGAATTTCAAATTTTTTTTTAAACAATCTTGATTAACATATTTGGCTGCTGCTTTTCTTTGTAGACAGAACGCAAAAAAGTGCTAACTTGATGAGCTTATTTTAATGCTTGAGAGTCAGGAAAATAACCCTGCACAGCCCGCCTGCTTGGAGAATATACATTATAGAATGACCAATAAAATAAATACTAATGTGCTGCTTGAGAATATTTTTTTTTCTTCAATAACCGACACATTGGCGTTTTGTGTGTGTGTGTGTGTGTGTGTGTGCAAGTTCCTGTTTATTATCACTTGGGTCTTATTTTCCTTAAGTTGGATCTTTTAGTTAACCCCTTACTATTCTGCCCTCTTTTTTAGAGGGGAAGGGTTTTTTTTTTTTTATAATAAATAAAAAAAATATAAATAAATGAAATAATCAATTAAAATAAATTGTAAAAGTGTACAAGAGTGTAGAACATGATAATATATGTTTGTGATGGTCATTCCCATGCTCTATAATGTCTCATAAATTGTTTATGAGATAATAAATTGCAATTTTTAGGTTGATATCATTTGTTACAAAGATTTGGTGCTAAATTTAACCATTTCTTACCACTCCAGAATTGATAAAGAATGATGAATAATCCCTCCAAATTACCACATAAAGACACCAAGACCTTGAGGAACACCATAGAAAAAGCCATGCTGTGATTTGATATCAAAAACATTTGACAGTTGGAGATTTTGGCGATTGGATGGCGAAAACTTATTGTCAGTCTAGGTAGGAAAGCCATCCATCCTCTGAATGCTCTAGTTCTCTAGTCTGATCCATCCATCCTCTGAATGCTCTAGGTCTCTAGTTTGATCCATCCATCCTCTGAATGCTCTAGGTCTCTAGTTTGATCCATCCATCCTCTGAATGCTCTAGGTCTTTAGTTTGTGGCTGTAAAGTTTCATGAGGCTGTGATTATCCTAGAGGTCACCACAGGTCATTTTATACAGTGATACCCAATTTATGTAATTCCAAGACTGTTTAGGGACCCCAGTATGCAGAAATATTCAAATACACCATTTTAGAATAGGAGAAAATAACACATTATTATACTGCATTCATAAAACTGCATGTGATTATTATTAAAGTGGGCATGTCTGTAAAGGGGAGACTCGTGGGTACCCATAGAACCCATTTACATTCACATATCTTGAGGTTAGAGGTCAAGGGACCCCTTTGAAAATCACCATGCCAGTTTTTCATGACCAAAATTTAGCGCAAGTTTGGAGCGTTATTTAACCTCCTTCATGACAAGCTAGTATGACATGAACAGTTCTCATTTCTTCTGTTTTTTATTTTAAACTGGTCAGATGCTGGCATTTAATTAGTCCGTCAGACTTATTTTCAGCATCCGGTTGCTCACCACCAGGCTCAGGGACAGCTTCATATCACATGACATAAGACTGTTGAACTCTTGAGCTCCTGAGCTCATCACTTTACCATTATACTGTCACTTTGTCACCGCTATATATTTCACTTATTGTTTTACAAACTGCTTACATCTCTGTAGGCTATACTGTATTAATATATATATATATGACTTATATATATATACATTACTACATTGTTTACTTTCAGTTTATTTATTTGAAGTTCTGTCTACCACACATTTATATAACTTTATTTTATATTTTATCTATTGAGATCTTAGAAATAGTTCTGGTCTAAGCAGAACTGTAAATTGGTTACTCACAGCTTATAAACCTGTATTTTGTTTCCTATATCAGGAAAACCTGTCCATCATTACTTCGGCCAATCGGAAGCAGTATAGCATTACAAAAAATAATACAAGTGAAGGAAATCAAAGGGACAAATTATGTGGAGAGACCAAAAGTTAGGCAGAAGATGACTTTGCTTTGTCTATACATATAAATAAAATGAGAAAAGCACAGGGAATAATAATGAATGAGGTTATGGATGATAAATAGGAGTGTGCTGTTCAGTACTTTCCTCTGAGGATTTTAGATGTTATGACCTTACTGTCAAGGTAAAAAAAGTACCTCAAAAAATATAAAACTCTCAGTATGAAAGTTCAACAGAGCTTTAGAAATTTGTATGAACTCCAATATCAGCTTGAATAGCAGGCAGTCAATCAAAATGTTGACTCTAATGAGTTGTGAAACAAGGCAGCACACACCTTCATGGCCAAAAGGCACAAACTCCTGCAAAACTCACTTTCAATATTATGATGACAAAGCACCCTCACGCCTGCAGTCCTCAAAACCCACAGAAAGGCCTCATTCATCTTCTGCTCTCCTCTGTTGCCAATGGGAGGACACCATTTGGACCGCTGTGCGCTCACAGGTTGAATTCAGATTTGATTTGATGCTCCCACTGAAAATATAACAGTGCTCTGGAAAGGGCCCATGAACAAGCAGGACCAATCTTAGCGGATAAGAGAGATTTATAGGGTCCTCGCTTTATACAGAAATACGTGGCACACTGAAGATACACTGCCTGATTGTGTACCTACAGATGGCTCAAAACCCCAAGATGTCCTCTCAGCTTACTGCTGATATGTTAAAACTGTTGTGTTCGTGCACAATTAAAGTTACTTCAGATTTCAGTCCTGGTTAATTTTGCTACACCTGTGGTTATTGGTGGAAACAGCAAATGTGTTTTATTAATACAGGTCTGTTTCTCAGTTACACGAGTGACATGTGTGCCAACCACTGGGGGCAGCAAACACGTCTTGAGCAGCTACTCTGTCAGAACTGCAGAGGGAGTCGAACAGCAGACTGACGGTGTTTTGGTGTCCTTCAGCGCCACGCCAGGGAGAACTCCTCTGTTGTTAAGAGCCAGACAAGCATGTTTATGCATGTGCTCATTCTCCGGGGGAATATCCATTAGATAGTCTAAACTTTGATTGATGTTTTTTAGACCAATAGTTTTTGAGAAAAGTGGGGAAAAGTAACGCCTCCTCCTGTGTACGGAGGATCATTAAGTTTAACGGTGTTCCGTACAGAGCACATAACATGATTTTAACGGCAATTAAAGGGGCTATATGTAAGAATCAGAAATTGCTTGTTCACAGCGACACCTGTGGCCGCAATGTCAACGAAAGTCAGCGTCCTGTTGCTCGCGCTCGCGCTACATTGACATGAACGAGCACCGGTATAAACAGTGAGGCGACACACGTCAGCTAACACACAATATCACTCTATATTTCACCTGCTTGGCAGTAATGTTAGCTGACCAGACGAAGGTCTCTCCATGAATCAATGCTGATCCTAGTGCTGGCTTTTCCTGTCTCAGCCCGCCGACCGCGGAGGGAACGGGGGGGGGGAGCGCGACACCCGGTCGGGGGGGGGAGGGGGGAGACACCCGGTCGGGGGGGGGAGACAGCGACACCCGGTCGGGACGATAACGTAACTCTCTGCGGAGCCCCGTCACTTCACAAGACACGGGAAACCTCTGTTGGTCTGGAGGAGCTGCAGCAGTTATTTCTGCAAAAACGTCCACTGCACATTCACCAGATATTCTCAGAGCTAAACTAACTCTCTGCAGTGTGTAGTGTGCGCGCGTTCACGTGGAGTTGGAGCGAGCCGAGCGCGGTGTGCAGGCAGCAGGCAGCAGGAGCAGAGCTGCTGCGCGCTCGCGTACCCACATGCGAGCGCGCATGGGAATCCGACCCGTTAGGATTTATGCGCGTGAAAAGTTACAAATAGTCCCTTTAAAGAAAATTTAAAATGGCAAAATATTTGTTTGATGTAATAAATGTTAACTTTATTTTCCTTTTATTAAATAACACTGCTGTAACATCAAAACTGCATGCAGGATCATGTGCAAAACAGCGTCTGTGTTGACAGACATGCTGCTGCAGTGCCAAGCAGTCAGTGAGCGCCTTAACAACTTGTGATAGCATAATAATCATTTCATTCCTCTCCGGGCGCTGTGGGCGCTATTGAAATCTCACAGGAAAAAATGGCGTGGAAGTCTCTCGCTTGGTCGACAATAAAAGAGGGGGAACTGAAGATGACACACATATAAATTTTATGCAGGACCTGGAAGTATTTACAGTATTCAGCGTTCACCGAATAAAGGTCATCTGTATGGAACATCGTTAGTGTACGTAATTTAGTTAGTGTATATTAGTATTAGCACTAGCAATAGCCAGCTAGTCTGCTAGCATGTTTACTGCTGGCTTACCATTGTTGGCTAAGGATACTGTTATACTGGTATAGAGTGCTGCAGGGATGACGTATTTGTAGACCAACCAGGAAATTAGCATCACTGTGGCAAACACACGTTTATGATACTCAGCAAGATAATCTTCATAGGTGGACACCACTTTTATGATTTTTGAAGTGTAAATGCAATCGCCAGAGCTAAAAAGCTAACGTTAGGCTATAAACGAACTACACTACGGTCACCACCACTGAGCTAAAGGCGAATTAGTGTCTGGTGTGATGATGTTTAGTTGTCTCATTTAGCCACGATGTCCAAACATGGAGATGCCTTTAGTTGTTAATAGTCCGTGGTGGTTTTTCAAAACGTGACTTGTTGAAGCTTTGAATAATTTTTCTACAAAAAAGGGATAAAATATGTTGACAAAAATGGTTTCAAAATCCCTAATGACCTCAAAAGGTATTGAAAATAATAATGAGACTAACAAACTGGTGGTAAACATCAGTGAGCATATATAGTTCGTTCAGTAACCTGACTAAACAATTACGCCTCTTGTTGAGGCAATCAAAGGTAATTATACCAAATTATATTCTAAAATCCATATATTTCCACTTAAATTAATATACCAATTCCAATTCACAAATGAATCAATAATTCATAAACTACAGGATTACATTTATTCTAAACAGAAAAATGTCTATAACAGTTAGCAACCGCCTTTTTCAAGATACGTATAAGCTTCAAAATTCGTGGGGGATATTTACTGACGTATTTTATGTCATAGAACAAAACGTTAAAATCTCTCCACAAACCTTATTTCAGACATCTAATCAAAACCCCATTGATTTCCCGACGAGGGAACAGCAAGTGCTACAATGCTAACTCATTTCTGGGTTTTAGGAGCTATTCCTGGCTTTTGTATTCTGCATCATGCATGCATCACTTGCTGTGAATCCCTTGTGAATGGGTACACAATGAAACCCACGCAGAGAAGGCAGATTTCACAAGTGACAATTAAAACTATTAGAGAGGAAATTACACAATGCAAACACATTGAATGGCTAATGCTAAAGAAACGCTGGCCATGAATCAGGGTTGATATTATGATAATAACTTTAAATCTGAAACAAAATATTTACATTCAAAACACTATTCACTTTCACTAAATGCACGTATCATTTCACTAAACAACATTATAAGTCATCGGAACAGATTAATGTTGGCTCAAATTGGACTCTATATAATTTCCCTGCATTTATCCCTGTATAACTTTTTATTATCTCATAATCCTTGCATGGTCATTTCTACAGCACATATACTGTACGAACCTTTTAGTTTTAGGTTAATTTCACGACATATTTTTGCTCTTAATCATATATGAAGAAAGATTTTGCATTTCTAATTCTTCCCTGTTTATTTTTGCATGAAGTCATCAGAAGTTTAACAGATTTGTGATTTCATTCATGTTAGTTTAAGGTCATAGTAAGGTATGGGGTTAGACATGCATCATTTTCACTTAATCTTCCAAAGAACGAATGTAAGTCAATGAAATGTCCCCTAAAACGACATATGCAAATGATTGTGTGTGTGTGTGGGTGGGTGTGTCAGCTTATGACATGTGGACATGCATGGCTGTTTCCTCTATGACAGCAAGTCTCTCGCTTAATAAAACCAGCCGAATGCAGATAATAGCACTGATTCCTCTTTCCCTGTCCCCTTGTTTTGTTCATCTTAAATGGGCTTGAATGGAAAATCAAATTGAAGGCGGCTCTTAGTGGAGGCTTGCTCTGATGTTTCACTCTGCCTGTCCATGCTTAACAGAGGACAGGTTTTCTCTGAGAGGATGGTTGGGGGCTGGGGGGTGGGAGCTCTTTGACAGAATTGTAAGGCGGCAGAATGAACAGATGTCTCCCAATGATTAATGTTCCTCACTGCCTTGCCTCAGAGGAGCTGCTTGCCCATGCATCTCTAACCCTACATCTCCTCCCCAGCACTCTATAAAGCTAATTTCTTTAACTCACAGCTTTCTCTGTCTTTTCCCTAAGTTCATCTTGCCTCTTCATCTTTGATATCTCTCCCTCTAGAAACATCAACTTCAGTTCCTTGCATATTTTTGGAGAAATTAGAAAGAGGTACCTTCCCTGTCTGTTGAATTTCGGGGAAATGTTTGGTTCCAGTCAAACTGCATTGGACCTGAAGGACACTACCTACAGTCTAATTTGTGCCTACTGAAGTGAAAGGTCTGAAATGTAAATCCCCTTGTACTGTAAGGTGGCAAGACTAGACGTAAACACTGTGTTGAAGGGATCAATCATAGAGAGACACAAACAGAAAGAGTCAGGCACTTCTCTCTCTCTCCCCTGACTGTAATTTAAAGAACACCTGAGAAACCTTTGTCAAGTGGTGTAAGCCTGACCCCTGCTGGCAGAGCTGGAATGTAATTCCTTTTTGCTTTAATGTGCATAAGATGATTTAATAGGAAAGTGTCTGATTTATGTTTTTAGTCCCTCCTGTGTTGTCCTCAGTAGTTGGAGTTTGTCCCAGCATGCATTAAGTGGACAACACACTGGGCAGTTGCCACTCACATCACACAGCTGATATGCCCCATGATACAATTCCTCTCATTTGCATAGAGCTAGACATTTTTGACCTATGACTAGAAATGGAGAATTAAAAACTCAGAATAAAACTGCATCTTTTAGTTTTGTCAAAACACGTTTGTCTCCTCCTGTCTTTATAATGTATTTATTTTAGGATGAGCTCACCGAAGCAGCGTAGAGCAACAGCGTCCCCTGCTGCAGCTTGGAGGGTTAAGAGGAAACCCACACACAGTCTCCGGGGAAATTGCCCATTAAAATCCAGCACTGCATGGTAATGAATACCAGGCCTATGGTAAAGGGCTCGCATTAAATATTTACACTGTCGGTTAATATTTCATATGGTAATTTTGTATTTAAATTGGATTTAATATTTAATATAAATACAGAGCTAAGTGGAGTATACTATTCTCAAACACCAATCTAGACACCTTCCATATGACTGGGGGAGTAAATATGACACGGACAGCATACATATGTAGATCCTCAGAGCGAGAACACACACACGCACCAGCCAGGACACACAGACACAAAATCCACCCTGTCTGCAGCATTGGGTTTATCACTGGACTGTTGAACTGGGCTTTAGGGGAGAGGGGGGTCAGAGACACCAGTTTTACTTGAAGAATCTTTAAGGCGGTGACCGGGGCCGGTCGCCTAGGGCGCCACCTTCTGGAGGGGGCGCTGGTTTACACTTTTCAGCCCTGTAACTCTCTTTCTCACAGTTTTTCATCTGCCCTGCTGCACTTGAACGTCACACTGGGGGCCAGTTTCTGTTTTCATTCTTGCACATTTGCTTCTACAAAGCTCATAGTTTTACAATGAACCAATCCATGTTATTGAAGCAAAACAGTATTTGCTGTCACTAGGACCGTCTGACTTTGTTAATAATTATGTTAAACCTGCAATATAACTTGCAAAAATGCTCTCTGCAAACAGGAAATATTTTTTTATTTATTTATATTATATTCTCATTTCTGGAGCTTAAATGTGAACGACACTGAATGAAAAACTGCACAAAGTTTTCTTGTTTATCTTTCTTACTGTTTTCTCTTATCGTCCTTGTTAATCTCAAAAGTTATGTCATGCAGCTTTAAAAGTACTTGTGTTTACCTATTTGTTAATACAAGTGTGAATTGTTGTTAAACTGACTTTTAAGCCAACAATATCAGGGACCAATTGTTTATCTATATTATAATAAATACAGTTATTTATGAAAATAAAAATCTTAATTTTTGTCTTAAAACCACTGTGATGTCTGATGTGTGTTGCGGTTTTGGTGAGAGAAGATATTTACAGGATGTTATATTTCAGTTTGACTCATCCTGGTATTTCAGGATGTTGTGCATCTCTGTAAATGATCAGATTATTCTAAAACAAACAACTTGTCAACAGTGGTGTGAGATTAGTGCCAGATAAAGGTTGAACAACTTCCAGCACTTGGACTTTAAGGGGAAAAGACAGTACAGTATACGGATCTAACAGAACACCTGCACCTCCCAATAGGGCTTTTTTCACAGCAGACGTTCCTTCTTGTTTTAGCTCCTTGTCATTTCAAGTGTGTTGCATCCGTAATGCAGATGAGATGTAACACACTTATACTTAGCCTCAAATAAAGTGTCTCCGTTGGCCAGATCACAAATCTGATTGCACTCGTCTGGTTTTCCTGGTTCAGTTCAGAAGGTGGTGGAACTGCATCTGAAACTGTTTGGTAACTAACAAAAGACCAGAAGAAGATAGCAGTTTAGTTACAACTACAGCTGTTTATGAACTGTTTATGAACTATGAGCGAGACAAAAGTTATATCTTCTTCATACAGATCGATGCTCTCTCACCCAAGCAGATCAGTCAGTGGTTGAGCTGATCAGGGAACAGATAAAATGCTACAAAAGCACAGTAAACCATCTGTATGATTGTGTGATTTTGTTTCATCAGAATTTGTGAGTGACTGACAGAGACGGCAGACTCCAGCTGGGCTCTGATTGGTTGTTTTCCTCCGGTTTGTGAAATCCTGCAGATGTCGTTAGGAGCACAGAGGAACATGATTTTTGGCTGGACCGCAGAGGGCCAGCGCTACAAACGCAAAAGTCTGTCACTGAGTGACTGACTCATTGAGTGATGAAGTTACACGATTGGTCGGCCGACTGCTGGAGCTTCCTCATTGGCTGTTGCTCTTTCAAAATGAAAAGGCGGAGAACAGTTCTGTGTTTACGTTTTCTTGGGAGCGTGTCAGCGGTTCAATGTAACATTACATAGAGCTGTTGTTGTGCATGTGTTATTGTTTATGTTCGTTTGAGTTACGTTATGTTGTGCTTCGTATTGTGTTACCGTGCATTCACTCCAAGCGTGAGGAAATTTTCGCCTCGCTTTCCTCCATTTCCATTACAGGGACCGTTGTACTGACTGTATCTAGCAGCCACACGTCGCTACTGCGGTATAAACCCCAAATAAACAGACTGTGCTGGGATTTAATTGCAATAAACGGATCAAAATAATGCCGAAATAATGACATTATGATGTCGATTTGTAAAAAGACCGAATTCATTCTTTGTCAAGTCTGTCCGCAACACAACAAGCAAACAACTTTTAAAATGCTTGTTTTCTGAATGGAGTTCGGATCGAGCAGGCTACGTTAACATTGCAGCTGCTCCATAAACACTCCATCTAGGAATAAATACGGCAGCAACAACGTCAGTGATGACAGCGGGAATATCTCAACGCTGATAAACTTTCGCAACGTATATTGAACACCACTTATATGATGAATGCTTTTGATACACATGCTTTAATAAAAAAACTGAAATACTTTTAACCTTGCATACTGTATGTCATGCTAATACCTTTTCACCTTGTATAAAATGTATAATATACTGACTAGTAAATGTTACCATTTACCATTACTGAATGCCATTTGCTTCATTATAAGTTGGCTTTCAGTCAAACATTAAGATATAAGTGGAAAAAACTGTTCACAAAACATTATAGACATGACCACTGACTATTTGTATAACAATTTAGCTACAAATTCACAGACTTGACCATACGGTCCAGCCATATACTCGGTTTTGACCGAGTCTTGTTTTCAGATTACCTGTCTCATGCACTACTGTCAGGATATATTGACCGTTTTATGAAAATAACTTTTTTTTCATCATATTTTCTCCATTTTTACCCACTGCAGCTTTAAGGAGACCATTCAAAGGGTTTTATGTTCTCTGCAATGTTTCTTTAGGTCAAATGTTCACTGAATGTTTCCCTGCATGGGTCAATATGTTGAAATTACCTAGAGCCAGGCGACTGATGTTATACTTCTCAAATACGCCCTTTTATTTTAGACATTGATATCTCCACAGTGGCTGAATGGATTTTTATCATTCATTCATTTGTTTTAACTTTACTTCAATTACTGCAAAGTTAGCCCTTACCAATCACTTACAATGTTAGTTAATATCAAGAGACACACATGACCTGGGAACATAGGAAGAATGATCCCAGCCAGAGTTCCAGCCTTCTTGGGTCTTTTTATCATGTTTAAATGTATTCTCCACTTTCCCCCTGCCTATAATCAATTAAATAAAATGAAGGACTCATGACCGATTTTGATTAGTTTTCTGGAAACGAGAGGCGGATGGCACCACTTCTCCACCAGCTATAATCACCCCACTTTCCTCTAGGAAAATAAAGCTAATCCCTTCCCCATATGGCATTGGCAGGCATCAATATGAATTACAAATGGCAAGAGATAGTGAGAGAGAGTCTGATCTACTTTTGATAAAATTCCAAATAGTAATTTCTTGGATAATACACAAACGAGACAGAGTGCTTGACATACAGCACAGATTGGTGAGGATTAAATTGAATAAACGTCTGACCTATTTGGCAAAGCACAATTATCTGTGTGGGCACGGTACAAAACTATGAGTGACAGCATCAGGGAGATTTCTCAACACGACAACAAGAGCTGAGACAGCACACAAGGATATCTGAGGGGATGTTATCCTCGTCAGTGGCCATCGGGTAAGCTGTCATATCAAACATCGAGCTCACCGGAGGGACAGAAGAGATCTGTCTCTGGGAGGAAAGTGTTGAGCCTCGCTACAATCAGCTTTTTTGCTCTAAGCAGACATTACGTGGTTTGCTCAAGAAGAAAGTGACAGAGAGGATTTGGACTTGAGCTTTTCCTATCAAAGCGAATAGTGCAGAGAGAACTAATCAATCACTGGAATGAGCTTCAAGCTGATGAGGTTCAGACAGATTGTTAGTTCTCCAGTGTGACACTGTTTTTTTCACCCATTTATCTCTTGATTGTTTCATTCATCTTCATTTTGTCCTTCACCTCAAAGATCAGTAGTTTCAAAATGAAATAGCTAAGCGTATACCAGAAATACAGGGACAGATCTCTTCACATTCCCCTCTAGTTATAGGCTATATATGTGTTAGCTATTGTTTGTCACTCTCTGTGTGTCATTTCTAAGTGTCATTTCCTATTAGTTGCATCAGCTCCATCTATAATGTACCCATGCATTGTTTAGCACATCACATCACATTTTGTGAGAGCATGAACACTGAAACACGCCACTCCACCAATGCTTGCTTTAAAGCAAGAAATACGCAAAGAGGAAAAAGTAATTCTTCCCCTTACAAATGGAAAATGAAAAAATGCACCCTTATTCAATTCAGAACACAACTTGAGGCTGGACCACGCTAAAAGATTTTTCAAATCTCAACAGACACCCGAACGACATGTTATGATAAATTTAACAGTTTTGTTCCTAATTATCTCGCGATCAAATGTGACTTTAGTGTAAACAAACATGGTGGACGATAGGCAGGAAGAATTAGTGATGTTTTTGCAGAAAATTCATGAAGGGTGGATGGATGAATTCATGGAGACATGATAAATAAACACTTGTGTTGTTGCCACAAATCAACAAATTGGTCGTCCATTTCTGAGCTCCATCTTAGTACTACTTTATGTTTTGCATTAGCTCATGCATTAGCTGCGGCCGCCATGACAGTGGTGGTTGTCCTTCTGCTTCAGTCAGCTTGGTTCTCTATTGGCTATCGTTCTTTCCCACGTGACTGCATCATCGGCTGTCCTCGGGGTTCCCCACACACAACAGGATATTCGATTGTAAATATTGAACATGTTTAATATTTATGATTTGAAATCAGTGCGGCCAGGAAGGACTTCTGAGCCGATCGGGGATGTAAAAAACACTCTTAACAAACCTCACACCACAGGAATATCTGGAAAGATAATCTCTAGAACCAACAAAAAATCAGAGCTTTGCTGACGATCGTTGGGAGGGGGGGAATCGGTCCCAAAATCGGCTTGATTCTCATGTAATGTGTACCCGGCATTAGGCTATTTGGTGTAGTATGACAAGTAGCTTATGGTGGCTAGTTTTGGCTAATGTTGAAAAACTTAAGGTAAATACCGAATCATGGACACTAATGTGTCAGTTCAATGACTTGTGCTACTATTTTGGCATTTAGCACTATGTAATTGTCACTTGTGGCTGGAGTTTCCACTGTCCAGAAAAAAGTTTATCTCACTATGATCTCCACATTTAAGAACATTTAGCCTGTTGTGTTAGGTACATAAATCAATTCTAAAAAAAATATCATACCTGAGCTCATTCTTCCATTCAGTCATCAGTTATAAAAAAACTGCCAACTGCTACCTTCAACGTGATTGACAAGCCCTCTGGGCCGCTCTACATCTTGGTCCTCTCATGTTGGACTGAGGGAAGACTGGACACTACAGGGACTCACTATCGCTTCTCGAGGTACAACTGGTATTACAAAACAGGACGGGCCGGGGCTAGCTGGTTAGCATGCTCATTTCAGTAGATATCTCTGCAACACAATGCAGAGACGTCTTTGACATAACGTCAACACTATAACCTCTTCTGTTGATAATGTTAGCTCATTTTTTAATGTTTAAATTAAAATTATGGCCAGCTCTTACACATTGCACCTTTAATGGCCATGAAAATAAATACATCAAGACGACAGTTAGATGTCTACTACAATATCAGTGTCACTCCTCAATGGTGGCAGGTGTAATAAAGTGCATGCCATTTACAGTGACCACTGCTGCAGAGATAAACAGTTTTGCCCTCACACTCCTAACTCCCAGTTAGCTTCATTGTAAAGCTAGGAACAGTGTGATGCTAAAATGGCATTCGATATATAACCTGGGTTTTGTTTTCTGTTCCATCGGATATGATAATATTGTGCTCATTAAAGTAATTGCTGACATCCGGGACTACTATGACTTTTTTTTGACATACTATAATATGACTTTTATTTTTTCGACATACTATACTATGAATTTTTTCATTACTCTTTCATGACATACTATATTATGATATTTTTCAACATATACTATACGATGACATTTTAATGATTTTTTCTTTTTATGTCATACCATACTATCAGATTTTTAATGTTTTATATGGCATAACATACTATGACTTTTTTGCGACATAATATACTATGACCTTTTTTGTTTTTCGACATACTATAATATGACTTTTTTATTATTTTGACATAGTTTACTATGATTTTTTTTCGACATACTATACTATGAATTTTTTATTTTTTCATCATAATATACTGTGACTTTTTTAATTTTTTCGACAAACTATGACTTATTTTTTCAAGATACTATGGCTTTTTTGGATATACTATACTATGACTTATTTTACATAATATACTATGAATTATTTTATTTTTTCGACATACTATACTATGACTTTTTTTCGACATACTATACTATGACTTTATACATAGTATACTGAATTATTTTTTCAACATTCTATACTATGACCGTTTTCTTTTTTTGACATACTATACTATGACTTTTTCAACATACTATGACTTTTTTGACGTACTATACTTTGAAGTTTTTCATTACTCTTTTATGACATACTATATTGTGATATTTTTCGACATATACTACACTATGACATTTTAATGATTTTTTGTTTTTATGGCATACCATACTATCACATTTTTAATGTTTTATTATGGCATACTATACTATGACTTTTTTTTAATTTTTTCGACATACTATACTATGACTTTTTCATCATACTATGCTATGATTTTTTTATTTTTTTGACACAATATACTATGACTTTTTTTGAAATACTATGCTATGACTTTTTGTTTCTACATGCTACACTATGACTTTTTTTTTCGAGATACTATACATTACTTTTTTTATTTTTTCGACATACTATACTATAGCTTTTTTTCATCATACTATACTTTGACTTTTTTAAATTTGTTCGACAAACTATACTATGACTTTTTTTATTTTTTCAACTTACTATACTATGACATTTTTTTCGTCATACCATTTTATAACTTTTTTTTTTTTCCGACATACTATACTATGAAATTTTTTCTTCATGCTATACTATGACTTTTTACATTTTTTTCAACAAATTATACTATTACTTTTTTTCGACATAGTATACTGACTTATTTTTTCGACGAACTATACTATGAATTATTTAATTTTTTCGACATACTATACTATGACTTTCTTTCGTCATACTGTACTATGACCGTTTTATTTTTTGACATACTATACTATGACTTTTTTTCGTCATACTATACTTTGACTTATTTAAATTTGTTCGACAAACTATACTATGACTTTTTTTATTTTTTCAACTTACTATACTATGACATTTTTTTCGTCATACCATTATATAACTTTTTTTTTTTCGACATACTATACTATGACATTTTTTCTTCATGCTATACTATGACTTTTTAAAGTTTTTTCGACAAATTATACTATTCCTTTTTTTCGACATAGTATACTGACTTATTTTTTCGACATACTATACTATGAATTATTTAATTTTTTCGACATACTATACTATGACTTTCTTTCGTCATACTGTACTATGACCGTTTTATTTTTTGACATACTATACTATGACTTTTTTTCGTCATACTATACTATGACTTTTTTAATTTTTTCGACAAACTATACTATGACTTATTTATTTTTTCAATATACGATGACTTTTTTGTATATACTATACAATGATTTTTTTAAATTTTTTTGACATACTATACTATGACTTTTTATTTCTTCGACATACTATACTATGACTTTTTAAATTTTTTCGACAAACTGTACTATGACTTTTTTATTTTTTCGACAAACTATACTATGACTTGTTTTATTTTTTTGACATACTATACTATGACTTTTCATTTTTCGACATACTATACTATGACTCTTTATTTTTTCAACATACTATAATATGACTTTTTATTTTTTCGGCATACTATACTATGACTTTTTCAACATACTATGACTTTTTTGACATACTATACTTTGAAGTTTTTCATTACTCTTTTATGACATACTATATTATGATATTTTTCAGCATATACTACACTGACATTTTAATGATTTTTTCTTTTTATGGCATACCATACTATCAAATCTTTTACGTTTTATTATGGCATAATATACTATGACTATTTTTCGACGTACTTTACTATGACTTTTTAATTTTTTCGACATACTATACTTTGACTTTTTTTTCGTCATATTATACTATGACTGTTTTATTTTTTGACATAGTATACTATGACTTATTTTCGACATACTATAAATTACTTTTTTTATTTTTTCGACATACTTTACTATGACTTTTAAAAAAAATTTCGACAAACTATACTGTGACTTTCATTTTTTCGACATAGTATACTATGAATTATTTTATTTTTTTGACATACTATACTATGACTTTTTTTGACATAGTATACAATGATTTTTTTTATTTTTTCGACATACTATACTATGACTTTTTTCGACATAGTATACTATGAATTATTTAATTTTTTTTGCACATATTATACTATAATTTTTTTTTCATCATACTATATCATGACTTTTTTAAAATTTTTTCGACAAACTATACTATGAATTATTTGATTTATTCGACATACTATACTATGACTATCTTTCGTCATACTGTACTATGACCGTTTTATTTTTTCGACATACTATACTATGACCGTTATATTTTTTTGACATAGTATGCTATGACTTTTTTTCGACATACTATACTTTAACCTTTATTCTTCATACTATACTATGACTTTTTTTTTTCGATATACTATACTATGACTTTTTTTTTTCTACATACTATACTATGACTTTTTTTCATCATACTATACTATGACCGTTTTATTTTTTTGACATACTATACATTACTTTTTTTTATACATTACAAAAATGCTTCTCTTTTAGCTTTCCTCCCTTTCCACTACTTCCTTACATCTGAAATGTGTGGAAGTGGTTGTGAAATAAATAACATTATGTTGCAATGCTGCTCACTAGAGTAATGTTGTTAAAATACAAGACAATATTATAGACACGTTGCATTGATTCAGTGAGCTGCATGCTTTTTAATAAGCCTGAGAACTTGCGCCGACATAAGATGCATAAAAGTTTTGCAAATTGAAACGATGTTTTGAAAACTTTATAGGATTAAGAGCAATTATATAAAATGGGCAACAATTTAAGTCTTTACACCATTACTTTTTTCTGTGCATTTTCATGTTATTCCCTGCATGGCCAGACACTCAGGAACCTATTCAACTATAAAACAATCCATATAAGTTTGTCTTTCAACTTATAAACTGACACATTTAAATAAATATTAATACCAGTGTTTAAATAAGGCCATATGATTGATGCTAGTACAGAATGATCTGTTTACAAAATGAATAAACAAATCTAAATATAGAATGCAGTTAATTACACGGTGTGCACACAAATGACTATTTCACAATGGCAGTGCAGCAGCTGAGTCACCTTGGTGAACAGGTTGGAGGAGTTTGTTCAACAAACTTGAGAGGAATCTAAACCGCGAGTCCAGTTCCTGGTTGGCATCCTGTTTGGGGTCAGGAATGTGAGCGAGTCATGTGGCACCAAGTTACCTGAGTGAAAACATGGCTTTACATCACCACTAAATATGACAAGCAAAGCATAAAATACAACATTTTCCGTACATGTGCTGCAACTCTGCATGTTTATTTTTGGACAATGAAGGAAAATGTGACAATTAATATGATGAGACATGACTTGAGCAATAAATACACACATAAAACAAAAACAAACCTGGTTTCAAAACCGAATGTCTATCAAGCTGCAACAGGTTTGACTTTAATTTAATCTTTTCCTGCTGTTGGGGGACACCCAACACCCAAATCCACTGACTGCAAAACACAATGTGTGTGGTCATCCATGAATAGTTAGTCTGGGAGTGGTGAGCACAGTCATCCAGCCATCGTGGTGCTAATCTGCAAATTATTTGCATTAGAGGTGTGTGTGAGTGTGTGTGTGTGTGGTGAGCATACACAGCTGGTGTTAACGTCTATCACTTTGAGACAGATTAGAATTAAAGAGGCAATGCTTACATGCAGGTTTACATCAGGTTTCACTGAAAGGAATAGTCTGATATTTTGGGAATTGCGCTTAATTGTTATAATTAATATTCACAGCAAAAAAAATAATAAAAAAAGCATAATTTCAATGAAAGTAATCGAGCAGCAAATATTAAAGCAAACAGTTGAATTTGTAAGCAATAAAACTCTCCTTTGCTCGGTTCAACACACTCCAGGGTTATGTAGCTACAGCCTTACTTGGTCTGGTACGATCAGTGGCTAACATTAGCTAATGCTAGCTGTGAGCAATCTTGAGCAAGCTGACTTTAAGACTTTTCTCTACTTGTATTACTGTAACACTTCATGTTACCATCATTATCCTGTAATGGTCATTTGTGACAACAGCAAAAGTTACTTTAGATCTTACAAATGTCCAGATAAGTGTGATTTACAAAGTTAAGAGGAAAAGCAATTATTCAGCAGTGCACTTTTGGGGGGGGTTTATTAAAGTGTGAGTGGTTATAGGAAGGCTTCAGGATTTGATTGAGGATCTTTGAGATTTCTGTATCTGTGGGCGAGCCAAACTCCAAGGATCTGAAAGGAAAGAAAAATGAGTGTAAAGTGTCAAGTTGTCTGAATTTAGGCCTAAAATTAACTTCATCACAGCGCAAATCTATCTTAAAAAGGAACAGTGCGTGAAATTTCACGGGATCTTTTGGCAATAATGGAATATAATATTAATAATAAGTGTGTTTTCTTTAGTGTATAATCACCTGAAAACACAATAGTTGTGTTTTCGTCACCTTTGAATGAGGCGTTTATATCTACATACGGAGCGGGTCCTCTTCACGGAGCCGGCCACCATAGGGTCATTAGAAGGTCTGTCAATCGATGCAAATATTTAATCTCAAATTAATCGCACATTTTTATCTGTTCAAAATGTACCTTAAAGGGAGATTTGTCAAGTATTTAATACTCTTATCAACATGGGAGTGGACAAATACGCTGCTCTATGCAAATATATGTATATATTTATTATTGTAAATCAAATAACAACATAAAACAATAACAGATATTGTCCAGAAACCCTCACAGGTTCTGCATTTAGTATAAAACAATATGCTCAAATCATAACATAGCAAACTGCAGCCCAACAGGCAACAACAGCTGTCAGTGTGTCAGTGTGCTGACTTGACTATGACTTGCCCCAAACTGCATGTGATGATCATAAAGTGGGCATGTCTGTAAAGGGGAGACTCGTGGGTACCCATAGAACCCATTTACATTCACATAATGAGGTCAGAGGTCAAGGGAACCCTTTGAAAATGGACATGCCAGTTTTTCCTCACCAAAAGTTTGGAGCGTTATTTAGCCTCCTTCTCAACAAGCTAGTCTGACATTGCAAGTTGTGTTAAAGAAATTAGTGTCGTTAAAACAAATTTGTGTTAACTTTGACAGCTCTAGTCATTTGCTTTTTCACATTTTCGCGTCGGCCACCGTAGTTCTCCAACACGCTTGGCACTCGGGAGAAGTTTCAGTTGGTTGAAATCTGCAACCTCACCGCCAGATTCTACACACTGCTCCTTTAATGTCTACATCAGCACCCACTTCACACCAAATTCTTTGTTGCTATGACATTTCACTGACCTCTGTAAAGCTGAAGAAGAGTCCGATACCACCGACAAACCGCAGCACCTCTCCCGCAAACTGCTGGATAATGTTCGAGCATGTGTCACACGTCAATGGAGGGTTGCTGTTAAAGCATCTCTGGAGGAAGAAAAGGTGAAAATTCGATAACTGCTAGAGACGTGATCATGAAATTCAAGATCAAGTTGCTGCTGAGAGGAAAAAGAAAAAGAATATTCTTCTTACAGCAGCACATGAGCCGTTGTAAGGAACAGAATCGAAGCCACAACAGTTGAGTGTTTTCTCTACGTCCTTTTGAGTGGCCTCGGATTTGTTCCATCCGACCTCCAGCAGATGGTTCTGTCAATGAGAATCACACACACTTATATATTTGAAAAGCATGAGAAAAGACAGAAGGATGAACATGAATAACCCTGATTTTTGCAAATATAGAATTGTGTAAAATCTACACTGTAAGGATTATTAAAAAAAATATGAGAGCATTCATGTTTATCTGAGATGAATTTAGGCCAAATTAACATTATTATTGATGTATGTAGACATAATAAACATACCTGTTGGTCTTTATTCACCGCCAGACAAGCACAGGACACAGAAAACTGCACGACAAACACTGTAAACAGGATTATCATGTACTGGATCAAGTTTAGGAAGTTAACAAGTCATGAAAACAATCTGAAATCTCACCGTGTTGCTGCTCCATTAAACCACTCTTAAAACACAAGCTCAATAATAGGAATAAAATCCTCCAAGAGCTTTGGGTTATTTACTTATACTCCTGTGCTCCTACAAACAAACCGAAGGATACGAAGAAGAGCAGGACCTGGTGGTGCTTCAGGGCGCCGCAAAGCCCCACAAAGGCAACCAGGAACAGGAAGATTCCCACGCCGATGACCCCCGCCACCACCCTGATGCTGGAGACCAGGTCGAACCACTTCCCCCAGGCTGCCACTCCGATCAGCAGCAGACTCACCAACTGAGGAGGAAGAAAACACTGTTGGCCCGAGATAAGAGGGAAGTACAAACAATGTCTGCTTTCTAAGGAAATCTCTCCCTCAGGGACGAGTAGCCGTGTGTCATGGAGGACTGTATGCCAGCTGCTGTCCAGAATAAAACAATATAATTATTATTATACCGTATTTCCAAAAGAGACCGACACACTTTATATAACTGTTGACGATGTGATCAAATATTTATGTGACAGTTAAGGTGCTCTTTGTTGTAAAGATGCAAAGACAAAATTATCAGAAATCATGATTGTAAGTAGGGTTAGTGCATAAACATTAAAGTGATTTACCTAACAAACACACACACATACAAACATATATATTTTGTTTTGTTGGTTGTTGTTGAAGAACCTTTGTGTCTCCACCACTGTTGAAACCAAACCTACAGTTTGGCTTTGATTAAACTAAAAAAGTAAGTAAGGTTAAAAAAGTAGTTAGTGTGTTAAAATGTTGTTTTTTTTCAGTGACACTAATGAAATTAAATCTAGGGCTACAAATAACGATTACTTTCATTATCAATTCATCTACAGATTATTTTCTTGATTAATTGTTTTGTATAAAATGTCAAAAAATTGTGGAAAAAAATGCCTGTTAGAATTTCCCACAGACCAAAGTTGATGTCTTCAAATATCTTGTTTTTTTTCTTACTAACAGTCCAAAAGCCAAAGAAGTCAGTTTGCGATCATATATGACAAATAAATCCTCACATTTGAGAAACTGGAACCAGCAAATGTTTGTTTTTTTCTTTAACAGTTGCTGCTGAATTTTCTGTCAATCAACTAATCATCACTAGACGACTGTTGCAGCTCTAATTAAATCTATATTCAGTGTTTTATTATTATTGGCTGAGACTTTTATCAAATGTATTTGTCTCTGAGTCAAAGGCAACTGGATTTACTATTAAAACGGATATCTTTAAATAAGATATTTATATGTATTTATTTATTTATACAACTTTATTTAAGTATGAAGAACAGGTGAAAACTTTTGCACATATAGAGTCACTATACAAATACATTAAATTAATTATTATAGCCTATAATAATAAAAAAAGTAATAAAGAGTTAAGCAGTATTTTGATTGCAGAGGTTGTTAAGAGATAAAAGGAAGTTTTTCCACTTCAGTTGAAAAAGGTCTGAAATTGTTCACATTGTTGTTGATTCGTTAAAGTGGTATTCTGACAGACAAACAAGTATTTACGCTACTTTACAGTATTTATTTTCATCTCTCAGTGGACTAAAGCCACCAGTTAGACCAACACTGCTCATGAACTGGCCCTAATCATTTCCAACAAACACCTGCCTGTTTCCACAACAAGGAAACTGGTCAGAAAACAACCCGAACATATTAAACTAACAGGTATATGAAAAACAAGTCCAGATGAAGGCAGAGACACTTGTTGCCTTTTTAAAGCGGTTATTTCCGTTTCATTCCCTTCGGTAGAACAGCTGTAAACTCATACTTACAACATAGACTATATTGAGAGCAGAGAGCGCGTTCTTAGTGCAAATGAATCCGCCGCAAACCATCGCTGCTCTCCGGTTCAGTCCTCACACAGTGAATCTATTACTGCTTCATCCGGGCTTTTCACTCAGACTGTCAGTCTCGAGGCTCTCTGCTCTCCGCGTGCCTACTTCTTGTCTGCAGGTAGAAACCAGGGAGCGTTTCCTGATCACATCCTGCGCGCTGATTGGTCAGATTCCTTTATGACGCATGAGTTACCTCTTCATGCTGATAATTGTTTTTTTTATAGTGAGGTATTAATTAACCCGCAACACTGAGTCACTGGAGGTGACTAAAGGTTACTAAATATGACTAAATATCTCTTCTTCATGTTGATCCTGGACATGTTCACTTCACATTCTTTATAATAAACATATATTTAATCGGATATTTAAATATTTCACAACACAACTGAATAACAGTTGTTCGTTTTAAAGCCTTTAAAGTGTTTGTGTTTACTTCTCTTGAATTACACATGGATTTACAAATTAAAGAAATTATCTATCTATCTATCTAAATATCTATCTATCTATCTATCTAAATATCTATCTATCTATCTAGCTATCTATCTATATATTTATCTATCTATCTATCTATTTATTTATTTATTTATTTATATCTACCTATCTACCTATCTATTTATATATCTATCTATTTATATCTATCTATCTATCTATCTATCTATCTATCTATCTATATATATATATATATATATATATATATTTCTATCTATCTATCTATCTATCTATCTATCTATCTATCTATCTATCTATCTATTTATATCTATCTATCTATCTATCTATTTATATCTATCTATCTATCTATCTATCTATCTATCTATCTATCTATTTATATATATATATATATATATATATATATATATATATATATATATATATATATATATAATATACACTCTATAGTTCCCTCTTGTGGCTACAAATAGATGCTTCACAAGGTGTATTACCTACATTTGAATTAATGAAGTTGAGATGAGGAAACACATAAATAAGCAGTAGTTGAATTCAAACAGCAGCCTAGTGGGTGTTTACCTGTCAGGCTATGTTTTTGTTTTTGCTGTTGCAGTAATTGAGCCATTTACCTCATACCCTTTTATTTTTTAACTTTCAATTTCTTTCTTTTTTATTTATTAAATATATTTTTTGACATGCATTTCTTATATTATTCTGTTTATTATTAAGTTTGTTTCTGTTTTATTTTTTTCATCTGGCGCCACACATGGGGATATTTAAGTGATAGTGTGTTAATAATAATAATAATAATAATAATAATAATAATAATAGTAATAAAAGAGATGAGATATTATAATAGCCTTGCATAGAGAGGTGTTTCTGTTATTTACCCTCATTGATATATATATATGGGGTGGACAAAATAATAGAAACACCTTTGAGTATAAGGCAATACAGTTCAACAGCACCACAAACTGCATCCTCCAAAATGATCATAACGTGGATTCAACACCTCTCTAATTACTGTATAACAATCAGTACTGCAGGGCTGCTGTATTAGACTGTATTAGTTTTAGCTAGGTGTATCAAATTAACTGGCAACTGAGTGTATGTGGTCTGTATATAGATGTTTAGATCGCCATCTGCTGGATAAACAGTGTTACAACTTATCAATCAATCAATCAAACTTTATTTATATAGCACCTTTCAAACAAGTCAAATGTAATTCAAAGTGCTGGACAGACGATTGACAAAAATATAGAGTGTTAAAAATGGATTTAGAGACTAATACACACTAAAACAACCAATATAAAAGTTCATTGAATAAGAAAGCAATAAGAGATGGGTATTTAAGATAATAAAAGATAAATAAAATACAAGGAAATAAAAATAACAATAAAAATAAATAAATAAAATTTATGAAACTACACAAAATAAGCAGATTGTATTAAAATAATAAAATTTTAATAAAATAAAATAGAATAAAAGAGATAATAATGATCAGCAATAAAATGTTGATTAAATAAAATAGAGTAAAATAAACACTATAATGATGATGATAAATAAAATAAGTATTAAAAATAAAAACCATAAAATTATAAAACTATAAAAAGGTCAAAAAGGTCAAATGTGTCTATTGATCTATGAATCATATAATAAAGTCACATAATAATGATATAATAATAATAATATAATAAACATCTCTTCCAGTGGGATCCCCTTTTGCCAATCTTTGCTCTCGACTTGTGATTAATTGAAGGTATTGCTGGCCTGGGTTGGTAACTTCAGATTTCCAGAATAAACTTTTTCTGGTTTGGAAAATAATGTTGGGATTAAAATTGACTTTGATCACATAAACGTACCAGATAATATTTGAAGAACTGAGTCCTGGTCAGCAGAGGACAGAAGAGCAAAGGATTTGCATGAATGAGGGAAAAACTCCATGTTCATACATGTTTACTTCTTTACTCCGTGTTGGCATTAATATAGTAGGTTGTGTTTTCTGTCACAGTTTGAAAATAGTTCAAGATTTCAATAAGTAAGAGGAGTATTGCACGTCACATATAAAACAAAAAAAGGATAAGAGACAAGTTATCGTTTGAGACGTATCGATGTTTGTTGTCGACATTTGAACCAAACCGCAAGATAAATAATGTCTACTTTGATAAAGGAAACGTTTCAACATGCCGAGAGGCAAACAAACGTTCTTAAACACAGAATAACAAACCACCTGGTGTAGTAAAGAGACGATCTCACTGCCAACTCTGTTAACAATTTAGTTTATACACATAATAATAAGATCTGTGATGACCTTTGTCAGCATATGCTGAACTGATCAAACCTCCAAAAGCATCACTTTTTGTCAGTCTTAAAATATTCTACCAAAAAGAAGAAGTGCAGGTCTTGATCACTCACAGTTGGTTTCTCTGTCTCTGAAACTAAACCAAAGTGCACTCCCAATAACCTGCATTTGAACCTCTGCGGTGGTTTGATGGTTTTATGTTTCTGTCTCTGAGATAACATGAATACTGTCTGTGGTGAACCTGATAAGATAACGGAGGAAGAACTGAATTACGTGGCAGTGACTTTCCACACTAATGACATTTCTACACATGGTGAGTCATGTATTCTAGTTTTTGTTGGTGTACTTTGATGGTGTACTTATACAGTCTAACTGAGCTGTTGACAGGGTTGGAAAGTACACTATTAAGTACTCTAGTACTTACTGTACAGATTTGATTTGTATTTTACTTGAGTTTTCTATCCTCTGCTACTTTAAACTTCTTCTCCACTACATTAAGTGAATTGTTTAGTAGATATATTTGTAAAGTAAAAATTTTATATACAAAAAAATAATATGATCCACTGCTCTACATAAAACTACCAAGTTTAAATTAGCATCACAATAGTGGTGCTACACAGTAATGCATTAGCCATAATAATCAATTTACATAAACTATAGTAATTAAACACTGACAGAGGCGGTTCTGCTCCATAATGAGTACTTTTGATACTTTAACTACATGTTATTGATAATTCTATATTTTTATATAGAATAAATGTCTTTTCGCACACAGTATACTCAACTTCAGTAAAAATACACTATTTATGTGTACTATTTGTGTAAAAGCAAGTCCTCTAAACCACTTTAAGTCTTAATTCCCACCTTAAATATCCCTTTAAGTTTCTTTAAATTTAGAAAAAAACTTTTTTCTCACTTCAACACATGAAGCTGATCTATGATATCTGATGTTTGTGGCTGCAACATTCCAGCATTGAAGCATTTTAAGATCTAATCTAAACTTAACCTAAACTAAAATAAGGCTCTAAAACACTTAGGAATCAGCTACAGTATTAACTATTCGTAACATTTTCATGGATAATCTCCTAAACACTGACATGTTTCCATATTTTCCATATATAATCAGTATATGGTAAACATCAGGTCTGGCTGTCAGTAAATCAGAGCAGAAGTGTCTTGAAATGCAGCAGATGCCTCACCGCAGACAAGGAAGTGACTTCTGAAAGTCTCCTCTGAACTTAAAGTTTTCAGTTCCTTTAAACTTTTTTGCTTTTTGCAGAGAAACCAAACGACCTGGAAATAATCTATGATGACGTGGAGGCATGGAAAACCAATCCTGCCATACCAGGTTATTTATGATTTACCATGACTAAAAAAAAATAGAAAATATGATAAATATTTGCTATAAATCAGTATAATATATATATATTTTTTTGTTCTTGGTAGAAAATGAAAAGAAAGCTACTCCGCTTCATCTGGTGGCAGCAGGTTTGGGGATTATTTGTGTCATCTTGGTGTCCGTCATCATCGCAGTCAGTGTCAACTGTAAGTCTGTCTGCCTGTTTTCAAGGACTTTCAAGGTTATTTAATAATAACAAGTGAGTGTAACAGTAACAGTGTCTTCCCTGAATGCAGTCAACACGGTCATGTCAGAGCAGCACAGAGAAAACATCATCTTAACAGCACAGAATCTGCAGCTGTGGACAGTAAAGGCCGACATGGAGAGACAGACAGAAGAGCTCACCAGACAGAGAGACGGACTCAACTGGACCGTCGGAGTCATCCTGGAATATGACGACTTCCCAGTGAATACACGCTGCCCACAGAAAGGTGAAAAACATGGTGTACCTTTTGTCACTGGTGGAATTACATTTATTCAAGTACTGTACTTATGTACAAAGGGATATTTATGAGATATTTGTACTTTACTTGAGTATTTCCATTTTATTACCTCCTTCCAAGGCCAAAGGCCATTAGATTAGAAGGAAAGAGGCGGGGTCATGCGTCGTCAACGCGCCCTCAATTACACTGCTCATGTGTTATACCCAGAGGTCTTAATGTTCTGGCTGATCGGATTCCTTAAAAATATTCCTGAATCCGGATCATGATCGGGATCGCCATCAAAATCTAATGGATTGTTCATTGTGCCACACCCCACCCCTCCAAAAATGTTATTCAAATCCATCGCGAACTTTTAGAGTAATGCTGCTAACGGACAGACAGACAAACTAACGCCGGTGAAAACATAACCTCCTTCAAGGCCAAGGTAAAAACATAGTGATTAAATATTATATTCCATTTCTACCAATGAATCCCCCCGAAATGTTACACACTGTTCTTTAAGTAACGTGTTGAATGCAGGACTTTTACTTGTAGTGGAATATTTTCAGTGTGTGGTATTAGTACTTTTACTTCAGTAAAGGATCTGAATACTTCTTCCACCACTGACTATTTTACTTTTGGGTTTTGTCACCGCTCCTGTTGGTCTACTGAACCACTTACTTTTGAGCTCCTTAATTGTGAATGTAGTCATTTGACTACCCCTTTAGGGCATTGTGATTTGTTTGTATCAATTTTTGCTTATGAACATTGGTTTATCATCATTCATCTTTCAGAGTTTAGACTTTCTGGCACAAATATCTTTTTAATTTGAGTGGAATTACCTGTTTAAAGAGAGGGATAAAAGAAAAAGTCTTTCATTTTATAATATATATTTTATATGTAATAAATAAAAAATGACTATGATTCTGATTTTGTTGTCTTATTATTGTTTAACAGTGTGCAAACCTTGCCTGGACGACTGGGTGCTGTTCCAGTCAAACTGTTACCTGTTCTCAACAGGTGATTATTCTTTTTATTTGAGTACTTGGAAGGGAAGCCGCGATCAATGCAGTCACATGAAGGCAGATCTGGTGGTGATTGAAAGCCAGGAGGAACAGGCAAGTGTGAACACATGAAACATACACTCATTTAGACACATTATGTGCTTGAATATTTAGTTTTATTATAATTATCTAAAGATAATATTTTGCATTGTACTGTGCAGTAAAACCACATATTTAAAAACTAAAAGAAATCACACCTAAGCTTCACAGCTACTTCAATTATTAATTTTTAAATCTCTTTTATGTCTTTGATACTTTCTTCATCTGTTTTTAATGTTCCTATTCCTTGCAGCTGTCTCTTTTTGTGTGTTTTTCATCTTTGTGAAGCACAATGTATTATATATTTTTGTATGAAATGTGCTGTAGAAATCTATATTTTTAAATTAGCATTATTATGTTATACACAAGACAAAGAGATACATTTTTTTTCTCAATGAACCAATGTATTGCAAATTATAGGAATTCATCAATAACCACACGAAAGACTACAAAGACAAGCATGGCTATTGGATCGGCTTGAGCAAGAAGGACAGGTGGACATGGGTAGATGGAAGCAACTTCACTGTGATGTGAGCACAAAAACACAAACTATCTCTCAAAAGTTGCCACATATGCTATTTTAACGTCTGTAAATCGTGACCGCAGTGAATCAGACATATTACTTTATCATTACTCTAAACAAACCAGACTATCGGCAGGAGGACTGGCAGCCTTTTTCCCCCTGTATGCTGCATTTTACACTTTGTGTCGCTGGGTTGTGGAGAAATCTGACGGACGGGGCAAATGAAGCAAAAAATCATTCAGTTTCTTAAAGTGTCAGATGGTGAAATCAGTAAAAAGCAGGTGGAGAAACCACTTTCAACATGTTCATCTCCCTCAGTAACGCCAAATAGACAAAACTTTACCAAGAGGGAGGAATCAACAAACTTATGGACACACTAGCAGTTAACTGTACAGTAGACTTTAGCATTAAAGAAAAAGATTTAGTATGTCCCAATACATAGCATGTCAAATGCAGTAAGCCAAAAATACCAGGATGTCCTAATACATCCGTCACATTTTGCAGTATATGCCAGTCAGCATGCTTTTCTGGCTATTCTGACCCACAATCCTCTGCGCAGAAGATATATGAGCAAGAGGGTCAAAGTTCAAGGTGCAATGTTATGACGAAGTAGTATGTCCCAATTGTATGCATACTGCATGCAACAGTGCGGATTTTGAAAGGGCAGCTGCAGTATGAACTAAAAGTAAAAAAAAAAAAACGTTTTTTTTTTAAGCTAAATCCATTATTTGATTTGATAGAATTTTTTTCTCTCTTTTATTATTTTATTTTATATTTATTTACTTTTTTTAAAATTATTCTATTTTATTACTATTTTTTTTCTTTCCCATTTGTGTGATCAAGACCAACATGTGGTGGGGTTGGGGGGGAAGGGGTGATCCTTTTTCTGTTTTTATTTCATGTCACGGACACTGAGTTATGTTCTACATTTGATAAGATGACCTTTGCCATGTCTGCAAAAAAATAAAAGTACAAAAAGATTTGGAACAAGAAAAAGTATACGATCTGGAACTTTGTTACCTTCGGACAGAGGATAACTCTTCCTCCTGTTTCCAGTTGTTGTGCTAAGCTAAGCTAACCGGCTGCTGACTGTAGCTTCATATTTAATGGACAGACATAGTTTAAATCCTCTCACCCAGCTCTCTGCAAGAAAGGGAATAAGCATATTTCCCAAAACGTTGACCAGACACACAGATTTATATCATGTGATTTGTTTTTCTTCACCAGGTACTGGAAAACACAACAACCTGAATCCAGACTGTCTTGTGCTCTAAGTCTGCCACCAGCAGATCCTCTGGCCAACTGGCAGAAAACCAGCTGTGACATGAAGAACCGCTGGATCTGTGAAACAAGAGCTTTGATCAAACCGGATTAGGAATCAGCTGCATCATCAAAATTGGTTATTTAACATTTAAGATCAATTTAGATTTAATATCTGTCTATCTACTATGGAGTAGTGTTGTTTTGTCAAAACTGATTCTGTTTTGTTTTTTTAACTAAAGATGTAAGCACATTGTTGTCTTTTTCTAACTTATTGCAAATATCCATTTTTACAATTGTTGCAGAGTGCACCATCACCTTTGAGTTATATATGGCAGGCTTGAATGTATATATGTACTGTATATATTTAAAGAGATAACAAAGCAAACTGAATAAAGATTATCCATGGACAAAAAAATTTGAAACATTATAATGTAATCCAGTACAACTTTAACCATGAACTCAATAATAATTTACACATTTCCGACAATGTCATCAAGAACTAAACATTATAAACTTCGTAGAGGCAGAAGTTATGGCAGAGCTGTTGTATTGAACTGCAATAGGTTGTACATGTGTGCCTAATAAAGTAACCACAAAGTGTAAATTACCAACATTTCCTAATAATTAAACACTCTACTTTTTAAAGGAAGTCTGGTAATGTCCTTTATTTTTGTTATTGTCAATAAATCCCATAAAAAGATCAAAACCTAATATATCTATCTGTGCCATAGACTTCCACTGATATTAAACTATTAAAAACACATCAATGAGCCACACCGTTGTACTGGGTGACGTATACTCTCATTACAGGGAACATGATCACTGTAGCTTATTTTTAGATAATCCCACCCAGTGTTGCTGCCATAAATACTCTCTAAAGCACCAAATGTGTATTCATCCACCGCTGAAAATAGTCCCCAACAAATGGCCTAATTTACACCTGTTTGAGTAACGTTTGCTAAAAACTACAGTGCCCAGCTGTTTTAGGAAACTACTGAGCCTTTTTAAAAACAAAAAAACAAAATTCTACATGTGACTAGGGATGTCATGAGAACCGATACTTAGGTACCAAGTCAATGCCAAAATTATGAAAATGTGACGGTACACGGTACTCCCGGAGACGACAGAAAATGTGTTTTGGACACAGTAAACTCACTATTGACGCGTCCAGGAGACGCACCCTATTTTTCCCTTATAATGCTAATTAATTTCTGGTATCATGACTTCCCTATGTGACTCATTTTTAAATAAGCTTGGGGCTGAGTGCTGCAGACAGCGGATATGGACCAACACATTGTAGGTTTTAGTCTTTTGACTGGTTGATAATAACAAAAATATACTATATCACCAGTCTTATCCTTTAATAGCATGGTGACAGATAGTGATTCAGCACCACTCTTACCAATGATGATGATGAAAACAATGTTGTCACAATGATGACCCTTCACCAGACATAGTGTGTTACAGTTAGACTGATCATCAATTAAGAAATCCAAATGGGAGTTAACCCACCAGAAATAAACATGACAGATTAAAAGGTTGAGTTCAGCATTAGATAATGCTTAAATGTGTCAACATTTGGTTGTTGCAGAAGCAGAGGTGCTTCCCGGAACACACAATGCAAATATCTTGTGTAATGAAAGTCCACAAAGCCACATTGAACGTCCAGCATCACTGTTTGAGGTTGTTGGTAAAAATGTATCATAATACAATGCTGCTGTGATGCTGCAATTTACATGAAATTTGCAAAGTGTTAGGGGAAGAGGAACCTCTTGTTTGTTCTCAGTCACACACACACACTCATTCTCTGCACTGAAGCAAATACGACAATCTGTGACTTTTAAGGATGGAGGAAGAACTCAAATATTCTACGGTGGTTTTTAAAGATAAAGCTGGAAAAGGTAAGTGACTCCTGCTTTTTTTTGTTTTAATGATGCTTGTTTTAGACTATTTAACATCTTTCTAGGGGTTCTGTGTGGAAGAATGATATATAGTACAGTACATACCACCATTTTTTTCCACATCACAATTTCCAGTAATGACAGTTTTTCTTCATTGTTTTGATGCAGTAATATAACAAAAGGCCCAGTTTTCAGATAGATGACACAAACACAAATGCAGCTAGTGTATCTTCCAGAAGGTGTCATGCCTTAATCTCTTAATACAAACAACAAAATGCATCACATGCTGGTGTCCAAACACAAAGAAAACTCATCATTCAAGACAGCAAAAAGACAAACGTGCTCAGACCTGCTGTCGTTTTGTGGTGGTAAACAAATATGAAAATTAAAATAAAATACTTCAAGCAGCCTCTTTACTGCTACAGGTCTTTTCTGTGAAAAAAATGAATCTGAGAATAAAGTCATAGGTTAACGAGAATAAAGTTGTAATATCATGAGAATAAAGTCATAATATTATAAAGTAGTAATTTTACATTATTTTAGAGGGGAAATAGAGCAGCGTGCCGCCTGTGTGAAAATGAGGAATGTGGAGCATCTTGTGAAGTTATACTTCACAAATAACGAAATACTTCATCTTTTGACACATCAGCACCACATTATCATCAGTATCAGGACCTTGAAAAGATTGTGCATGAAACTGCGTTTATTCTGAAGAAGAAAACACACAGCCCTGATGGGGAAACTGACTCTTTTGTGGAGGAGGAAAGTACTTTATTTCTCGTAAAATTATGACATCGCCATGTTGAGGCAATCCCTCTGCTCTGATTATTGAATTTAGCACCTTTAAGTTCAATTTTGAGGTACATTACTTGAGAATTTCAACATACTTTTTACTCCACTACATTTATCTGATAACTTTAGCTACTACTTACTTTGCAGATTCAGATTATTAGTACAAAAATATATAATCAGCAATTATTCTGTATTGTATGCATGTAAATTATTATGTATTATTCCAGGTAAAGATGTGATAAGACTTTAATGGCCTCTATTAAGGCATCACTAGAATCCAGTACCATAATAAACATTATTCTGAAATGGTCCAATCGGCATAATGAGTACTTTAACTTTTGGTACTTAAAGTATATTTTGATGCTGATACTTTTGTACTGTTACTTAAGTACAATTTTGAGTGCAGGACTTTTGCTTGTAACAGAGTATTTCTACATTGTGGTATTGATACTTTTACTTCAGTAAAAGATCTGATACTTCTTCCTTCACTGGTGATGGTTGTTTGAAAAGTAAAGAGAACTGTGTGAAGAGAACCGGAAATCATCAAAAGTTAAGTAAATGCATTTGAACTTGTGATCACTGCATCACGACATTATCAGTCTGAAGTGCATCAAATCAATGGAGAGAAACTGTTAACTCATGCAGCACCTGCAGACATTAAAAACAACTCATAATATTTGACCCCTCTGAGCTTCCCGTCCAATAAAACTTATGGACACTGACATAAATGATCACCGTGTTATGTTACCTCCCGTTTCAACAGGACGTACTTTACATCAATCACACATAAAGACATTTCATTGTGACATTGTGAAGAATAATCACTATTAATTCAGTTGTGTTTTATTATTTCCTCATGTTGTTATTACTGTCGTCCAGAGAAAAAAGAGGACCCGACAATTTACGCTGAAGTAAAACGTAAAGGAGCTGCTGCTGCTGTACCGAGTAAGTTTAAAATATGCTGACTATCTTATTTTTATCTCATCGGTTAACATTATAAACCATACAATATGCTTTACTAAGTTCAAATTGACCCTTTATGATGATGATGAGGAATTATAGTTTTAATAAAAGCAATTAAAGGTAAATCTGCTCTTTTTGACCTGCTTGGAGCCTTTTGACAACAAACTTGAATGTTGTTGGTTCTGGTTCATAAGATTTTTCCAAATTTACTCCTAAAAAACATCAATAATTCTATTAATATCCTGTCCTGTGTGATTATAGAAGTGATGATAGTAGTATGTCACCATGTATATTGGTCATAAAGAATAAGTCACAGTTGTACAGAGTATGACGATACAAAATGACAATACGTTTTCCATGCGACCATAATAACGTTGATAATGAATGACTGATTTGAATATGAGCTTTCTCATTATAAGCAGATGGTGAAGCAGCTGGATGCTCTCGCTTTCGTGTGTTGGCGGCGTGCGTGGCAATACTCTGTGTCCTCCTGGTGGCGAGCATCGGTGTCATCGTCTACTGTGAGTTTGATGTCAACCCGCTGAATAACTTTCAATTAATAATTAAAGCAGCTTGAGTCAGTCTGGGATGTTTTTGTTGCGTAAGGTGAGGTCAGCTCTCTCTGAATTGTCCCTGCTGCCATTTGGTGTTTTACTTTTTATTATTTCTGTTTTGATCGGTTGGTTTGATCTATTTTATGAATGATCCAATTTGGCAAATAAGGCTTCTCTGATAACACTAGATGCATCCACGATTGATTGACTGACTGATGTGCTGTCTCCTTCTCTTTCTCACCACAGTGCACGTGGAAATGAACGAACAGCGACATCAATGGACATCAAACCTGGATGAACAGCGACGTCAATGGACATCAAACCTGGATGAACAGCGAGCAAACCTCACCGACATCACAGCAGCAAATAAGAAGCTGATCGTGGAGCAGAGCCTCTTAGAGCAAGAGATGACGAATTTGAGCAGACTCGCAGATAATCTCAACAGGACGCTGGGATTCATCTTGAAGTTTGACACCTTTCCAGTAAATGACTACTGCCCAGAAAAAAGTAAGTGCGTCTTGCTATGTTGGCCCAGTCCGTTCTCATTCCGGTGCTTTGTTACGGCCGTTGGCGTGTGATGCAGACGCACAAGACACCCTTTAATGCCTGTATGAGACGCACCGGTCTTTCAAGCAACCACAATGGAAACCCATCCAGGGCAATATCGAAAACTGAGTGAAAGTGGTCAGGGAGCGTGGTGACGTAATGTAAAGGTCCGGACACACCAAGCCGACGACTGTCGGACAGTTTGGGGCCGTCAGTGTCTGTCGGCCTAGTTTTTTCAGTGTGTCCCGCACCGTCAGCTCTAGTCTGCACGTGTTGCCGATTCAGCATGTTGAATCGGCGGCGGAGCCCGTCAGTGAGAGAAATCACTCCAATTGGCTGGACGTGAGGAAAGCAAGTAAACGAGAAACGAAAAACACAGAAGGCTCTTCTCATTTTTCATCTTCATCTCATCTCATCATTCCAATAAACAGATATTTTCATGACATGAACATCTGGAATGAAACTAAGTGGTGAGTGAGAGTGGTGGGAAAATGTAAAAAAGTCGGCAAACTCTGCTTTGTTTCATGTACGTATTATAACAACGGCTTGTATATCCGCCGTCCTCGGTCTTCCGTTTTTTCTTATTTGAATGATGAATACAGACCACCGCCACCTGCTGGTGTGGAGAGTTATTTCATCTCACGCAGGCGCAGAACGTACGTGCTAACTGTCCGTCAGCTGTAGTCTTTGCGGTGTGTTCAAGTGCAGCTCTTTGGCCAAGACAAAGGAGACACAACGGCCTTCGTTGCTGCTAGTTCTTTGATGTCGGTTTGGTGTGTCTCGGCCTTAAAGAGCAAAAAAACACGGGCGGGTCCAACAAACACAGGGCTTTCATCAAGAAGACTGCTGTACATGTCCCATGTGTAAGTTTCACTTTCATTTTACAGTCAGCTGTTCATTCGTGTCCCGTGTTCACAACGTTAAGTTTCATTTTCACTTTACAAACGTCGTAATTATAAGTCCAACCATGATGCTGATCTTGTTCCATTTCTCTGCTTTTTTAAGTTCTTTCAGAGTGTCAGCCGTGTCGGAAAAACTGGATTCTGTTCCAGGAAAAGTGCTACCTGTTTTACAAAAACCATCCTTGGAAGACGTGGGCAGATAGCCGAACATTTTGCCAGACGACAAAAGCAGATCTGGTTGTCATTGATAATCTCCAAGAACAGGTGAGCTCTGACACCATAAAACCACAATTATTAATTGTGTCTCTGTTCAGAATTAGAGATGACATATGGCAATTCATAGTATCCAGGAAACAAAAAAAGTACTTTCACATTTCAACCATAACTTTCCAAAATGCAATGGAAAAAAAAATCAATTCAAACATGAGGTGTTTTTAATGTCTGATCAGAATCTTTGCCTAGACGTGTGAAAGTGTGCATGTTTTTGATGATCTGTCACTGTATAATTTACAGGAATTCATCAGTAATCACACAGAGTTCTACCACGACGAGTACCATGGATATTGGATTGGGTTAAAAGAAATCAAAGACAACTACTGGGTCTGGGTTGATGGACGTAATGACACTCTAGGGTAAGGAAGCCTTTTTTAAAAAAAATAAATTAAATCATCATTTAAAAATCACCTCACTGTGATGTGAGCACAGAAACGCACACGATCTCTCAAAAGTTGCCAAAAATACTATTTTAACCTCAGTGAATCGTGACCGCAGTAAATCAGACATATATATCATACTTTATCATTACTCTAAACAAACCAGACTATCGGCAGGAGGACTGGCAGCCTTTTTCCCCCTGTATGCTGCATTTTACACTTTGTGTCGCTGGGTTGTGGAGAAATCTGACGGACGGGGCAAATGAAGCAAAAAATCATTCAGTTTCTTAAAGCGTCAGATGGTTAAATGAGTAAAAAGCAGGTGGAGAAACCACTTTCAACATGTCCATCTCCCTCAGTAACGCCAAATAGACAAAAACTTTACCAAGATGGAGGAATCAACAAACTTATGGACACACTAACAGTTAACTGTACAGTAGACTTTAGTATAAAGGAATAGTTTGACATTTTGGGGAAACACACATATTTGCTTTCTTGCTGAGAGTTAGTTGAGAGGATTGATACTATTCTTATGTCTGTACTCGAAATATGAAGCTGTAGCCAGCAGGCAGTTAGCTTAGATTAGTTTAGAAGACTGGAGAAAAAGATTCCAGAAAAAGATTTAGTATGTCCCAATACATAGCATGTCAAATGCAGTAAGCCAAAAATACCAGGATGTCCTACTACATCCACTCACATTTTGCAGTATATGCAAGCCAGCATGCTTTTCTGGCTATTCTGACCCACAATCCTCTGCGCAGAAGATATATGAGCAAGAGGGTCAAAGTTCAAGGTGCAATGTTATGACGAAGTAATATGTCCCAATTGTATGCATACTGCATGCAACAGAGCATATTTTGAAAGGGCAGCTACAGTATGAACTAAAAGTAAAAAAAAAAAAAGTATTTGACGTTTTTTTAAGCTAAATCCATTATTTGATTTGATAGATTTTTTCTCTCTCTTTTATTATTTTATTTTCTATTTATTTACTTTTTTGAAAATTATTTTATTTTATTACTATTTTTTTTCTTTCCCTTTTGTGTGATCAAGACCAACATGTGGTGGGGTTTGGGGGGAAGGGGTGATCCTTTTTCTGTTTTTATTTCATGTCACGGACACTGAGTTATGTTCTACATTTGATAAGATGACCTTTGCCATGTCTGCAAAAAAATAAAAATAAAAAAAGATTTGGAACAAGAAAAAGTATACGATCTGGAACTTTGTTACCTTCGGACAGAGGATAACTCTTCCTCCTGTTTCCAGTTTTTGTGCTAAGCTAAGCTAACCGGCTGCTGACTGTAGCTTCATATTTAATGGACAGACATAGTTTAAATCCTCTCACCCAGCTCTCTGCAAGAAAGGGAATAAGCATATTTCCCAAAACGTTGACCAGACACACAGATTTATATCATGTGATTTGTTTTTCTTCACCAGGTACTGGAAAACACAACAACCTGAATCCAGACTGTCTTGTGCTCTAAGTCTGCCACGAGCAGATCCTCTGGCCAACTGGCAGAAAGCCAGCTGTAATATGTTTAACCGCTGGATCTGTGAAACAAGAGCTTTGATCAAACCGGATTAGGAAGCTGCATTAACAAAATTGGTAATTTAACATTTAACATCAATTTAGATTTAATATCTATCTATCTACTAAGGAGTAGTGTTGTTTTGTCAAAACTGATTCTGTTTTGTTTTTTTAACTAAAGATGTAAGCACATTGTTGTCTTTTTCTAACTTAATGCAAATATCCATTTCTACAATTGTTGCAGAGTGCACCATCACCTTTGAGTTATATATGGCAGGCTTGAATGTATATATGTACTGTATATATTTAAAGAGATAACAAAGCAAACTGAATAAAGATTATCCATCAAATATCTAATTTTTGCTGTGTAAATGTTATATTCTGTTTATATTCCTTGGACATAATACACTCAGTTGCCACTTTATTAGGTACACCTGTACAGTCCAATGCAATTCATCAACTCTGCCATAAATTCTACCTTTACAAATAATATAATGTTCATGGTAAACTGTCACAGAGGTGTTGTTTCAACTATATGTAGCATTGAGGTCGTCGTTAGTGGTGGTGTTGTACTGGACTACATTATATTGATTGGTGTTCTTAATATTTTGCCCTCTCACATGTATATAAACAGGGAGAACAAAAATTAGAAACATTATAATGTAATCCAGTACAACTTTAACCATGACCTCAATAATAATCTACACGTTTCCGACAATGTCATCAAGAACTAAACATTATAAACTTCGTAGAGGTAGAATTTATGGCAGAGCTGTTGTATTGAACTGCAATAGGTTGTACATGTGTGCCTAATAAAGTGCCCACGGAGTGTAAATTACCAACATTTCCTAATAATTAAACACTCTAATTTTAAAGGAAGTCTGGTAATGTCCTTTGTTTTTGTTATTGTCAATAAATCCCATAAAAAGATCAAAACCTAATATATCTATCTGTGCCATAGACTTCCATTGATATTAAACTATTAAAAACACATCAATGAGCCACACCGTTGTACTGGGTGATGTATACTCTCATTACAGGGAACATGATCACTGTAGTTTAATTTTAGATAATCCCACCCAGTGTTGCTGCCATAAATACTCTCTATAGCACCAAATGTGTATTCATCCACTGCTGAAAATAGTCCCCAACAAATGCCCAATTTACACAAGTTTGAGTAACGTTTGCTAAAAACTACAGTGCCCAGCTGTTTTAGGAAGCTACTGAGCCTTTTAAAAACAAAAAAACAAAATTCTACACGTGACTAGGGATGTCATGAGAACCGATACTTAGGTACCAAGTCAATGCCAAAATTATGAAAATGTGACGGTACACGGTACTCCCGGGGACGACAGAAAATGTGTTTTGGACACAGTAAACTCACTATTGACGCGTCCAGGAGACGCACCCTATTTTTCCCTGATAATGCTAATTAGTTTCTGGTATCATGACTTCCCTATGTTACTCATTTTTAAAGTGTGAGTGCTAGAGTGCTGCAGACAGCGGATATGGACCAACACATTGTAGGTTTTAGTCTTTTGACTGGTTGATAATAACAAAAATATACTATATCACCAGTCTTATCCTTTAATAGCATGGTGACAGATACTGATTCAGCACCACTCTTACCAACGATGATGATGTAGCGTTATGTAACGTTATTGGATAGAGCAGATTAATAATCAATCATTAATTGATATCAAAATATGTATCTATAATTAATAACCCAAAATTATTAATCATAAACCCATGAATTGTCATAAAAGGTGAAGGAGAGTGGGGACACTCAGCTTCAAATATCACACAATATTAGTTTCAATACCAGACTTTACCCAGCGCCACCCAGTTTTATAAAAACAGGGAAAAATTCACAATTTGATATTAATCAATTGAGTCTCTTAATCTCAGGGTTGCTACGGAGTTCTTGGGCATAGTGGACAGTGATTTGAATTGTTTATATACGCACACAAAATCAAGTAACCAAGTTCTTTATAAAATGAAGTGTTTATTTGACTAACTAGAATATAATTGAATAAATGAGAAGACAAAGAGAAGGAATGAAATGAATAAAGGATAATTAAAGGAATACAGGGAATACAATGATGAACATTCATGGATAGAAACAAATTAAATGTGACCAGGTCAATTCAGTGACTAATATCCCTCTGATTGGATTTGACATTTGCCTATCAACTAAATTTAGTTTTGATATTAATGTACCATTCAGCAGCAGAGAGTTTAAGAAGCACCAGGGAAGATTGAGAAGCAGAAGCAGTAAATTTAGGCGTGGTCTAATTCAAGTTTAGAATTTATGAATGAATTTCCTAATTCTTCTTGCGTTTAATATTGATTATCCATTTTTGTAAACTGACCTTATTTATTAATTGACTATAAATGTGTTTATTAGTCTAGTCATCAAACTCTTTCTCTTCTGAAAATGCATCTATACATCACCCTCGCTGAGTAGGCTGGTGGAATGAGGGTTGTGCGGTTTGGAGTAGAGTGGTGGCAGATTCTGTCTGGAACATGGCATTTTGGATCTTTTGGATCCAGTTGGTTCGACCCGGATCGAGTCGTTTCTCTTCCTCAGTGGCTCTCTTTGGCGTCCTCGGGCATCCTCGGATATGGTCGACTGGCATGTCACCTCGATGCATTTTTCCATCTCCGTCTCTCTCTGTCTCGTGCAGCATCTCTGTGCCATTTCTTCAGACCCCCCCCCTTTCGTAGCTGGAGGGGTCACTCAATTTCAAATACTCTTGACTTAAAGTTTTCCTTTAAAGTCTCTTTTCTTCACACTGGCTGGTACCACCAGCACGTCATGGATACAGTAGGGCTGTCTCGGCCCTCAGGGCATAGCGGCAAGGCAACAGAGTAGCAAGAGAGATGGTTTGGCATGGCAGGTTCTTTAGCCATATTCAGGTAGGCTGGATGACGATCTCAGCCTGGCGTGAGTTGCTGGACCTCCGGTCCTCAGGACGGCGGGCAGCCTGTGTCCCCGGTCATGTTCTTTCTCATTCCCCCCCCCTTTCCCTGGTTTTGCGGAAGAGAGGGGGGGAAGCAAAGGGACCAGCTCCAAGAGCAGAAGAAGCAGTAAGACGAGCTGATGTCTTCTTCTTATCAGTTGAGAAAGGGGTGCGGTGTTTAGTTGGCGGGAAACAGCATTCTCCTCCCATCTGACAACTATACTGATTATTTCAGTTAAACTTCTTTTGAAGGATTAATACTAGTTAATTTGTTTGACATAATCAATTCTTCCATATTTGACGTCTGGGCTTCATCTGCTTCAAATAGATATCAGACACTCAGGACATAAATCTATGAATAAAACTTGATCAATTGAATTAAAACGAATTAACCAATTACACAACCTAGATAAACCTTGTTATCGAAACATGTAGGTATACAAACATAACACAGACAAGCGTATACATGTTGATATAGAAGTGCGCTTATTACACAGTCAATGAAGGGATAAGATATTAAAAAATCACCAAGTGGGAATGAGAGCAATGAAGCAGACATGCTGTGAGTGTGTCTGTGACCACAAAGGAATGTGGTGCAAGTCACAAGACAAGAAAGACTGGTGTCTTTATCGCTTCTCTGAGTCTGACCTCTGACCCGTAACTCAGAGAAAAACAGGGCTTGGGTCATAAATTGAGGGTTTGTCAACTCCATTAGCGCCCTAAGGGTCATGTGAGTAGTTTCTGGAAGAAGTTTGAGAATTAGGCTATAGATGGTCATTGTTTTCATTATCACATTTCATATTCTTCATCTTTCAGTCATCATTCGCTACAATGATGAAAACAACGTTGTCACAATGATGACCCTTCACCAGACATAGTGTGTTACAGTTAGACTGATCATCAATTAAGAAATTCAAATGGGAGTTAACCCACCAGAAATAAACATGACAGATTAAAAGGTTGAGTTCAGCATTAGATAATGCTTAAATGTGTCAATATTTTGGTTGTTGCAGAAGCAGACGTGCTTCCTGGAACTCACAATACAGATATCTTGTGTAATGAAAGTCCACAAAGTCACATTGGACGTCCAGCATCACTGTTTAAGGTTGTTGGTAAAAATGTGTCATAATACAATGCTGCTGTGATGCTGCAATTTACATGCAATTTACAAAGTGTTAGGGGAAGAGGAACCTCTTGTTTGTTCTCCATGAGATAGTGCTGATAAACAGCAAACACCCACACTCATTCTCTGCACTGAAGCAAGTACGACAATCTGTGACTTTTAAGGATGGAGGAAGAACTCAATTATTCTACGGTGGTTTTTAAAGATAAAGCTCCAAAAGGTAAGTGACTCCTGCTTTTTTTTTGTTTTAATGATGCATGTTTTAGACTATTTAACATCTTTCTAGGGGTTCTGTGTGGAAGAATGATATACAGTACAGTACATACCACCATTTTTTTCCACATCACAATTTCCAGTAATGACAGTTTTTCTTCATTGTGTTGATGCAGTAATATAACAAAAGGCCCAGTTTTCAGATAGATGACACAAACACAAACGCAGCTAATGTATCTTCCAGAAGGTGTCATGCCTTAATCTCTTCATACAAACAACAAAATGCATCACATGCTGGTGTCCAAACACAAAGAAAACTCATCATTCAAGACAGCAAAAAGACAAACGTGCTCAGACCTGCTGTTATTTTGTGGTGATAAGCAAATGTGAAAATTAAAATAAAATACTTCAAGCAGCCTCTTTACTGCTACAGGTCTTTTCTGTGAAAAAAATGAATCTGAGAATAAAGTCATAGGTTTACGAGAATAAAGTTGTAATATCATGAGAATAAAGTCATAATATTATAAAGTAGTAATTTTACATTATTTTAGAGGGGAAACAGAGCAGCGTGCCGCCTGTGTGAAAATGAGGAATGTGGAGCATCTTGTGAAGTTATACTTCACAAATAACGAAATAATTCATCTTTTGACACATCAGCACCACATTATCATCAGTATCAGGACCTTGAAAAGATTGTGCACGAAACTGCGTTTATTCTGAAGAAGAAAACACACAGCCCTGATGGGGAAACTGCCTCTTTTGTGGAGGAGGAAAGTACTTTATTTCTCGTAAAATTATGACATCGCCATGTTGAGGCAATCCCTCTGCTCTGATTATTGAATTTAGCACCTTTAAGTTCAATTTTGAGGTACATTACTTGAGAATTTCAACATACTTTTTACTCCACTACATTTATCTGGTAACTTTAGCTACTACTTACTTTGCAGATTCAGATTATTAGTACAAAAATATATAATCAGCAATTATTCTGTATTGTATGCATGTAAATTATTATGTATTATTCCAGGTAAAGATGTGATAAGACTTTAATGACCTCTATTAATGCATCACTAGAATCCAGTACCATAATAAACATTATTCTGAAATGGTCCATTCGGCATAATGAGTACTTTAACTTTTGGTACTTAAAGTATATTTTGATGCTGATACTTTTGTACTGTTACTTAAGTACAATTCTGAGTGTAGGACTTTTGCTTGTAACAGAGTATTTCTACATTGTGGTATTGATACTTTTACTTCAGTAAAAGATCTGATACTTCTTCCTTCACTGGTGATGGTTGTGTGAAAAGTAAAGAGAACTGTGTGAAGAGAACCGGAAATCATCAAAAGTTAAGTAAATGCATTTGAACTTGTGATCACTGCATCACGACATTATCAGTCTGAAGTGCATCAAATCAATGGAGAGAAACTGTTAACTCATGCAGCACCTGCAGACATTAAAAACAACTCATAAAATTTGACCCCTCTGAGCTTCCCGTCCAATAAAACTTATGGACACTGACATAAATGATCACTGTGTTATGTTACTTCCTGTTTCAACAGGATGTACTTTACATCAATCACATACTGTATAAAGACATTTCATTGTGACATTGTGAAGAATAATCACTATTAATTCAGTTGTGTTTTATTATTTCTTCATGTTGTTATTACTGTCGTCCAGAGAAAAAAGAGGACCCGACAATTTACGTTGAAGTAAAACGTAAAGGAGCTGCTGCTGCTGTACCGAGTAAGTTTAAAATATGCTGACTGTCTTATTTTTATCTCATCGGTTAACATTATAAACCATACAATATGCTTTACTAAGTTCAAATTGACCCTTTATGATGATGATGAGGAATTATAGTTTTAATAAAAGCAATTAAAGCTAAATCTGCTCTTTTTGACCTGCTTGGAGCCTTTTGACAACAAACTTGAATGTTGTTGGTTCTGGTTCATAAGATTTTTCCAAATTTACTCCTAAAAAACATCAATAATTGTATTAATATCCTGTCCTGTGTGATTATAGAAGTGATGATAGTAGTATGTCACCATGTATATTGCTCATAAAGAATAAGCCACAGTTGTACAGAGTATGATGATACAAAATGACAATACTTTTTCCATGCGACCATAATAACGTTGATAATGAATGACTGATTTGAATATGAGCTTGCTCATTACAAGCAGATGGTGAAGCAGCTGGATGCTCTCGCTCTCGTGTGTTGGCGGCGTGCGTGGCGATACTCTGTGTCCTCCTGGTGGCGAGCATCGGTGTCATCGTCTACTGTGAGTTTGATGTCAACGCGCTGAATAACTTTCAATGAATAATTAAAGCAGCTTGAGTCAGTCTGGGATGTTTTTGTTGCGTAAGGTGAGGTCAGCTCTCTCTGAATTGTCCCTGCTGCCATTTGGTGTTTTACTTTTTATTATTTCTGTTTTGATCGGTTGGTTTGATCTATTTTATGAATGATCCAATTTGGCAAATAAGGCTTCTCTGATAACACTAGATGCATCAACGATTGATTGACTGACTGATGTGCTGTCTCCTTCTCTTTCTCACCACAGTGCAC